>CM066035.1:494502092-495102092 GCA_033557465.1 Ichthyophis bannanicus
CAGCAGTCCCGAGATGACCATAGGAGGGGGTAGGCACCCCCACAGCGCCTGGGCCGGAAGGGAGAAATGAATATGTGCGCCACTGCCATAGAGCAGCAAAAGACAGGTATCCCAACAGTGTGGCCAAGCAGAAGCCTGAAAAAGGTGTACAAGTACGGTGTCCAACGTTAACTGCAATATGAGGTACATAGGGATAGGAGAGTACGGAGGGGAACCGTGGCCCATAGGAACAATAGGGCACGGTTGCTCCAAAAAGAGTCTGTTTGCAAAGGTCAGTGTGAACTAGGGGCTGCAAGGTGTGCCTGGAGGGCATGCAGGATCTGTGTGGAACAGAGGAAGATGTAGTACAAAACACCACCTAAGAACCCACAGTAAAGACAATGAACAGGCCGCACACGATGGAGGGAGAGTAGGGAGTTAACGGAACCTCAACCCTGACAGTATCACACGTGTCTGGCAGCAGCGCAGACAAACATGGCGATGGTAGCAACAGAAGCACAGCAAAGGGTGTTTGGCACATGGAGTACCGGGAAAAAGAGTGTGTGTGGCAGGTTGGAGGAGGAATATTTGTCCACCAGTGTGAGGGTGAGGTGGCCAAAGTGAGTGAGTCCGAAAAAAGCAGAACAGGCACCAGGACCAACAAAGCAAAAAGAGATGCTATGCAGACCATGGTAGCAGGGTAGGATACGGGGCAACGGGCAACAGCAACATACAGGGACACCTCACACCACAAGGATGCAACTAGATGGACCAAAGGATGGGACAGCAAATGTGATCAGGATAATATGAGCGGCCAGGATGTAGAAGCCAAGAAATGAGTGTTACAGCGACAACAGGTATCAGTGCGGGAAAGGCAGCAGAGGAAAAGAGGAACAGAGAGAGTGCAAAGCTATGACCACTAGGATGGAAAGAAATGCAGAAAAAAAAAGCAAAATGACCACAAACAACACCTGAGGCAACACAGAAATGGATGCAGACAGGATCACAGCATGCCAACATCCAAAAACCACAGCTGCGTGTCAGGAGATGGAACAACAGAGCGTAGGCAAATGACAGCTACACATGTGGAGGAGGAGGGTCCACAGCCAACAACACAGTCAACAGGTGGGATGCGGAAGGACACATATGAACAGGTCCACACACACACCAAAGCAGGAAAAAAAAAAATGTAGTGGTAAACAAACAATGCAAACTGATAAGGGGCAGTGACACATGAGGGGTGGTAAGGGGATAGGCCAATGGTAGCGGACCATGTGGATGGGCTGTGGAAGCGGAACTGGACTGAAAGAGGAAGCATGTTAATGACCAACCAGATCAGGGATGAGGGCCCAGGGCTAACCCACAGCAGCAGCACCAATGAACAAGGGAGCCCAGCACATGCCACCATCCAGGAGGAGAAGCTACAAATAGTCCAGGACAATGTGGCACCAGGGACAGCAAAACATGCCACACGGCACATGATAACAGCTCAACCCCATGGATGGGTGGGCGGAGAGGTGATGGGGCTGCACACATGATATGGCCAAGTAAGCAGCAAAACTAAGGAAGGAAAGACAATTTCAGGTGTCACCCAAAACGTCAAAGCACACGAGTGTCAATGAAAAATGGGGTGACCAAACCACAAAATATCCAAAACCATGAAGGTGCAAACATCTGTCCCCAACAGTCAATCTACCAGACCCAAGAGGAAAGCATATTCTGCATGTACGGTGCACCATATGACGGGAACGAACGACATGGGGCCTGTGGGGCAGCCAAACGTCGAAAGGACAACACACAACCCTACCTTGCGGATGCCAACCCAATGTTTTTCTGCATGTGGAGCCTACACCCACCTTGACCACCCCCCGCTGGTGCCGAACAAAAATCAAAGGCCCTAAATCAGCAGACGTCTGACAAACAGGCAGTTAATATGTGAGGGGAAGGGTATCACCATGACATGTCCGTCACAGTGTAATGCCACGCACTGTATGCACACCAGACACCATCCCCAGCCAAACAAAAGACTCTGGTGAAAGCATGCAGAGTGACAAGGCCACAGTGCCATGCCAAACAGTGACGGTTGTTCAAAAATCACCAAACCCATGTGACAGCTCAAACACCCCCCTACTGCAAAAAGATGATAACACCCAAAACCGTCATTGGCAGCAACCGGCAGGCAAGTAAACCGCAGGAACAGTAACAATAGGCCAGCAATGAGTCAAAAGAGAAAAAGGCCTTGTGTCCACAGTTTGCAGAGGACTATCTCCACTGTGTCACCAACATCCAGGAACACGCTCACATGTGGTGCTGGGGCCAAGCACATATGGGTGACGGGAGCACCAGATGCAGTGGAGACACATGTGTCAACATTGTTGTCTGTGTCCTGTGTGAAAAGATGCAGATATCAGGTAAGGGAATGACACACCCACCCACGAACTCCTGGAGGACAGAAAGGAGACCACACATATAAAAACAGCCACACACAGAATGCATAGATAGCACCACATGACATGGCCACAACACTGAGCACAGTGCACCATGAGACCACTGAAGGAGATGTCCCTGAAGACCGGGCAACCATCCCAATATGTTCATGTAAATGCACATGACACGCATACACCCCAGGGGCCAGAGCATGGCCGGCAGCGGTGGCACACAGGAGAAATCACAACGAAGGACAGCCTGAGAGCAATAGGCAAAATGTCAGCCATCAGACCGTGGTGTATGTACAAGAGGATGGAAGGCGAGGCCACACCTGAAAGGTTACACCGCAGTGGCCTTGATCGGGGAATGTCCGTGTCAGGCAAGAGCACAAAGGAGCCCCCAAAAAAATTAGCGGATGCAGACACCAATGGACGGCGGACATCACCACGTCTGCATGGTTAGCTGTGAGAGGAACATGTCCACGGTGCGTGGGTGTCTTGCGGTAAACACAATGTTGATGTATCATTGGATCACCAGCAAAACTGTGAACCATCCTGAGAAACATATTATGACACCTTTGCACAATGTACATTTGCCCACAAGCAGAAGGTAACAGAGGGATGAGGGAACATAATTGGAGAGGGGGCCAAACACATCCCTACAACACAGATAGGCAGGGTAGCGCATACTGAACGGTCATGTAGACAGGTTCAATCCAAATAGTAACATACACAGTGTGGGAAGGTACGCCATGCACGAAGGTTCAGATTTCAGGACCCCCAACACTGAACGACAAATGGAGACACACAGCACAGTACATGCATGAGTGGCACAAATCTGTCAAATGACCCAATGGCAGTGGCTGTTCAACATACCCTCCAACAATATAATGTCCTGTGCCAGAGTACACACACAGCCGCACAATATGTGTCTAAGATACACCATGCAGACCCCCAAGATGTGAACAGGTAATGGCCACATGTGTGACAGATGGAAGCTAAGGGTGATGGAGCAGTGGTCCAAGGACATGTGCATCACCATAGGAGCAGTGGAGAGAAAACAACATATATGTGTCTAGCCGTGATGACTGCAATGCAATCCTCACTACCTGCCAACTCACCCGAGCCAACAGGAATGGTGCATATATGAACACACACTCCCCACATGCAGCACAGCCTCAGGCAGCATAGTAAGGCAATCCGGGTGGGCCTGGAACACAGAAAGCTCATCCTGTGGAGCCAAGAACAGGGACAGAGATATGGAGACATGAGATGGCAGTGCTGCACAATCCTCACACCACCTAACACATGGCTAACCCAGAGACACGTCCCCAGCACACCCATAACTTACAGGTAAAGATCTCCTCGATCAGATGTTGCCTGGCTGCCATCCCCGCACGTGTGTCACCATGGCCAGGTGCAGGTGGGCACACAGGATCCACCCCGAGATCCTCAGTAATATCGACTGGAACATTGTGCCTTGAGAGCAATGTTGTGGAGGATGCAACAGGCTATGATGATCCTTGCCACAGTCAGCGGTCCATACTATAAGGCCCCGCCAGTCCTATCCAGACACTGAAGCGACTTTTGAGAACGCCAAAGGTGCGCTCAAATCACTGAGCGACTGGAGGCATGGGCCTCATTGTACCGTATCTCTGCACCTGTCCGAGGGAGACGCACAGGGGTAAGCAGCCAGGTGCGACACCCATATCCTGCATCACCTGCAGAAAATAATGGTGCAAAGTCACATGCGTGCTGAGCCACCAATGGAATGACAGATGTAGCAATACAGAACTGGACAGCCGAGAGGCCGTGCACCCTGTTATGAGGCCAACGCAGTGCCACACAGTGGTAGTGCATCAGAGGCTGTCGAGCCCAGGGGCAAATGACCATGACATGCCGATAGGGGCAGTGCACACCCATGTAACCCGTGTCCACAGGCCTTTTCAAGAACTGTGGCGACAAAGAGCAGTGGTGGGAGCTGTGAGGCAAGATGTCGGACATTGTCAAATAGCATCCGGGGGTGCAGGGATGCACAGGTGTGCAAGTAGTTGGCTGGCCCGATCTGGTGCATACACAGCATAAGCCACTGGGATACATTGCGTGGGTGGTGTGGGGAAAGCAACAGGCGGTGGTGGCAGGGGACCCAAAGACGGTGGCCAGACATGCAGCAGACATGTGTAATAGCTGAAGCGCCCACAGCACATCTCATGTGTAGCCCACAGCATGCCCAGAGAGAGAAGGCCGCGTATGCAGAATGACCACCATGAGGATGGGTCCTATGCCCCCCCCCCCCGAGGGTGCTACACGACAACCATGCAACATATGGGCTGCCCAAAGTGACTGAACCCACTGGGAGACATGTGTACAACTGCCAGTGCAGTATGCCCGTGCCCAGATGTGGGAGGCCATGGGCATGTTGCATGTGTAGCTCACAGGCATGGAGGGGACACAGCATATGCAGCATGGTTGCCCCTGGACAGAGTTGCTCAGAATAAAGAAGGGCAAGGCCACGGAGGAAAACGACACCACATGGCCGCTGGGACACACATGTGAGAGCAAACAAACACACATTGTAGACAGAGAGATGGGTGTCAGTGAAACATATGTCTGTCACCAAGACACCAGTGACACGGCATGAGGTAGTGAGCCACACCCAATAGTGTACACCCAGAAATAACCCCGCAATGTCAGGCATGCAGTGGACAATGGTGACAATGCTGTATAGACACCCACCTACAGTAGGTGCATGTCATACATGTTGAATACCCACCCAGCAGGACGTAGTCACCATATTGACCAGCCTCAAACTGGCCAAACACTGCCGAGTTCTGCAGGATATAGGAGTCATGGGCAGACCCTGGAAACCGCGGAACCACATTCAGGATACGCACACTTGCATCACAAACAACCTGCACATTGAGGGAATGGAAGTGTTTGCGGTTGCGGTACACAACCTCCCTGTCACGTGGCGGGACAAGGGCAACATGTGTGCAATCTATAGCGCCCATCACGTGTGGTATCCCAGCAATCCTATGGAATTGCCTGTTGCCAGGGCCGACCAATGTTGACTCCCGTTGGTTATTGCAATGTAATTCCCAAACAGGCTGACCATGGAATGCAGTACCTGGTGGAGACAGCGGAGAAGGTGGGCCGACACATCCCACCCACTGCTGCCACAGAGGATTGGAAACAGCCGGAGGCAAAGAAATGTAGGGCAGCCAGGAGCTTGGTCATACCCGGTATAGCATGTGACCGGGCAGTCAGGGGCTGAAGGTCAGGTCTGAGTTCCTGATAGAGCTCCCTAATGGCCCCTGTGTCCAGCCGGTAGAGGGAGAATACCTGGCCCTCTCTCAGGTCCTGGAGCAAGACCCTGGGCCTGTAGAGATGCCCCAGGCGGTGTTGTGCCTCAGCATGCCTACGGCGCCGTTGTTCACCCACACCCGCCTGTGCATGCCCCACAGCTGCAGGCCTGAGTTGCAGTGGCATTGCACCTATGCCCAGGGCCGCAGCCCCAGGAACAACATCTCCCTCCTCCTGAGAAAGCAGGTCCGCCAGTCGACCAATGCAACCACTGCACCACCTGCATGCGCAGTCTGAGCCATGATAGACACAGGTTGGAGGATAGCAGGGTTATAAATAGTGGTGTGGGTGGGGATGGACATCACATGATTGCCACACACCTGGGGGAATAGAAGGACCCAGAATACAACAAAACAGAAGAGTTACCTGTATGAAAGTGCACCGCGCGCTGTGTCGTGCGTTCCCATAATGCAGCCGCGGACAATCATCTACGTTTCACACTCATGTACGTGAGTCCCAGAGATGTCGCAGGGTGTACATAAACTGCGTATCACACTAGAAACCACACCCAGATGCCAATATAGGAAGTGACATACAATGCATATGCCCATGAGCAGGAAACGGAAGAGGCGGTTGCAACACGCGTAACGATGCGTGTGCAACGTCTGAGTGATGTCGCGTACGTGTCACATAGTGCTGCAGCAGCCAGCGGTACTACTAAGGTGTAGATAAAACATCACCATACCAAACATGGAATATGTGCACCAGCATTACACACAACGAAACTGCTTTAAAAGGGACGTGTAGGAGGGATCCGTGAAATGGCAACTACTGCCTACACGAACACATATGATGTCACTTCCTGTGCATAGCAATGCACGTAGCAATGCGCGTCCGGAACGCGCCTCGCGGCACACGTGGTTGTGCGCGTGGCTGTTGCGCGTAGCCAACGTCCCGCGAGCCACACCCCATGAAAACCTATATGTATGATTGGCTCTGTATGGCAAACCCCCAAGCACAACCATACACAACAGTATGGAACACAGGGAGACAGAGGAACAGGACCATCCAGTGGACCAGCCCACCCACCCATCAGCACAAACCATATCTGGCCAGGATGAAGTGCCAGGCCCATCTGCGGTTCAGCCAGGCTCCAGGTCCCACATACAGGTGGGAGACCATGCCAGCCCAGGGTCCCCGTCCCAGCAGAGATACGTCGGAGGGCCATACGCTTCAGCCAGCAGGAAAATGCCTCCTGCTGGCAAACATCTTGGAGCGCTATGATCTCCTGTTTGGGCGCCAGAGCTCAACCCTCACTATAGCTACACGCACCAGGGCATGGTGTGGGTCCAGGCAGTGGTGGTAGCAGCAGGGGGACCACACCGCGACATCGAGAGAACCTTCGTAAAAGATACTGTGACATCAAAAAGACACATAAGGACTGAGCTTGTGCGGGAGAGACGTGGGGCCCAAGGCACTGGAGGGGGCCCAGCTCAGGTGGCAAACCTCACTGACCTGGAACGATGCCTGGCCAAGAGACTCGGGCCCATATCTGTACATGGCCTACCCGCTGCATGGGACACTGCGCCCCCACACGCAGGTAAGGGGGGTGTGCGTACCACCTGTGGAATGTAGCACAGACACATGGTGTGCGACACAACAAAGGGGGGGGGGGCAAGTACGTGGATGTTGTGGAAGTGGGGGGCAAATGAGACACATAGGCAACATCCATTCAGGAGCCACTATTAGGGGGACTGTCTATGGTTGGCAGGGGGTGGCAATATGCAGTGAATTGGAGACTGGGACTGGGTGGCAGACACACAGTGACCGCAAGAGGGTGTCGACATGTTGCATGGCTCACGTGGCAGGGCTGGCAGGAGCACTAGGGGCCACACGGGTAAGGGGATGGCCTAACCGGAAGACACACTGCACCTGCTTCGGACATGCTGGTGGGGGCAGGATGAGGGTGGTGATGGCCTTGCCTGGGGTGTGTGTGTCAGCACCCAGGGGTGGGGGGGGGCCTGGGAGGCGGACCACATGGGACCACTTGCATGGGGAGTGCACAACCGTTGTGGGCTGCCACTTCAGCCATGGCCCAGACACATTTGGTTCATCAACCCACAGTTGCATGAGGGGGTATGTGACGGGGTGGGCAGGCAGCGAGACCCCCATCTGACGTATGTAACCCTGTGGCACCCAGGTGATGTCAGCGCCATCGACGCAGAGGAGGAGCCACAGGGCGTGCCAACCATGGGACCAATCAAGCCCTGTGGACACTGGTTTCTGAGGTGGTCCATGTGGGAGACGAGAGGCACGCTGCACACCCCTGGGTGATGGGGACATGGAGGTCCCAGGAACAGCAGACGGGGACTCTACACCCACCACTGCAGGCACTGTGGACGTGCCTGTGGATGTGGCAGCGCAACACCACAACGAGGCATGGCTGCTGTTGGCGACGTCATCGGGGAGATGCAGGCCCACTCAGCAGCAGCCCATAGAGATTGCAGAGGGTGAGTGTCCTAATCTGCTATGGTTGATATGCCCCCGAACAGGTGTTGCTGTTTCCCCCATCTCACATTGTACTATGGCCTCTCCCCACAGGTATACGGCATGTACTGCGTTCGGTGGCCCGGACCCAGTGGCGCCAACTGCGGCTGACAAGGCGCCTGCAGCGGACCATGTCTGGAATCCTTGCTCAGGCCGACCGCATGGCATGTGAGAGGATGGCTGACGCCCAGGAGCGGATGGCAGCAGGCAGGGGGGCAGGAACTGTCCATCTGCAGCAGCCACAGGCGACAACACCACCTACACCAGCAGCAGCAACAGCACCGGCAGCAGGGGGGCGACAACCGCCAAGGGTTGGGCGGGGACGCCCAAGGGGTGGCAGGGGGAGGGGTAAATAAAGGGCTACACAGGTGGCCAGTGGAAGGTGACATGTGCTTCCTGTCTCATTTGTGACATGACAATCACACCCCCCACCCCACCCACTGGCCCATGACAAGGGCACGGACACGGTGCCACTGATGTCATTAGCCATTGTCCCCACCCCCTTCAGCCATGTCCACCATGGGTACGCAGCCAATCCCATAGGCTGCAATGCTGGACCATCACTCCCATGTCGTGGTGGCTTGGCATTGTGTCATGGGTGCCCAGGGACCCCGTGGGCCATACCCTGTGGAGCCCTCATCCACCATTAGTCTCTGTGGTGGTGTAGGTGCACGTATGTCCTGCATGGGGAGCCACATTGGCCACTCCCAGCACGCTAAACAAGAACAGTATGTGCACTGCACATGTCACGTACTCCGGTTCACATGCTCCCACAGACATCCACCTTGGCGCAACCGTCACACATGTCCACTGTGGCCCCCTGAGCACAGCCTTGCAGCTTCCAACACCTTAGGGTGACCCCCCGGTAAGGGCTACCCGTCACCCTGTGCACCAGTGGCCGCAATATACACCTACACCCCCTTGCCACCCATCATGGCACATCCCAATAACACATTTGCCTCCAGAAGCTACATCCAGCAACTGTCATCTGTCGCACCATCCACACTGCGCTCCTCACCATCCACAGCCACGCCGCACTGTGCCACCCCTCTGGGCATTATCCCGCTAAGCCCCTGTCCCCACTCTCTGCTGTGCACACCCCCCGACCACCACACCCCTGTGGGTGCCCCCACCCAGTGCCCAATGCACTCCACTGACAGTATGCTCTTGCACCCCCTGGGGCCAGCCATTACACCCATAACAACATACAGCAGGGTGGTCATACGTCTCACAGCGGATCATTGGACCATCCTGTACCATCCCCCATTCCCACCCTGCATGCTGGTATACATGCTTGCCATCTAGACAGCTGTTGCCGGGCCCTACACAGTCACACCTCGCAACACCACTCACTCCCCCCTCAGGCACCAGCTTCAGCAACCCCTGAGGTGCACCCTCTGTGTTTCCACCGTAACCCCACCGCTACGCATACACCTCAGCCGTCCTGCCTTTGCCACCACAGGCCAACAATATGGGGTCATGCTGGATAGGATACACAGGCCATCCGCTCCCCACCGCCATATGTCTCATTGTCACTCTGTGCTGTGTGCCCCGCACCTTCCAACACATATGCTGTTGTACATCACTCATGCACGCCACTCTCCACCCTTCTCGTTGGCCCACCCTCGCAGCAACGTAGCTGTGACATGTCTGTGGGGGTGCTCTCGCCGCAGCCCTTACCTGTTTCACATCCTCCCTCGCCTCTCAGAGTGAACACTGACACACCCATCACTCGCACAGCACTGTCACCTAGCAATGAGGGACATCTGACCACCAGGTGCATATGTGGAACGTCGAACATTTATAACATATATTTATCTAAAATATATTTACAACATGTGCACTGGGACACACATAGTCCATCCGTGTTACATAGTACATGATGGCATTTAAAGACCAGCATGGCCAACTACGCCTGCTAGGCCAAACAGCATTGGCCACACCCATCCCTGTGGCCATTGTGATGGAGAGGCAATGGCACGGTCCGTCACAGGGTGGGTGTGCCATGTGTGTCCACACACTACACACCCTGGGGACCCCTGTCGGATGGTGGCTGACCGGGTGCAGCACGGACAGGGCGCTCATCGCACTCACGCAGACGTTCAGCCACCATGGACAGGGTCGCCAGCACCTGCCCCTGGATTAGGGTGAACTGCCTCTGGGCTTGTGCCTGGGCATGCACAGCCGCAGCCAGGCGCAGACCGCACATGCAGCCGCACAGACACACATCTCCCCGTGTCTGTGTGGCTGCATGCACGGCAGACCTGCCTGCGGCAATGTGTGGCAGGCACACATCCAGAGGGCGTGCCTCGCCATGATCATGGGGCAGGTGGCTGGTGCCCCCATTGCCCTGTGGTGGAGCGTGCCATTGGGGACCTGCCCCCCCCCCACGCTGTATACCCCCTCCCGCCCCCCTGCCTCCACCATCCTCCCCACATCCCCTTCCCCCTCCTCCCCCACCTCCCCCTCCCTTTCCCTGCCACCCACCTCCTCCCTCTCCCCTCCCCTTTCACCCACATCCCCCCCTCATTTCCCCGATCCCCCAACTCCGCCGCATCACTCCCCATGTGACCCACATCCTTCCCATCCCCTCCCATATGCCCATCATCCTCCTCGTCCCCCTCCTCTCCCTCGTTGGGGCGTGGGGATGCACCCACGTGCCCTCCTTCGCCATCCTCGGGGGCCACCTCTGGTCCGCCGCCCTGCAGGCCCACGTGGTCGTTGTCCCCCTCCCGGGCCACAGCAACATCCGGGTCCTCCGGCCTCTCTGGCTCAATGGCTGCACGTGCATCAGCTGTGGGAGAGGTAACACATGTCATCCCCTGGGTAAACATCATATTCCCCAGTCACAGTGGTCCTGTGGTTCTACCACTCGGTGCCCTACAAGGCCATGTCCCGGTACTCACCATTCTGCTGCGCCATCCGTTCACGCTGCACCCTGGCCACAAATCTAGGGTAGCGTGCCCTTAGCTCCCTCGCCTTTTTGCGCAGGTCCTCCACCTGTAGGGGTGACACCAAACATTGCCCTTAGCTACCGCGGGGACACGTTGGGGTCCCCTGCCTCTGCAACTCTCTCACTTCATACAACAAGAGCCTGCCCCTATTGGGTGAGACACTCATGCCCCATGCGTTCACAGGAGACAGCCCCATGTGTGGCCCACGCACACGCCTCTCAGGTCTGTGCCCAATGTGCCCTGTATGTGCACCCCACGTACATGACACGTCACAGCTCTGTGTGCCACCTACACACATCTGCCAGTGCCAATCAGCCACTGTTGGGGTGGGAGGTTGTCACCTGCAGTGCTCCCTGCAACATCCTAGGGCTGTGGTTTGTCTTTTGTGATCCCAAACAGGGCCTGTTTCCAAAGGCACCGGGATGGTGCAGGGAACCCTCTCTTGGGGCCTGCATCATCCCAGGCCTGTGGTTTGCCTTTTGTGATCCCAAACAGGGCCTGTTTCCAAAGGCACCGGGATGGTGCAGGGAACCCTCTCTTGGGGCCTGCATCATCCCAGGCCTGTGGTTTGCCTTTTGTGATCCCAAACAGGGCCTGTTTCCAAAGGCACCGGGATGGTGCAGGGAACCCTCTCTTGGGGCCTGCATCATCCCAGGGCTATGGTTTGCCTTTTGTGATCCCAAACAGGGCCTGTTTCCAAAGGCACCGGGATGGTGCAGGGAACCCCTCTTGGGGCCTGCATCATCCCAGGAGCTGTGGTTTGTCTTTTGTGATCACACAAAGATCCAGCTGACAGTGGGCAGGGATGGGGAGGGGTGCCCTCATTTGGGGCCTGCATCATCCCAGGAGCTGTGGTTTGTCTTTTGTGAGCACACAAAGGTCCAGCTGACAGTGGGCAGGGATGGGGAGGGGTGCCCTCATTTGGGGCCTGCAGCATCAGCGGATGTATTTTGAACCTGTGTTGGTTGACAGGGGCATGTTGCAGACCCCTCTTTTCCTGTTGGCCTGAGAGGTGGGACTGGGGTTTCTTGTGGATGGGGGACATCCCTGGCCTGCAAAGGCGCCCCATACCATACCAATGTGATCTGTGGTGCACTCCTGCCATGGTTGCAGCTACCCCCTTGGGGCTGGGGGGTCGTTTTCTCGGGTGTGTGGCAGACTTTGCTACCCGCCGGATGTGACAGCACCTGCTATTCCCTGGCAGTGCATAGTGTCTTTGTGCTTTGGTTACTGGGTTTTTTTGTTTAGCCTCATCATTTGGGGTACCTGTCCCCATGCACTTACCTCACGTGGGTAGTCAGAGCTCCTGTTGTACCTATGGGCCAGGCGCTCCCAGGCCCTCCTGACCCTTCCAAGGTTCTGCCTCCTGGATGAGCCCGGGAAGAACCGCTGCTGGCGGAGGCAGAACAACTCTGTCAGGAGATACAGATCTCCCTGGCTGAATGCTGGCTTCCTGGACATGGCTGCCATTTGTTCCGACTATGTCAGTGCTGCGTAGCCGCGTGCATTGCTGGGGGCGTAGCCACGCACAGAGCTACATGCGCATGTCATGGCGCTTGAATACGTGCGTTACTGCGGGCGTGACTACGTGCGTTGCTGCGGGCGTGAATACGTGCGGTGTTTACGGTGTGTGCATGCGTTACTACGTGCGTTGGGTTTCTTCTGAGCACTGTACATTTACATATCCCTGGGGGAATATTGCACCTGGGATTGGTACTACTATCTCTGATTGTGTTAGACTATTACCTATGGGAGCCTGTGGGCATGATCTACACGTTATAAACCCCGCTTCCTCATACCTGTGCTACATCTTGCAGCATCAGCATCATGTTTCATACCACCTTCTGCTGCACAAACCTCACATCAGGGTCCATTCACATTTCATTGGGCAGATATGTCCTCCAGGTGGGGATGTCTTACACATTTGTAATGCCCCTTCTGTTTAAAGGGATTGTGGAGGGTGTGTGGTCAGATCAGCACAGACAGAGTCCCTGATTGTCCATACGTCTGGGTGTTATGGGAGGCTATGGGGTGCTTGTGTGTATTGGACAGAGGTACCTCATTGCACCACACAGTCCATCTGCAGGGATTCACAGGGTTGGATTGGAGCACTCACGCCCATGATGCACTGCACATGCAAATCAGCTGTGTTTAGATGGTCCTATGTTGTGGTTCCCCCCCCCCATCTCCTCAGGCTGATGGTGGTCCTGACCATGTGCAACTCCACAGCAGCTCGCCATAGTTGGGGGAACAGACCATGTGTGGCACTGCTACAGTGTATCCACAGACAGTCACCTTGTGCGGGTACTGTGACCACCGTGAGTTTGAGGTGGGGTGGCCAGCAACAGCACCTTTCATGACTGATACACCCAGGGTATCCATCAGTGTGGTCTCTGTAGTTCCATTTGACGCACCGTGGTTACACCGGTGACCTGCTGCATATCTCGCTCATGTGTACCTGCAGTAATGCATATCTGGTGTTGGTGGCAACAGTACCGGTGGGAGGGGGGACAGGGGGGGGGTGACGTAGGTGACACCACACAACCCCCCCTACGGGGCTCATGGTGCAGGACAGGTCCACCTCACTGCAGTGGTGGCTGTAGGGGGGCCCATCATCCCCTGTCCTGTTGGGGGACAGTCCGAGCACTACACTCAGAAGTAGACAGAACTGCATATATCCTACATCTCACATCTCATCGCACAGCGGTTACTGACTCAATGAGACATTACCATGCGGTCACGTTAAAAAGATCTCTAAACAAGCCTCATGACCTGTTTGCCATAGTTAAGCGTTTGACAAATGAACCCACTTCGCAACTCAAATACGAAATCCACCCTCAATTATTTGCTAACTATCTACAATCCAAAATTTGCCAAACTGACAATATCTCAGCTCCTAACATAGTTCTAGATCCAGTAGATCAAGTTCTACTTACTATCTTCTCAATACCACCTAAACGACAAATCGAGGATACCATTGCTAGCTTAAACATGACCACCGCTCATACTGATCCATGCCCTGCGTTCTGGATCAAAGATTTACGAGCTGACCTCAGTCCCATCATATCCAGACTCATGATTCAATCATTTACAACAGGAACTTTCCCACGTATCCTTAAGCAAACATCCATAAGGCCATTACTAAAAAACAACAAGCTCGACCCTCTTAAACCAGAATCATATAGACCAATAGCAAGCATTCCTTTACTAGCAAAAATATCGGAAAAAGAAGTACAAAAACAAATTCAGGATCATATTGAAATTAACGCTCCACTAGACCCATGCCAGCACGGCTTCAGAGAATCCCACGGTGTGGAAACGCTTCTAACTACACTGTTCAGCAGCTTATTATCAGGTATTGATAACATCCGCCAAGGGTTTGTCCTTGTCTTCCTAGATATCGCAGCCGCTTTCGATTCTGTGAGCCATGAACGCCTCCTAGAATGTCTCAAAGGGAAGGGAATTACCGATAAAGCACTCGAGTGGTGTAAATCCTACCTTTCGGACAGATGGCAACAGGTACAATCCAACGATACTTCATCAGATCAGTTTCATCAAAAACAAGGTGTCCCTCAAGGCTCCTCCCTCTCCGCCCTTATGTTCAATATATACATGCAGCCTATATGCAACCTGATACGATCCTTTAGAGTCAACTGCATGATATACGCGGATGATGTACTATTATATTTTCCTTTTACAACAGAGAACCCCGACCTCACTCCTTTAACAAACTGCATAAATGAAGTATCCAACTGGATACAATCTCGAAATCTAAGGATCCAACACAAAAAAAACAGAGGTGTTATTCATTACACGGAACCGAAATTTCACTGCTCCGTCCTTTTTGAAAGTAAAGGATGCTAACCTCCAGACCAAGACCACCATCAGATACCTTGGTGTCACTTTAGACCAGAACTTGGATATGAAAGCACACATAGGAAATATTGTAAGAGCAGTATACCACAAAATACGTTCCCTTAGACATCTACGATCCTTGCTAGAGCCAGACGATTTTAGAACCATCTATCAGGCGCTAATCATACCTCATTTTGATTATGCGAACTCAATATTACAAGGTCTCCCTCAAGACACATTACATCCACTTCAATTGGCAATGAATGCCGCAGCAAGAGTCCTTCATGGAGCATCCCGGAAAGAACATATTTCACCTATTCTAAAACATCTTCATTGGCTCCCGATACGAAATAGACTCACTTTCAAAACTTTACTAATTACATTCAAAGCCATCAAAGAGCTCTCATCTGCATCATTATCAGATATGATCCAAACAACACCCCTCAATAGGGATAGAAGGTCAGTATCACTCAATTCTCTGTTAGTCCCTAAATCAATAACACAATACACCAAAACTACTACTGACAGGGCTTTCTTTTTCTGTGCACCAAGGTGTTGGAACAGCCTTCCTCAAAACATCCGATCAATACCAGACCTTTTGCAGTTTCGAAAAGCTTTGAAACACTACCTCTTCCTCTTGTCTTATCCATTAAACAATCCAGATAACACAACCTACCCACAGACCTTCCAAACATACAAATTCAATACAGACACCCCACAGACCTCCCATACACAATACTGAAGCCAGGATGAGATCATGTCTGTTATATTAATTAATTACCCTGTTATCCGAGTTGTATTTCCTGTTTTTTCTGTAAACACAAAGTACCGTTGAATTGTGTAACTCCTTGTTTATTGTAAACCGCGCTGATGCTGAATAGTGCGGTATATAAGAGACTATAAATAAATAAATACACATCCATTGGGCAATAGTTGACAGGCTTGGGAATGCCCAGATACCCCACAACAGTTTCTGACACCCTTCAGCAGCACACTTTCAGCCACTGCAAGGTGTTCCAGCACGACACATACTAGCTGCAAATAATCCAGCAGCTAGTCCAGGGTGCATGGTCCTGAATGGGATGCAGGCACCCAGAACAGGGGTGTCAACATACACACCAAGCAGATAGGTTAGTGATTGGGCCCCACACAGGGACCCATCGGTATCACATGTGGGAACTACCATAGCGCACTATGGGGGAACCTAGCCCTGCAGTGATCACTGCTCATTCAGGGTGAGTGTGACCTCCCAGCTGGACATGCTATGGCCACCCTATTTGTGCAAGTGGTGGCCAGACACTACAGTGTCTGCACCATTGCCCTATGCCTTATGCTGATGCAGCCAGGTTGCCCACCCTCTATGGCCTATTCCCAGGGTACCTTGCTCCTCATTATGCACATTGGCAGGCCTATACTGGCAACAGTGCTGGCACTGAGGGCTGTTTGCCAACACAGCACACTTGATAGTGGGGCACACACTCCCCACACCTATGCCAGCATTGTGTAGCTCTGGGGGTGTTGGACAGCCCTGCCCACAACAGTGATCCGGGGCACAGTGCACATATGCTTAGGGTACGCACAACTGTAGGTGACACTGCACAGGTTGGTGAACACTGACAGACAAGGAACCTGTAGCACACTCCACAGACATCAGAGAGGTTGCTATGCTGCAGCTCACTGGGGGATAACATGTACTTAGGCTATGAATTGCTATCTGCCAGTGGTCATAGCAACCTTTTGTGGGGTGTGGACCATATTCCGACGTGTATGGTGGCATTGCTATGGTATGCAGGTGCTAGTATTGGGAGATGCACACAGAGCACAATGTCCTGACTCCCAAAGGTGGCTTTGGCTGTTGGGCCTGTGGATGCGGGTGTGGGTGCCCCTGTTGGCTTCTGCTTTACGCCAGGGTTTCCCAACTCCAGTCCTGGTGTGCCATACACTGTTGAGGTTTTCATGCTGTCCCTCATGGCAGGGCAAGAGATACATTTGCAGACCATGGGTGTGGCGCATAGACATGCACCACAGGCATCTTGCTCAGAGGCTGTGGGGAGACAGAATGGGTGTTTGGCACTCCAGGGCTGCATTTGGGGGGCTCTGCTATAGGTATTGGGTAGGTTTATGGTGTCTGTGCTCTGTGGGGTGGGATGTCGGTGTTATGGGCATGTTTTGAGCATCTGCAAATAAGGTTCTGTCTGTATTAGGACTTTGCAATGGTGGGTAAAATATTCAGGGTGGGATCCACAGCTGGGTCTTGAACCTGTTACTTTCTGTTTTCGGATACAGTGCTTTTGTGCACTGTGCCACCATGTTCTCACATAGATGGTGCTTTCCCTGGTGGTGCCTTGACATGTGCTGCTTGCAGCCCTCGGTATCCCCTTCTCCAGCATCTGTCCAGTTGCCATTCCAACATGCACGCCATGCTGTTGCGGGACATGTGCCCGCCATAGGCACCCTGTCTGGTGGTTGAGGGAACCGTGAACAGCGTTGTTTCACTGTGGATCCATTCCCCTTGTATGGGACGGTGTTTGGTCCCTTCCACATTTTCTATCTGTGCTATACAGCTTACTCGGGGGGGGGGGGGGCGCATTGCTACCACTGTTGCCCAAATTGGTTCTTGTTTTTATCCGTTTATTTGGGTCATTCTCAGTGTTTCTGTGCTCTTATGTTGTGTGCACATGTTTCACACTTATCACTTTTATTTGGGTTTCCCTGCCTGTGCTTTACATTGCTGACAGCTAAATGGTTTCTCTCCCCTTTAACAGCAGCTTTTCATTCGCGTTGGAATTGTGCTGTGGATTTCAGCGCGTTGGTGTGAGGGGAGCCTCTCCCCGCCCACTCTCCGCCCATTGACCCCTTCTCTCTGCCCACTCTCCACCTTCTGTGCTGTTTTAAGGCGCCGCGGGACTTTACAATCGTTAACTATGCTTAACGCACGTAGTATTACATTAACGGTCGTTGGCACGTCAGTACGCGCGTTATACCGCACTTACGGTCGTTAACGTCGTACAACGCGCGTCAGTCACGTTTACCGCACTTTAGTAAACATACCCCTTAGAGTTCTGTTCCATGTAGTGATGAGGACGTTAATATTGTCACTGTTGATTGAGAGATCTGGACTTTATGTTTATGTTTATGTTTATTTTGGCAATGAATTCATCTTTGTCAAATTTTATGAATTGATTATATGATAGTATTTCATGTTTATTGTTGGTTGGATGGTGGTCTGATTCAGTACTAAAATATATAAGGTAGTGATCTGACCATGGAACTGGTTTAATATTTATAATAGATATATTTTTGTTTTGAGACCAAGTTTTAGGATAAAAATGAGGTCAAGTGTATTCTCTTGTGTGTGTATTGCAGTATCGAATTTTTGTTTGTAGCCAATTTGTTCCATTGCCTGAAGGAAGGACGTGCTCTGTGCATTATGTAGTGAAGATAGGCTGAAGTCACCTAAGATGATGTGTTCTTTGTCTGGTGGTGACGCGGAGCATGCAGTTTCAATTATGTTATCCAGAGCATTAGTTTCAGAGGAGGGGGGGGTCTATATATAAGTGTGATTGTAAATTTTCTTGTAGTGATCGTTAGTATATCCGAACCTTCCATGCTTGACGGGGAAATTTGTTGGGTTCCTAGTGAGGTTTTGCATAGAATAATTATTCCTCCTCCCTTTTTGTTGAGCCTTGATCAATGGGAAATTCTCTATCCTGGTGCTTTCTTATGATTAAGGGGTACGGTTACCCATGTAAATATCTTATCCAGGATATTCGAAGGGCACCTACACGGGTAGTGCCCTTTGAATATCCTGGCTAAGTCCCTAACATGCCCAGATGCTATCTGCATAGCATTTGGGCATGTTAGGGGCATTCCGGAGTGGAAGAAGGGGCTACACATGTAGCAACGATTTTCATTTCTACCCATGTAGCCCTCTATGCCTTAAAGACAACTTTGAGGAAGCAGCCTAACACTATCAATAGCTTCATTTTGTTTTCAGTTCATCTTGGTACTTCACGAGGGAAGACATTCATTCACATTGCTTCTGTCTCTCTTACCCTATATTTCTCCTTTATAAGGATTAAGGGGACTCTATTCTTTCCTCAGGCTCATTATTAAAGTTTTTCTCTCATTTTTAGTCAATGGTAAAAATGCTGTTTCATAGCTCCCCTTAATGTGCATGACATTCTTTGCATGTACTCTAAAAATCTATGGGAATCCATAGCATGCTTTAAATCATTAAAGTGCTAACAGTAACATACTAGAGCACAACAGAAATAGGTTGCTCATATCTGCTGTCATATTACTCTTCCTGATTTATTATATCTACATTAGATTTCAAGAACTAGACAATTTATCAAAAAGGCAGATAACAGAGGTTATCATAGATGGATTTAAAACATTCAGTGCTATTATTCATTGTCAGATGGAACTATTTAGGGGAAATTTGGGAAAAATAGCATAATGGGCATGTTGAACAATGTATTAAAAATGATCTGATACTAGTTTGTTTTAGATCACAAGATGGACAGTGGTACACAGCTATACAGGACCTACCTGTGATACCCAATAAAGACAGACAAAATTAATTTACCAATTAGCAAAATAAAACATCACAGGATATATACAAAAATGCCTACATAACACAAAGCATAAGTAAAAAAAACATGTAATTTAATAAATATAAATTACTTAATAAATATACAAATAAAACAAAATACTAAATTAGTATATAGAACTAAAACATCACTACCTAAAAAGATTAATGAAACAAGCCATCCATTCACCAACCAATCCCTAGCTGAAGTTCCCTAGAAAACATTTTAGGTCCTTGTATTTCATTCCAATAATTGCTGCTAACAATTTGCTTGAATAACAAAGGGTCCTATAATCAAAAGGACTTAGCCAGTTAGCAGGTAATGCTAACCAGCAAAGTC
This sequence comes from Ichthyophis bannanicus, assembly GCA_033557465.1. Lineage (NCBI taxonomy): Eukaryota > Metazoa > Chordata > Amphibia > Gymnophiona > Ichthyophiidae > Ichthyophis > Ichthyophis bannanicus. The sequence continues at coordinate 494,522,091 of CM066035.1, forward strand.
CAGCCGAACCCAGTATTTTGATGCACTACCTGTACAGTAAAGGATCACTGAATATTTCCTCTGTTCGCTGTGGCACTATCTGGATAGTGCTGGGGTGGTCCATGGGTAGAGTTGGGAAGGAGCCAGCTCTTACCTGGATAGGGGCGATTTTCAGTGCCACTATCCGGGTAAGTATCCTCATAACGTAGGACAGGTCTTAGTCTATGCAGATTGGCTATCTGGATAGCAGCTGAATATTGCTGCAATCTAGATAGCTACAGGTGCTGACTACGAAACCTGGATATTCAGCAACACATGACACTGCCATGAATATCTAGTATATTTTGCTAACAGTTGCTACAGTCACAACCATGCCAATAAAACCTCAAGCAACACCGAAAAGAACATCCTGAACCTTTAAAATGGTACCTAATAAACCCAAGATTTCTAAAGAAGAAAATCCCCCATCATACATGACCTTATAAATGACTCAAAACCAGACATCATGGGCCCGATATTGAGGTGGGCAGGCCATGCGCCACGGTGGCGCATAACCTGCCCACCGACCCCCCTAACCCGGATATTCACTTCCATGCCAACGGAAGTGAATATCCAGGTTAGCCCAGATGCCCCAGCAGCTGCAGAGGCTACACGGGTAGCAGCGATTTTCATTGCTACCCGCATAGCCTCTGCGTCTCAACATTTTTCTCACCAATCTTTAAGGCATAGAGGGTTACACGGGTAGCAACGAAAACCATTGCTACCCGTGTAGCCCCTTCTTCCACTCCAGAATGCCCCTAACATGCCCCAATGCTATGCGGATAGCATCTGGGCGTGTTAGGGACTTAGCTGGGATATTCAAAGGGCACTACCCGTGTAGGTGCCCTTCAAATATCCCGGATAAGGCCCTTACATGGGTAACTAAGGAAGTTACCCATGTAAGGGCCTTTGAATATCGGGCCCCATATGCTTAACTGAAACATGGCTCTACAACACAGACACCGTACTCCTTAATCATAAGAAAGCACCAGGATAGAGCATATAGTGACCAGACTTTCACACAATATTTAAGGTGTGATTGCACCATGGAGAGATGCAGATGCATTATAATAGCCATGGTTTTATTCTCCTTATGATTCCTAGCACTCTATTTGCTTTCTTGGCTGCCGCTGCACATGGGCAGAGGGTTTCATCCATGATGACCAAGATTTTTTTACTGGGTGGTGGTTTCTAATGTGGAACCTTGCATCATGTAACCATAGTTTGGGTTGTTCTTCCCCAAGTGCATAACTTTGTACTTCTCCACTTTAAATTTTATCTTTTAATAATACTATGTCATCTGCAAATTTGACAACCTCACTTGTTATTCTACTATAACTTATTACTGTATCTCATGAGGGACCTTATCAAAGGACAGACTAGATAGGCCATGTGGTCTTTTTCTGTCGTCATTTTTCTATGTTTCTATGTTTTCTGAAAATCAAGATGCACCAAGTCCATTGGCTCATCTGTATCAACTTGTTATTCACACCTTCAAAATATATAGCAGACTGGTGAGACAAGACTTCCCTTTGCAAAATTCAGGTTAGCTTTGTCCCATTAAACCATAGCTATCTATATGTTCAATAATTTTATTCTTTATAAGGTGTATCAAACTGAAAAAGAGGTATAAATGGTTATGTCTCTGTAAAAACTTTGCTCAATTCCTTTTGAAGCTTTGACTGACTGGGCCTGTGCACAATAAACTGGCTTGGACCCTGTCAATTGACTCCTGGATTTATTCATTGATTGCACTTTGCTGCAGCATATTCTTGGTGCATTGGCCAGGAAGTGCGAGTAGTAAATGGTATTCAAGTGAATAATCTACTAAATTTGCCTCGAGGTTTGGCCCAGGTGGAACCGTGTCTGTCCGACCGCGGGGGAGACCTCAGGCGCTGCCGGCCCCTTTGTGCCGGAGAGGGTTCCGCCTGCCTCGGCGGGCCATCGGGTCCAGCTGGCCAACACCTCCGACCGGGGGGAGTCCAGGATCCAACCCAGGAGCTGGTGTGGTATCGGGAACCGGATCCGGTGAGTAGACATTTCTGTGATTCGATAGTCAGAGAGTACAGCCTGGGACAACGTCTTGCATGCGCGGGACTGATTTGGTATATTTGGTATAGACTAACTGGGAAAATCTCGCATGAGTGTGTGCGAGACAAGGGAGCCTGATCACCTCTCATAAGGGCGGTCCTAGTAAGCTCCGTGTAAGGGAAAGCCGAAGCCGAAGCCATCGACCCTTCTTGTTTGAAATAGTCAGTTAGTCAGAAAACCTGGGCACTTGAAAAATGATTTCTTGTTGAAATATGATTGCTTGTGTGACTGAGAGGTCTTGAAATACAGACCGAGCAAGAGCGGACTCCTGAGTAGCGCAGTTCCTGGCCAGGCGACCGCGCCCAGGTCGCGAAAAGGAGGAAGCGAGTGGTGTTTGTCCCCCCCAGTGTTCTGTGGGCTGTACGGACCCCTTACCTACAGCCATACTACCTATCCTTATTGTTCGTTGTCCTGGATGTCATTACGTGTATGTAGTTACATTTAGATTATGGGAGGGGCGGAGTCCACGCAAACTCCGTTGGAATGCATGATCAAGAATTTACGTAAAGGATTTTCGGGTGATTATGGTATGAAAATGACTCCGTTTAGATTAAAAATGTTATGTGAAAGGGAGTGGCCCGTGTTAGATACTTCATGGCCCCGCGGGGGCACTTTTGATATAGAAACAGTTTTTCGAGTTCATCAGCTTGTACAAAAAGTGTATCCTGACCAGTTCCCCTATATAGATTCCTGGTTAGGTGCTTGTGAACGGCAGCCCTCATGGATGAAGCGCTGCTATGAGGAACGCTGTAGAATATTTGTAGCCACCACTAAGGGAACCAGGAGAGTTAAGGAGGAGAAGCCGCCTGTGTATTCTGCCCCAGAGTCCCCTGATATCCTGGCTAGGTTACCCCAGTACCCACAGAAGTTAGTTCCCCCAGCACCACGGCCTGAAGTGGAGTCAGATGAGGAGCCCCAGAAAACGCCGCTGCAGCAGCCCAAGAAGCTCCCTACGCTGAGTGATAGTCCCGAGTCAGGCCCAAGCACGTCGGGGGGACCCGAGTCCTCTGACGAGGTAGAAAGCGGAGGCTCTCCTGCCAGTTCAGGGTCACCCACCAAGGAAACTTGTGCCCGGGAGCCTTATGATTTAAGAAGCATAACTCCCAAGAAGAAGAAGGAGAAAGCAGGGCACCTAATGCCATTACGCCAAGTGCCTGGAATACCTGTTTTAAATGATCAGGGCCAGATGGCGCCAGGACCAACCAGCCTAGTTTACTTGCCCTTTTCCACTACTGATTTATTAAACTGGAAAACGCATTATGCATCCTATACAGCCAAGCCTCAGGAATTAACAGAATTAATGTCTAGCATTATGCAAACCCATCAGCCTACTTGGGCCGATTGTCGCCAGCTCCTGTCCACCCTCTTTACTACTGAGGAGCGAGGGCGAATTGGGAAAGCAGCCCTCCGTTGGTTAGAAGAGAACCCTGTAGAAGGGGGAGGAATAAACCCCCCACAAGCAGCTGCTGCAGATTATCCAAATGAAGATCCCGGGTGGGACCCGAATGATGAAAGGGGGGCGGCGGCCCTAACCAGATTTCGCCAGGCCTTATTGCAGGGCCTGAAGAAGGGAGGCCAGAGGGCCATGAATATCGGGAAGGTATCGGAAGTCCTCCAGGGTCCAGATGAGAGCCCAGCGGTCTTTTATGAGCGGTTGTCTGAAGCTTATAGATTATATACTCCATATGATCCCGCCGCTCAGGAGAATTTACGCATAATAAATGCGGCCTTTGTCAGTCAGTCCCAGAGAGACATAAAACGAAAATTGCAGAAATTGGACGGATTTTTGGGCATGAATACAGCACAATTAATGGAAGTCGCTCAGAAAGTATTTGTGAATCGTGAAAATGAACGTGACAGAGAAAGTGAACGAAAGATGAAGAAGAAGGCAGATCTTCTTGCTGCCGCCATAACCGAATGACGTGGAGGAGGTTTTCCTAATCAAAGGACCAGAGGACGTGGAAGAGGCCGCGGAAGCGAAAGGCCTCAATTGGGTGCAAATCAGTGCGCCTACTGCAAGGAAGAAGGACATTGGAGAGGTGAATGCCCGCATCTGGACTCCGCCCCCGCGAGGGGAGGAGGGAGTCCCTGGAGACCAGGAGGACGATTTTGAAGGAGGGGAGGAATGAACCGAGCACAGTTCCAGCAAGAGAGGGAGGAAGCCATTGAGGGAGTGGCAGTAGCAACGGGCTATGACTTGGATGACGTGGATGAAGACTAGGACAGACCGGGCTCCAAGTTCACCCTGGGTCCCCAGGAGCCTATGGTCATTTTGAAGATAGGGGACCAATACATGGATTTTATGGTAGATACAGGAGCAGAACATTCAGTAGTAGCCAAGCCAGTAGCTCCTCTTTCCTCTCGATATGTTACCATTGTTGGAGCCACTGGAAATAAAGCCACAAAGTCATTCTTGCAGAACCGCATGTGTGAACTAGGGGGACAGAAAATAACGCACCAGTTCTTGTATATGCCTGAATGCCCTATTCCACTACTGGGCCAAGACATGCTTGCTAAGCTCCAGGCACAGATATCTTTTGCTGAAGGGGGAGAAATGAAAATGACTGTGAACCCAAAGCCTGCTGGATTGATGGTGCTCACTGTTCCCCGAGAAGAAGAGTGGCGGTTCTATAGTGTACCCCCAATAAAGTCAACTAGTCCCTGTATACCTACCAACCTCATAGCCCCACCTGAAGTATGGGCAGAAGATAATCCACCTGGCCTAGCGAAGAACATAGCTCCTGTCATTGTCACCCTCAAGCCAGGAGTGGAACCAGTGCATGTGAAGCAGTATCCTCTCCCTCGACCAGCCATCGAAGGAATCCACAGCCATTTGATGAAACTGCTGAAGTATGGACTTCTCAAGGAATGTCAATCACCTTGGAACACCCCCCTTCTCCCAGTTAAGAAACCTGGGACAGGGGACTACCGCCCAGTACAAGACCTAAGGCGAGTGAATGATGCAGTTGAAACTATACACCCTGTAGTACCAAACCCTTATACTCTCTTGGGACTGATCCCCGCTGAGGCTACTCATTTCACTGTCCTGGACCTGAAAGATGCCTTTTTCTGTGTACGCTTAGCCCCCACTAGTCAACTTTTGTTCGCTTTCTAATGGCAAGACCCCACAACAGGAAGGCGGGGCCAGCTCACCTGGACCAGATTACCCCAAGGATTCAAGAATTCACCTACTCTCTTCAGTGCTGCCTTGAATCAAGATCACTCAAGTTACCCAGTGGACCCAGGAAAGAGGGTTCTTCTTCAGTATGTAGATGACTTGCTCATAGCCACCAACTCTGAAAGTGAATGTCTACAAGCTACTAGTGAACTTTTGTACCTTCTCAAAGAGGCTGGATACAAAGTCTCAAGAGCCAAAGCACAACTATGCCGAACTGAAATCAAGTATCTAGGATTCCAGTTGTCCAGTGGGATCCGACGTCTGGGACCAGAACACAAAGAAGCTGTATGTAGTATCCCTACTCCAACCACTAGGAGGCAAGTAAGAGCCTTCCTGGGGGCTGCCAGGTACTGTTGCATACGGATCCCCAATTTTGCGCTGATAGCAAAACCATTGTAGCAAATCACCAAGGGAATGGAAAAGTCTCCACTAGAATGGGGACCTGAATAGGATGCAGAATTTCGGTCTCTGAAAAGTGCTCTAATGTCATCCCCAGCTTTAGGTCTTCCAGATGTTCAGAAACCTTTCCATCTTTTTGTCCATGAGTCACAAGGAAATGCGTTGGGAGTACTGACTCAATCTCTTGGATCTTGGTAACAACCAGTAGCCTATCTGTCAAAACAATTGGATGTAGTTGCAAAAGGATGGCCCCCTTGTTTGAGAGCTGTTGCAGTGACAGCCCTCCTAGTGGGCAAAGCAGATAAGCTCACACTGGGACAAACTCTTCAAGTCACTGTACCACACTCTGTTCTGACTCTCATGGAACACAAAGGAAACTTTTGGTTAACCAATGCACGAATGTTGAAATATCAGAGCATGCTGTGCGAAAACCCCCAGATACAGTTAAAAGTCAGTCAAGCTTTGAACCCTGCTACATTGTTCCCAATTGGTCCTGGGCCCCCTGATCATAACTGTTTAGAAACCATGGACACTGTATTCTCAAGTCACCCTGATTTGACCGATGTCCCTCTAGAGGACCCTGAACGGACTTTCTTTGTGGATGGAAGCAGTTTGGTCATCAATGGACATCGTTGTGCTGGATATGCAGTGGTGACCCTTGATCTGGTAGTTGAGTCCTCAGCCCTGACCCGCGGGGGAGACCTCAGGCGGCACCTGCCCCTTTGTGCCGGAGAGGGTTCCGCCTGCCTCGGCGGGCCATTGGGTCCAGCTGGCCAACACCTCCGACCCGGGGGGAGTCCAGGATCCAACCCAGGAGCTGGTGTGGTATCGGGAACCGGATCCGGTGAGTAGACATTTCTGTGATTCGATAGTCAGAGAGTACAGCCTGGGACAACGTCTTGCATGCGCAGGACTTATTCGGTATATTTGGTATAGACTAACTGGGAAAATCTCGCATGAGAGTGTGTGAGACAAGGGAGCCTGATCACCTCCCATAAGGGCGGTCCTAGTAAGGTTGGATAGTGCTGCCACTCCCAGAAGGTAGTCCACCTCCAGGTCCTACAGTCATCCCTGAAGCATTAGGGCCTGCCTTTGTTCAAGCTTTTCACCAAGCCACACATTATGGGAAAACAGCCATGGAAAAGGCTCTGAGACCCCATTTCTGCATTTCACTACTAGGCTCCCTGACTGCCTCGGTGGCACAGCAATGTCTGATATGTGCTAAGAATAATGTTAAGCAAGGTCCCATTCCACCCCCAAGAGTTCAGTCAGTAGGGGTGACCCCGATGAGTGATATACAGGTAGACTTTGCTGAAATGACCCGTACAAATGGGTATCACTATATGTTAGTGTTAGTCTGTACATTTTCGGGATGGGTGGAAGCCTATCCCACCCGAACTGAGAAAGCCCGAGAAGTCACTAAGGTATTGCTTCATGAGATCATTCCTCGATTCGGAATACCATTGACTATAGGGTCAGATAATGGACCATCGTTTGTATCCCAAGTGACCCAACAGTTAGCTCGAGCTTTGCAAATACAATGGAAGTTACACACTGCTTACAGACCCCAGAGTTCAGGAAAAGTGGAACGTATGAATAGAACCTTGAAAACTCAGTTGTCCAAGCTTTGTCAAGAAACACACCTAAAGTGGCCCCAAGTTCTCCCTATAGCCCTTCTTAGGATACGTTCTGCTCCCACCAAGTCCCTAGGAGTTTCTCCTTTTGAGATTTTGTATAGGCGACCTCCACCCATAGTGCAGGGAATGAAAGGAGATATGAGACAGATAGGATCTGAAATAACTAGACAAGAACTATTGGCTTTAGGTTCTGTTTTGCAGAATCTTCAAACGTGGGTGCAAGATCGACTACCCATCAACCTGACTGAGCCTCTGCATCCCTTCAAGCCAGGAACGTCCGTGTGAGTGTAAGAGTGGAGAAAGACCCCGCTGGCGCCGCATTGGAAGGGACCATACGTCGTCATTCTGTCAACCCCCACTGCAGTGAAAGTTGCAGAATTTGAACCCTGGATCCACCACAGTCGAGTAAAGCCAGCAGCTGCTCCTGATCCTGACCAATGGACGTCAGTGAATGATCCCGAGACTCCATTGCGACTTACATTGCGGAGGCAACCGGCACTATAGAGAATCTTCAGAATCTATTTTCGTCATGCTAGGGTGACCATCGCAGCAGGAAAAAAGAGAAGACTCAACAAGTTCATCATACCCAACTTTCCAGTTGACCTCCAAAGACTGTAATCACAATTTTCTTCCACTATTGCCTTGTGGGAGTAGTGGTCCTGGGAGTCCTGGAAAAGACTTTTGCCTTACCCCCTTGTGCAGCCTGCATAACTACCACCCGAACGGGACAAACGATTGCTCAGACTTTACTCTATCATTCCTACTATACTTGCACCGGCACAGTCAGCCGGTGTATTTATAATGGCACCGAACTGAATATTTGTACAAAGGGAAAAAGTAAGACTTGTTATAACCCCCAACAAAACCCTTCATATTATACATTTGAAATCCGCTGGAATGATGAAGATGGAGCCATCATAAATGCTACAAAACCCCTTGTAGACCCCACAAAATCCATTATTTTGAACTTTGATGCCCGTGATGCAATTAACAGAAATGCTTACCACAGATGTGGGTCATGGGAACGAGCTTACTACCATGATGATAAATATATGTGTCCAGAAGGAGCCTACGGATGGGGACGGTGTACAGGAAAGAACTCTCCAACCACCACTTACACCACTGCATCTAAACATGATTACTTCTGCCCAAAATGGGACTGTGTATATTTTGCTACATGGAAGAATGCACCTGTGGGACGAGATGGTGATAATCGCAAAGGCAGTCTGACGAAGATCAGCTTACCTGAGCCCAAGAAATGCCAGAAGAGTGCCTGTAATCCTCTGCAACTTCTCGTAATTAACCCTAGCCAATGGAAGCAAGGATACAAATTTGGATTGCGTATAGCAGGAGGAGGTGTAGATCCTGGAACTATCCTGTATCTAAAATTAAACACCAAGACCCATGTATCCTCACCCTATCGTATACATCACTCCTTCTATGAGGCCATGAAAGCCGAGTTTGAAATTCCTCCTACCTCCCAGAACTTGTTCCTTGAGCTAGCAGGAGCAGTAGCATCTAATCTCCACATTTCAGACTGTTTATTTTGTGGAGGAACTAAGATGGGAGACCAATGGCCTTGGGAGGCACAAGAACTGAACTATTCTGTTTCATATAATCAGACTGACATACATAATACAACAAGTGAATGGGTATTGGCCCACTCCATTGTGGGTAACTTATGCTTTGCTCGCTATGGACCGCTGTTTAATATGGAAGTGGGGCAGCTGGTCTGTCTCAATCAAACGTTCTACAACAGTACCACTAAGAAGACGTCTTGGTGGTCAGGAGTCAACGCTACAGAACCCTCCAATCCTCTAGTCCGTTTCCCCAAACTTGCCAGTATCTGGACTAACTTAGCAGCATATAATTCCTAGCAAGCACCACCTGGACTGTACTGGATTTGCGGAACCCGAGCTTATGCTAGGCTCCCTCACCATTGGGGAGGCGCATGTGTATTGGGAACCATACGACCTTCTTTTTTCCTTTTGCCTACATCCCAGGGAGCTATATACATTGTGATCTATGAAGTGGGGCTGTATACATGAACACTATAAGGACGTCACAAAAAATGTATACAGCTCACTAGTTAATCACACTTGGTTAACTTGTATACAGCCCCAGTTCATAGATCACAATGTATATAGCTCCCTGCTACCTGTATATAGCCCCTGTTCATAGCTCACAATGTATATAGCCCCTTTTCATAATTCACAATGCATATAGCTCACCAGTTAATCAATCACACTGGTCACCCACATCACACAAATCAATGTATCCACTGCATGTATTCACCCTCCCACTCTTGATTGTTTGATGTGCTAACCACTTTGATTTAAAGATAATGCAGTATATTAAATCTTTTTAAATAAATAAATTAAATTAATTTGTTCTTTCTGCCCAGGCGGTCAATAGTAGAACCCCACTGCCATCGCCTTCCCCTTTTTACATGGAATTTCAATCCATAGAGATTCTACAGTGAATTTTGTTTCCTGCAAATCTTTAATCCTTTGTGACTCAATGCCCTCTCTGACATAGAGCACAACCCCTCCACCAATTTGATCAGCTCTATCATTACAATATAGTTTGTCCCCAGGTATCACAGTGTCCCACTGGTTGTCCTTCTTCCACCAGGTCTCTGAAATACCAATCATATCTAACTTCTCATTTATTGGAACTTCGCTGCTGATGTGCCCTAACTTCATTTTTTTGGTAGTATCCTTCAAGGATATATTGTTCCAAACCATGCACTCTTGAGCTACTTCGGCTCTCCCCTATTATCTAGTTTAAAAGCTGCTCTATCTCCTTTTTAAAGATTAATGCCAGCAGCCTGGTTCCATCCCAGATAAGGTGAAGCCCATCCCTTCAGAAGAGCCCCTCCTTTCCAAAGAATGTTCCCCAGTTCCTTACAAATCCAAAACCCTCATCCATTCACCATTGTCTCATCCACGCATTGAGACTCAGGAGCTCTGCCTGCCTTTTGGGTCCTGCATGTGGAACGGGAAGCATTTCGGAGAACGCTACCCTGGAAGTTCTGGATTTCAACTTCCTACCTAAAAGCCTAAATTTAGCCTCCAGAGCCTCCCTACCGCATTTTCCTAAGTCATTGGTACCGACATGTACCAAGACAGCAGACTCCTCCCCAGCACTATCCAAGACCTTGTCTAGGTGGTGCATGATGTCCGCTACCTTCGCACCACACAGGCATGTTATCAGGCGATCCTCACGCCCACCAGCCACCCAGCTATTTACATGCCTAATGATCGAATCACCAACTATAACGGCTGTCCTAACCCTTCCCTCATGGGCACATGACCCTGGAGAAATGTCCTCATGTGAGAGGGTTTTACATCACCAGGAGGACAGGTCCTAGCTACAGGATCACTTCCTGACACACCAGGGTGATGCTCTCCTGTCATGTGACCTCTCTCCTCCATGGCAATAGGGATGCTGCCAGACTGGAGGTGGGACTTCATAATTATATCCCTGTAGGTCTCATCTATGTACCTCTCTGTCTTCCTTATGTCTTTCAAGTCTGCTACTCTTGCCTCCAGAGATCAGACTCGTTCCCTGAGAGCAAAGAGCTCCTTGCACCTTGTGCACATGTAAGACCCCTCACCAAATGGGAGAAAATCATACATGTGACACTCAATGCAAAAGACTTGAAAGCCCCCATCTCACTGCTGGACTGCTGTCTGCGTCTTCGTTTTAAGGTTGTGTTTAGATTTTTAAGTTCTTTACTTACTAAGGGTTGCTAGAGATACTTATACTAATAAAACTATATCTAATACGTTTAATGTACTTTGTTCACCTCAAGTTTAATTAATCTCAGGTCATTAATGTATGCTGATGAGAATAAACAGCTGTAACTGAGAGTGAATATGGCACCTCCTTTCCTTTAAGAGGTTTAAGCACCTATAAAGTTAAGATTATCCCAGGGGTGGGTGGGTGTCGGGGAGGAAGGGAGGGAAAGAAACTTATTAAAAGCTGGCTGCTACACAGTACCCTGTCCTGTGCTTCTAAGGTAATCTGTGACCAATCTCCAGGGGGAGTCCCACAGCCCTTACTTTGATAGAGGGAGCCTTCGGTTCTAAATTTAACTAGAAAGCTCTCTTCTGTGTTTTAAATTTAAACTGAAATCTTTTGCTGCTACTAGGCCCTGGCTATTAAATTTAAATTCAAAGTTCTCTGCTGGGTTCTAAATTTAACCAGAAAGCTCTCTACTGTGTTTTAAATTTCAACTGAAAACTCTTGCTGCTACTAGGCCCTGACTGATTTAACAATTACACTTGGTTCACAGATTAATCAGCTTTAATCTAAAGAATTCTTTTTTCCCCAAGATTTAGAAAAATTCCTAGAAGTAAATACTTACAATTGCAGATCTTTCTCCAGAAGTAGCAGTCCCCTTGACTATTCTATGCATCTACCATAAAGAAATATTTCCACAAATTACTCCTCAGTCTATCCTCTTTCACCTTCATCCTATGTCCCCTTGTTGCAGAGCTTTCTTTAAACTGAAAAAGGTTCTTCTCTTGTGCATTTATGCCATGGAGATATTTAAATGTCTATCATTTCTCCCCTCCCCTGCTTTTCCTCCAAAGTATACATATTGAGATCTTTAAGTGTGTCCCCATATGCCTTACGATGAAGCCCACTGAACCTCTGCACCAGCTCCATCCTGTTTATATCCTTTTGAAGGTATGGTCTCCAGGATTTGTACACAATACCCCAAATGAGGTCTCAACAAAGACTTTTTCAGAGGGACTATCACCTCCTTCATCCTGCTGGCCATTCCTCCCCCTATGCACCCAAGTATCCTTCTAGCTTTCACCTTTGCCTTTCTACCTCTTTAGCCACCGTAAGAGCATCAGAAACAATCATTCCCAAGTCCCAAACTTTAGACACTTTAGGATAATCAGAATATCACCACTAGCCAGTTATCCTAGGGTGCTGCCTCCATTCCTCCCCTGGAACTACCTAGTGCTAGCCTGCTAGTATAGAGTGTTTAGTGTCTGAAACCAGGGATATTCTGCCAAGTATACCAGTGAAATGCTGCAAGTTTGCAAACTACCTAAATGCCTTTGAATATCTCTCCCATAGTGTTAAGGCTGATAAGTAGGACATGCCATACAAAAGGCCCTAACTCCTGGACTATGACTCCATTTTCAAACAGCACTAACTGGGCAATGTGGAGGCTACCGTTGGAATGGAGAGGCATAAATAGCAACTGGGAGTGAGACACTGCAAAGTTCAAATATGGCATTGTACCTTCCTATAGGGTGTGCCTTCATCATGTGCATTGACTGGTCACATCATGCCATAAACATAACTGGTACAAGTTCTAGGTGGCACCAGAGAAAACCCCAGGGCTGTTAGAGCAATGAGCATGGACTTTGTTGTATTTACATGGGTGGAATAAAAGTTCAGTCATGTAAATATTTTAAGCAAGGAAATGTGTATATAGAATGTAGGATAGTTAGACGAATCCATGGTTTTAAGAAATTTGCAGGGGAAAAGGGTAGAATTGTTAAGAGTTAAGAACATAAGAACATAAAAAATGCATTACTAGGTCAGATCAAGATCCAGTATTTTGTTTCCAACAGTGGTCAATCCAGGTCACAAGTACCTGGCAGGTTCCCAAAGAGGCAAACAGGTTCCAGAGATCTTGTCCCAGGGCAAGCAATGGATTTCCTGGGTCCTCTTTAATAATGGTTTATGAACCTTTCCTCGAGGAACTTGTCCAAAACGTTTTTAAACCCAGCTATACTAACAGATTTAACTACATTCTCCGGTAATAAATTCCAGAGTTTGATTACGCATTGAGTGAAAAAATATTTTCTCTTATTAGCCTTAAATGGGTTGCAGTGTAGCTTCATTGTGTGTCCTCTAGTCTTTCTACTTTTTGATGGTGTAAACAACTGATCTATTTTTACCCGTTCCACTCCACTCATTAATTAATAGAATTAAAGAATTGAACAAAAAGTTTGTTATGACCATTGAAAAAGAATGTTAACCAGGCCATGAATGATATCGTATGGGTATTAAGGATCTCTTTTACTATAGCCCGGTAGCTGGTTAATGTGCATTTTAATGCACAGCAAATGGTAGCCAGGAACAATAATGTGCAGGCAGGTCAGTGACTGCGTTTAAATTGCATAGTAATTAGCTATCATGCAATGAGGTGGGGAATGAGCGATATGTGGGTATGGAGAACACATTGCCCCTAGGATGAGGGCAATTGCCACACACTCAGTGGCAATATGGCAATTAGGTCTTTAGGTGCACCCGAATTAGTGTGCCTTAAGTCATATGCTGGTCATGCCCCTGAAAACTAACATGTAGGCTTTGCACTTAACGTGCATTTGTTTTGTAAGTTATATACAAAACCTTAATGGGCTTTTCTATACAGTAATTGAGTTTTTGATATACAGTAATTGGTTATTATAAGAATTAAATTGTTGGTTGAGAATTTTGGTGATTGTGTTTTTTAAGATACAGTCAAACCTCGGTTTTCATTTGCCCCGGTTTTCATACGCTTCGGTTTTCAACGTCTTTTTTGACTGAGATTTTGTCCCGGTTCTCATACATCGCTTCGGTTTTCAACGTCTTTTTTGACTGAGATTTTGTCCCGGTTCTCGTACATCGCCTCGGTTTTCGTAAAGTACTGTACTGTAAATACATACACCCTCGCGCTGCACACCGGTCTGTATACACTGCCAGAACGCCCGCCCGGTCCCGGCAGCACTGCCCCCCGGACTCACCGATCGCCAGCGTGATGAGAAGCGAAAGCCAGCGAGCACGTAAATGAAACACATCCTCGAGCCTGGTCAGAGTTATAGAGGCAAGGATTGCGCGGAGAGGAAGGCCCCGATCTCGTCCACCGCCTGCCCGTTCTCTGGAGCACCCCCTCAGGCTCGGAGGTAGCAGGGAAGAAAAGCTGTCAACGTAAGCAGGAGATGTTGCATGAATGTGGGAGGCAGTTCTTTCTCTTGCAGGGTACGTCTGAAGCTATATCATTAAGATTTTCTGCCATTCTGAAGCATTGAGCAGATAATGTAAAGGTATTTTAATGGGCTGAATCCAATGTGATTCTGAAGAGAGCTGGGCACAGCAGCTTGTCAGGGGTGGCTAAGGCCAGATGCTAACATACTGTACTGTACAGTACTGTACTTAGCTTGCTTTCAGTCATGTTAAATGTTCATTTATCCATTTCATTAGTCATTTATATTTATTTCTCATTGTTTTCTGTATGTAAAAATATAGTTATTCTCTATAAAATGTATTTTTTGTGAATATTTTTGGGTGTCTGGAACGGATTAATTGGATTTACATTATTTCTTATGGTAAATATTGCTTCAGTTTTCATACGTTTCGGTTTTAGTCAGACTTTTTCGAACGGATTAATCATGAAAACCGAGGTTTGACTGTAGCTACAACTACTGTTAACTTTATTTGATATACCGCCAATTATACATGATGTCTAGGCAATTAACAAATAGAATAATAATATAAATAAATATAAAATAATAAGATTAGAAGTAATAAAAGGACAAGACAACAAATGGAAAGGAGGGGGAAGGAGAACCTAAGTTACAAATTTAGCAGCATAATAATAAACAATAATCACAAAAGGAAGAGAGGGAATAGTGAATAAAAAAAGACAAACGTGAATGATGACAACTGCAAAGTCAAGTTGCTGAGATGCAGCTGAGGGCTTCAGCAAAGTAATACGTTTCAAGAAGGAATTTAAAGCAAATAAAAGACAGCTGACAATGAAAGTCAAAAGGAAGAAAATTCCACACAGGAGCAACAACCCAGTTAGAAGAAGGTTTGGGCTGAAGAAGAATTAACCTGACGAAAATTAGGAATAAACAAAAGGTGTTGTGTGACTGATCAAAGAACACGTGAGGGCATATAGGGAATCAAGAATTTGGGTATAAAAGAAGGGATGCCCAAATGAAGAACCTGAAAGGCAAGAATAAGAAGTTTGAACTTAATACGGCAAGCAATAGGAAGCCAATGTTCGATGATGAAGAAGGAAGTAGCTATCAAATCTTTTAGCACCATATAGAAGTTTAATAGCCATATTCTGAATTAACTGTAAAGTTGTATCTGATATTGGGAAAGTCCAGAGAGAAGAGAATTGGCATAATCAAGATAAGCAATTACACAGGTACACTACCAAAAAACTGCCTCCAGTTTTGCAACTGATTCCTATAGATTTTGGGGTGCTGAATCCAGGAAAAATAGCCAAAATGTTCCATCACGTCACGTTTTCTTGCAAAATTAGATTTCTTACCCATATAAGGAATGTTCACATAATTTCTTTTTAGCCGACTGCAGTTTATTTTCTTGGCCCAAAATAGAGGTTGTAATGGTTAACTAACTAGAAACACTCCCTCATGATATTTTAGAGTGTTTTGTATTCATTTTATACATTAACAGGACAATTGGGAGGCGGGGGGCTAAATCCAGTACTCGCGCTGGCACATGTTCTTTCCTGTTCGCCTCGCCTCGTTCGCTCGCTCAAACACGGTGGTTGCGACATGAACGTTCCTGTCAAATTTCAGTTTCTTGCAAGTTCATTATTACCTTTTGTTTGCTCAGTCGTAATCCAGCTTTATTCCGAAGTGGTTCACTACAGTTGTAGTTTGCAGTGCTGTGTATTTGTGATGGCTCACAGAGCCAGAGGTTGCGTCAACTCTCCGGACAGTTTTTGTTTTATTTGTGGGGAATATACCGTGAAAAAGCGGCAGAGGAACATTTCTGCATTTATTAAAAAAGTATATTTCGCCTATTTCGGTTTGAAGTTAGGCGATCAAGACAAACCGTGGGCTCCTCACAAAGTGTGCAAGACATGTGAGGAAGATCTACGCTTATGGATGAAAGGTAAAAAACAAGCATTTCGTTTCGGAATACCTATGATGTGGCGTGAACAAAGAGACCACAGCAGTGACTGCTATTTTTGCTCTTGCATTGTGAAGGGATACAACTTAAAAAATAAGAACGTAATAAGTTACCCCAACCTTCCCTCAGCAATTAGGCCTATGCCTCATAGCAACGAAGTACCTGTGCCTGAACCACCAAAATCTTTGGATCATATTTGTGTGGACGGTTCTGATCATGATGAGACTCATCAGATGGCTTTTCCCGATGAGTTCAGTACTTCCGAGTTTGAAACTGAACCAGATCCGAAACCTGAACTTTTCTCTCAAGCTGAATTGAATGATTTAGTCCGGGATTTAGGACTCCCAAAAGATGCTGCCCAACTGCTAGGTTCTCGGCTTAAACAGAAAAATCTATTGTCACCAGGAACAACTTTTTATTGGTACCGCAACCGCGAGACACAATTTTTGAAGTATTTCAGCAAAGAGGAAGATTTGGTATTTTGCAACGATATATACGGAGTGATGGAAAAGTTTAAACTCAAGTATGATCCTGCTGAATGGCGGCTGTTCATTGATTCGTCAAAAGACAGCATAAAAGGTGTTCTTCTTCATAATGGCAACACATTCGCTTCAGTTCCTATTGCTCACTCTGTTATTCTCCAAGAAAAATACGAGAATTTGGCCCTGATTCTTCAGAAGATTCGTTATGATGAGCATAAGTGGATGATTTGTGGAGACTTTAAAATTCTATCCATGCTATTAGGGCAGCAATCCGGTTTCACCAAATATCCCTGCTTCCTTTGCTTGTGTGATAGCCGGGCCCGCGACCTACACTGGGGGAAAAAAGACTGGCCAATTCGGGAGTATTTGAGACCCGGTGAGAAAAATGTTCTTCATGAGAGCTTGGTACCTCGTGATAAAATTCTATTACCACCTCTCCACATTAAGTTGGGTCTCATTAAGCAATTCATCAAGTCCCTTCCAAAAGATGGTGAGTGCTTTCGGTACCTTTGCTCAAAGTTCCCCCGACTTTCTGAAGCAAAGCTAAAGGAAGGAGTGTTTGTTGGCCCTGATATAAGGAAACTCATTTCAGATGGAGCATTCGCTGAAACGATGTCTGAGAAGGAAAAAGAAGCCTGGGATTCCTTCAAGGATGTTGTTCTCAAATTCTTGGGGAACAGGCGGGATGAGAACTATAAGGATATTGTTGCCAGGATGCTCAATGCCTTCAAAGAACAAGGCTGTAACATGAGCCTGAAAGTCCATTTCTTGCACTCCCATGTGAACTACTTTCCCGAAAACTTGGGGGCGTACAGTGAAGAACAAGGTGAAAGGTTTCACCAGGACATCAAGGACGCAGAGAGAAGGTACCAAGGAAGATGGCTGATTTCTGCTGGTTGCTGCTGCGGGAAACCCCAGATGAAAAATACGCCAAGCAGCGCACCAAGAGAAGCATTCGGGGGAAGAAGAAACGGGCCCACCAGGAGATTGATTGACCCAAGAATGACTTTAAAATCTAAACTGTGTTGACAAATATCGTGTTTTTACTAAACTTTGAAATAAAAATTTGCTAGTTATTACCACAGTGTCGGATCTCATTTATTAGAATTTTATTTTCACACCATCGGGGGTTTGTCTTCATGTATTGCAATGGTGCGGTTTGCGTTTTCTATTCTTACATACATACCTGTACAACATTTTTTGCACATTTCTTTGCTTTGCTTTGTGTCTAACCTCGCTCTTATATGCTCAATGTTTGTGCACATGTATGTGGCTGTTTTAAGTGCAGACAATTTTGCTACCATCACAGTGTGTTTTGTTGACATTACTCTATTCTTATGTGCTGCCTTGTTACAATTTTCTTTATTCTTATTTGAATAACTACTAAACAATTAGTATAAAGAATTCATCCAAGAAACTTTTATCTCGATCGCACTCAATCTGAAACGTTCACCTCAAACTGCTAACCCAATGTAGCAAAAAATCTGTACGTGGTGGAGCAAATTGGTTACCAGATTTGGATTCAGCGCACCAAAAAACATAAAAATCAATCAAAACATTAGAGGCAGTTTAAAAAAAAATTTTTTAGTGTACCTGTGTTATTAATGAAAATGCTAGCAGATGGGATGATTTGAGATCAAGACATGTCCTAATAGAATGGATCTGTTTAAGGATGAAAAAAAATTTTTTTTGAACAAGATGAACAAGAGATATATGGTGAGAAAGAAAGTTGACTATCAAAAAGTACACCAAGAATTTTAAGAATCTTAACAGAAAGTGAAGGAGAAATATAATTTGAGAAAAGAATAGCTGCAGTATTTATAGTGTTGAGGAGCAGAGAGTGAAGAAGACGGAGAAACCCAAAACGTGCAATCTTGTAATAAAGAATGAAACCAATCTAAAACAGTTTCAGAAATACCAAAAGAACTGAGCTGAGACAAAAAAAGAGAGTGATCAACCAAATCAAAAGCAGTTGTAAGATCAAGAGACACCAGAAGAACTTCATGATTAGCATCAAGAGCAGAATGAACATAATCAGTGATAGCCAGGAGACAGATTAGAGCAAAAGCCAGTTTGAGCTAGGTGAAGTGTACTAATTTTGAGAAGATAATCTTGGCTGAGCTGCCAACCTCTCTACCACTTTAGAAAGAAAAGGCAGTAGAGAGATGGGCCGATAGCTAAAAGGATTAAGTGGATCAGATGAACCAGGCTTAAGAATACAAAGAATGGTGTCCTGTTTCCAAAAAGAAGGTAATCTATAGTACCAGAGGAAAAAGATGCTGATAGAATATAATTGAGGAAGAAAAGAAGCGTTGACCAACTAAAAACACAAGAAGGCATCGGATCTGTAGGGGCTGTAGTAGATTAAGATTTAGTAATAATATGTGAAAGTTCACTATAAGTAGGAACTTTAAAGGCCGAGAATTTAGAAGAAGAAATACAAAAAGAGGGAGAAGAAACAGAAACTGATGGATATCCAATGGATATCCAAAATATTCTGCTGAAAAATAGAGACAAAATCCTGTGGTTGAAGAGGTGAGCTGTCCATAGAAACTTCAGGGGGATCAGTAAGATGACATAAGAGACAAAATAAGCAAGAAGTTGTATCTTTATGAATTAAAGAAGAATAGTAGGTTTTCTTAGCTGCAAGAATAGCTGCACGGTAATAAGAAGAAGCAGATTTAAAAGAAGAAAGCGCAGAGGCTAAACAAAGCTTATGCTAATGGCGTTCTAACTGGCAGACCTGATGCTTAAGAAGATGTAAACCAGAATGATTCCATGGATGAGGAGACTGAGAATAAGAGGAAACAGGGGACAAAGGCGCAGCCAATTCAAAGACAGCCAAAATAATAGAACATAAGAACTCGGTCATCAGGGTGAGAAGAATCAAATTCAACAGCAAAAGGAGAACAATTTGAAATAAAAAGATCATGTGTGAAATTTTGAAGATGATGATGACATTGAAGCAAAGGTATTAGGGAAGAATAAGGGGAGGAAGGAAGAGCAAGAGAGAAGGAAACCAGAAAATGATTTGTCCAAGGATAGGTGTAATCACAGAAGAAGAGAAGGACAAAAAAAGATGACGTTATGACAAGGTCTAAAATCTGGCCAGCTATTTGAATTGGATCATTGATGTGCTGCGGTAGATCTGAAGATAATAAAAAAGTCAGAAAATCCTTAGTAACAGGATTTGAAGAAGTGGTAATATAAATATTAAAATATCCCAGAAGTAATAAAAGCAAAGAGGCAAATAAATAGGGAGAAACCACATCGTAAAGAACCTGGAGAGAAGCAGTGGAAACAAGGGCAGATAAATTAACAAGTAAAATAGTAAGAAGATGACCAGAAAGTGCTTTAAAAGAATATCTCAGGAAGGAGAAATATAAGAGTGACAAAGCGTAACCTTCAAAGAGGAAAACTAAAATAGTCACCGAAGTTGTCCCAAAGAGCTCTAAACGTTTTGTCGGATAATGCCAAGGGAGGAGAGAAACCAAACGTCACCCACACCAGACGGCAATGTCCATTTTAATCAATAAAGGTTCAAAACCACATGTATATAACATTTTAAAGAAGCAACACTTAGGGGGATGTTTACTAAACTGCGGTAATGGTACATAACGCGTGTAATGTAACGTTAACGATCGTTAAGTAACGTTAACGCGCGTTATGATGTGTTAACGATCGTTAACGTCTCATAACGCGCGTTAACGTAAGTTAACGATCGTAAAGTTCCGCGGCACGGTAAAACACCGCAGAAGGTGGAGAGAGGGCGGAGAGAAGGGGTCAATGGGCGGAGTGTGGGTGGGGAGAGGCTCCAGGCACACCAACGCGCTGAACTCAAGGGCTGAATCCTACCGCGATTGAAAACCTGCCGGTAGATGCACATTTGCAGGGGAGGGAAACCATGTCAGCGTCAACAATGTACAGCATAGGCAGGGAAACCCACAAAACGTGATAAGTGTGATACATGTGCACGGAACAAAAGGGCAAATAAGCAGTGAAAATGACCATAAGAAACAAGGAAAATAACATAACCAAGCTAGCCAATAGTGACATCAATGGAAAACAGCCAAAAATACCACTGAGAAAGCCTCAGAAAAAGATATTAACTGTGGAAGGGTGTATGCTCTGTCACCATAGAAGGTGAATGATGCCACAGTGAAATAACGCAAATCAGGGCTTCCCCTTGTTACTGAACAGGTTCCCCATGGCATGCACATGTTCTGCAACAGCAGGGTGGGCATGTCGGAATGGGCAACTGGGCAGATGCTGGAAAAGGGGATACAGAGGGCCGCAGGCGGCACATGCTGTGGTGCAGCTGGGCCACAGTGGGGACTAGGGTGATGCTCATTTTGGCCCATAGGAATGCATAAACAGTAGAGCCAGACTGCAGCTGTTGAGGGCCCAACATGGGCATGAGTGTGTCCCCCGCAGTGTCACAGGGGACAGTACCCAGCAGCCACCCCTAAGGGCACAGAACAGTGGCAGGCGGTGCTGGGGGGAAGTGTGGGCATCCATCCAGGCACCCCTACCCCACCACCCATACCATAGGCAGCTGCCTACACGCACACTGGATGGCCCGAGACTGACCACCACCAGCACCACCAGCAGAAGGGCATGGCAGCATGGTGGCGGAGGGGTACCGGTGGTGGAGGGGGCAGTGACATCTGACCATAGCAGGCCACGGCCCAGACCCATGTAGGTGGGTGCCGTGCACTGCAATAGACAGGCTCAGTATGACAAACAGTCATGGTACCACCAGCGAATGATCTGTCCCTGTGGCGCAGTAAGCACAGCCAGTGTGCTCAGGAGCCAAAGGTCACAGGTTCAATCCCAAGCTGTGGTCCCTGCCAACTCTGTTCCCATACCTTTTACCAGTAAAAAACCGTGGTAAGAAAGATGGAACCTTGTATTGCTGATAGAATAAACATGCTTGGAACACCTACATTTTACCGTACAGAACACAGACACCACAAACAGGCGCATTACCGAGAGCAGAGTCTCCCAAAGGCAGTCATGGAGGTCCAAACAACATTCAGGTTCCATGCTGTCTGTAATAAAGATGCCTGTGCTGTATGTCGATGCGCCGCCCCCATGGTATGCAGATGTATCTCATGCATATTCATCAGGAACAGCATGAAAACCCAAACATGGTGCGGCCCAACAGGACCGGAGTTGGGAACCCCTGTCCAAGAGCATTGATCCACAGGGACGGAAACACCTGCATCCACAGGCCCTATTAGCCACAGCGTCCTGGAGAGGCAGGATGTTGGGCCCTGTGTGCATCTCCCGATACTAGCACTTGCATACCCTAGCAATGACACCCAAAACCAGGGAATACGGTACACAGATAGCAAAAGGTTGCTATGATAACTGGCACATAGCAATCCATAATGTTAGCACAAGCAGCCCAGTGTGCTGTACCATACCAACCTCTGTGATGTCTGTGGAGTGTGTGTCACGTCTGGAACCTGACAGTGTCCACCACCTTGGGAAGAGACCCCAACAGTACAGCATACCATAGCCATGCCTGCACTGTGCCCAGGACTGATGCGGTGTCCTGGGCTGCCAAAAGCCTATATTGGTGCACTATACTGGCATAGGTGTGGGGGTGTGCATCAGTCTATCCAGTGTGTTGCATTTGCCAACACCCTCTGCAGCACACACCGCTAGCACTGTTGCTAGTATTGGCCTGCCAATGTGCATATTGAGGAGCAAGGTACTGTGGGTATAGCCGGAGAGGGCGGCCTGGGCACAGGGCAATGGCTGGGACATTGTAGGGCCTGCCCACCACCTACACGGCCAGAGTGTCCACGGCATGTTCTGCTGTGTGGTCATGCTCACCCTGACTGTGCAGTGACCACAGCATGGCTGGGTTCCCCCATAGTGCTACATAGTGTCCTTCTGAAGTGAGATATATGGGCTCTGTTTTCTGGAGCCCTATCACTGATCCATCTGCTTGGTGGGTGTGTGCACATCCCAGGTGTGGGTGCACACGTCATCTCCAGGAACATGCACTATGGACTAGCAAGTAGGCTGTCTGCGGTTAGTATGTGTGTGGCTGGAACACCTTGCAGGGTGCAGCGGTTGGTGACTCACTTTGCTTGCTGCTGGAGGATGTCAGATAGTGGTGTGGGGCAGCTGTGCAGTACCAGGTCTACTGTCTGTTTGTCACTGCCCAATGTATCAAGGTGTACAGATCTGCATAGACTGCCCTGGTGGGGTGTCCATTCCCCAGCAGGACTGGGGTGAATGGTCCCCTCTACTGTCACCAGTGTAGTGGGGTAAAATGTCGACCTGTTATTTGGAAATCATGTTTCCCACCCTGAGCCACAGAGGGTGGGTTGGGTGTTGGTACGTAACCCGCTTATGGGCCCAAACCCCCCCTCCCCCCTTGGACCTGAAATCATGTGACCATGGCACCCACACAGTGTCTGAACTATTCCGGGTGCATCATAGTCCACACGGGCAAGACGTGATGCACAGATGGACACAGGCAAATGCTAAGGGTATCTGCAGGGGCCACCTATCACACAGAGGCACCGATGGGGACCTGTAGCATAGCCCATCACAGAAATGCCAGGTACAGCGGGAATGGTGCTGGGTACCCCACCTCACCCTCAGGGTGAGCACAGGACCCGTCCACTGTGATGGACGGTAGCCACTCGGTGGCAGTAACACACACGGTCAGTTCCCCCTACCAGGCCGAGGTGCTGTGGGGGTGCATACCCCATCTTGTGTTCATCTATAGACTGCAGATCTGCATGTGCAGTGCACCATGGGTATGAGTGGGATAACCCAAATCCTGGCCACCACAGCAGACAGTTTGTGTGGTGACCTGATGTCCTTCAGCAGCCAGCCAGGGATTTATTAGTGGCACTAGCGATGTGGCCCACTAATTACTTCACTGCCTGTGGAGCCAGGGGTCATGGGTTTGATCCCACAGTGGGATTATTTGGTAGGGCTGTCTGAGGCATTTTCTTTTTTTAATTTAAATTGGTGCTGCCAGCAACATACCCTCACAGTGCTGTCTCCTTACGGTGCCTCATCAGGCGCCCTATACAGTGCCCAATGCAGGACCCTATACTGTGCCCTGTGGGGTGCCCCATAGGGGACATTCTAGGGTGCCTTGGCGGACAGTGCACTTTATGATGTGCCCTCTGGGGTGCCTTATAGGGTGCCTTATGCGGCACCTTAGGTTACGGCCCTGTGAGGGTGTGTTTGCTGGCAGCACTAATTAAGATTAACAAACAAAATGTTTCAGACAGCACTGATTTTGAGTAAAAGGTGTTGTCTCAGCCAGCTTTACTCATTAGTCCCACAGGGGGATTAAACTCATGTCCCCTGCACCATTAGTCAGTGTATTAACCATTGTGCTACAGTTCTAGATGCCTTGCTAGACACCTTATCAGATGCCTTATGGGCGCGCGTTGCATGGCGCTCTACACGATGTTTTTTAACGCTCGTTAAGCTATGGCGCCTGGTAACGCGCGTTATCTGCAACGATGTACCACCCATGTCCTTATTTGGGATTTCTGCCTGGACCGCGGATGCTAACGCGAATCACACTAACACCGTTTAGTAAACATACCCCATAGTTTGAAAGCAGTGCGAACATTTAACAATTTGCAGTCTCCAAAATACTGTGATAGGGCTGAAGCTAGTGAAGCTCTGGATTTGAAAAAAAACGCTGTCTTTCACAAAGCAGCTAACTTGCAGGAGCTGCAATTGCATAGCAACACAGCTAGAGGGAGCAGGCACGAACCTGCAGAGGCTGAGCGAACACACCCAAGTAATGATTATGCAGGGACTAATCAGATGCACCTGAAGAGCAGGCCAGGAAACTCAAGAGGAGAACGGCTTTATAAGCAGAGAACTGCAGCCAGACTAAGGAGGGGAGAAAGAGGAGAAGAAGCCAAGATCCAAGGGAGAGAGACTCCAGGAGAAGCCAGGATCCAAGGGAGAGAGACTCCATGCATAGAGGGAGGCCTGAGCTCACCAGAAGGATTGAGAAAGGAACTTAAAGGTACTGGAAGGAAAGGTCCTGACAGTGGAATCCCCCATACTGAGAAGCAGAGAGGCCTGGATTCGTTACCTGGCTGTCCCAAGCTTCAGGGACGACAAGCAGTGCCCAGGAGACTCACAGAAACAGTCTGTAAAGGAGACCGTATCCAAGGAAGGGTACCTGGTGAGGAAAATACCAGCAGCACCGACTTCAGGAAGCCAAGGTACAGTGGTACTTTAATTCTAAAAAGAGACTTAGCTCCTAGAAGGGCTTTTGAATCAGATAACCATTCTGAGAGGAATGAAAGAAGGCAGGAGTCCTGGAAGCCACGCCATAGAGGCCTAAGAACAAGCCATGCTTCCTACTTGAAAAACCTTGAACAGCCCAGCTGGAGGATAGGTGAAGGAAATACTAATTTGCACCCTATAGCAGCCAGGGAGAGCTCAAATACAGGAGAAAGCACAGATGAACTGGAACCCATGCAAGTGGAGCCTGGGGATTTAGAAGCATTGTCACAGGAGGAATTAATGGACTTCTCTATTTGTGTTGCGGGAAGCCTTGAGTCACTCCCAGAGCTATAGTTTACCAGAGCATGCACTAACAATGATTTTGCTTACATTGAGCTAAAGGAGAGCTGGGTTATTTATTTCACTCTGAAGTTGAGAAAACCCTTTATATTCTACAATACATGACATGCACGTTTCGGGAAACAGTCCCTGTATCAAGTGCTGTACTGCTGCCTTCACACTGCTCCAACTGCCATGAAACGCTAACGCTTCATACGGCAAATCTTCTAAAGGACAACTGTTTTAGTGATTGGCTGACCTGTATAATCACTCAAATTTGAACCACCAATGAAAAGAGGGAAATCCCCATCATTATTGGAGGAGCCCTACTATTCATTGGACAAAATTAAAGCAGACTGAGCCAATCGAGCTCTCAATTCAGACCAAGGGCTGAACTGTGCCAAAGTATGTATCCAATGCTGTTCTAACTATTGTAAACGAGAGACTCGATCACCCCCCCCCCCCTCCCCGAGGGTCAAAGGGAACCTGGTCAATAACACTCCAATATAAATCCTCAAATAAATGTTGATGTGACATACAATGGTCCACTATCGGTGCTGAAATAACTTGCTGACGTAGTCGAGAGGCATGTTCACTCAGCCTAGTTTTAACCAGAGGAGTCGTCCGACCTACATATAATAATGCACAAGGACATTGTAGAATATAGACCACAAAAGTGGATTTACAGGAAGTCATCCAACAAGGTTCAAAAGAATGACTGGACACCGAGTCCAAATTGCCCCAGAAAAAGTCGTGGAACAAAATTGACACTCACCACAAGGAGAGTGACCCTAGCGTCTACAGCGGACAAATAGGAGAAGCAGATTTAACTAACAAATCTTTCAAATTTGAACCCCGAGAAAAAGCAATCATCAGAGGTTTTAAAAAACAAGAATGTAGACTCAACACCAACCAATGTTTTTTCAATAATCTAACAGAAAAGCACAAGCGTCGCAATCTTAGAAATTGACCAAAGGGAAGGCCACGATGAAGAGGACCAGGGTGAAAACTCTGATAACTCAAAAGGCTATTCCTCTGGACAGGTTTCTGACTAGATTGGTCTTCAACTCCCCTTCGTCTTTAAAAATGAGCATATCCAACCTCTACCTATGCTGATCTCTTAAGGTTTGTGTCCTGGTTAAATACTATTAAGCCTAATATTAGGTTCACAGAACATATTAACCAGCAAAAGATTGAGTTTTTTCACCCTGGTCTTCTTCATCGTGGCCTTCCCTTTGGTCAATTTCTAAGATTGCGATGCTTGTGCTCTTCTGTAGATGATTTCAAACAACATGCCATTGATTTAAAGTCGCGGCTTTTATGTAGAGACTATCCTAGACGGATTGTGAACAGAGCTTACCGCAGAACTTATCATATTCATCGGGACTGGCTAATCAGTGATGATTTTGTGTCTCACTCTTCTAATTCTGAGGACTCTATAGTTGGGGTGATTCCATATATGCATCATAGCCCTGAGATAGTTAAATTATTGAAAAAAACATGGGTCGGTGTTGAGTCTACATTCTTGTTTTTTAAAACCTCTGATGACTGCTTTTTTCTCGAGGTTCAGATTTGAAAGATTTGTTAGTTAAATCTGCTTCCCCCATTGATAGACCCTTTTGTCCCCCTGTAGACTCTAGGGGTCACTCTCCTTGTGGTGAGTGTCAATTTTGTTCCATGACTTTTTCGGGGGCAATTTTGACTGATCCGGTGTCTGGTCGTTCTTTGGAACGGATGACTTTCTACAAATCCACTTTTGTGGTCTATATTCTACAATGTCCTTGTGCATTATTATATGCAGGTCGAACAACTCATCCGGTTAAAACAAGGCTGAGTGAACATGCCTCTAGACTACGTCAGCAAGTTATTTCAGCACCAATAGTGCACCATTGTATCTCACATCAACATTTGTTTGAGGATTTATATTGGAGTGTCATTGACCAGGTTCCCTGTGACCCTCGGGGGGGATGATCGAGTCTCTCATTTACAATGGTTAGAACAGCGTTGGATACACACTTTGGGCACAGTTCAGCCCCTTGGTCTGAATCGAGAGATCGATTGGCTCAGTCTGCTTTAATTTTGTCCAGTGAATAGTAGGGCTCCCCCCGATGATGATGGGGATTTCCCTCTTTTCATTGGTGGCTAAAATTTGAGTGATTACACAGGTCAGCCAATCCCTAAAACAGCTGTCCTTTAGAAGATTTGCCATATGAAGCGGTCTCGTTTCATGGCAGTTGAGCAGTATGAAGGCAGCAGTACAGCACTTGATACAGGGACTGTTTCCCGAAACGTGCATGTCGTGTATTTTGGAGACTGCAAATTGTTGAATGTTCACTCTGCTTTCAAGCTAAGGGGTATGTTTACTAAACCACGCAATTGTGCGGGGCGCACTTGAGCGTGCGCTAAGGTACCTTAGCGCATGCTAATAGTGCATTTTTGTGCCCCGCACACATGCGCGTCACACTAACGGGCCCGCACAAGTGCGGGGCGCGCTGATGTGCGCTAGGGGCGTGGAAAGGCATTCCGAGGGCAGAGGAAGGCTCCGGAGGGGCGGAGGGACGGGGTCAATGGGTGGAGAGTGGGAGGGGAGAGGCTCCCCACACAGGAGCGGGGATGAAAATCAACCTAAAAAATACCGCGAGTGAAAACCTCGCGTTAGAGACGATTTAAAGGGAAGAGAAACCATTTCCGTCAGCAATGTACAGCAAAACCTGGGAAACCTATAAAACGTGAGCAGTGTGATACATGTGCACAGAACAAAATTGCAAATAAAATCTGAAAATGACCACAATAAAAATGTAGAACATTATAATTCAGCTGGGCAACAATAAAAAACACTCCCAGGAAAGCTCCAAAAAAAAGAAATGATTTTTGGAAGGGTCTACGCTCCGTAGACTCTTTAAAAAATCATATCATTTTATTGGAGCTTTCCTGGGAGTGTCTTTTATGTTGCCCATTGCTATCACTGTTGCCCAGCTCGGTCTTGGTTTTTTTCCCCTTTTTTCGAGGTCACTTTTGAGGTTTATTTGCACTTTTGTCCCCATACAAGGTAAATGAGCCCACAGTAAAATTGTGCAGAGCAGGGTTTCAGACTCGTCCGGCCAGGTTTCCTATCTCCAGGGACTGCACTGTCTCTGTGGCCACAGTGTGGTGCAGTGGACACAGCCAGTGCCTGTAGGACCAGAAGATCACAGGTTCAAAACCCAGTTGGGGCTCCTGCTAACCCAGTCCTCATAGTTTTACCCACCACTAAACAGTGATAGTAAAGACACTCCTTTATTGAAGAGAACATAAGCATGGTTCAAACAACCATATTTTACCCTACACCGCACACAAACCATAACAATGGGCATTACCTACAGCCGAGTACCCCAAAATCAGTCCTGGAGTGCCACAACTCAATCAGGTCATATGCTTTTTCCCAGATAAGGACATGTCTGCATGTTGGCGGAAGGGTACAGATGGTGGAGGGGGCAGTGGCTGCAAGCCACAGCAGACAGTGGCCTAGGCCTGTGCAGGCTGGCACCATCCACCGCAACAGACAGGCTCTGTTGGATGTACAATCATGGACTCCCCAGGGAATCAGGCATATCTGTGGCAACACGGTGGTGCAGTGCACACAGACAGTGTGTGCAAGAACAGAAAGTCACAGGTTCAAAGGCCAGCTGGGGCTACTGCCAATCCTGTCCACATATTTTTCCCACAACTAAACCGTGATAGTAAGGACAAACCTTTATTGCTGAGAACATACGCATGGTTCATACGCCTATATTTTACCACACCAAACACACACACCATAAACAGGCGCATTACCTAGAGCAGAGTCTCCCAAATGCAGTCCTGGAGGGCCCCACACCATTCAGGTTCCATGCTGCCTCTAATAAAGATGCCTGTACTGCATATCTATGCACCACACCCATGGTATGCAGATGTAGCTCATGCATATTTATGAGGGACAGCATGAAAACCCGAACAGTGTCTGGAACACCAGGACTGGAATTGGGAAACTCTGCCGTAAAGCTGCAGTCAACAGGGCCAGACACACCCACACATACACCCACAGGCCCCATTGGCCAATGCCTCCTGGAGAGGCAGGACATTGGGCCCTGCCTGTATCTCCCAATACTAGCAGTTGCATACCTTAGCAATGCCACCCTACACCTGTGTATATGGTACACAGCTATCAAACGTGTCCTATGATAACTGGCAGATATCAATTCCTACGTTAAGCACATTTTGCTCATTGAGCTCCACCATAACAATCATTCTGATGTCTGCGGTGTGTGCTGCAGGTCTGGTCTCTGACAGTGTTTACCACCCTGGGGAGTGACCCCCAACAGTATTGCGTACCATATCCATGCCTGTACTGTGCCCAGGACTGGTGTGGTGGGTATGGCTGCTGAACTCCTCTATAGTAGCACAATGCTGGCATAGGTGTGGGGGTGGCTGTCTGTCTATCCAGTGTGTGGTGGCTGCAAACACCTTCCACAGCCCACACTGCCAGCAATGTTGCTAGTATTGGGCTGCCAATGTGCATAATGAGGAGCAAGGTACCATGGGTATAGGCCGGACAGGGTGGCCTGGCCAGGGTGCATCTGCACAGGGCATAGGGCACTGACTGGGACATTTTAGTGCCCGGCCACCACCTACACAGACAGGGTGACCTCAGTATGTCCTGCTGAGAGATCACTCTCACCCTGACTGTGCAGTGACCACAGCATGGCTAGGCACCCCCATAGTGTTATATAGTATAGTGTGATAGATATGGGTTTCCTTTTGGGGCCCAGTCACTGATGTATCTGCTTGCTGTGTATGCTGACATCCCAGTTCT
The DNA here is from genome assembly GCA_033557465.1 of Ichthyophis bannanicus. NCBI lineage: Eukaryota > Metazoa > Chordata > Amphibia > Gymnophiona > Ichthyophiidae > Ichthyophis > Ichthyophis bannanicus. The sequence goes on from CM066035.1 coordinate 494,552,205, forward strand.
GGGTGCACGCATCTTCACTGGGAACACGCACCATGGACTAGCTAGCAGACCTGGGACTGCGTCACAAGGTGCTACAATCTTGTTGCGGACTACCCACGAGAGGTAAGTGTATGGGGACAGGTCAGTATATGCACATACAGATCCAGTGTTGATTGTAGCTGTGCATGCTGCTGTACGTAGGTAGTCTAACTAGTTTATGTCTAGTAGTTAAACACACGTGATATACTGTCTATGTATTACATCAGAGTTCTTTGCCCTAACCCCAGGAGGCTAAGGACCTGATCAGAGAGTCCCAGATGTCATCCTGGTGTTATGACATCTGCTGATGATGATGTGTTAAAACACACCATAACACAAGGAGCCCATACATCTACCTAAAGAGATGTGGCAAACATCATGCTGATATGGTAGGATCTGCATTTTCAGGGTCACACATCTGCCCTACACCTAGGGGTCCTAGTACGTGCTCCAAATGGTCTGTCACTCCCCCCCCCCCCCCCCCCCGGTGATATGGGTGTGTGTGCGTTTACAGGTTAAAACATCCTCCCTACCCCCAGGAGAACTGAGGGCCCATCAAAGTGGGCTGTCACTCAACCTGGTGATATGGTTGTGTGTGCCTATGCAGTTTAAAACATCCCCCCTATCCCCAGGAGTCCTGAGAGCCCATCAAAATGGGTTCCCAGTCACCCTGGTGATATGGTTGTGTGTGTCTATGCAGTTTAAAACATCCCCCCTATCCCCAGGAGTCCTGAGAGCCCATCAAAGTGGGTTCCCAGTCACCCTGGTGATATGGTTGTGCGTGCCTATGCAGTTTAAAACATCATCCCTATCCTCAGGAGTCCTGAGAGCCCATTAAAGTGGGTTCCCAGTCACCCTGGTGATATGGTTGTGTGTGCCCTTGCAGTTTAAAACATCCCCCCTATCCCCAGGAGTCCTGAGAGACCATAAAAGTGGGTTCCCAGTCACCCTGGTGATATGGTTGTGTGTGCCTATGCAGTTTAAAACATCCCCCCTATCCCCAGGAGTCCTGAGAGCCCATCAAAATGGGTTCCCAGTCACCCTGGTGATATGGTTGTGTGTGTCTATGCAGTTTAAAACATCCCCCCTATCCCCAGGAGTCCTGAGAGCCCATCAAAGTGGGTTCCCAGTCACCCTGGTGATATGGTTGTGCGTGCATATGCAGTTTATTACATCATCCTACCCTCAGGAGTCCTGAGAGCCCATCAAAGTGGGTTCCCAGTCACCCTGGTGATATGGTTGTGTGTGCCCTTGCAGTTTAAAACATCCCCCCTATCCCCAGGAGTCCTGAGAGACCATCAAAGTGGGTTCCCAGTCACCCTGGTGATATGGTTGTGTGTGCCCTTGCAGTTTAAAACATCCCCCCTTTCCCCAGGAGTCCTGAGAGCCCATCAAAGTGGGTTCCCAGTCACCCTGGTGATATGGTTGTGTGTGCCTTTGCAGTTTAAAACATCCCCCCTATCCCCAGGAGTCCTGAGGGCCCATCAAAGTGGGCTGTCACTCACCCTGGTGATATGGTTACTGCTGCTGCTGATGTGTTATACGTCACCCTACCCCCAGGAGTCCTGACACCTGCTGAAGGTGTCCTGTCAGTCATCCTGGTGCTATGGTGTATGTTGCTGATGATATGTGGTGTGACAACCCACCCCCAGGAGGCCTGAGACCTGATTGCAACGGTGGGTATTGCAGCCGTATATCGTGGTAGGTTATGCTGGGCCGGTCGCACATCCCCCCTAGTCCGTGGGGCCGACACCTCATTACACACGTCTGTGATGGATCAAGATGGTATGGTAGGTGCAGCTGTGGATATGCTTTACTCAACCCCACCCCCATGAGCTCGGAGATATGATTACGGAGAGCTGGAACAAACCCATATATCACAGACCTGTACGCTGATTCAGGTCACACATCTGCCCACTTACCAGGATCCCATACCTGATTGCATATGAACATGACAGATTCTGGTGTAAGGATACATGCACCTGTTGGGGTTGCACAGCACTGCCTGAACCCCAGACAGGAGCACAGATGTCAATAGGGTATTCCATTGTGTTGGCCCCTGCCCCTGTTTTTGCAAGCCACAACTGCCCTACTCACACGAGGTCCTAGTCATGACCCTAGAGGTATAGTGGAAAGCCAAATGGCATGGCAGTGGCCCCTGGCAAGGTGCATAGGGCCATCCACCCTCCACTCCATGTATGGACACAGCACCCATGCGTGTGAGGATATCATGTTGCCATTGGGTTGCGTCGGATGCTGTGTGTAGGTCGGGAAATACAAATGTGTCTGTCAGACCACATAAGGGGGTTAGGGGGGTTCCCTGGACACCAGCATGGCCAAACCTTACGTGGCATGGTGCTGCCATGTCATGCAAGGGGAGCATAGGAACACGGAATGTTGTGTCCAGAGTGCTACACACAGTACACATAGGTGTCACTGCACACATGCCCAGACCCACAGCCACACATGCAGATGGCACTGGCAACAGTTAGTACATGACACACAGAGCAGCGGAGCAGCGGAGCAGGAGCAGCACGATGCTCCTCACAGATATGTCTAATTAATGTTGGCCACCCACCATAGATAATCCGTCATTGATGCTTCCACACATTGTTTCCCCCCCGCAGGTCGAGGACCTCTGCAAGAAGGGTAGAGAGCTCCGGCTGCACCACCCCAAGTACCTCGCCTGCCTCCAGAGGGGGGGGGGGGGGCGATGGCACAATGTGCAGGTGAGTATTGCGGACATTGCTGCCCAGTAAATAATGTCACAGTGGCCCACAAGCCTGTGTGTTGCCTGAATATGTACATGTGTTATGTGACGCACATGATAGTGTGCTAATGACTGTCACCCTCCACAGAGGGCGATGGCGATGGTGATGGTGAGGGCCCCTCCATGGCCGGACAGTCTCTGAGGCACCCCCCTGCCCACCATGCAACAGAGGAGGAGGAGGAGGTGGTGGAGGAAGGGGCCAAAGAGGTGGAGGGTGAGCCCGAGGAGGAGGTGGCGGCCACGACGGAGGAAGAAGGGGATGATGGGGGCACGGAAGGGGTGCAGGGTGGAGTGGAAGGGGAGGGAGAGGGAGAGGGTGTGGGTGATGGTTTAGGTGGGGGGGAAGAGGGGGGAGTGTGGAGGGTGTGGAGGGTGGGTGTGAGGTGGCAGGGGGGAGGTGGGGGGTGTTGGGTGGGGGGAGGGTGGTAGCGAATACAGGACAGCACAGGGCACTGTGGGTTCCCACCATCCACCGCCTGTGGTTCCAGGGGATGGATGGCTGGGTGTGCAAATGTCATCCAGGGTCACACACACGTCACATGCGCATGTCACCACACAGACACATGGCACCATGTGTGTATGTGGTGGCAGGTGCATGCACGACCTGCATGTGTCCCTGGATGGCGTGGAGCAACGCCTCCATTATCTGCAACACTCAGTCCAGTGGATGGCAGGATCCATTCAGTGGATGGCCTCCGAGATGAAGCGTCTGCTCTGTCAGCGGCCATCCCCTGAAGGGCGTCCCAGGAGTGTCTGATGGCCCCTGTGACGCCCACACATGTGCCTTGTGCTGTCCTGTGTTCCATCACCTGACACAACAGGCGGGTCCTCAGGACCTGGAAAGTCCCCTGTCACGAACAGGACACTGGGTGTAATGGACTCTCGTCTGACCCATTGTGTGATATGTTGAATTACGCATTACATATATTTGTAAATATTGTTGTGTTATGTTGTTTGTGTTTTCTAAATACAGTTTCTTTGGAACATCACAATGGTCATGTGTCGCCCTTACAGACACACTATGGATGTAAGCATGGGACATGTGTGTAGATAGGTATGTGTATGCAAGGTAGACAGGGGTATTATACATGGACTGGCTTCACATGCAGTTCTGGAAGCTGGCCATGTGCGTAGGCATGTGAGTCCAAGGTTGACCCTGGAATGTGGCAATGTAGAGCATCTCCTCGAATACCTAGGCACGTGCATGCTTTGTGCAATGTGTGTGAACCATTTCCGATACACCATGCGTATGTGCCAGTTGTGGAACCGGCAAACTGCTATATCTGTGCATGGAGGGTAAGAGGTACTGCCAACCCAGGAGATGCCCAGGGGGATAGTGTTGAGGGTGGCCTGGGACAAAGCATATCGCAGGGATGGGCGGTGGGTGACCATAAGCGCTTGCAGGAATGAGTAGCCGACCTACGCAAACCACCCTTGTCTGTCTGTGGCACATGCCAGCCTATGTGGGAGGGCAGCCATGTAGGCCATGTTGCGGCCAGGGATGCTGGCCACACATGTGTGTCCAATGTTTTGGGGTATGAGGGGTGACAGATGGTTACAGATCCCAACCCCAGACATGTAGCATCATGATACTTCCCCTGTGCAACTGTGGAGGATGGGTAAACCCACATGCTGGAGCCCTGTGTCTGAAACCTGACACAGTGCATGACACACACGGCATGCTACGACCTCTGCGCACTGCTAACTGGCAGTACAGACACCCTACCATGGAGGGGCATGGGTGTGGGTCATGTGGTCAGGGAGACGACATGCGTTGCAGGCTACATAGGGGACCACAGTGCCACACATTGGAACCATACACAAAGGATGTACAGGTTAACGACTGTTTATTGCACAAAATCATATCCTGCGTGGTCTCCCACGCCTCCCAGGGCCCACCCCACCCCTCTGTGCTGGCCCTGGTCCTGGAGCCTCCGGGGCCGGTGCTGGTGCACGCTGACGCATCTGGGCTGCCATGTCCTCCAGGGCGCCCGCAATGCTTAGGAACGCCCCCATGCCAATCTCATTGTTGGCCCGCAGCAGCTGAAGCTCCCTTGTGTTAGCCACAAGATCAACGTGGAGCTGATGGAGTGCCCGACGAGTGCCTGTGTGTGGGACAGAAGGTGATATGTGAGATACGTCTCCAGTAGCCAACCGTCACACATACACATCATGCATATCCCACGAGATCAGTCTGCAAAACATTCATGCATGCCACGGCTACAAATGCATGACCATGGTTAGACCTGTGTGTCCCATGAGCCATTCACATGCCTGGAAGGGGTCCTGCTGAGGGGTCATGGGAATCACAGAGCTCACACATGGCAGTGTGGCAGGTGGATCTGTTGCTGCTTGGTCTGCACACTGGTTGTCTGAGATAGGTCAGATGATGTGAGGGGTCATTGCACACACATACAGATATATATGGGGTTACAGCTCCCTACAATGCTGGGGCACAGTGCAGATCATGTTGGCAGACCATGCAGCTTAACAATACCCATGGAGGGGTGTCTGTAGGGCGGGGTGTCTGGGTGGCATATAACAGTGGTTCCGAGTGTCTGATCACCTGCGGTATATGGCCATGCATAGTATGTGTGTGCCTGAGCCCCTCAAACATGCTGTCACTCGCCAAATCATCCAACACGAGGGTAAAACACACCTGGCACATGACACCCCTCCCTCAACATCATACATTTTCAGCTATGTTGTCATCGCCATTCCCCATGTGGATGTTGCCCAAACACCCATGGGGATCATTGTGAATGATGTTACCCACCTTCAGCATCGCGCCGTACAGAGGCACTGTGGGCCCTCAGCTCTGCAAGGATGGTAGCCATTGGCGTTGGTGCTGGACCTGCTGAGCCTGGTGCCTGTATGCGGTGGGGGCTGCCCTCAAGTTCAGCAGCCGGCACAGCCTGTGGGGTGCTGTCCCCATCCCCCACTGTGGCACCCTCATGGCTGGCCCTGTCCTGTGGCTCGGGCACCTCAGGGCTGGCTGGTGACTGTTCCCCCTCGCTCGTGTCACCAGACACTGCCGCCTCTGGTCCCTCCACACCCAGAGGCCCTGCCACATCCTCCTCCTCAGGCGGCTCCATGATACTGTAGTCACCTGGATTGTGGAAATGCATACACATCACAGATAGTTTTTCACAGTCCACCTATGTACACATGTGTAGTACTTCCACCCCACAATCTAGGTATGTGTGGGGGTGCCCTGTATGTGTGCTACATAGATACCATTACATCTCACACCACTAATATTAAGCAACTGTTGTGCACTGCCAAGCACACGCCTCACTGTGAAGATGGTATGACAAACAGACATTTCCTTATCAGCGGGCGTTATAAGGCTAACGGAGATAGCAATACCAGGGGTGGGTGTAGGTTAATAGCAGGAGTGAGGGGACATATTCAGAGCAGATGGGAATAGGGATGGCGTCAGAAACACATGTGAGAGGGGGGCAGAAACATGGCAACTGATAGGGGTGTGATGGAGTATAGCATACCCATGTGCCCCCGGCATAGGTGAATGGTGAGGCTGCAGAGACAGGTATGGGAGGTTGCATGCCGATGGCTGACGCATAGACAAAGGGGATTGCAGGCATGGGCTGAGAGCATAAAGGTGTACATAGCAGACATACCTGCCTGAGGATGGGCGGTATCCAGGGCCTTTAGCAGCCCCCGCAGGTATATAGGGCCTAGACAGTCGGCAAGCTCCTGCTCCAGGGCCGTGAGGGTTGGGGTGAAGGGGCCGCCCCCACCGGTGCCCATGGCATGTTGCCTCTCGGCAACCATGTGTGCTCTCACACTTCTTTTAATATCATTAAACCTCTTCCTGAGGCTGTCAAGGTCCCTGGGTGGCCCCCCCGCCTCTGCCACGGCCACCTGCACCTCCTCCCACACCTCAGTGCGTGTGGCCACAGTGGTGCGGCTTCTGAGCCACCCATTCAGGACATCATAATGTTCCAGTACATTTGCCAACAGGATGTGGTTCTCCTGAGGGCTGAACCACACAGCCCTCCTCCGTTGGGCAGCAGGCACTGGTACCCGCTTTCTCTTGGCAGTGGGGGTCCCCTGTGTGGGCTGGGACCCACCCAATGTGCCTGCTGCCTCCCCACCAGCGCCACTACCCCTCCCTGCTGAGCAGGTGGCTGCCCCTCCTCCACCCCAGCCATGTGTTGCTGCTCCAGCACCCTACGCTGTTCCCCCTCCCCCTCCCTATCAGCCATCCCTGCCCCCCTGTGCTCCCCCTCACTCCTACTCGTCGCCCCCCTCCCTGCTGTCTCCCTTTCGCCTCTCCTGTCACCTCCACCTGCTGCTCGCCTCGCCACCGAACTCTCCACCTGCCTCTGTCCTCTCAGACACCTCTCCAACTGCCACTGACTCTCTCCACCAACGCTACCTCTTAAACACTATCCAATACTCTGTCTCTGTCTCTCTGTCTCTCTCTCTCCTACACAAAACCCTGAACATGACGCAGGTGTTTGAGTGTATATATAGGTTTATTTTCCGTAACGCGCATTATGCTTGCGCAGTTGTGCACATTCAGATGCTGCACGCATTACACATGCGCCGTGCAGATGCTGGTGCGTGCGCAGGACATGTCATACATGCACAGTGCGCATGGGGTGTGGCACATACACAAGTCTAATGCTTATGCACAGCGCATGTACCAGGGTGTCGTGCGCATGCAGCTCCCGCGCCCCTGCGGCGCATGTGCAATGCGCACAATGGATGTGCCCGTGTGTTGGCACATGCGTAACGCGCACAACGCAGGTATGCTCTGTAAATACACATGAAGAACTCTGTCATATTGAGGGGTTTGTTTAGGAGACTGAGGGACCGTGTGTTGATAGTTAAGCTTGTGGAGAGTCTAGGGAGTGTGTACTGTGTGTTTTGACCGTGTTTGTGAGTGTTGTCTGTATTGTGTGGCTGCCTGTGTTTGTGTGGTGTGAACGGTGTGTGGCTTTGTTAGTGAGGTGAGTGTCTGTGTTTGTGTGTAGTTGAGAGGCTGGCCTTGTGGAGTGTATGGCAGCCTTCGTGATTGGTGCGGTTGCAGAGTGGGGTGAGGAGGGGCTGCGGTTGCCTGATGGGGGAGATGGTTTCGCTGTGGCTGCAGCAGAGGGCATGGGTGAGGACCCACTGCAGCACAGACCTGCAGCTGTGGGGGCAGGCCAGGCAGAGGTTATACCTGCACGGGGCAGGAGATGTGCCGAGGTGCAGGCTCGCCAGCCTCGCCTATACAGGCCCAGGGCACAGCTGCAGGGCATGCGTGAGGACCAGGTCATCTCCCTCTACCGCCTGAGCATAGGAGCTATTAGGGAGCTATATGAGGATCTAAGACCTGACCTCGAGCCCCTGACTGGTCGGTCAAATGCCATACTGGGTTTGGTCAAACTCCTTGGTGCTCTACATTTCTTTGCCTATGGCTGTTTCCAGTCATCTGTGGCCGCAGTGGGTGGCATGAGCCACCCCACTGTCTCACGGTGTCTCCACCAGGTACTGTGTGCCATGGTCAGCCGGGTGGGGAGTTACATATCCATTCCCCACACTAGGCTACAGTGGGGGACCCTGAACAAGTCCTTTGCGGCATTAGCCGGGATACTACACGTGATGGGAGCTATTGATTGCACACATGTTGCCCTGGTCCCGCACTAGAGACAGGGAGGTAGTGTTCCGCAACCGCAAACACTATCATTCCCTGAATGTTCAGGTTGTATGTGATGCAGATATGCATATTCTGAATGTGGTCGCCAGGTTTACAGGGTCCACCCATGACTCCCATATCCTGCATCGCTCGGCACTATTCACTCAATTTGAGGAAGGACAGTGTGAGGACTGTCTATTGCTGGGTGTGTATTTATCATTTGTGATGAGCACATGATGTTCATGTGACTAGCCGTATGTGCAGATGTATGTCTTGGAGGTGTATCCCTCGTTGTGTGGATATGTCATATGTCTGTGTGTGATATGAGGTGGGGGGGGACTCCAACTTCATCTTGCTATGGAGCTTTGTTCTGATAGTGTGATGGATGCTAGCATTTGTGTCGTGGTTACAGTTTATGTTGTTTCCAATCCGTACACCTACCCCGTGTCGTGTGTGTCTGACATTCTCTCCCTGATGCATAGTTCTGACCTTCCATCATGTGATGTCAGATGTTAATGTCAGGATGTGTTATGCATTTGTTTTGCAAGTATTTACCTGTGTCAAATTGGGTGGACATGAGCTCCTTCTGTAACATCGCACATTTCTGATTTTTGCAGGTGATGCAGGATATGGGTGTCGCCCCTGGTTGCTGACCCCTGTGCATCATCCACAGACACGTGCAGAGAGGAGGTACAGTGAGGCCCATGCCACCAGCCGCTCCATCATAGAGTGCACCTTTGGCGTTTTAAAGAGTCACTTCAGGTGTCTGGATAGGACAGGCAGGGCTTTACAATACAGACCACAGACTATGGCAGAGATCATTATAGCCTGTTGCATCCTGCACAACATTGCTCTCAGGCACCATATCCCTGTCGAGATTAATGAGGGTCTGGAGGATGACCCTGTGTGCCCCCCTGCACATGCCTGTGGCGACACACGTGAGGGCACAGCGGTCAGGCGGCAGCTGATAGCAGAGCTCTTCTCATGTAAGTACTTCATATGTTCCCACATACATCTGTTTAGATATGTGTGTGATGCTACTACTAGTTACCCTTTGTAATACGATATCATTATGATACAGTACTGCACTGACATGTAACTGAGACTGGCTAGCCATAACAGCTTCAAAACTACACATGCCTGCTACACATCAGATGTGGGCAGGGCACAACAGCAGGTGGAGGTGGATTAGCCAGCAGGTGGGTGTGACATTTGAGGCTTGGGGGAGGTGTTGGGCTGACATACCTGGGTTGTGGCTGCATGTGATAGGGGCTAACATGCAGCCAGAAGTGGTTAGTTTTGATACTGTGGGTACAGCAGGATGACAGGCATTTGGTATGGCGTTATCAATGGGGTAGCAGAACATGGATGGGGCCAGTTGTCTAGTTGTGTGTGCTTGTCATTGAGTGGTTGGAGCTGATTGTGGGGTTGTATTGCTCTGATGTGCATGGTGTGTGTTTTGTTTTTTTGTATGACGCTACATGTGATACGTACCTATATCTACGTGATCTGTGGTTATTGGATTACTGGTATGTGATATCCTTGAGGGACATTAATGCCACACCACAGTGTGCCTGAATGTAGGAGTCATCACGTAGCCCTCACAGGGATACGGGGAAGGATAGAGAACCTGTGAGGTGTCCTGCCAAGGGGGTTACTATTGTGTTACTTTGCAGGGATGTAGAATAGCTATGCTGTGCAGTGCTGCATATTTACACGCTGACAGACATTATTCATGCCAGATCTGCAAGGTGTAGGTTACTGTGGGCAAGCTGTGGGCGAAATATGGGGGTGTAATGATCTTTTGCTGCTATTGTCAGGGTAAGCAGGGCAAATCTAGCTGATGACATCTAGACATATACCATACCACTCACATACAAGCTGGGTAGGTGTGTAGAGGAGGAGAGTGCAGTCCAATACAACAACTACATTGCCGACCCTAGAGATGGCGAGTTATGTCCCCACACACAAAGAGGCTCTGATGGGGGGAGGGGGGGTGTAGGTGCACATATAGGCTATCCATGCTTTGCCATCATCAATTTCACAGAGTAGTATGACATGCAACCATTATGGTCCAGTCTCATACACACATCGGGGTGTGGTTTTGCAGACAAAACTCAGCCATTGATATATATAATTTCAGCTCATCATCACACAGCTGTTAATGTCGGGTAAGGCATTTGATATACACACCACAGAAATGTATATAGCTCTGTGTGTTACAGGGATTGACAGCGGGGTAGCTGACAACATTGAGACACCAAACCACACAGTGAGGGGTGTTGGGGGATATGTGAGGGACACTGGATGTTACTGCAGCCTTGGATTGCTGCAGGGACACGCTATTGAGGAAACTTTTCTGTCCACCCTTTTGTACATCAACAGAGAGGTGTGAGTGGGGACAGACTGAGTACTGACCCTTGTAGTTTGACAGTCACACTTCAGAGATAACTCTCACATGAATGAGATCTGTACAGTGTGTTGTTGAACAGTTATTCTGTGAAGGATCTCGGGGTGTCTGGGAGCTGAGGACAGGAAGGTGCAGTGTGTGCTGCACAGCTAGAACATTACATATGTATGTTTCCCTTGTGTTTCCGAATCCACAGGACATACCTGTTGCAGCTCCTGGTGCGGGGGTGCATTGGCAGGTGACTGTAGGTCATCCAACATGCAGTGGTCTGGGGTAGGTGGACCTACAGCTACATTGTCTGTGACAACAGTCAGGGGAACCACATGTCCTCAATGATGGGTCATATTGTACATATGATGTTGCTTACCTATTTTCCTTGCACCACCATAACCCATATCTTGGTGTTGGCACACATATCCCCATGTGTTCCTGTCCAGTTTGTCTTTTGCAACACTGTGTCTGTGACACATACAACAGAGCTGCATGTGTGTGGGTGTCCTAGGTTTTTGGGTGGTGGGCTACACATACAGCCTTTCCTGACATTGTACCATCAGCCAACACCAGTGTATCATTGGGTTTCACAGGGCCTTTAGGTCCACCAATGTCCAATTGTGCACATACCAGCCATATGCTACTGCTGGCACACTCACATTAGCATACTGTGTGGGTGTGTTTCTTTGGGGGATGTGGTTGATGATACAGTGTGCAGGCATTTTACATTATCATGTGGTGTGAGGGGTCTGTACACCTGGGGGGCAGTGGTGACTGTGCTATCTATATCTTACTGCTGTTTACCATGTGACCATTTTGGACATGTGTTATGTGTTGTGATCAGAACCGTGTCTTGTGTTGTGACATATGGCTGTTGAACTGCATTTTTGTATCACAGATCTCGCCATAATTTGGACATGCATCAACAGTGGCTTGATATGGTTACATGGTGATCCTACACATTTTGATGACATCAGTTCCCTTCACTGTGACGTGTTCTGGCCTTTGAGTGACTGAGGGGATCCAAGACATACACTTGCTGCACGCACATGGTAGGTTGCACCTTTTTCTTTGGCAAATGACATCAGCCGTCACATGTTGATGATTTACTGTGTGTAACATAGTCATTTTCAGTTGGCTCTCTGTTCACAAACACTGATGCACATGGGGTGGAGCTGTGAAATGCCTGTGTAACATGGCCATGGACATGAAGATAATTATGTGACAGCCGCATCAGCGTTTAGAATTCCAAATGTGAACAGCATGCAGTGTGTTCTGTGTTGTGATCATATTATCTTTTCCTGTGTGTTGTTTTAGTATGTGCATATTCCTGTTTGACTCTCTCCTATTTGTGCTGATGTTGCAAGCAGCATAACAATACATCATTTATCCTCCTCTGATACAGGGCGAAGAACAAACCGGACATACCTACTGCAGTGCATTCAGCGTCGCCATCATCCACCTGTTGGGGGACACACCACCATGGAACTATCCCTGGGATATGCTGGCATAGGATGTTTGACCTTTGCGAGTCAGACACATGCCTAGGATGGACATTACTATATTTTGGTGTGCTACCTTTGCCATGACAGACCTGTCCAACACACTGTTTCTGGCGTGCTATGGCTGGGTGTTGTGTTCATCGCAGGAGACACACATGACCTTTCCAATACTCTGCCATATTGTGATGTGACACTTGACTATGCCTGGCCAGGATTTCAAGAACAATCTTGACCTGACTTGTTGTATTGCAGACACACTTTGCACTTTGGACACTGTGTACTGGTCCCCACATGCGCAACAGGGACTTACATTGTTGCTGTATGTTGTACATTCTTCATATGTTGTGTTTTGGACATGTGTGTGACATGGACCACAGGAAACGCTCATCTGTTTGATTCACATGACACATACAGCCATGCGTGTGGAAAAGCGGAAGCAATGGAGAGGTTCTGTTGTCTATGTCCACCTACTCTCCACTTGGACATGGTACAGTTTCTGCCACGACAGCGCTTTGCTGCACACCAACAGCTTAGATTGATGTTGTTACTCACCAAGGGTGTTTCCGTGCATGTGTGGCATCACTGTATCATGTTGATATGTCCACGGTGCACGTGCATATGAGTAACTTCGTTGGGTAGGCACAGCATGTGACAATATGGCTTGTGTGTGGTTTACTGTACAATGTTTGCCGACACTTTCCATCTGTGTAAACTGTTTTTGGGTTTGCTTACTGTACAGACGTGATGCTAAACATGTATTTAGGAACCTTGCATTGGATGTCTGCACACTCCTATTTATCCCCTGAGATACCGACACTCACATTGCCCCATTATATTTGTAATGTCGCAGTGTGAGTGTCCATTGTGTTCCTTCAGTTGTGCATTCCATGTACAGTTATATATGTGTACAGACACTGTATCCACACCTACCACTGCAGGGGGACCTTCTGCATAGTGTTATCTCTGCATGTTTCTGCAGGTGGTTATTTTGCAATTGTCTCTGTGTTCATGTGGCTCTGCTACCTGTTAGCATATCCTCATTGTGCGTTTTACATTTGTTTAGGGTTACATTGTTGCAGCTTTTGATCCTATATGACGCATTATTTGACAGCTGTAACATATATTTCCATATGTATCTTTAAATTTTCAGGATTTTACAAACATATTTGGTTCTCATTTGTGTGTCTCCTGTGTTGCCGGATAGATATGGTTTAGGGAACAGATCATGATTGATGTGTGTGGGGCCCTCATCATACACCACGTGCTGTCTACATGCACACATATGTACGTAACACATTTGTGGCGTGCAGCAGCATGTGGTGTGTGGGGGCCAAATGCATATTGCACACCATGCACCTGATGCACATTATCTCTCCTGCCCCTCATTTGTTGACGTGACAGTGACCTTTAGGTAGGATGTGGGTTGCTGCCCTACTAAATGTTTGCTAGGTCTTTCACCAGGGATCTACTAACCTGGCTATTCTGATGGTGGTATCTACACTATCTGTGATGAATAACCATATAAAATAAACATATGTGTCTGACATACATTTGTCTCGTCTGCTGCTTGCTCACACTGACACTTGTATCTGATGATTTCCTGGTTATATCCATGGCCCACCTGTGCTCACATTCTTGTACGGTGCCAATTGTCTATGTGCCAGGCATTTACCACATCACTGGTTGTTGCAGGTTCACATAAACACCTTCCCTTTGAGGTACTATTTTGTGATTTTACTCATAATGCCTGTTTGGGATAGTGGTTACGGAAATGTGTTATAGGACCATAGGTTGCAGGTTTGCTCCCCACATGGGTTTCTTTTGTACAAATATTCATTTGGCCTAACATAACCATTTGGAACCTGCTGCTTCTTCACCTATGCACACACACTTCCATCTCTTCACTGTACACCAAAGTGTGCCCTCTGTTCTGCCTGTCCTTCACATCTTGGCTGTTGCATATGCCTCTTACTTGATGGGGTTTACATGGCAGTCCGCTTGGGGGATTGGCATTGCTGCAGTTAAGCTGGTCTGTGGCACGCCAGTTTGCAGCTTCAATTCCAACTTGTTGTGTTCCATATTTTCCCCTGCTCCATCATGGCATCCCCTTCCGCCCTTTGGCTTTAGGTTCTTTCCTCTTTTGCATGCTGTATCCACTGCATAACATCTTCATTGTGTGTGTGCGTATAGGTATATTTGGGTGTTGTCCCAATTATAGACTGTGATCTGATGTGTGCACACCATATCTGCATGTGCATGTGATGATGCTTAGGTTTGGAGGTCTGCCTATCATGGCAGCCATCAGGCTTCTTGTGTGATGCCCTGCAGTATTCTTGTATGCAGCCTTTGCCAATGATCTCAGGTTGGTGGTCTGGCCTACCGGTTTGTGCATTGAGACTTGTGCTGATGGTCATAGGTTTGATTTCTGTCTGTTCTGTTTCATTTGCTTGCCTGTGCTGCACAGCTACTTTTTATCCCTGTGACAGCCATATCTGTGCAGATCTGTATTGTTAGCACATTGTACCCTTATCACATTTGTAAACCATCCTTGTGTCCGTCTAGGTGTGTCTGCCAGCTGTTTGCCATCCTACCCTGCTGTGCAAGCTGCTAACCCACATCCTGCACTTGTACACCTTTCTGCATTGCAGCTCTCCCTGGTTGCCTCTCCTGTGTGTGCTGTGCATGGCACTACTCTCCTCTGTCCGCCTGTCATTGCACTTCTCCAGCCAAAACTGCCTCCTCTGGTGGACACGTATCCCCATCCTCTGCCACACTGTCATTGCTGCACTGTACATTACTATCACCCTGTACATCAGTACAGCTGCCCCCAATATGTTTGTCCACTTTACCTGCTGCCACATGGGCTGCACGTAGATGTGGCTGGTCCATGAGCTCCGTCATCTACTTCCTTCCATCACCTGTTCCTTGCCATTCCTTGTTGCTTTGTGCTGGGTTCTGCGTACATCTGTGTTTGAGCCATACATTTCATGCTTGTGACCTTGGAGCACCTTTGGGCCCCTGGGCACCATCTCGTGTGTCACCTTCACATCCCTGGGGCATCTTGCACACCACCTTAGATTGTTCCAGCTTATGGGATGCCTTATATGCTGCTTTGGAGGGTGCCAACCTTTCCTGTCGCACTCTGGCCCACAGTATGACCTGCCCTGGTTCTTTATGATGTGCCTTCTTGTGCGCCCTAAAAGGTGCATTGGGTTGCGGCACTGGGGGTGCAGCTTTTCTCGCTGGCAGTGCAGAATGTTGGGATGTGTCCAGCTGTTCCAAGCAGCAAAAGGGCTTTCCACAGACAGCCTTTTAACTGACCCCACTGGGGGCTCAAACTCATCACCTCTGTATCACCAGGAAATGTATTCACCAGTGTGCTACACCTCATTTGCTTTCTTTGCAGGTAAGCTCGCCTACTTGGGTCTAACGCATGGTAACGCACGCTGCTCACTATGATGCGTGCAAGCATGGAACGCCCACTCCATTTATGGCATCCTGCACACTATCACCCATAGCCAGCCAGGGGTTTGTTAGTGGATATAGAGCTGTAGCCTACTGGTTACTGCACTGCCTATGGAACCAGAGGTCATGGGTTTGATCCCACAGTGGGGTTATTTGACAGGGCTGTCTGAGGCATTGTCTATTTTTACTGTAAATTGGTGCTGCCAGCAAAAACACCCTCACAGTGCTGTGACCTTGAGGTGCCTCATAAGGTGCCTTATAGGCGCCCTATAGGGTGCCTTATAGGGCACCCTATAAGGTGCCTTATAAGGCATACTATTGGGGACATTTTAGGGTGTTTGCCAGACAGTGCCCTTTATGAGGTGTCCTCTGGAGTGCCCTTTAGGGCGCCTTATGTGGCACCTTAGGTTACGGCACTGTGAAGGTGTGTTTGCTGGCAGCAATACTAAAAATAGAAATAAAAGGCCTCATAGAGCACTACTTGAATGTAAGGGGTGATGCCTCAGCCAGCCTTATGCATTGGGTGCACTGGGGAATTGAACTCATGACCCTTGTATCATCAGTCAGTGCATTAACCATTGTGCTACACCTCTGCTCCTCTATTTGCACATCAGCATGCCTAATTATGATTACCGCGCGTTAACGTGCTTAGCGGCTTCTCGCACGATAATGTGCACAGCGCACGTTATCACGCAATGTTCCCATTTTGCTACGCTAAGACCGGAACGCCCACTCCTTTTATGGCAGCCTGCACACTATCGCCGGGCGCACGTTAAGACTGCTTAGTAAACATACCCCTTAGTAATTTACATGAAACAAGGACATTGACAACCTGGATTTGTCTGAGGCAATGGAGGGTTAAGTGACTTGCCCAAGGCCACAAGGAGTGCTAGTGGGAATCAAGCCCTGGTCTCTTAGTTCTGAAGCCAGTGTTTGAACCATTAGGCTACTCCTCCATGCCATGGAGGAGATACTAGGCATGGAAAAGAATTAGAGAGAGAGGGGAGCTGTGGAGGGGAAGAGATAAAGAAGGGGTCTGGAGGACACATAAAAAGGGAGAGGGGGGAGATGCTGTATCCAAAAGAGGAGAAAGAGAAACAATGGACAGTTAGTGAAAGGCTGGGGAAAGAGATAGAAAGCTGCAGTAAAAAGAGGAAACTTGAAAACTGGATGGTGAGGAAGAAGTGAAATTTGAGGAGATAAAGATTGAAAAATAAATGGAAGAAAGCGGAAAGTGCATTCATGTCAGAGATGGATGTAGGGGAGAAACTAAAGAAAACAGAGGACAAAAAAGAAATGTCTAATGGACAGGAGACCCTGTAAAGAGAGTTGGGAGAAGACACAGAGGAAAGCAGAAACCAGAGACTGGAACTAAGATGATCAGAAAAATAAAATTACCAGACAACAAAGATAGAAAAGAGATTTTTATTTTCAATGTAGTGATTGGAAAATGTCCGTTTTAAGAATGTACATTTGCTTTCTTTATGTTTTGCACAGTGCAAGAGGAAATGCAGAGTTATTTCTTTTTCTGCATGTAGAGGGGCTAATGTAATAAAGTTCAGAAGGCTTTGTGAGTTTGCGCATATAATTTTATTGTATCATTTGAATATCAGCAGTCCAGCACTTTACTTTTCATAGCTGTGCACCTCCACCTGAGCATCTCATCTTCTGCCTCGCTTATGCTAGTCCTCACTAATGCTAGCCACAGAAGAACAAGCTAACCTGGCATTAAAGCCCCAGCATTAGAAATATATGTGCTCAGTCTTCAGGTCTTTTGTACACTTCTTTGCAACTGGGTTTAATAGTTAACATCTTCGATACCATGGGATTAAATGATCCGTGCACTGATGCTGGGTGCATCTCAGGGTAATGAAAGCTGAACTCACAGTTTTATAATACCAGGGCTTTAACACTCATTCTTCTGAAGTCAGGGTTCATGAGGGTTTCAAACCTGTTTCTTCTCTTTACTGAGCATGAAGGAACTGCAACCTTTTTAGCTTTATTGAAGGGGAAGGCTAAAAAAAGAAACAGAAAATGAGGAGCTGAGGGGCTATGAGCAGTAGAGTGCTGGAATGTGACATTAAAATGGTTCAATAAAATTATACTGTGCTTATGTGTGCAAAATATTTTGGGGGGAGATATTCAGCAGCGGCAGTTAGCCAGTCTAACGCAGCTAGCTGCTACCACTGAAACCCAGATATTTAATGCCACAGTTATATCCGGATATAGCATTGATCGGGGTTGCCCGGAGTGGCAAAAAATTAATCAGGCAGTGGTGATAATCAATCACAGCCCTCTTAGATTCCGTGGTGAAAGTTATGCCAGCCTTCGCTGCACCTTACTTTTGCCACTTTGCCATATCTTGGCAGCAGCTCAATATCGCTGCTGTTCGGCTATGGCTGGGTGCCGCCCCCGGAATGCCCCGATGCTACCCAGTTTACACTGGGCCTTGCAGCAATAGCACCCAGAGATATTCAGCGACACTGTGTTAGTGTCTCTGAAGATCCCAGACAAGGGGATTAACACAGTTTAGCAGGGTCTGCTAGCCGTGTTAATCCCTTTGAATATCGGGCCCTTTATTTACATGTGTGTTAGAAGCTATGTGCTGAGATTTAGTGCATGGTTGTAATGCTCAGTTAACTGAATTGGCCCCCAGAGTGTAGCTATTTTGGATTTCAGTTTAATTTTTGTCTATATATGTCTATTTTTAGTTTGTGGTCCTTTAGTCTGTACTTGGTGAGGGTCTACTTATGTTCTGCATGTATGACCATGACCAGGTCTTCTGTTAGCATGGAGTTTCTATGTAGGGTCAGCTTTAGGAAGTGCAAAAAGAGCAACTGCCCAGGGCTACAATGCAAAAGGGGGGCGTAGCTGTTTCTATAGCAATGGCATTGTTATGGAATGGTTATGGATGGAGAAATGCTAGCAGCTGTACCATGGTCATGCTAGCACCATACAGGTGTAGGTAGGGCAATGATAGCTGTCCACCTGGGGTTCCAGCATGTCAAAGAGCAGGTAGCAGAGTGATGCAGCCACATTCCATGCATCCCCCTTTCCCATCACTAAACCATAACCCCATGTACTCCGCATTGCCACTCTCCTGTGGGTATCCATCCCTTAACCTGTGGCATTTGTGGCTTGCCTCACATGCACTGTGATGGTGGCATGGACATTCTTTTCCTTACCCAGTGTGACAAGTGGAATGTGCAGGGACACCAGGTAATCTAACCCTCACTACACTTGTGTCAGCAACATATGGGCAGAAAGCTGGACATTCTCCCTCACCTGCAGATGCTGGTGATGTCCCTGATGTTCTGCAAGCCTCCATGGATGTCAGTCACTGGACTGAGGAGAGGGACAGCCTCAAGCTACTTCCTGATACATCAAGGGTAGACACAGAGACAAGCCAGAGGAAAGAGGAGACTTACCTTAAATCTTCAGAGCAGAACAACAAATTTTTTAATCCATAGTCAGCAGCAAAAAAGCAATCATTATCAAAAACTTAACAATCAGCTTATTTTAAATCTTCAAAATAGAGAGTAATGAATACATGTCATGAATACATTGCATTCTTTCTGGGTGGACTTTCCTTGATGCAGATGGAGTGGTCCATTGAAACGTAATGTTATGTGGGTTTTTGCTGCTGACAATGGATTAAGAGAAATTTGTTGAAGATTGTTCTCTGTTCTGAAAATTAAGATAACTTGATTATTAATACTATTCTGTTATGATTGATTGATAATTATCTATTGCATCTTTGAAAGACTTTTGAAAGATGAATTTATAGGCAACTGGCAGTGATAATCTTAATTTAAATGCCCTCTCCGACTGGCACAATGGGCTACCATGAATAGTTTAAATTTAATGCTTGATATTATTAGGAGCCAGTGTTGCTCCTTGAGGAGTAGAGTCACATGACCCTTCACTTTGCAGTGTACAGCAGTTTAACTGCAGTATTCTGAATGAGTTGAAGTCTCTTAATTTGGTACTAGCTAATAAGGAATTGCAGTAATCCAAGCGAGTCATCACCACTGCATGTATTAATGTTTTCAGAGCCCTATTATCCAGAAATTGCTTCAAGGATTTTATTCAGCATAATGCTGCATACAAGTCCCTAGTTATTTCAGGTATTTGACATGCAAAAGAAAGTTTGTTATCCCATATTACATCAAGAGGTTTCATTGACTTCTCAGTTTTAACTGGGATCGATTTTATAAATGAAAGAAATGGAATTTTATTTTCTTGGAATGAGATTCAGACTGCCTTGGTTTTAATCAGATTAAGGACTAGTTTATTCTCTTCAATCCATGTCACTATTTTGCACAGACAAGAGTGTTCCTGAACTTGGAATTCTGAATCCCAGTTATAAGAAGTTATTAATAGCTGAATATCATCAGCATAGATATAGCGACTCAAACCTAACTCTTGAATAATAGTGGCAAGAAGGGCTTAAAAGATATTAAAAAGCTTAGGGGCTCGTATAGACCCTTGTGAGATGCCATAGGAGAGTGGCAAGGTTGATGATGTGACATGAAAGACTATCTGAAAAATAAGAATGAAACCTACCCTTATTAAAAGACCTAATTTAAGAAGGGGCAGCATCATAAATACTGCAATGGGCCCTAAATCATCAATACACTTATTGGGGAGCTGAGCAAGCCAGACCACTACAGGTCATTACATAGAAACATGGCCAGAGCAAGAGATGTAGGGTCCAAGGGTAGAAATTTGAGAGGTTGCACCAAAACCAGTCAGAAGGTTGTGTTCACTTCAGTTTTGGGCAAAGTTGGGCTCCCCCTTTTGCATTGTAGCCCTGGGCAGTTGCTCTTGTTATACCTCCTAAAGCTGACCCTAGATAGAAACTCCATGCTAGCAGAATACCTGGTCATGGTCATACATGCAGAACATAAGTAGACCCTCACCAAGTACAGACTAAAGGACCACAAACTAAAAATAGACATATGTAGACAAAAATTAAACTGAAATCCTAAGTAGCTACACACTGGGGGAGTGATGAAAGGTAGTGAGGAGCAGCAAAATGAATGCATCCACAGGTCAGAAGGAGAGGTTTGAATTGCATACAGGAATGAAAGGGGAGCCAATGGAGTGATTTGAGAAGAGGGGTTATATAAGTATATAGGGGTTGATGGAAGATTAGCTGCGCAGCAGAGTTCTGAATAGATTGAAGGGGAGAGAGATGACTCAGAGGGAGGTTGCAATAGTCTTGATGGGAAGTGACTAAAGAGTGGATAAATGTTTTAGTAGTGTGTTCAGAAAGGAAGAGGTGAATTCTGTTAATGTTATAGAGAAAGAAACAATAAGTTTTAGCAATCAGTTGGATGTGTGTGGAGAAGAAAAGGGAGGAGTCAAAGATTACCCGAAGATTGCAGGCTGAGGAAACAGGAAGTAGAAAAGAGTTATCTACAGAAACAGAGAAAGAAGGAACGGGTGAGGAGGGTTTAGGGGAAAAAATAAGAAGTTCAGTTTTTGCCATGTTCAATTTCAAATGGTGGAGATACATCCAGGCAGCGATGTCAGAAAGGCAGACAGAGTTTGGACTTGGAGTGTCAGAGAAATATCAGGTGTAGAGAGATTTGAGAGTCATCAGAGTAAAAATGGTACTGAAAGCCATGGGAGGAGATGAGAGCATCAAGGGACTGGGTATAGAGAGAGAAAAGGAGAAGGCCCAGAACAGACCCTTGGGGTAGATCAACTGAGATTGGGATAGCATTAGAGGAAAATCCACCAGAACAAATGCAGAAAGAGTGCTGGGAAAGACAAGAAGAGAACCAGGTCAGCACAGAGCCCCTAAAACCAAGTGAGGACAATGTGTCAAGGAGAAGGTGGTGGTCAATAGTGTCAAAAGCAGCAGAAAGGTCAAGAAGGATGAGGAATGAGTAAAGGCCCTTGCATTTAGCCAGGAACAAGTCACTGGAGACTTTGGTAAGAGCCGTCTCTGGAAAATGTGAGGGATGAAAGCCAGATTGTTGTGGATCTAGCAAGGCTTCAGAAGAGAGAAATTCAAGATAATGGCAGAGAAATGCACATTCAAGAAGTTTGGAAATGAAGGGAAGAAGGGAGATGGGTCAATAATTAGATGGACAAGTAGGTCAAGTGAAAGTTTCTTGAGGAGAGATGTGATCACAGCATGCTTGAAGGCTGCTGGGACAGTTACAGTGGAGAGCGATAGGTTAAGAATATGAGAGATGGAAGAGATGGCAGAGGAGGAGGTGGGTTAAGGAGATGGGTGGGGATTGGATCAGAGGAACAGGTAGTGCATTTAGAGGAAGAAAGAAGATGAGAGGTTTCCTCTTCAGAGATTTAGAAAAGGATGAAAGGGTATCAGAGAATAAAGGGAAGAATTGATATTGAAGAGGGGGAAGAGGGGATAAAGCTGATCTTGAGGGAAAATGAAGTGTAATTTTGTCATGGAAATAGTCTGCTAGAATTTGGGTAGAAAGAGAAGGAGCAGTTCAAGGCGGAGGCCCTTTGAGGAGAGAGTTGATCGTTGAAAGTTGAAAAGAGATGGTGAGGGTCAGAGGCAAGAGAGTTAGTCAGATGGACATAGTAGTTTTGTTTGGTGAGTGCTAAGACTGACTGAAAGGAGGCAAGCATGAATTTGAAGTGAAGAAAGTCAGTAAGGGTGCAGGACCTGAGCCAAATGTGCTTGACTGAGTGGGCACAGGAGCGTAAATAATGGGCAGTTGAAAAATAGTTCCCTGTAAAATAGTTATCTCCAAGTTATAATGCCCTGTTCAATGTAATTTCAGTTTGTTCAATGTAAACCGCACTGATGCAGAATAGCGCGGTATATAAGAGAATATAAATAAATAAATAAAACAGCCAGGGCTGAGGTATAGTGCACTTCACAGGACTTTACATGGGTGGAGTAAGAGCATCCAGAGCAGAGGAGAGAGCAGTATTATAGGAAACTACAGTCTTATCAAGAGACTTAGAAGACAAGATGGAGGAAAGAGGTGATGAGACAATAGTGCTGAGAGCTGATGGATCAATAGTATGAAGATTCCTAAAAATGTAGGAGGAGACTGGGTGAGATTGAGGCAGGGAGCGATAAAGAGTGAAGTTTAGCAGGTGATGGTTAGATAAGGGAAGAAATGAGGTAAACAATTAGAGAAGAAAACAAAGTCAAGGCAGTGACCATGCTGATGAGTGGGGACAGTACAGCAAAGCTGGAGGTTGAATGAGGAGGTAAGGAAAAGGGGCTTAGAAGCACAGGAGTCAGAAGGGTTATCAACATGAATATTAAATTCACC
The DNA here is from genome assembly GCA_033557465.1 of Ichthyophis bannanicus. Taxonomy (NCBI): domain Eukaryota; kingdom Metazoa; phylum Chordata; class Amphibia; order Gymnophiona; family Ichthyophiidae; genus Ichthyophis; species Ichthyophis bannanicus. The sequence goes on from CM066035.1 coordinate 494,575,282, forward strand.
AAAAATAAGGGAGGGGGAAGATGAATCCAAAAATGAGGAAAGCAATGAGTCAAAGTCAGTAAGAAAGGTAGAAGTGGACTTGTCAGGGAGTCTATAACTAACAGCTATCCTATAGAGGTATGGGATTACAAAGTGGATGGAATGGATTTCAAAGGAAGAAAAGGAATGAGACTGAGATAGAAGGAGGGGTTGGAATTGGCAGCAGAGAGAGAGTAGAAACCAACACCACCACCACGGCCAGTGGATCAAGGTGTGTGGGAGGATTGGTAGCCACCATGACAGAGGGCAGCAACTGAAGCTGTGTCATCAGGAAGGAGCCAGGTCTCACTAAGAGCTAGAAGATTGAAAGCATTAATGATAAAGAGATCATGAGTAAAGGGGAGTTTATTAGATATGGAGTGAGCATTCCATAAGGCACATGAGAAAGGGAGAGAGGAGTGGGAAAGGAGAGGAATATGAATGAGATTGGAATAGTTGAGAGAGGAACTATTATGGGAGTGATAGAAAAGTCTAGGGTTGGGATTAATATCATTGGATGACAGAAGGAGAAAGAGGAAGAGTGCGAGGTAGAGAGCAGACGGCAAAACGGAAACAAGGATGAAGTTGTTTCAGAGAGAAAGAAGAGGGATGAATGAGAGAAAGAAAAAAGTGAAGCTTGAGAAATGAAAAAAGGGTGGAAGACAAGACGGGGAAAGAAATGGGGAAAGTAGAGAGAGGGTGATAAGGAGAGGGGGTTTTAAGTTGTTGGTATGAGGGGAAAAGGTTAGGGAGTGTCAGTAAAAAGAAGAAAAAGTGATGTGGAGCCATAACAAATGGAGAGGAGAGCAGAAGACAGAGGAAATAATTGAAGGATTGAAGGAAGATAGGAGAAGGATCGACAGAACCCAGGCCTTCTGTTACTGTTTTAAAGACACTACCAGCCAGGGACAGAATCCAGACTCAGTCACTGGTCCAGACCCTCCAGCTGCTGCAGACAGAACCCAGGCCTTCTGTTACCCCTTCCCAGGCATAAGCAGTAGATTTCCCCGGTCCTCTTTAATAATGGTTTATGGACGTTTCATCCAAGAAATTGTCCAAACCTCTTTTATACCTAGCTGCACTTACAGCTTTTACTTCATCTTCTGGTAATGAATTCCAGAGTTTACATTGAGTGAAAAAATATTTTTTCTGATTAGTCTTAAATGTGCTACATGGTAGATTCATTGCATGTCCCCCTAGGTTTTCTACTTTTTTGAAGGAATAAACAAATGATCTACATTTACCCATTTCACTCCAGTCATTATTTTATAGACCTCTATTATATCTTCCCTCGCCAGTCTCTTTTCCAAGGCGAAAAGCTCTAACCTTTTAAGCTTTTCCTCGTATAGATATCCTTCCATCCTCTTTACCATTTGGTCATTCTTCTCTGTACTCTTTCTAATTCTGCTATGTCCTTCTTAAGATAAGGTGACCAGAACTTCACATAATATTCAAGATGTAGGCGCACTATGAGTGATACATAGGCATTGTAATAACCTTGATTTTATTCTCCATTGCCCTCCTTAAGATTCCTAGAATTCTATTTGCTTTCTTGGCTGCCACTGCACACTGGGCAGAAGGTTTCAACATATTATCAACAATGATGCCTAGATCCTTTTCCTGGGTAGTATCTCTTAATGTGAAACCTTGCATTGTGTAACCATAGTTTGTTCTTCTCTAAGTGCATAACATTGCACTTGTCCACATTAAATTTCACCTGTCATTTGGATGCCTAGTTTCCCAAATTTCTCTGGGTCCTCTTGTAATTTTTCACAATCATCTTGTGTTTTTAACAACTTTGAATAATTTTTTGTCATCTGCACATTTGATCACCTCACTCATTATTTGCATTTCCAGGTCATTTATAAATATGTTAAAAAGCAACAGACCCAGCACAGATCCCTGGGGTACTCCACCATTCACCTTTCTCCATTGGGAAAATTAGTTATTTAGTTCTACTCTCTGCTTTCTATCTTTTAACCAGTTCCTAATCCACAATAGTACACTGCCTTCTATCCCATCATTTTTCAATTTCCCCAAGAGTTTCTCATAAGGGACCTTGTCGAAGGCTTTCTGAAAATCCAGATACACTTTATCAACTGGCTCACCTTTATCTCCATTTATTCTTACTTTCAAAAAATGTAACATATTAATAAGACAAGACTTTCCCTAGTTAAATCCATGTTGGCTTTCTCCCATTAAATCATGACTATCTAGATGTTCAGTAATTTTGTTTTTTATAATGGTTTCTACCATTTTGCCCAGTACTGACATCAGGCTCACCAGTCTGAAGTTTCCTAAATCACCTATGGTACTTTTTTTTAAATTGGCATTTCATTGGCCACTCTCCAATCTTCAGGTGCTACAGATGATTTTAAAGATAGTTCACAGATTACTAGAAGTAGATCTACAATCTCATATTTAAGTTCTTTTAGCCAGAGCTGTCCCGTTTACTAGGTGGGCTAGGTGGTTGCCTAGGACAGCAATCTCAGTAGGTAGCACGGCACCCATGGCAGTCCATGTGCTTCAGCACACATGGCCTGCTACGCCTCCATGAGCTGAGCTGCGCCACTCTTCCCTCCTAATGCTGAGCCATGCCGCTGCTCCCTGCAATCGCTGATTCTGGCATTGGGGCTGCTAGTCTTGGTGGCAGGTCATGTGCTTCAGCATACATGGCCTTCCCCTTCTGATCTCCCAAAGTTGTGTTGAAGGGGGGTCAGAAGTGGCAGGCTATGTGTGCCAAAGTACATGGCCTGCTGCTGCTGCTGCCGAGCTGACCCTGCCGCCAGAATCAGAAGCAGCCGGGGTGGCGGCATGGCTCAGCATAGGAGGGGGAGGGTTGTGTGACATGTGGGGGGAGGGAGGCATGGCCAGGGCTTCTACCTAGGCATCAGAAACCCTTGGGCCAGCCCTGATTTCAGCACCCTGGGATGTATGACATCTGGTCAAGGTGATTTGCTACTCTTCAATTTATCAAATAGCTGTATTACATCTTCCCAATTTATTACGATTTGTTTCAATTCCTCTGATGCATCACCTTTAAATATCATTTCTGGAATGGGTAAGTTTCCTATATCTTCTTCGGTAAAGACTGAAGCAAATAATTCATTCAGTCTCTCCACAATGGCCTTGTCCTCGCTTAGTGCTCCTTTTACCTCTCTATTATCTAGTGGTCAAAATGAATCTCTCACAGGTGCTTTGCTATGAATGTACTTATAGCCTAATGGTTTGAGCACAGGCTTGGAAACCAAAATATCAGAGTTCAATTCCCACTAGTACTCCATGTGCTTTGGGCAAGTCACTTAACCCACCATTGCTCAGGACAAGATCCTGGTTATCAATGTCCCTGTTTAATGTACATTACCAAGTTTAAGTTACAATGTAAACCACTTTGATTGATATGATAAAGCAGAATAAAAAAACTGTTTGAGTCATGAAGGACTACAAAAGGGGACTGCTAAGTCTGGAGAGAGATCTGTAATAGTGAGTATATACTTCTGGGACTTTTTCTGAAGGGAATTCTTTGGATTACAGCTGATTAATCTGTGAACCCAGTATATTTGTTAAATCAGTCAGGGCCTAACAGCAGCAGTTTAAGTTTAAATTTAAAACACAGAAGAGAGCTTTCTGGTTAAATTTAGAACAGAGCAAAGTGCTTTTAGTTAAAAATTAAAACACAGAAGAGAGATTTCTGGTTAAATTTAGAGCCCAGCAGAGAGCTTCTAGTTTAAATTTCATACTGTCAGAACCTAGCAGCAGCAAAGAGCTTTAATTTAAATCAAATCAGAATATAACTTAGCATAAAAGGCAAAACAGGGTCAGTATTCTTTGAGCACTAAATAAATTCTTCTAGAGACCTTTACAAAGAAGCCATCTACCTAGGGGGCAAGAGACCAGTGAAACCTTTTAAATAGGTGTTAAAGTCAGGTGGCAGGCCATTTTGAAAGACTCCTTCTATCCAAGCAAGGACTGTTAATCACCCAGGATGTTGGTCACAGCTTACCTTAGAAGCAGCCCTTTTTAATAAGTCTTATTTCCCTCCCTCCCTCATCAACATCCATCCACCCCTGGGATAATTGTAGCTTTATAGGTACATACACATCTTAAAGGAAAGGAGATGCTCTCAGGTGCAGCTCTATATCCAAATCAGTCATACATTAAGGACCTGTGATTAATTAAGCTTCATTTGAACAAGGTATATTAAACATATTAGGTACACTTTTATTAGTATAAGTATCCACAGCAACCTTTAATAAGTAAACAACTTAAATATCTAAACACAAGCTTAAAACTAGGATGCAGACAGCAGTACAGCAGCAAGATGGGGGCTTTCCACTCTTTTGCATTGATTGTCACAAGTATGATTTTCTCCCAGTTGGTGAGAGGTCTTACGTGTACACTAGGTGCAAGCAAATCTTTCCTCTCAGGGAACGAGTGCATTCTCTAGAGGCTAGAGCAGCAGACTTGGATGACAAAAAAAAGACAGAGAGGTACATAGACGAGACCTATGGGGATATAGTCCTGAAGTCTGGCAGCATCCCTGTTCCCATGGAGGAGAGAGGTCACGTGACAGGAGAAGATCACCCTGGTGTGGCAGGAAGTGATCCTGTAACTAGGACCTGTCCTTCAGGTGATGTAGAACTCTCTCTTGCCAAGGAAGTTTCTCCAGGGCCATGTACCCATGAGGGAAGGGTTAGGACAGCCGTCATAGTTGGCGATTCAATCATTAGGCATGTAGATAGCTGGGTGTCTGATGGATGTAAGGATCGCCTGGTAACATGTCTGCCTGGTGCGAAGGTAGCGGACCTTACGCGCCACCTAGATAAGGTCTTAGATAGTGCTGGCGAGGAGTCTGCTGTCTTGGTACATGTCGGTACCAATGACATAGGAAAATGTGGTAGGGAGGTTCTGGAGGCTAAATTTAGGCTTTTAGGTAGGAAGTTGAAATCCAGAACTTCCAGGGTAGCTTTCTCCGAAATGCTTCCCGTTCCACCCAAAAGGCAAGCAGAGCTCCGGAGTCTCAATGCGTGGATGAGACGATGGTGCAAGGATGAGGGGTTTGGATTTGTTCGAACTGGGGAACATTCTGGGGAAAGGAGGGGCTCTTCCGAAGGGATGGGCTTCACCTTAACCAGGATGGAACCAGGCTGCTGGTTTTAATCTTTAAAAAGGAGATAGAGCAGCTTTTAAACTAGATAATAGGGGAAAGCCGACAGTCACCCAAGAGCGCATGGTTCAGAACAATGTATCCTTGAAGGATACTACCAAAAGCAGAGAGGTTCCAAAAAAGAGTAAAGTTGCCGAAATGCCCTTGAGTATGGAGCAGGCAGAGCTTAATGATTCCAAATTACCCATGCCTACCAATAGCCAAATTAATGTGAATAAAATACAGTCTCTAAAATGCTTGTATGCAAATGCTAGAAGTCTAAAAAATAAGATGGGAGAGTTAGAATATATAGCACTAAATGAGAGGTTAGATATGATTGTAATCTCAGAGACATGGTGGAAGGAGGACAACCAGTGGGACACTGTGATACCTGGGTGCAAACTATATTGTAATGATAGAGCTTATCAAATTGGTGGAGGGGTTGCACTCTATGTTAGATAGGGCATTGAGTCAGAAAAGATTAAAGTTTTACAGGAAACAAAATTTGCTGTAGAATCTCTATGGATTGAAATTCCATGTAAAAAGGGAAAGTCGATGGCAGTGGGAGTATACTATCGACCGCCTGGCCAGGATGAACAAATGGATGATGAAATGCTCAAAGAATCAAGGAAGCTAACAAAAGTTACTGCACAGTAATAATAATGGGTGATTTCAATTATCCCGGTATCGGTATGCTAGGGAGATAAAGTTCCTAGATGAAATAAATGACTGCTTCTTGGAGCAGCTGGTTCATGAACCGACTAGAGGGTAAGCCATATTGGACCTAGTCCTTAGTGGAACACCAGATCTGGTGCAAGAGATAAGGGTGTTGGGGTCACTTGGCAATAGTGATCATAGCATGATTGCATTTGATTTAATTAGAGGAGGAGGGATGGTAAGGAAATCCACAGTACTACCTTTTAGCTTTTGAAAGGGAGACTATGATAAAATGAGGAAAAAAGTTAAGAAAAAATAAAAGGAGCAAAGGTTAAAGACTTACATCAAGCTTGGGTGTTTTTTAAAAATAGTATCTTGGAAGCCCAGATCAGCTGTACTCCACGCTTTAAGAAAGTGGAAGGAAGTCCAAAAAACTGCCATCATGGTTTAAAGGTGAGGTCAGAGAGGCTGTTGTTACCAAAAAAGCATCTTTCAGGAAATGGAAAAAAGAGCCAAACGACGAAACCTGGAAACAGCACAAGCACTGGCAAGTAAAATGCAAGACATTGATAAGTCAGGCAAAGGGAGAATTTGAGAAGTAGCTTGCTGCGGAAGCAAAAACGCGTAATGACTTTTTCAAGTACATTCGTAGCAAAAACCTGTGAGAGAGTCAGTTGGTCTATTAGATGAAAGAGGGGTTAAAGGGGACACTAAGAGGTGACAAGGCGATAGCAGAGAGACTGAATGAATTATTTTCTTTGGTCTTTACTGAGGAAGATGTAGGGATGTTACCCATGACTGAAGTAGTATTTAAAGGTGCGGAGGTATTGAAGGAAATATCGATACATTGGGAAGATGGATTACAACTATTTGATAAACTGAAGAGTAGCAAATCACCTGAACCAGATGGTATGCATCCAAGGGTGTTGAAAGAACTGAAATATGGTTTGCAGACCTACTATTAGTAATCTGTGAACTATCATTAAAATCATCTGTAATACCTGAAGATTGGAGGATGGCCAATGTAACGCCAATTTTTTAAAAGGGTTCCGGGGTGATCCAGGAAACTACAGACCGGTGAGTTGACATCAGTACCAGGAAAAATGGTAGAAACCATCATAAAGAACAATATTACTGAACATGTCATGGCTTAATGGGAGACAAACAACATGGCTTTAGACAAGGAAATCTTGTCTTATTAATCTGTTATTTTTTTTGAAGGTGTGAATAAACAGGTAGACAAAGGTGAGTCGGTTGATATAGTGTATTTGGACTTTCAGAAAGCCTTTGACAAGGTCTCTCTTCAGAGACTTTTGGCAAAATTAAAGAGTCATAGGATAGGAGGCAGTGTACTATTGTGGCTCAGGAACTGGTTAAAAGATAGAAAGCAGAGGGTAGGGCTAAATGGCCAATTTTCCCAATAGAGAAAGGTGAATAGTAGTGTACCCCAGGGATCTGTTCTGGGTCCGCTGCTTTTTGACATATTCATAAATGACCTGGAAAAGGGAATAACGAGTGAGGTTATCAAATTTGCAGATGACACAAAACTATTTAAAGTTGTTAAAACCGATGAGGATTGCGGAAAATTGCAAGAGGATCTTGATAAATTGGAAGACTGGGCATCAAAATGGCAGATGAAATTTAATGTGGATAAGTGCAAAGTTATGCACCTAGGGAAGAAAAACCCAAACTATGGTGACACGATGCAAGGTTCCACATTAGGAACCACCACCCAGGAAAAAGATTTAGTCGTCATTGTGAATAACATGTTAAAACCCTCCGCCCGAGGGGGCGGAGCTTGCCACTGAACAGAATGGACGCCTGAATTTTTGCTCCCGTTGCTGCCCAAGAATCCTGAACATATCTCGGCATTAAATTGGTGCTTGTGCCCCCTTCCTACATCACTAACATCGGAATATTGCTGGATGGCATCCCTGAAGCCTGCCCGGCTGGAATTTCAGCAGGGATCCGGCTCAGCAGCGAAACGATCTAAACCCGAAGTAGGTTCCCCACAGAAAATGGCCGCGGGAGAGAAGGAGAGAGTGATTACCGGTGGCCTACGCGAAGTGTTGCAGGAGCTAAAATGCGTTAAAGAAATGATTGCAGCTAATTCTAGCTCACTGAATATGATCCAAGAAGATCTAATGGAGGTAAAAGAGAAACTCCTCACCATCACCACTCGACTTAGCGCAGTTGAAATGCAAACTCAGAAGCATGGCACTGCATTAGAGCAATTGGGCCCTCTGGTCAAACGAGTCAGACACATAGAAAGTCATATTGAAGATCAAAACAACCGTGCCCGTAGAAATAATATCCGCTTAGTTGGAGTCCCTGAAGGAGCCGAAGGCACCGATCCGATCGGATTTTTGGAGAAAATCTTGCCGGAGATGCTGCAACTTGTCTTTGCAAGGCCTTTTGAGCTGGAATGGGCCCACCGAATCCCCACACACAAGGCTGAAAATACCCGATACCCACGCCCTCTCATCATGAAAGTATTGAGATACCCACAGGTCCTGCAGATTTTTCAAGCTGCACGGAAAGCTGGATCGCTGCAAATTCAGGGACACAAAGTGGCACTCTATCCGGATTTAAGCAAGCAGACGGTGGATCGGAGGAAGGCGTTGCTGGCCTGCAGACCCATGCTGCAAAGTGCACAGGCAAGATACGGGCTGTACTACCCAGGAACCATGCGGGTCACGCTACATAATGAAACGAGGAATTTTGTTGAAGCTGAAAAATTGAAAACTTTCCTCCAAGAAAAATGTGGAATGGAAACATGAGGACATAACTATGGTCTCTCTCACTGCGTAGAGAATTCAATATACATTCAGGGGGTGCGGCCGTGCGTTCTCGCAAATTTTAGAACGCCCTTAAGCCTTGATAAACACTATGCTGACTGTATTTTCGTAGTTCTAAATAGATTTAATAGCCAGATACTCCTGTTAAGATATATGGGTGGCAATGGGAGGTCGGGGTTGGTTTCTGTTTAAGTGGATTGTGTTCACCTTAGCGATACTATGTTTGCCAGTTGTGCAGTTAAATGTGTCAGTCCAGTCCAGTGCAAAGCCCTCCGCATATACAAAAGTGCAAGTGCAAAGCAGACCTATCCATTCGATAGATTTCACCTATAAGATAGCCCATTCCAGTGCTGATGTCTGGTGACCTCCTAATACTTTCACTGAATGTAAAAGGCATTACAGGCCCTGTCAAACGTAAGAAGATCCTAGCGTACTGTCAACAAAAAAAGCGGATATTGCCCTCTTGCAAGAGACGCATTTATCAGATACCGAATCTCAGAAAGTAACCTCTAAATACTTTCAGGTGGCGGCCTCGGCCTCTTCCACACAGCGCAAAGGGGGGGTGATAATATTAGTACGCAAGTTCCTGCAATCTGCCATTACAGACACACAGACTGATCCGCTGGGTCGATGGGCCAGAGTGACCATGAAAATAAATCAACAACTCTATACACTCTTTAATATTTATGCGCCCAATCTGGACGATCCTAACTTCTTTAAATTGATAGCTAAAGAAGTTACAGCCGCAGCTCACACCAATATCATATTAGGAGGCGACTTCAATGTCATTTTGGATCCACTGTTAGACCGTGCACCCTATCGAGCTGTAGACAAAGTCAAATCACAGGCGATTCTCAAAGGAATCATTGCAGAGCTCCATTTGGTAGACCCGTGGCGACTACTCCATCCCCAAGAAAGAGACTATACATTTTACTCTATCCCACATAACACCCAAACAAGGATCGATTTCTTCCTGCTGTCTACAGAGATGATGCAACAAGTGCTGGCAGCGGAGATATATGCTGCAAACGGTATCGGATCATGCTGCTATCTCCCTAGTGCTGGATACCAACTGTATACAACACGTTCCACCTAGATGGACATTTGATAAATCCCTGCTTTCAAATGACTCCCTCAGACATCTACTGACCGGGGAAATTGAGACCTATTTTAAGTATAACACGCCCGCTGATACCTCCATTTGGAGCTGGTGGGAAGGTTTTAAAGCGACAATGCGAGCTCACATTACCACTTATACCATTAGGCAGCGTAAAGCCAGGAAAAAAGAAAAGGATGAGCTGGAACTCCAAATAAAAGCCGGGGAAAGACTACTTACCAAAAGAGCCGACTCAATGATATTGATTAGACTCCAAAAACTGAGATACCAATATAATGCTATCCTCAACAAAGAAGCATTAAGTAGCGTCCAGCTACAACGTAGTACATACTACTATGAAAGCAACCGCTCTGGATCCCTGTTAGCCCGGCAACTCAAACCAAAGAGCTGCAAGACCTCTATAGCAGCGATGCAAGATAAAACCGGGGGCCTTCTGTTGAGACCTGATAAAATACTAGACCGCTGCAAAGAATTCTATGAGGAATTGTACCGATCGGATACCCAATGTAGTGACAAAGCCTTTGAAGATTTTGTCTCCAATATAGTAGGACCCACACTGTCCAGTCATCAAAGCCGAACGCTGGATCAAGAGATCTCTGTGACCGAAATACAAGATGCGATCAAGCAGATGGCCCGTGGTAAAGCCGCTGGTCCAGATGGCATCCCACTGGAATTCTATAATAAATATCATACTCACTTGGCTCCCATGCTACAGATCTACTACAGTGGCCTGCACGATGAAACCCCAGAGGTTGGTGCCTTAGCAGAGGCCGTGGTGGTAATTCACCCGAAGCCGGGCAGGGATCCACAAAAGATAGAGAACTACAGACCCATCTCCCTCCTAAACTCTGATTATAAGATCTATGCTAAAGTGCTTGCTAACCGATTAGGATGGATCCTAAAAGATTTGATACATGAAGATCAATGTGGATTTATACAAAATAGATCCACTACGGACAATGGGAGACTATTGGCGCATGTGCTGACTTCCGCCAAAACTATGGCCGAGCCCCTGATAGGGTTAGCATTGGATGCCGAAAAGGCCTTCGACCGACTGGAATGGTCCTTTTTATTTCGATCCCTGCGTTGGTTTGGGATAGGAGAGAAATTCCTAAAAAGCATTGAGTTGTTATACACCAAACCCACAGCTCGAATAGCGGTTAACTCGCACCTCTCAGCCCCCTTTCAGTTGCAAAGAGGAACCAGACAGGGCTTCCCTCTGTCCCCGATGCTTTTTAATTTAGCCCTGGAACCCTTGCTGATAGCGATCCGACAAAAGGAAAGCATAAAAGGAATTGAGTTAGCTGATGGTCCCTGTAAATTGTCAGCATATGCAGATGACCTGCTCATTTTCCTGCCACCATCAGACCTTCCTGAAACACTGCAGCTTATAGATACTTATTCAGTGATATCTGGATATAAAGTAAATCTGAATAAAACAACAATCATACCTCTGAATGATCGGGTCAGCGAAGAAACGGCACATGGATATCCCTTTCAATATGAGAAGTCGTCCTTTAGATATCTGGGAGTGACCTATGGTACCACTTTGGATGAGACTATAGCACTCAACATTAGGGCGTGTCAAGAAATTGTACATGATAACGTCTGCAGGTGGACCCCCCTACACTTGAGTTGGTGGGGCAGGCTAGAGACTATAAAAATGATGTTGGTACCTAAACTCAGCTATATATTAAGCATGATCCCCCTGCGATTCCCGTCAGCTTTCTATAAGAAAATGAATAGTCAGCTGATAGCTTTCTTGTGGAACAACCGAGTACCTAGAATAGCCGCGTGGAAATTGAAGTTGCCTAGAGCGCAAGGAGGTGTTCATTTCCCAGATCTCGGTTGGCTGCACACCGCCTCTATTTTAAAACAATGTGCTCAATGGGTTGATACTGAAGACATGGATAAGGGGCCTAGATGGTTGCATGTGGAACGTGCTCTACATTCTCCCCTTCCTGCACGACTGATGATAGGCACAGTGGTAGACCTGACTACACAACATAATGCTATTATGCGGGAAACACAGCTTGCTTGTCGACTATTGGCATCATGTATTGATGGAGGTGAAGACTTCACCGCAGATATGCCCTTGTGGCTGAATCCGCGCTTTCTCATTGGAGGGAAGCCTGTCTTATGGAAAAAATGGGTGGAACAGGATCTTATAACCATTGGACAACTGATCAGTGGAAATGCTTTTAAAACCTTTGACGGATTAAGAACGGAATTTGGATTGCCTAACGCATGCTATTTCCAATGGTGCCAGCTTCGACACTGCTTGAGTAAAGCAGGAGTGTCACCGGTCTTGATACGTACCGGATGGCCATTGCGACAGAAACTCCAAGAACTGCAAACAGATACTAAAGCTGTTTCGAGATGTGTAGCGATTCTACGTTCCAAAAGTGACAAGATATGCACTAAGATACAGTCGGTGTGGGCTACTGAAACCGGTGATGATATAACTCCAGAGAGTTGGGACACTTTTTGGGGGACTCAAATACGAATCACAAGAGCCGCGTCTCTCACACAATCTATGTACTTTATAGCACATCGGACGCATATTACACCGGTTAAGAAAATGAAATGGACACTGCAGGAGGGAAATCGATGTTGGTCCTGCAACATGGACATTGGGACACTGGCGCATATGCTGTTCCATTGTAAATCCCTGGAAATATATTGGAATAGAGTATGGGAACGCATATCACAAATCTTAAACCTTCAAACTCCTATCTCTTATCGGATAGTAATATATAAATCCATAGCTCTGGAACCTACTTTGATGAAATGGGATAGTCAACTACTGGACTTAATGCTCGGGATAGCGCTTAAAATAGTTTTAATACACTGGAAGAATCTTGACAAAGCCTGTTTTGAGCATTGGTGGAGTCTTTTAATCCTACACAAGACCTACGAAGAACTTTATATAGCTAAAAACCCATGGTCTGGCAAACTGAGTAAGAAATGGACAGCTCTGCAAAGTTATGTTTTATGAAGGCGATTAGATGAAGTCTACTCTGTGGAGTAGTACCTGCTACAACCACATTGAGCGGGGGGGGGGGCGTACTGGCATGGACTGATACTGGTTCTTGTTAAAGTTATTGTATTGTTTTGTTATTTTGATTAATGGCATCTGCTTGTATCCTGTCATGTTAATAACCGTATATATTGTTGCTACATGTGTTCAAAATGAATAAAAAATATAATTAAAAAAAAAAAAAACCCTCCGCCCAGTGTGCAACAGCGGCCAAGAGAGCAAATAGAATGCTAGGTATGATAAGGAAAGGAATGGAAAATAAAACAAAGGATATTATAATACCTCTGTATCGTTCCATGGTGCAACCACACCTTTAATATTGTGTGCAATTCTGATCACCGTATCTTAAAAAGGATATAGCGTTATGAGAAAAGGTTCAGAGAAGAGCCACCAAAATGGTAAAGGGGATGGAAGGATACCACTATGAAGAAAGACTAAAAAGGTTAGGGCTCTTTAACCTGGAAAAGAGATGGCTTAGGGGAGATATTATAGAAGTCTATAAATTAATGAATGGAGTGGAACGGGTAAACGTAGATCGATTGTTTACGTCATCGGAAAATAGAAAGACTAGTGGACATGCAATGAAGCTACAGGATAAAACTATTCAAGACAAATAAGAGAAAATATTTTTTCACTCATCGTGTAATCAAACTCTGGAATTTGTTACCGGAGGATGTAATAAAAGCTATAAGTGTAGCTGGGTTTAAAAAAGGTTTGGACAAGTTCCTGGAGGAAATGTCCATAAACTATTATTAAAAAGGGACCCAGGATATCACCGCTTGACCCAATACAAGCATTGTGGAACCTGTGTCTTTTGGGGAAACTGCTAGGTACGTATGACCTAGATTGACCACTGTTGGAAACAGCATACTGGGCTTGATGGACCTTGGTCTGACCCAGTATGGCATATCTTATGTTCTTATGTTCATCATTTGCCTCTTTGTTTATTTTTTGAGAGATTCTCTCTTAACTGTAACAACTCTGTCTGTTCCCTACTCATCTGACGCCCCGTTTCCTTGACTGCCTTTGCCCCACTGCACCTACTACTGTCCATACCTTGTGCCCTCTGTCACACCTACTGGTGGAACATCTGGCAGACCATACACCAGATTGCTTGGACCTCCCACTGGCTGGCTCTTCGCCCATGGGGTAGGAACAGATACTCCTTGTTTTCCAGGACCAGGCAACAGAGGCACTTGGTCTCTACCCAAATTCTCACCTAGCCCTCATGCTCAGTCCCTACATGCCCATGCATGCTTGCATATCGTTGCTGGCCCCTGGCCGTCCATTGGCCTAGCAATGATATGCAAGTTTTTCCAGAACAACTATTACTGTTTCAGAGAATGTACCCTCCATTTTCCTTCTTGCTGTAAGTTTTTTTTAAGATTTTAGATAAGCATAGTATCAGAAGCCTTGGAAAATAAAACCAGCTCCACTATAAAGCATCCATAAATGGGATTTCTGTGCCTACAGGTACTTAGTGCCCTCTGAGATCTCATTCACACTAATAGGCCCTTCCAGACTGGTCTTTGCTGATTCATTTATTTACAGTATTTATTCATAAAAATGTGTTTATCCACAGTTCCCATTAGCATCAATGCAAGGTACAATAAAATAATAGCATAATTTATTTTATTTATTTATTTATTTAACATTTTTTATATACCGCACTATTTACATCAGCGCGGTTCACATGTAACACAAATGTCCAGTGTGGGGAAACTACATTGGACTTACAATAAACAGGAATTTGAACTTGGAGAACATGTCAAACTATGTACATCACTCTTCGATCTATCTATCGATCTATAATAGTTATAACACTACCAAAGAGGTTAAAAATGTTAAAATGTCAAACATTCCTGCATGTTATCATGAACTTCAGATAACTACAAACTAGAGTAATAACTAGTAATTCTTCAATAATATCAGAAACATTCAGCAATAGTAGACATTATCTGTGCAAATAATTTTAATTTTCTCTATTTTTTCTTTTCTTTCAGATACATTGGGAAAAGGTGACCAGCTTTGTTCTTACTTGAATACAAGTCATTTTCAGCATAAAAACTGTCTTACTTCACATTTGATTAAATACAGTATAGCATTATAATAGTACTTTAATTTCTGCAGTTGGCACAATAAAGAATTCTTGAATGTGACTTAGCATATGGTTTCCATCTGTTTTATTTTTCGCTTTGTATTAAGCAGTTTTTGATTGCGCTTCTTATTCTGTTTGGCATTATAACTAATTATAACTCCCCTACAGGTAGAGCTTTAGACAATTCCATTTAACAGGATTAGAAAGCAAACAGAGTCATTAAATTTGAAATATTCAGCTACATTATAGAAACAAGGTATTGTATTCATGAACTCCTCATTACCAAATGAAGTGTTAAATCTCCAAAAAGGGAAATATCTGATATCTTGTGTCCTTGCAAATGCTAGTGATCAGGACCACACCTAGCCCTGTGTAAGCGGTGTGGCCACACAGGGCACAAAGGCTTAAGGGGCGCATTTTGGCTGTCTGCCGTTGCCTGCCGCCGCCACTGTTTCTTCCCTTAGCGGCGGCAGGCAACGGGAGACAGTCGAAATGCACCCCTTAAGCCTTCTCGTGGCACGCTAAGCTGGTCTGGTCCCTTCGGGAAGGACCAGACCTGCTTAGCATGCCAGCGACTTGCACATCGGGTGAGCGCCTCTTCTCTCCCGCCCCCATAAAGTGGCTAGATGGAGGTGCGGGGGGGGGGGGGGCGCGTGCCCGATGTGCAAGTCGCACAGGGTGCCTTTCACGATTGGTATGGCCCTGCTAGTAATATACCAACATGGTCAATAGATAAAGTATTATCAACCTCTGTTTCGACTAAAGAAGGAAGCAATTTTTTAGGAATAAGAAAATAATCAGTGTGAAAGGAAAAATAATGAGAGTGAGAAAAAAAATGTGAAGTCCTCACTTGTCAGATAAACATCATGGATCTAGAAAGCTCCGTATTCATGATATCTCTAATAACTTTAAGTGAATTAGTAGGATTTAACTTGGTACATGGTTTTCTCTCAAGTACCAAGGGGCCCTTTTATTAAGGTGCGGTGCAGTTTTTCCTTTACCGCTCATTTTGAGTAAATATTAACAGGCGTTAAGTGCAATGGTGGTGCGCTAACTTAGGGCCATGCACAGCTTGTTTCCAGTAGTTCCGCAATGAAATGTGCCCTAACACGCTGCAGTGGCATTCACAATTAGCACGGGTATACTTAATGCCACTTATTGAGATGACATTAAATGCACCTAAGCTAATTACAACATTGACAATTACAGCACAGGTTTGGGCAAGGTCCATAAACCAATACAAGCACTGTGGAACCTGTGTCTTTTGGGGAAATTGCTAGGTACTTATGATCTAGATTGGCCACTGTTGGAAACAGGATCCTGGGCTTGATGGACCTTGGTCTGACCTAGTATGGCATATCTTATGTTCTTATGTTAACTGCAATTTGCTCTCCATGCCCACTTTCTGTCCCTTACTCATCCATTCCCTGCCTCATCGCACAATGTGCAATTGTAACGGAAATTAGAACATGATAACTGTCATTCTTGTGCAGTAATCGTTAGTATGGGCCCATGCTGTCAGCTGCAGCACACAAATTCCTGTGGTAACCACTTAGTGCACCTTAGTAAAAAGGTCCCTATGAGTAAATTGAAGTGGGGGAGGGTTAATTTTAGTGGGGGTGGGGGAGGGTTAATTTTATAAGAAGGTAGCTATTTGAAAAGTCTAAAAATATGCCTATTTTATGCGTATTCTATAAAGGTGCAAAAACAAACCAATCCTCAAAATCACAGATATCTGCTTATTTTCAATCTTTTTTTGTCAGACCCTCTATATTATCTGTTCCATCAGTGTATTTCTAGTATATCCCTGTAGTGATGGTCCTTTTATTTGATTATTATCTTAATAGAAATGTTTTAAAATTATCCCTAGTATCCAAACAGCATATATATGAAACACTTGTATTTTATACATTACTGTTTGAAGGGATAAATGGTATTTCAAGTCTTGATGTGCTCGAGGCATGCCTTTGCCTTTTCCCAGGCTATATCAAGTAAGAAATATTTTGTTCTTCAAGTTAGCTACTCTGTATTTCAGAAAAGCAAAGAATGGTGTCACATAAATCCTTATATTTTTATTTTTATTTCACCACAGCAATGCTGCGTTAATTCTAGAATCAAATCCCCAACTCATACATCAATTTCTTTACATTGTGCAGCTGCAAATTAGCCATAAACTCACTTCTTCAGCTCACACACCAACTGTTTCTTGTTCGTTCAGGCATTGTATTTTTGTTTAAAAAAAAAAAAAAGGATCTGCATTGAGGGGTTCTCCACTCAGGGCCATCCCTACACCTGTGCAAGCATATTGTTGGCAGAGGGCCTTGCTCCAAAGGAGGCTCCGAATCAACCCATGCTGTCACTACATAGGGTCTGTTCCTCCTTTTGCCTTTGCTTAAGGCCACACAACATTTAAGGGTGCCCAAAGCCTCCCTCACTGATTCACCCTTTGTAGTTGCTGTACACAGCCACAGGATCATTTTCCTTGGCTCCTGCAGCTGTGCTACCTTAAAAGCCACCATACCACAGTGATTCTAAAGATAAGTACAAGCATTTGCTGTTTCTTGCAAGAAACAGGAAATGCTTGTTATCACTTTTAGAAAGGCTGCGGACTGGAGGCTTTTAAGGCAGTACAACTGTGGAAGCCAAGGAAAATGCTCTTGCATCTGGCGTACAGTGACTGTGAAAGCAGGATATGACCGATGCTGGGGAGAGAGAAGAGGCAGGCTGGCACCTGGGACTATAGCTAATGCGGGGGAGGGGAAAGGACTGGAAGGATGCTAGACAATAGGTTGGGACTGGAACTGAAGGGAGCTGACACTGGGGATGGTTCCTGGACTGGAAGAAAGCTAGAGAGTGGTGAATGGGACTGGGACTGATGCAAATGAGACCCGCAATGAGCCTCCTCAAAGCCCCGCATCATCCTCAGGCCGCCTGTCTCCACTGAATGACATCAGAACACTGCAGTCTAGCTTATCACATCTCTTGCTCCCTCAAGGCACCAATCAAAAATGCAGGAGACTACCCTCATGAATATTCAATATAATCTGAAAGGAATCAGAATAATATCTAAACCAGCCTTATTTATCGCTACAAGAAAATCTAAGCAAAGCTCAAAATTTAAGAAGAAATCTTCCTTTAAATATAAACAATTAATGTTGTTATGAGCAGTTCTTCAAAAACTTGATAGAAAGACCATTATTTTACTCCTCCTACTTCAACTGAGTCCCAATCCAAGCACAGAGGAAACACCCTTATGAATATTCTAATTGACCCAGGGGAGACTCAAGCAGTAATCTGGAGCCAGCTCCATGTTTCAGAGGGCTGGCTTTATTCTATAAAGGCAACATAAGTTCCTACTTGCTTTAAAAAATAAGCTCATACAGTGCTACCCAGTAGTGCAAAAATGTTCTTGCACAAAGTTATGTCTTCTCTGAAGAAGGTATAAATGAGTGCATGTACTTAATAATGGTGAATTTCTAAGGGTGCAATGGAAAGATACACACCACTTATATACACGAGTCCCTATTTTACAGGACTTAAGTGCATGAATTAGCACCTCTGCATGCAGTTTGGCCAGCTGTTATTCAGTAAACACCTGCAGAAATGCCCATCGTACATACCTTCCCTTGGGCATACATGGGGGTGGGGGGTGGGCAGATCATAGGCGCAGCTCCAAAAGATGCATATACATTTCAAAAACACTGATCTACTTGCTTCTCTGTGCCAATTTAGGCACAGTCAGCTACACTGCTATAGGGTAGGCATAGCTGCCATACCTAGGGAATAGCACGACATATACCATACACCGCTATTTTATAAAGTAAGGCTTGAGTGGGCTTTATTTTATAAAATAGGCCTGCAACACGTGTGCAGCGATATGCATTGTTTGTCCAGGTGTTATGAGCTCACAGAGAGAGGAAGACAGGCATCTGTATTTGGAAAAACTTAGAGAAGCTAGCAAAGTAGTCAAGAAGGCAAAGATTCAAAAGGAGGAGGAAATAGCCAGTGCAATAAAATGGGGGGGATAAGACATTTTTCAGATATATTGGTGAGAAGAGGAAGGGCAAAAGTGGTATTGTCAGACTCAAGGGTGCAGGGGAGGAATATGTAGAATCTGATAAGGATAAAGCGGAATTGCTTAACAAATATTTTTGTTCTGTGTTCACTGATGAAGAACCAGGAGCAGGACCTCAGAAAACACCCACAAATAGGAATAGAAGCGAGGGACATCTTGAACAATTTTCAGAAGACTGTGTTCGTGAGAAACTAGCTAAACTTAAAGTAGACAAAGCGATGGGACCGGATGGGATACACCCTAGAATACTGAGGGAACTTGGGGACGTTCTAGCAGCTCCACTGACTGATCTTTTCAATGCCTCACTGGAGTCAGGAGTGGTGCCAAAGGACTGGAGAGAGGCTCATGTAGTGCCTTTACACAAAAGTGGAAGTAAGGATGTGGTTGAAAACTACAGGCCGGTTAGTTTAACTTTGGTGGTGAGTAAATTATTGGAAATGCTGCTGAAAGAGAAAATAGTGAGGTTTCTGGAGTCCAGCGGATTACAGGATCCGAGGCAGCATGGATTCACCAGAGGCAGGTCTTGTCAGACAAATCTGATTGATTTCTTTGACTGGGTGACCAGGGAGTTGGACCGAGGGAGAGCTCTAGATGTGGTGTATTTAGATCTCAGTAAAGCCTTTGACACTGTTCCTCACAGGCGACTTATAAACAAACTGAGCACCCTAGGGATGGACCCTAAAGTTACTGCTTGGGTTAGAAATTGGTTGGGTGGGAGGCGACAAAGAGTACAAGTAAATGGAGCTCACTCTGAGGAGAAGGATGTTACCAGTGGTGTGCCCCAGGGATCAGTCCTTGGTCCGATTCTTTTTAACATCTTTGTTAGTGATATAGTGGAAGAGTGGTCGGGTAAGGTTTGCCTCTTTGCGGATGATACCAAAATCTGCAATAGAGTAGACACCCAGGAAGGTGTAGATAACATGAGGAGGGATCTAGCTAAGCTTGAAGAATGGTCTAGAATTTGGCAGCTGGGATTTAATGTTAAAAAATGTAAGGTCATGCATTTGGGCTGCAGCAATCCAAGGGAGCACTACAATATAGGGGGTGAAGTAATTTTGTCCACTAAAGAAGAGCGGGACCTAGGCGTGGTTGTGTCTGATGATCTTAAAGTAGCTAAACAGGTAGAAAAGGTGACGGCAAAAGCTAGAAGGATGCTTGGGTGCATACGGAGAAGAATGACTAGCAGAAAAAAGGAGGTGATAATGCCTCTCTATAAGTCTTTGGTGCAACCTCATTTGGAGTATAGTGTGCAATTCTGGAGACCGCACCTTCAAAAGGATGTGAACAGGATGGAGTCGGTGCAGAGGGTGGCTACTAAAATGATTAGTGGTCTTCATTATAAAGCACATGAGGACAGACTGAAGGATCTTAATATGTACACCTTAGAGGAAAGGCGGGATAGAGGTGATATGATTGAGATGTTTAAATACCTCCATGGCATAAATGTTCAGGGAGAGAGCCTCTTTCAATTGAAAGCAAGTTGTGCCATGATGGGACATGGGATGAGGGTGAAGGGAGATAGATTCAGGAGTGATATGCAGAAATATTTCTTTATGGAAAGAGTAGTGGATCCGTGGAATAGTCTCCCAGTGGAGGTGGTAGAGATGAGGACAGTAACTGAATTCAAAAAAGCATGGGACAAACACAGAGGATCTCTAAAGGTAAAAAGGGGACTGTTGTAGTTGTTATTATGGAAGGACAGACTAGATAGGCCATGTGGTCTTTTTCTGTCATCATATTTCTATGTTTCTATGTGTTTACAAAATTATCCTCTATGGGGGGCATTCCGTGGGGCGAATAACAGGGTTGGATGTCCAACCCGCACTCAGCCCTGAAAGTTGATTCCATTGACAGTGCATACACAGTGTTTGTGCAGGGAGCACTGGATGTGGGTGGGAGGAGGCGGAGCCAGGGTGGAGCATGGGCAGGGCCAGGTGCCAGGACATACAGAGGCCATTCAGTGCAGGTCTCTGTGCATCCCCAGAACCGAGATGGATGCCTGCCTTATTCTACCCTGATGAAGTTTGCAGGCTGCTGCCCCCTACCCCATCATGCCACATGGGAGAGCTTCCGCTACCCAATCCAGGCCTTGGGGGCCCCTGCCAAGGGTTGGATGACGGTGAGCTGGGACTGCTCCAGGTCTGGGCATTCAGCACCTCTGACTGACCATCTCAGTGCCATGGTGATGGGATGCCAATGCACTGGCAAACTAGCCAGAGTGCTGCATGATGTGGATGGGGAGCCTAGGTGACATACCCCACAGTAGTATATAGTGCACGCTGGGACATCTATGTGCCCAATTCCGCAATCATGGGTTTGTCTAGCTCCCACTGTTGCAGAATAGCGTACATCTTGGTCCCATGAAGGTTTAGCCGTCTCATGGCCCAGGCATGCACTGTACGGAATTGGCCTCCACATTTGCACTCACATACATATATTTTATGAATACAGACACACATTGCAACTCCACCCCTGCCATCTTGTTAGTAGGCATACATACTTATTCATGTTTTTATTAGTATTTAGTTCACACCTTTCCAGTAGAAGTTCAAGGTGAGTTATATTCAGGTACAGTAGGCATTTCCCTGTCCTTGGAGTGCTTACAATGCAAATTTGTACCTTAGGCAGTAGAGGGTTAAGTGACTTACCTAAGGCCACAAGGAGTACTAGTGGAATTTGAACAGTGGTCTTTCTGGTCCCAAGCTGCTGCTCTAACCACTAAGCTACTCCTCCACTTCTAGGAACAGGTATTGGGATGTTCAATTTTGTAAGAGCCATTTTGCATCTGTAAAACATGCTTTACATACAGAAAATGCTTTTAAAATTACCCTAAAATACTGTTCTACATTCTCAAGTCCCTTATAAAGTTATTCACTTAAACAATAACCCTACATTTCGTATTCAGAGCAGGAGAAAAATAGCAATCTTTTATCCAACCAACTTTTAGCTTGAGGGATTTCTGAAGAGAAAGATGTGGTTTTTGCAGCAAACAAATATCAAGCTTAGCTTTCTGTAAACAGATTATTATATTTTTCATCTTAGTGGGGTGATTCAGCTATTCAAGTAATCAATAAAAGAATCTTACAAACCTGAGTCATAAAGTAGCATTTTAGAAGGGAAGTCTAGTTTGAATCTGGGATGTGCAGAGCAGAACATTCAAAAATCTGGGAGAGTGCAAGCAGCGAAGAAAGGCACTATGCAGTAAGTGCCTTCTAAAATCACTATGTCTTCAACCTGAAAAATGAACTCCCTAAATGATTAAGGAGGTGGCCATGTGCAGGTTGCAAGGCCAGATATGTGCACAACTGTAGACCATTTCAGAAATATGGATGACACCAACCTGCACAGCCTCAGAACTGGGTACTTGGATATATCCCTGAAGGGGACATCTATGGTATGAGACGTGCATGTATCAGCCTGCATTTTAGATACTTAGACATATGGCAGCAGGCCAGTAAAATGTTTGGGATATGCATTTACACTCAGGTTTCCTCAGATAGGAACTAATAATTAAGGTGATATAAGTGAAGATATGTCAAGAGTCTATATATATGTGAGTGTCAAGGGCTGTGTATATGTGTCTATGTCATGGGTGTACCTATGAGTGCTGGTGTGTGTGTGTGTGTGTGTGTGTGTGGGCATGTAGAGCTCTATCTCCATTGAACTTTTACTAGTCATCCTGCACAAAGTCTCTATTCTCTCACTCCCTTGTATTATTCCCCTCTCCCTTCCCTCTTTCCCCTGCCACCCAACATTGCACTCTATTTACTTTCCCTGCACACCCTTGCACTCACTTTACCTCTCCCTTCTTGCACTCTCTCCCTGTCTCCCTGTCATTCCCATTTCTCCCCTCCCCCTCTGCTGTTACCTCTCCCGGAACTTCCCATTTCTCCTTTCCTTCTCTCTAACATAGGGGTTCTTAACCCAGTCCTCAGGACACACCTTGCTAGTCAGGTTTTCAGGATAACCACAATGAATATGCATGAGAGAGATTTGCATGCACTGCCTCCATTGTATGCAAAGCTCTCTTATGCATATTCATTATGGTTGTCCTGAAAACCTAAGTGACTAATTGTGTCCTGAGGAATGGGTTGAGAAACCCTCCTCTAACTCAACCCCTTTCCTTATTCTCTGCATCTCACACTATCCCTCTCCTTTCCTGCTCTTTCATCCCACCCCTCCCTTATGCTCTGCCGCTCACACTGTCCTCTTCTCTCTAATCCCTCTTTTGCTCTACACTGTACCGCTCCCTTGGATTTTTTCAGTCCAAATGCATGACTCTGCATTTTTTAGCATTGAATCTGAGCTGCCAAATTCTAGACCATTCTTCAGGCTTAGCTAAATTCCTCCTCATGTTATCTACTCCTTCCTCTATTGCAGATTTTGGTATTATCCACAAAGAGGCAAACCATACCCAACAGCCCTTCCGCAAAATCACTAACAGAGATGTTAAAAAGAATTGGACCAAGGACAGATCTCTGTGGCACACCACTGGTAACCTCCTTCTTAGAGTGAGCTCCATTTACCTATTTCCTTTGTTGCCTACCACTCAACCAATTTCTAACCCAATCAGTAACTTTAGGGTCCATTCCTAGGGTGCTCAGTTTGTTTATAACTCACCTGTGTGGAACGGTGTCAAAAGCTTTACTGAAATCTAAGTACACCACATCTAGGGCTCTCCCTTGATCGAACTCCCTGGTCACCCAGTCAAAGAAATCAATCAGATTTTTCTGACAAGACCTGTCTCTGGTAAATCCATGCTGCTTCAGATCCGGTAATCCATTGGACTCCAGAAACCTCACTATTTTCGCTTTCAGGAGCATTTCCAATAATTTATTCACCACTGAGGTTAAACTAACCAGCCTATAGTTTTCAACCACATCCTTACTTACGCTTTTGGGTAAAGGGACTACATGTGCCTTTCTGCAGTCCTCTGGCATCACTCCGACTACAACGAGGCTTGAAAAGGTCAGTTAGTGGAGCTGCTAGAATGTCCCCCAGACTACTTTTGGTTTAGCTAGTAAGTCACGAACACTGTCTCATCAAAACGTTTGAGATCCCTGTTGCTTCTGTCCCTATTTCTGGGTGTTTTCTGAGGTCCTGCTCCTAGCCCTTCATCCGTGAACCCAGAACAGAACAGAAATATTTGTTAAGCAATTCTGCTTTATCTTCATCAGTTTCTACATTTTCTTCCCCTTCACCCTTGAGTCTGATAATTACATTTTTGCCATTCATCCTCTCACTAACACATCTGAAAAAGGTCTTATCCCATCCCCTCTCCCTCCCATTTTATTGCATTGGCTATTTCTTATTCTTTTTGTATCTTAGCTTTCCTGACTACTTTGCTAGTTTCTCTGAGTTTTTCCAAATATAGCTGCCTTTCTTCCTCTCTCTGTGATCTCTTTATTTCATGAAGGCCTCCCTTTTTTTCTTCAACTTTTCAGATACTTCTTTTGAGAACCATAGTGGCTTCTTTTTCCTTTTACCAAAAGGGACTGATACAAGGAAATAGATCTACACCAGTGAGCATTAATCTTCTGAAATAAACTCTGAAGGCTAGAGTAGCAGACTTGGAAACATAAGGAAGACAGAGAGGTACATAGATGAGACCTACTACCTAGTACTGAAGTCCCACCTCCAGTCTGGCAGCATCCCTGTTGCCATGAAGGAGAGAGGTCATGTGGTAGGAGAACATCACCCTGGTGAGAAAAGAAGTGATCCTGTAGCTTGGAACTGTCCTCCAGATCATGTAAAACCCTCTCAGAATGAGGAGGTTTCTCCAAGGCCATGTGGCCACAAGGGAATGGTTAGTACAGTTCTTATAGATGGTGATTTGATCATTAGGCATGTACATAGCTGGGTGACTGGTAGATGTGAGGATCGCCTGGTAACATGCCTGCCTGGACTACAAAAGGGGACTGCTACTTCTGGAGAGAAATCTTCAATTGTAAGTATTTACTTCTGGGAATTTTTCTAAATCTTGGGGGAAAAGGAATTTTTTAGATTAAAGCTGATTAATCTGTGAACCCAATGTATTTGTTAAATCAGTCAGGGTCTAGTACAGCAAAGAGCTTTCAGTTTAAATTTAAAACACAGCAGAGAGCTTTCTGGTTAAATTTAGATCCCAAGACTCCCTCTATCCAAGCAAGGGCTGTGGGACTCCCCCTGGAAATTGGTCACAGATTACCTTAGAAGCACAGGACAGGGTGCTGTGTAGTAACCAGCTTTTAATGTCTTCTTTCCCTCCCTCCCTCCCTCCCCGACACCAACCCACCCCTGCGATAATCATAGCTTTATAGGTGCTTAAACCTCTTAAAGGAAAGGAGGTGCCATATTCACTCTCAGGTGCAGCTGTTTATCCTCATCAGGCATACATTAAGTACCCGAGATTAATTAAGCTTCAGGTGAACAAAGTACATTAAACGTAAGATATAATTTTATTAGTATAAGTATCCTCAGCAACCCTTAGTGAGTAAAGAACTTAAAAATCTAAATGCAGTCTTAAAACTAAGATGCAGACAGCAGTCCAGCAGTGAGATGGGGGCTTTCCAGTCTTTTGCATTGAGTGTCACTTGTTTGAGTTTCTCCCAGTTGGTGAGGGGTCTTATGTGTGCACTAGGTGCAAGGAGTCCAATTTCTGGAGGCTAGAGTAGGAGACTTGTAGGACATAAGGAAGACAGAGAGGTACATAGACAATGCCTACAGGGATATAGTTCTGAAGTCCCACCTCCAGTCTGGAAGCATACCTGCTGCCATGGAGGAGAGAGTTCACGTGACAGGAGAGTATCATCCTTGTGTGGCAGGAAGTGATCCTGTAGCTAGGACCTGTCCTCCAGGTGATGTAAAACCTCTCACACCGAGGAAGTTTCTCCAGGACCATGGCCCATAAGGGAAGGGTTAGGACAGCCATTATAGTTGATGATTCGATCATTAGACATGTAGATTGCTAGGTGGTTGGTGGATGTAAGGATCGCCTGGTAACATGCCTGCCTGGTGCGAAGGTAGCGGACCTCACGCGCCATCTAAATAAGGTCTTAGATAGTGCTGGGGAGGAGTCTGCTGTCTTGGTACATATTGGTACCAATGACATAGGAAAGCGTGGTAGGGAGATTCTGGAGGCCAAATTTAGGCTTTTAGGTAAGAAGTTGAAATCCAGAACTTCCAGGGTGGCATTCTCCAAAATGCTTCCCGTTCCACATACAGTGCCCAAAAGACAGGCAGAGCTCCGGAGTCTCAATGTGTAGATAAGATGACAGTGCAAGAAAGAAGGTTTTGGATTTGATAGGAACCGGGGAACATTCTGAGGAAAGAGGGGCTTTTCTGAAGGGATGGACTCCAATTTAAATGGAATGGAACCAGACTGCTGGCATTAACCTTTAAAAAGGAGACAGAGCAGCTTTAAAACTAGATAATAGGGGAAAGATGACAGTTACCCAAGAGCGCATGGTTCAGAACAATGTATCTTTGAAGGATACCAGCAAAATAATGAAGTTAGGTCATATCAACAGAGAGGTTCCAATAAAGAGAAAAGTAACTCAAATGCCCTTGAGTACGGAGCAGACAAAGTTTAAAGATTCCAAATTACCCCTGCCTACAAATTGCCAGATTAATATGAATAAAATGCAGTCTCTAAAATGCTTGTATGCAAATGCTAGAAGTCTAAAAAATAAGATGGGATAGTTAGAATATATAGCACTAAATGAGAGGTTAGATATGATTGGTATCTCAGAGACATGGTGGAAGGAGGCCAACCAGTGGAACACTCTGATACCTGGGTACAAACCATATCGTAATGATAGAGCAGATCAAATTGGTGGAGGGGTTGGACTCTGTGTTAGATATAGCAAAACAGCTGGTCTGGGCTTCCAAGATAGTATTTTTAAACAACACCCAAGCTTAATGTAAGTCTTTAACCTTTGCAACTGCTACTTTTAGTTTTTTCTTAACTATTTTCCTCATTTTATCATAGTCTCCCTTTTGAAAGTTAAAAGGTAGTAATGTGGATTTCCTTACCATCCCTCCTCCATTAATTAAATCAAATGCGATCATGCTATGATCACTATTGCCAAGTGGTCCCAACACCCTTATCTCTTGCACCCGATCTGGTGTTCCACTAAAGACTAGGTCCAAAATCACTTCCCCACTGGTCAGTTCATGAACCAGCTGCTCCAAGAAGCAGTCATTTATTTCATCTAGGAACTTTATCTCCCTAGCATGTCCTGCCGTGACACTGACCCAGTCGATAACAGGGTAATAGAAATCACCCATTATTATTACTGTACTTTAATTTTTGTTAGCTGCCTTGATTTCTTTGAGCATTTCATCATCCTTTTGTTCATTCTGGCCAGGCGGTCGATAGTACACCCCCACTGCCATCGCCTTCCCCTTTTTACATGGAAGTTCCATCCATAGAGATTCTACAGCAAATTTTGTTTCCTGCAAAACTTTAATCCTTTCTGACTCAATGCCCTCTCTAACATAGAGTGCAACCCCTCCACCAATTTGATCAGCTCTATCATTACGATATAGTTTGTACCCAGGTATCACAGTGTCCCACTGGTTGTCCTCCTTCCACCATGTCGCTGAGATTCCAATCATATCTAACCTCTCATTTAGTGCTATATAATCTAGCTCTCCCATCTTATTTTTTAGACTTCTAGCATTTGCATACAAGCATTTTAGAGAATGTATTTTACTCAAATTAATATGGCTATTGGTAGGCATGGATAGTTTGGAATCTTTAAGCTCTGTCTGCTCCATACTCAAGGGCATTTGGGCTACTTTACTCTTTTTGGAACCTCTCTGCTTTTGGTAGTATCCTTCAAGGATACATTGTTCCGGACCGTCTGCTCTTGGGCGACTGTCGGCTTTCCCCTATTATCTAGTTTAAAAGCTGCTCTATCTCCTTTTTAAAGGTTAATGCCAGCAGCCTGGTTCAATCCTGGTTAAGGTGAAGCCCATCCCTTCGGAAGAGCCCCTCCTTTCCCCAGAATGTTCCCCAGTTCCTAACAAATCCAAAACCCTCAACTTTGAACCATCGTCTCATCCACTCATTGAGACTCCAGAGCTCAGCCTGCCTTTAGGGCCCTGCGCATGGAACGGGAAATATTTTGGAGAACGCTACCCTGGAAGTTCTGGAGTTCAACTTCCTACTTAAATACCTAAATTTAGCCTCCAGAGGGGAGGCGGAGCCTGGCGCGAAGCAGGGTGGCTGTGTAGAGCGGTAGCTCCGGAGAGGCCTAGTCAAGAATCCTGCAATTGTGCTTAATCTCGGTCGAGAAGCTCAGGAATGCTGCGCCCTAAAGTGTGGCAGAATGTCAGGCCCCAAACCCGCACGTCTGGACTTTAATGCGGGGCAAACTACGGGCACGAAGAGATCTAAGCCGGAGCCCCCGTCCCCACAGAAAATGGCGGCGGCGCGTGAGTACCCTGAGGCTCTTCAATAGCTACTCGCAGAGGTGCGGGCAATAAAGGACATAGTTTCAGCAAACAGCGAAGCGCTGTCTACTGTCCAGGGTGACATGAGCAAGCTCAAAAGTGGTATGGAGAGCCTCAGTCTTCGTCAAGAACAGACGGAGCAGAGGCTGCAGGCACACAAGGAAAGGCTTAAGGCTTTGGACCGGCAGGCCAGGCAAATCAAGCAACTGCAGAAAGAGTTGGAGGATAATAATAACAGATCCCGCAGAAACAACATTCGCATTGTTGGTGTCCCTGAGGGGTCTGAGGGGACTGACATCTTTGCCTTTCTGTATAAATTGATTCCTGCTACCCTGCACTTAGCTTTTGATATGCCTTTTGAGATCGAAAGGGCGCATAGGGTGCCCTCGCAACTCCAAGCTGGTAGCAAACGGCCGCGGCTGATAATCCTCAAAGTGTTGCGGCATCAGCAGGTACTCAGGATCATGGAGGCGGCTCGCGCTAGAGCGCCTGTTGAATTTGAAGGCCACAGGCTGATGTTTTTCCCGGACTTTGCCAAAAGTACTGTGGATAAGCGGAGAAGGTTTTTGGAAATGCGTCCCCGGCTCCAGAAGCTGCAAGCGAGGTTTGGGTTACTCCACCCTGCAAGGATGAGGGTTATGCTCCATAACAGCACGAGGACTTTTGAAGACCCTGACTTGCTGTATGCCTTCCTGGATGAAAAAGAGCAAGAGTTGATGCGCTGAGGCCTGCAGCGAGCGATTTACCCCTGGATGGTGATCCGATGTGTTGGACTAATTTGGACTAATTTGGTGGAGTCTGCGAGATACGCTCATGGCGTAGTGCTTCGGAGCTTGTTACTTGAACTACCAACATCACTGTCAATGCCCCTTGGTGTATGACCACTGACAGCACAATTGTTTATATGTCTTCTTAGTAAATATTAGGCACCTCTGTACCTGCCCTGCTTGCTTTGGGTTTACCTGGTGGGGTTTCAGTTTCTCCCCCCCTCCCCGGGGTCTATTAAGCCAACTTTGGCGTTTCCTACTTCCTATGGGCTAAGTACAGGAGAATGTATTGTATTGTTACTCTTACAGTGGGGGGTTGGCAAGAGGTTAAAGACTAAAGAGGCATTGTGTATGATAGTCTGCATGTGTTTCAGGAACTTTGCAACTCGATCAAAGGGGGTATGCTTTGTGATTGCTAGATGAGATATGGCGCCTATTAAGATTCTTTCTTTAAATGTTAAGGGCATAAATAACCCTATTAAGCGGAAGAAGATTATCCTCTATGGAAAGCATGAAAAGTGCGACATCTTGTTCCTTCAAGAGACTCACCTTAGTGGGAAAGAGTCGCTCAAACTAGGTATCAAGCCTTTCACACTTCTGGCGTATTCTGCTGCACTAAGCAAGCGCAATGGGGTTGCCATTTTAGCCCATAAATCTCTTAATAGTACTGTGACTGGCACTAGGGCTGATCAGGAGGGGAGGTGGGTCAAAGTGTGTTTGAAAGTGGGAGCTTTAGATTTGCTCTTGATGAATGTGTATGCCCCCAATAGGGACTGTCCAGAATTCTTTTGCATGATTGCAGAAGAACTGCATTCTGATCCTTCACCCCTGAAAGTCCTGGCTGGGGATTTGAATCTAGCAATGGATGGCCTGGTAGACAGAAAACCACTGAGAACCTTGGGGCCCACTAGGGCGCAGAAGGTTTTAGCTTCTATAATGGGAGAAATGGGGTTTGTGGATGCGTGGCGTATGTTACACCCTAGTGATTTGGAATTTACCTTTTTTTCGCCCCCTCACCAGTCCTTGTCACGTATAGACTATATCCTGTTGTCGAAGCCCCTCCTACCTAATCTGGTGGCGGCTGACATTCACCACAAGCATATCTCTGACCATGCTGCAGTATCGGTGGTATTGCAGGATGGGATGTTGAACTCTTCCGCCTCTGGTTGGTCCTTTGACAGAGCCTTGTTAGGTAATGAGGCCTTCTGCTCAATGATCCGGCAGGCCATTCAGGAATACTTTGTCTTTAATACCCCTCAGTTGACTAAAGGGTGGGCTAGGTGGGAGGGGCTGAAAGCTTCCCTGCGAGCGGTTATTACTAGTTTTAGCATTGGACAGGCCAAGCAGCGAAAAGAGCAGTTCAAGGTCTTGGAATCGCAAATACAGGCCGGGGAGCGGGTTTTGACTAAGCAATCTGACCCCTGTATACTGCTAAGATTGCAAAGGTTGCGCTTTAGATATAATCAGATTCTTACTTTAGAGGCCTCGAAGCATATTAAGGCCCAGGAGAGTGTGTACTATAGAGAAGGCAATAAAGCTGGCAGGTTGCTTGCTAACGCGCTAAGAGCCCGCAAAGACGCTGGCAAAATCGCTGCTATTAGAGATCAGAGCAGCTCGGTGTTGTTGTTAGATGACTTAGCCATTGCAGAGTCTTTCAGGTCCTTTTATGAGCAGCTGTATACCTCTGAGACGGGATGTTCCCCGGAGACTTTTTCACAGTTACTCTCCGAGACCCAACATCCAATAGTAGACCCAGGGGTGGCAAACTCTTTGGATGAGCCGCTAACTCTGGAAAAGATACAGAAGGCAATTGCCTCCTTGTCGACCGGGAAGGCTGCGGGACCGGATGGGTTACCCGCGGAATTCTTCAAAATTTTTGCAAAAGAGTTGGGTCCCTTTTTACAACAGTACTTCCTAGCACTATTGGAGGAGAGTCCTCAGTTGGGTACTTTTGCTCTGGCAAAGGTGGTGGTGATTGAAAAAGCGGGGCGAGATCTGCAGTTGGTAAGCAATTATCGGCCAATCTCGTTGCTCAATGTGGATTATAAAATCTATGCGACAGTCTTAGCGCGGCGCCTTGCGGGAGTGCTACCCCTTTTGATACACCCAGACCAGTGTGGTTTTGTGGAGGGCAGGTCTACTGCTGATAATGCTAGGCTTTTTTGTCATGTTTTGGCCGGGGCAGAGAGGGTGGAGGGCCCCTTGGTGGGACTGTCGTTAGATGCCGAAAAGGCGTTTGATCGGCTGGAATGGTCATTTTTGTTTTCCACTCTTCAGTGGTTTGGATTCGGCCCTGGTTTTATTAATTTTATTAAGGTGTTGTACGCCCGGCCGCTAGCGAGTATTTCCGTGAACAACACCCAATCCCGGGAACGTTTGCTGGGCCGTGGCTCGAGACAGGGGTGTCCCTTATCCCCAGTGCTTTTTAACATTGCGTTGGAACCTCTGGCTTTGTTGCTTCGGCAGAACCCTAGGATTCAGGGATATACTACTTTGGGTATGGAAATTAAGCTCTCGGCCTACGCCGATGATCTCCTCCTATTTACTACCCCTGATTCCATTTCCCATATCCTTGAGCAGATAGGAAGTTACTCAGCCCTGTCGGGGTATAAGATTAATTGGACTAAGTCCTTTGCCTTTGCCCTTAACTCTTCTACCTACAAAGATATGCTCGCGGGGTTCCCCTTTGTTTGGACATGAGACCCGGTAAAGTATTTGGGTGTTCACTACTGTTGCCCCTTAGCAGAAACGATTACCTTTAATGCCAACTCCCTGATTGCGGCTATAAAGTCGATGAGTACAAAGTGGTCTCCACTGCGTTTAACATGGTGGGGGCGGCTGGAGACTGTAAAAATGGCAATAGTACCTAAAGTGACTTATATATTGGAGATGTTGCCCTTGTTTCTCCCGGCGCAGGCCTACTGCCAGATGGAGAGACTCTTGGTCTTGTTTTTGTGGAACAACAAGCCTCCCAGAATTGCCCTTCATAAACTTAAGTTGGGTAAAGAAGAGGGGGGCATGAACTTTCCAGACTTTCGGCTTTACCATCATGCTTTTTTAATGAAGCAAGGGATGAGGTGATCGGAACAGCAGAGTGCTCAAAGCCCGGTATGGCTTAGGCTTGAGGAGAAATTAGCAGCCCCCTTCCCATTGTCCTTACTCCCTAGTATGGTGTTTAGTGAGGCATCCCTAAAGCCCCTTATGATTGTGGACACACAAAGGGCCTTTCAGACTCTAATGCACAGCAGCTGTCCTGACGAGATGCTATCGTTGGGTCTGTCCCTGTGGCTCAACCCACTTTTCAGGATTCAGCATAAACTCTTTGCGTGGAAACTCTGGTATAGTAGGCACATTTGGACAGTTGGTCAGTTAATCGACCACGGAAAATGGAAACGTTTTGCTAAGCTGCAGGAGGAGTATCGGCTTCCGAGCTCGACCTATTTTCAGTGGCTTCAACTGCAGCACTGTGTTGGAAGAGTTCTTGGATATCTTCGGCAATTGAGTGCTGCGGGGAAGCTGGATGTCATAATTGAGCAAGCTCAGGGTATGGCGGGGAAAGCCTCCTTTTTGTACAAAGTACTGAAGCAGGCTTGTCCTAGGCCTCCTGGTAACATGGGTGGAGCATGGGAGGCAGATACTGGGGTAGGCCTCTCTGAGAGGGGGTGGGGGAAGTTTTGGTCCTCTCATGTACGAATTACTAAATCCGCCTCTGTTACCAAAACTTTGTTTTTCTTTGCCCATAGAGCATACATTACCCCTGTGCGCCTTAGCAGATGGGATAAAACGGCAAGCAATAAGTGTTGGATTTGCCAAAAAGAAACTGGCACTTTCAGACATGTTGTTTTTGACTGTCTCCACATCCAAACTTATTGGTTGCGGGTCTGGGAATATATTCAAAAGATATTGGGCTTTAATTCCCCCCTTTCATGGGAGATTTTGGTCTATCGCTCTGCCTCAGTTAGTTTGCTGAACTGTGGTAGGAAGGGATTTCTCTTAGATTTCTTGCTAGGTGTTGCCATATGCTGCAGGATGCAAAACTGGAAGGAAGTTGCCTCCCTTCGCTGGCAAGTATGGTGGGGCCTTGTGTGTGACTACTGTAAATTTGAAATGCAGCCCCGGCGGGGTGACTTGAAGTCACCTAGGCACAGAGAAAAATGGAAAGCTCTGTTAGATTTTGGGGAGGCGGCCAAATGCTCGATGCCCCAAAGCTGCGGAACCACCCCGACTTCGTAGGGTGGATCAGTGCTGATATTTTGCCCAGTATAGACTTGTAACTTATGGGTTGACCTTGGGGGCGGGGGGTGGGGGAGAAGTGGGGAGGTGCTGTTTCTTGTTGTTAATATTATGTTATTTGTTGATGTCATTGTTTGTTTTGAGTTGGAAAATTTAAATAAAGTATATAAAAAAAAAATTTAGCCTCCAGAACCTCCCTACCACATTTTCTTATGTCATTGGTACCGACATGTACCAAGACAGCAGACTCCTCCCCAGCACTATCTAAGACCTTATCTAGATGGCGCATGAGGTCCGCTACCTTTGCCCCAGGCAGGCATATTACCAGGCGATCCTCACGTCCACCAGCCACCCAGCTATCTACATGCCTAATGATGGAATCACCAACTATAACGGCTGTCCTAACCCTTCCCTCATGGGCACATGGCCCTGGAGAAACTTCCTCGGTATGAGAGGGTTTTATATCACCTGGAGGACAGGTCCTAGTTACAGGATCACTTCCTGAAACACCAGGGTGATGCTCTCCTGTCACGTGACCTCTCTCCTCCATGGCAACAGGGATGCTGCCAGACTGGAGGTGGGACTTCAGGACGATAACCCTGTAGGTCTCGTCTATGAACCTCTCTGTCTTTCTTATGTCTTCCAAGTCTGCTACTCAAGGCTCTAGAGAACAGACTCGTTCCCTGCGAGCAAAGAGCTCCTTGCACCTAGTGCACACGTAAGACCTCTCATCAACTTGGAGAAAATCATACATGTGACACTCAATGCAAAAGACTGGAAAGCCCCCATCTCGCTGCTGGACTGCTGTTTGCATCTTAGTTTTAAGCTTGTGTTTAGATCTTTACGTTCTTTACTTACTAAGGGTTGCTTTGGATACTTACACTAATAAAAGTGTACCTAATATGTTTAATATACCTTGTTCACCTGAAGCTTAATTAATCTCAGGTCCTTAATGTATGATTGATTTGGATAAAGAGCTGCACCTGAGAGCAGCTCTTTTCTTTTAAGATGTGTAAGTACCTATAAAGCTACGATTATCCCAGGGGTGGGTGGGTGTGGGGAGGGAGGGAGGGAAATAAGTCTTATTAAAACTGGGCTGCTACACAGTACCCTGTCCTGTACTTCTAAGGTAAGCTCTGACCAGCTTCCTGGGTGATTAACAGTCCTTGCTTGGATCGAAGGAGTCTTTTAAAATGGCCTTTTGACCTGCCACCTGGCTTTAACACTTATTTAAAAAGTTTCACCAGTCTCTTGCCCCCTAGGTAGAAGGCCTCTTTGTAAAGGTCTCTAGAAGACTTTATTTATTGCTCATATTCTGATTTGATTTAAATTAAAGATCTTTGCTGCTGCTGCTGCTAGGCTCTGACTTAGTATGAAATTTAAACTAGAAGCTCTCTGCTGGGTTTTAAATTTAACAGAAAGTTTCTTCTGTTTTAAATTTAAACTTAAACTGCTGCTATTAGCCCCTGACTGATTTAACAAATACAGTGGGTTCACAGATTAATCAGCTTTAATCCAAAGAATTCTCTTCAGAAAAATTCCCAGAAGAATATACTCACTATTGCA
The DNA here is from genome assembly GCA_033557465.1 of Ichthyophis bannanicus. NCBI lineage: Eukaryota > Metazoa > Chordata > Amphibia > Gymnophiona > Ichthyophiidae > Ichthyophis > Ichthyophis bannanicus. The sequence continues at coordinate 494,610,235 of CM066035.1, forward strand.
GATCTCTCTCCTGAAGTAGCAGTCTCCTTTTGTAGTCCTTCAAGACTGAGGATCACAGAACTCTGGTTGAACTATTTATGCCTGTGCTTCTGAGGTAAGCTGTGATCAACTTCCTGGGTGATTAACAGTTCTTGTTTGGATAGAAGGAGTCTTTCAAAATGGCCTTTTGACCTGCCACTTGGCTTTAACACCTATTTAAAAGGTTTCACAGGTCTCTTGCCCCCTAGGTAGAAGGCCTCTTTGTAAAGGTCTCTAGAAGACTTTATTTATTGCTCAAAGGATGATGACCCTGTTTTGCCTATTATGCTAAGTTATATTCTGATTTGATTTAAATTAAAGCTCTTTGCTGCTGCTAGGCTCTGACTTAGCATGAAATTTAAATTTAGTCCTTCAAGATTGAGGATCACAGAACTCTGGCTTATGTAGAAACCATCATAAAGAACAAAATTACTAAACATGTAGATAGTCAGGGCTTAATGGGAGAGAGCCAGCATGGCTTTAGACAAGGAAGGTCTTGTCGTACTAATCTGTTATGTTTTTTTGAAGGTGTGACTTAACAGGTAGAAAAAGGTGAGTCAGTTGATATAGTGTATCTGGACTTTCAGAAAGCCTTTGACATGGTCCCTCATCAGAAACTTCTGGCAAAACTAAAAGATCATGGGGTAGGAGGCAGTGTACCATTGTGGATCAGGAATTGGTTAAAAGATAGAAAAGAGAGGGTAGTGCTAAATGGCCAGTTTTCCCAATGGAGAAAGGTGAACAGTGGAGTACCCAAGAGATTTTTGCTGGGTCCGCTGTTTTTTAACATATTCATAAATGACCTGGAAATGGGAATAACGAGTGAGGTTATCAAATTTGCAGATGACACAAAACTATTTAAAATTGTTAAAACCCATGAGGATTGTGGAAAATTGAGAGAGGATCTTGATAAATTGGAAGACTGGGCATCCAAATGGCAGATTAAATTTTATGTGGACAAGTGCAAATTTATGCAGCTAGGAAAGAACAACCCATACTATGCTTACACGATGCAAGGTTCCACATTAAGAACCACCAGCCAGGAAAAAGATTTAGGCGTCATCGTGGATAACATGTTAAAACCCTCCACCCAGTGTGCAGCGGTAGCCAAGAGATCAAATAGAATGCTAGGTATCATAAGGAAAGGAATGGAAAATAAAACAAAGGATATTATAATGCCTCTGTATCGTTCCATGGTGTGGCCACACCTCGAATATTGTGTGCAATTCTGGTCACCGTATCTTAAAGAAGAGCCACCAAAATGGTAAAGGGGATGGAAGGATACCCCTATGAAGAGAGGCTAAAAAGATTAGGGCTCTTCAACCTGGAATAGAGACGGCTGAGGGGAGATATGACAGTGAATGGAGTGGAACGGGTAAATGTAGATCGATTGTTTATGTCATCAGAATATAGAAAGACTAGGGGACATGCAATGAAGCTACAGGGTAACCTATTTAAGGCTAATAAGAGAAAATATTTTTTCACTCAACGTGTAATCAAACTCTGAAATTTGTCACCGGAGGATGTAATAAAAGCTTTTAGTGTAGCTGGGTTTAGAAAAGTGTTGGACAATTTCCTAGAGAAAAGGTCCATAAACCATTATTAAAAGGGACCCGGGATATCACTGCTTGACTCAATACAAGCATTGTGGAACCGCTGTCTTTTGGGGAAACTGTTAGGTACTTATGACCTAGATTGGCCACTGTTGGAAACAGAATACTGGGCTTGATGGATCTTGGTTTGACCCAGTATGGCATATCTTATGTTCTGATGTTCTTAAAGCCTTCTTCAGTAGGTTAGCCAATCTGCTGATGAAGACACTTCGACCCCTCTTGGACAGATGGACACCATCTCTGCTCTTCAGCCCCTGGAACATCATCCCATGGTCCAGAAAACCAAAATGCTCTCGATGACACAATCCACGCAGCCATGCATTTATCTCCAGAATGTGAGCTTCTCTGCCTCGGCCTTTACCCTCAACAGAGAGGATTGAAAAGAACACCACCTGTGCACCAATCTGCTTCACCCTCTGTCCCAGAGCCATGAAGTCACGTTTGATACACCCAGAGGGATACTTAGCAGTATCATTTGTGCCGACATGGATGAGCAATATCGGATAATAGTCAGTAGGCTTGATGAGTCTCAGCAAACTCCCTGTAACATTTTGGATTTTGGCACCTGGCACACCTCTCTGGACATCAAGTGTGGTTGGCAGATAGATGCCTCAGTACCCCTCAGAAGAGAGCCACCAACCACCAATACCTTTCACTTCCTTGTCGTCACTGATTCTTCAACTTGGGAGTGCATGAGCTCTGGTTCTTTCCTTTACTGGGATGTTTTCAGCTCCTCCACTTCCAGGGTTGCATAGTGGTTCTTCAATTCAAGGACTGAAGGAGTTGGAGTGTTGATACTGCAGGCTGTGGTGAGTCTTGTCCAACTGTCTTCATTCTGCCGCCTCCCATGTTCACTTCTGTCTGAGAGCTTGGATGTTTCAAGACGTATTTCTTCAATATACTTCTTGCTGTCTTGAATGCTTGTCATCCTTTTCACCTCTTCCCTGAGTTCCTCAACTTGTTTCATGAGGTCTTCAGATTGCAGGCATCCTGCACATGGAACTGGTCCTTCAACTGGCATCGGGCTCTCTGGACAGATGCAGAAGTTGTAACGGAGCAACAGCTTTGGCAATATGATATTTTCCAGCCATTATTCAGTCCAAAGTCCCTACCTTTTCCTTAGCTGTCATTTAAGAGAAAAGCAGTTAACCTCTTGTAAGGGTATTCTTATAGTGCTGTTCTGTGTCCCCGTGTTTAGCTAATTTAGGAGATGCCCTATAAAGTAAGAATGCTCACATGGGTGGGGCAGAAAGGGATCTAACACCTGATGTGGTCAGTGACTTCAAAGAGCTGGGTCTGAATGGAAAGCTGGAACAAGAAACAATGAGCTCTAACAGACAGAGCTATGCCCAACACCACAAAAAAATCCCATTTTGCAATATAGAAAAAGAATTAGCTTTTTAAAATAAAAAAACAAAAATAAAAACCAAAAGCCCTTTAAGAGCTCTCAGGCAGAGAGATTGTATATAAAAGCCACACAGTATAACCTTGCTTGCAATGGAGTCCCTGTTAGAAATACCAGGTAACAATATTGCCCCAGACCTACCCATGGACTGCCCCGGCTCTCTTTGTATTGTGCCAACGTAGTCTATGGGGATATTCAGAGGTACTGGCTTGGCCAGTGTTGCTGAATATTGGGCTCAGCAGGGTTTATTCAATTAACAAGTCCTGCTAAACACAAACTATTTTCAATATCAGGCCTGATCACTCAGTCTACTTACGAAGAAATCATGAGATTATTAAATAATGAATTCTACGCAAGAAACAGTTTTAAAAGACTCTCTTCCTTTTGGCATCCTCAGGAAATGATCTATCTGCACTCAATCATGATTTCTTATAACCTCTCTTTATTCACCATTCATTCAGACTACTTCGTTTTGTTTCCTCAAAAAATAAAAACTGCTTTCAAACTGAAAGTTTATTCACCACACACACTACAAACCATAATGAATATATTTCAGTTTAATATGGCTTTCCAGCGCACTGGTTGTTCCATTATAGCATATAATTTATTGCAAATGCTTATAATTTGAAAAAAAATACTGAATAAAATCTGGAAAAGAGTGAAAATATAACTATGCCATAGCTGTCATGGCTGCTTGAACAATATTATAGTGGATTTTGATCTCCATGGAATTACTTTATCAGAACTTCAATATAGACTTCTTTAATTTATGCAGATTGACAATTAATGACAACATAAAATCATGAAACACTGTGAGTCACTAATGTCACTTTGCAATCAATTACACTTTTATGTCCTACTTATGGGCTAGTATACCCATCATATTGCTTAATTGTATTGCAGCTTTAATCAGCAGCAAAGCAGTGGGGGCAATCATAAATAATTAAATTTAAAGAGGTTAGAAAGAGTCATGAACTGCATATTTATCTTTAGATATGCCATACTGGATTCATTGTTCCCTTTCATTGTCCATAACAAGATTTTTCACCATATAGTGCATATCCTGCCTCTGAAAAGCAGTGAATGTGAATATCAACAGTTCAAGTTTCAGTTAATTTATTACAAAATATGTCCATTAAATGAAGATAATGGAATTTCAGGAAGAATTATGATTAGAAAACTAAAAACACTTTGAAACATATACAGTGCATGATGTCACTATATATGCTGCTTGTGTAACTATGGGTTCTATGCAATAAATCTTTCAGTAACGATTTTTTAGTGTGCATGTTGATAAATATTTAACATGCAGAATAAAATGGGCTACAATAGGCTATACAATGCATGTATCAAGTGCACTGCAAACTAAAAGTCATACATGGTATATTAATATGAACACTAAAAAAAATAAGTAAAGCATCCATTGTAACTGCAAAATCCTCCCCTCCCCCTGCTTATCAGCAGTGAATCAAAGAAATAACATGCTGAAACCATTCTCTATAGGTGATGAGTCAGAGGAGCTTAAACGAATCCTGCTACTGGTAACACTGGTCAACAAATTTTTACAAAAGTCATGTTACTGAAATAAAAATAGTCATTTCTTATCAATTTGTATATGTTGAACACAAATATGACAGTGAAATTGCAAAGTTGGCTCTAGTTTTTTTGTAATCTACAAGAATTAATGTTTACATCAAGAAATGCATGTCAATAGTAAATATAATAGGCCTTCGGTTAATACCTGTAAAAAATCAAGTCATAGACGACTTCTTAGATTTTTTTGCCTGTCTCTTATACAGCTGTTCGGGAGCTTCTCTGTGGAGTTTCTAGCAGTAGTCAGCCAGCATTGTAGTGGACCATTTTCCCTGGTATCTTTGCTCCATCATTGCAATATCCTGGTGAAAACGTTTGCCCTGTTCATCACTAACCATACCACAGTTGTCAGGAAAGAAATCGAGATGGGAATCAAGGAAATGGATCTTTAGAGACATATTGCAGCCAATTTTCTGATACTGCATCAGCATGTCTTCTGCTAGTTCCTTGTAGTTTTGTGCCCTAACATTCCCGAGAAAGTTTGTTGACACTAGGCGAAAAGCATTCCATGCTTTTTTCGCATCACCCTGCAGCAAGTTGTTGAACCGGTGATCTTTGAAGAGCTCTCGAATCTGAGGACCCACAAAAACTCCCTCTTTAATCTTTGCTTCACTGAGTCGAGGGAATTTTTCATGCAGGTATCAGAAAGCTGGCGAAGTGCGGTCCATGGCTTTCACAAAGTTTTTCATCAAACCTAGTTTGATGTGAAGGGTTGGTAGCAGGATTTTATGAGCCTCAACCAGAGCTGGGTGCTGGATATTCTTCTCTCCAACTGTTACATTTTGTCTGCGATTCCATTCCTTTCTCAAGTAGTGCCAATCCCTTGCTCGGCTATCCCACTAACATAAGAAACACATGTATTTTATATATGCCTGCTGCAGTCCCATTAAAAGGGCAACTACCTTCAGGTCACAATAGAGGTGCCAGCTGAACTTGTTATAGTTAATGGAAGTCAGTAGATGCTTTAAGTTATCGTATGTCTCTTTCATGTGGACGGCATGCGCTACTGGAATAGATGGAAGATGGTTTCCATTGTTCAAAAGCACAGCCTTCAGACTCAGTTTCGAAGAGTCTATAAATAGTCTCCAGTCTTGTGGGTCATGAGTGATTTTTAAGGCATTCATGAGGCTTTCAATATCAGAACAGAATACCAGATTACTTTCCTTTCTGACTGCGTATAGTACACTGCTGACGTCAGATGGCTTCAGCAGCCGTCTGGCAGTAGTATTGCATTGCATCAGAAAATGATGCATTGAACTCTGGATGATGTGTGCATGCTGGTATTATGCAATGTAATGCAATATTACATCATTCAAGGCTTATTTGGGATGTTGTTGATGTCCTACTGGATAAATTTACACGGTGAAACGTCAAAAATTAACTACATGCAATATCTTCAAAACGAGAGCCAATAAAAAATTGTTTAATGTTATATTCGTGTTCAGCTCACCAAGATACTACAGATTAGAGCCTTTTAAAGTCAGTAACGATTTCAATGTTGACCAGTGTAATCTGTAACTATTGTTCCAATCTGCCTTTGTACCTGAGGACTGGAGCGTAGCAAACAAAATGCTAAAAGTCACAACAGAACAGTAAACCTGATAGTGGTGCCAGGTTAAATGACGAAACCTATTGTATTCCATGTTTCCCTCTTTCCCTGTAAGTATTAGTGTATGTGTCTTATATCCCCTCATGTTCAATGTATCCCCCAATTGTGTTGTGACCGCTTTGATTGAAGGATGAGGCGGTATACAAAAACTATCTAAATAAATAATAAATAAAAATATTGTTAAAAACAAGCCTTACTTTGCTTTATTTTGATATTTGATATTCCACTTGAAATTTTCACAGAAACTCTCAAAATGGCATAATATATATATGTATATATATATATATATATATATATATGTATACATATACAGTAATATGTATAAATTTCATAAACCCACCCAGTCCTTTCACATATGAATCCCAGCATGATAATCTCACCATTTTCCACAATTATCTACAAACACTCAAGCTTAAAGAATTTTTCTAAAAGTCTTATTTATTTATTTACATTCTCTTATATACTGCACTATTCTGCATCAGTGCGGTTTACATTGAACAAACTGAAATTACATTGAACAGGGCATTATAACTTGGAGATAACTATTTTACAGGGAACATGGGCTATGGAGGGTTAAGTGGCTTGCCCAAGACCACAAGGAGCACCTGTGGGACTAGAAACCCCAGTCCTTCTGGCCCAAGGTTGTTGTCCTCTAGTGGGATTTGAACCCCGACCTTAAGTACCTTGCCCCAACCACTAGGCCACTCCTCCACTCCGACAATTCCTTATGAAAAGGTACTGGTAATGTATTTCACAACTTTGGGCCTTGATATATAAATGTCAAAGTAGGCATCACTAGGTAACCCTACTCAGGAGAATGCAGCACATTCCCAGGGATGTATTCTATAATCAGTCCACAAATTTACTTAGGACCCAACCTATGGGCAGACTTAAAAACTAAACATAACTTGAAATGAACCCTTTTCTCTATTGATAACCAAAACAAAACTGTCAACAGAAGAGAAGCATGATCTCACCTACTACCTTTACTCAAAATTCATACCATCATATTCTGTAAAATTTGCAGTCTATTCATCAGATGTTTCATCAAGCCACAATATTATGATTTACAATAATCTAATTTAGATATTATCAAAGAAAAGCTATTGAACGGAGCTCCCGAAAAGGCAGATATGGGTACAATATTCAAAGCAATCTTAATCCACAAAAAGAAGACTTCATCACTGCCAAAACCTGCATATAAAAAGCAAACTCAGAAATCATCAAAATCCCCAAATTATGAACTAAATTTATCATAGTAATTTCAGCCTCCACCACATGTACTGATCATATACAGTAAATAGCCTGTCTTATTGGGGAAGAGTCAGCATTACTTTAGAAGATAAACTGGAGAGGTTGTGCTTACGAATCTATTCAAGTTCTTTGAAGGTGCACATAAGCATGTTAGTATAGATAAGTCAGTCAATATAGAGAATTTGCATTTTTACAAAGCATATGATAAATTCCCTCATGAGAACCTCCTCAGGAAAGTGAAAAGTCTAGGTATAGGAGTTAATATCTTACTTGGGATTGGTAACTAACTGGTTGAAAGATATTATAACAAGCAAAAGTCAGACTAAATGGTCAGGTTTCCCTGTGGAAAGAGGTAACTAGTGGTATGAATCATGGATATAAATTAGAAACAGTTTTGTTTAACTTAATTATTGTTGATGTGAAATAGGGAGTGATGAATAAAATGATCAAATGTACAGATAACAAAAATATTCAAAGTCAAAACTCAATGGGCCCGATTCTGTCCCACTAATAGCAGGGATGGATGTCGGCATCTAACCTCCCTGCCGGTTGTATGGTAAAGTTAGACGGGGCAGGGAAGGGGCGGATTGGGGGCGGAGTTAGAGCAGGTGGTGGGCGGTCGCCGGCCCTGGAGGTACAGGGCCGATTCTAATGTCGGCCTTGTACATTCAGGGCCGGCGACTTGTGCAGGAAGTTATTCCACCTCCGAGGTGGAATAACTTCTCTGGACTATTTTTTTTGGGTGGGCCCGGGGTGCAGATGGGGCAGGGGGGCCCGAGGACATTCCCCGCAGCCTGACCCTGGCCTTACAGGCTGGATCGGGGGTCGGGCTGCAGGGAAAGCTTTTGTTTAGCCGGCAGCCGGGATCACGGCTTTCCAGTGGAGCCAACCAGACACCATGGCGTTGCGGTTCCATTGTAAAACCCTGACTTAGTCAGGCTTTCCCTGTACATGCAGGCTGGGCTGAATCACAGTCCCTGCCTGCACATACAAGGCTGTTCGCGATTCTAGATGTGCCCCGCGGGATCAGAATTGTGAACCCCTCTGTACATCTGGTTCAAACCGGATGTACAGAGAGGGTGTACGTCTGGGATGGAAAGAGCCCCTAGGAGGCTGTGAAGAACTGCAGAAGGATCTTGCCAGACTGATTATCTGGATAGACATACACACACTCCCACACCTATTTCAGCATTGTGCAAAGATAGAGGTGGTTGGCAGCCCTGGCCGCCACACCAGTCCTGGGCACAGTGCAGGCATTGCTATGGTACTCAATACTGTTAGGGTCACTCCCCGGGGTGGTAAACACTGTCAGAAATAAACACTGAAACACACTCCACATATATCAGAAAGGTTGCAATGATGAATCTCTGTCAACAAATTGTGTTTAATGTAGGATTTGTTATCTGACATTAATCATAGCAACCTTTTGATATATGTGGAACGTGTTTCCAAGTTTAAGACGGCATTGCTAAGGTATGCAGATGCTAGTATTGATAGATGCTGCTCCACGCAGGGCCCAACAGACTGACTCTCCATGAGCCGTTGGATAGTGGAGCCTGTGGGTGTGGATGTTTGTGCCCCTGTTGGCCGCTGCTCTAGGACAGAGGTTCCCAACTCCGGTCCTGGTGGGCCAAACACTGTTCGGGTTTTCATGCTGTCCCTAGTGAATATGCATGGATACATTTGCATACAATGGGGGCGGTACATACAAATGCATCACAGGCATATTTATTAGGGACAGCATGAAACCTGAATGGTGTTTGGCCCTCCAGGACTGTAGTTGAGAAACTCTGCTCTAGGGATTGCACATGTTTATGGTGTATGTGCTCTGTAGGGTAAAATATAGGTGTTTATGGCGTGTTTATTTTATCTGCAATAAAGGTTCCATCTTTATTACCATGGTTTAGTACTGGGTTAAATATAGGGACATGGTCTGCACTAGCCACAGCTGGAATTTGAACCTGTGACTTTCTGCCCCTGAATATACTGGCTGTGTGTACTGCACCAAACAGTTGTCACAGAAGCAGACCATTCCCTGGGGATACCATGACTGTTCATCAGACAGACCTTGTATGCTGCAGTGCACGGCACCCACCTAAACAGGGCTTGGCCTTGGTCTGCTGTGGGCAGATACCACTGCTCCCTCCACCACCAGCACCCCTTCGCCACCATGCTGACATGCCAGTGGTGCTGGTGGTGCGCAGTCCCAGGCCATCCAGTGTGCCAGTAGGCGGCTGCCTATGGTGCATGATATGGGGTAGTGGTGCCTGCATAGACATCAACGCTTCCCCCCGGCACCGCCTGCCAATGTTATGTGCCCTTTGGGGTACTTGCTGGGTACTGTCCCATGGGACACACATTCGTGGACATGTTTGCCCTTGATCAGTTGCTGCCTTGCTGGTTTTCCGTTTCTACATTCCTATGTGTCACTTAGGCATCTGCCTAGTCGTCCCTATGCCCCAGCTGCCCCACTGCATGTCCCGCCTGCAACCCCCTGTATCCCATTTGCAGCCTCACCGTAGTGCCCTTTCGTACTTGGGCACTATACTGTTGCTGCACATGTGAAAGCCACATAAGCAAGCTGCCCAATATACACCACAGCAAACCCTCATCAACACTATCAATGTTGGAACATTCACTTTGTAGGGGGAATTAGAATTGACCGTTCCAAAAGTGGCATCTTCCTTTTTATTTTTTATGGGTAGTGTTGATTACCTTTTATCATTGTTTTTTCTATTGGCCAGCTCGGTGTTTTGTATTTCTATTTTGGTCCTGGTCCTTATCTCTCTGGTTTTTGCATGTTTTGTTACTGCACATGTATCACTACTATCACTTATCTGGGTCTCCCTGCCTTTGCTGTAATTTGCTGACTGAACTGGTTTCTCTCTCCTGCAAATGTGCCTCTAACGCAAGGTTTTCACTGGCGTTAATTTTCAGACCCTGATTTCACAGCGTTAGTGTGCCTGGGGCCTCTCCCTGTCTACTCTCCACCCATTGACCCCTTATCTCTGCCCTCTGGGGAGCCTTACTCCACCCTCTGTGCACCTTAATGCCACTGGAGACGTTATCGCGCGATACATGACGTTATCGCACAGTAATGCGCCATTATCGCACGATAACATCACTTATCACATGATAACGTCGCTGCTGTGTCGTTAGCGTTGTTTAGTAAACATACCCTCTAGTGTCAGAAAGCTAGGTCTAGGTCAAAATTCATGGGTCCTCCAGCAGGACAATGACCCAAAACATAAATCCAAAAGTACAAAAGAATGGTTAAAAATGAAAAAAAAATGGAACGTTTTAAACTGGTCAGCAATGAGTTTTGATCTCAATTCAATTGAGAACCTTTAGAAAGAGCTAAAATCTGCCATTGGTAAAAGAAATCCTGGAAAAATTCATGAGCTCGAACAAATCACAGTTGAAGAGTGGGAGAAACTACCAGCAGATAGATGTACAAAACTTATAGATGGCTGCAAGAAACGTTTGGAGGCTGTCATCACTACCAAGGGCTGTGCAAGCAGATCATGTTTTGTTATTTTCTCAGAAATTACTATGTTTAAATTGCATAGACATCTTTTTTTTGTTGTATACCTTTGAACTTACTATTAAAATATTTTGATGACATACAGTTAGAATATTTCCAATTATTTTTCAAGATATTGTACACGACATACCTAAAATGCAAGGGTGCCAATAATGTTGACCACAACTGTAGGCAAAAGTAATTCCCACTATGGGGTAATTTCATAAAACGTTTCCTGAGTGTAAAGTATATTTTACACATGAAAAAGAGCTCTTATAAAATTGCATGGGAGTATACGTGCATAAAAAGTAGGCAGATGCAGAGCATGTTAGCATTCCCTATGGCATAGTTTGGACAGAGTAGGGGCAGAGTTCTGATGTATGTGTGTATGTTGCAATATATGCATATACATGCAGAGAGTACATGCATACATTTACATTTCCTTCAATCAGTTGTAAATTTGTATGTGAGGATTTATGTGCTATTGGAGTTGGTTCTAGGTGCCCATTTTATAAAGCAGAGGACTAGCTTAGTGGTTAGAGCAACAGCTTAGTACCCAAAAGATCTGGGTTTATTTCCCACTAGTGCCACTTATGCAAATCACTTAACCCTCTGTTGCCTCTAAGGTACAAACTTAGATTGTAAGCTCTCTGAGGAAGGTACCTACATTCCTTGAACTACCATTGAAAAGGTGCAAGCTGTAAATAAAATAACCCTAATCAAACAGTCCACCCACACAAAGCTGTATTTCTAACATCTCTTGAATATATGGAGAACAGGCTACATCTATAGTTAAAAAGGTTTTACTTCAGAGTTCATTGGATGAATATGAAATGAGTCCTATGAGGGTAAAGGATCAATTTGTGGAGGAGTTTTAAGAAAACTAGAGATTTAGGAAAACATGGGGATGAAGGTATCGCATAGAACCAAGACCAGTGCTGCCTTTATTTATTTTATTTATTTAGCTGGATTTATATACTGCCTTTCACCAGATCAAGGCAGTTTACATAAAACAAGAGAGAAAATACATTATAACAATATCATCAACTATATACAACATGCAGTTCATATATAAGAGTTTATAACTATATACAGTCTTAAACTATGTACACTAAACAGACTTAGGGGTATATTTACTAAACTGTGCTAACGTCGCAGCGGCGACATTATCGCGCAATGCCGTGCGAGAACGTCACATATCACGCAATTAACGTCTCCTTCGGCATTAAGGTGCACAGGGGGTGGAGTAAGGCTCCCCAGAGGGCAGAGTAAGGCACCCCAGGGGGCGGAGAGAAGGGGTCAATGGGCGGATAGTTGGCGAGGAGAGGCTCCATGCACACTAACGCTGTGAAATTAAGGTCTGAAAATTAGCGCCAGTGAAAACCTTGCGCTAGAGGCACATTTGCAGGAGAGAGAAACCAGTTCAGTCAGCAATGTACAGCAAAGGCAGGGAGACCCAGAAAAGTGATAGTAATGATACATGTGCAGCAACCAAAAGGGCAAAAACCATATATAATGACCAGAACCAAAAGTGAAATCCAAAACACTCCGCTGGCCAATAGAACAAATAATGACAAACGGTAATGAACACAACCTATAAAGAATGAAAAGGACAAGCTCACATTTGGAAGGGTCAATTCTCAGTCCCCCTACAAAGTGAATGTTCCAACATAGAAATAGTGCTGATGAGGGTTTTCTGTGGTGTCTATGGGGTAGCTTGCGTTTGTGGCTGTCACATGTGCAGCAACAGCAGAGTGGGCACATGGGAAAGGGCACTATGGTGATGGTGTAAATGGGATACAGGGGGCTGCATGCATCACATGCAGTGGGCCAGCTGGGGCACAGTGTGGACTAGGCAGATGCTCACCTGGCACATAGGAATGCAGAAACTGAAAAGCAGCAAGACAGCAACTGACCAGGGTCCAACATGGCCATGAGTGTGCGTCCCACAGTGTCCCAAGGGACAGCACCCAGCAGGTACCCCCAAGGGCACAGAACATTGTCAGGCGGTGCCGGGGGGAAGTGCTGATGTCCATGTCACCACCCCTACCCCAGACTCCACACCATAGGCACCCGCCTAGCGGCACATTGGACGGCATGGGACCGCGCACCACCAGCAAAAGGGCATGTCAGCATGGTGGTGGAGGGGGTGCCAGTGCCGTAGGGGGCAGTGGCAGCTGCACACAGCAGAGCAAGGCCAAGCCCTGTATAGGTGGGTGGCGTGCAGTGCAACAGATACGGTCTGTCTGAGGAACAGTCATGGGATCCCCAGGGAACAGCCTGCCTCTGTGGTAACAGTTTGGTGCAGTACACACAGCCAGTGTGCTCAAAGACGGAAGGTCACAGGTTCAAGTACCAGCTGGGGCCCCTGCAGACCATGTCCTAATATTTTACCCTACAGAGCACATACACCATAAACATGTCCACTGCCTAGGACAGAGGTTCCCAACTCCAGTCCTTGAGGTCCAAACACCATTCAAGTTGTCAGGATGTCCCTAAGAAATATCCATGAGATGCATTTACATGCACTGCCCCCATTGTATGCAAATGTATCCCATGCATATTCATTAGCGACATCCAGGAAACCGGAATCGCGTTTGGCCCACCAGGACCGGAGTCTGGACCCTCTGCACCAGAGCATCGGCCAACAGACGCACAAACACCCACAGACTCCACTATACAAAGCCTCATGGAGAGTCAGGCTGTTGGGCCCTGCGTGGAGCAGCAGCTACCACTACCTGCCCCTGTATACCTTAGCAATGCTGTCAGAACCATGGAAACACATTCCATATATGTAACAAAAGGTTGCTATGCTTAATGTGAGACCATAAATCCTAACTTAAAACAATTTGGTAAAAGAGATCCATCATAGCAACCTTTCTGATATATGTGGAGTGTGCTGCCATATGTGTTTTCGACACTGTCTACCACCCCGGAGAGTGACCCTAACAGTATTGCATTCCTTCGCACTGTCTGCACTGTGTATAGGACTGGTGTGGCAGCCAGGGCTGGCAACCACCTCTGTCGTTGCACAATGCAGAAATAGGTGTTGGAGTGTGTATATGTCTATCCAGTGTTTTGCGGCTGCCTACACCTTACTGAGCCCACAATGCTTGCACAGTTTCCAGTGTTAGCCTGTCATTGTGCATAATGAGGGGCAAGGTATTGTGGGTATGGGCCGGACAGGGCGGTCTGGGCAGGATGCATGTGCACAGGGCAGAGGGCAATAGCTGGGAAACTGTAGTGCGCGTCCACCACCTGCAAGGACACAGTGGCCACAGCATGTCATGCTGGGAGGTCACTCCCACTCTGACTGAGCAGTGACCATTGCATGTCCAGGCTCCCACATAATGTAAGTGATATTTGTGGGTCACCATTTCCAGGACCAATCATTGATGAACCTGCTTGGTGTGTGTGTCAGGTCCCACGTCTGTGTGCACATTGTTCCTTTTGGAACATGCACTATGTATGTGCTAGCAGACTGTCTGCAGTTAGCATGTGTATGGCTGCAACACCTTGCAGGATGCAGCAGGTGCACACTGACTGCCCTCTGCTGGTGAACGTAAGATTGTAGTGGGGGGCAGCTGAGCTGACCTGACCAGGCACACTACCTGTCTGCCAGTGGTCCTGTTCCATGTGCAGATCTGCATCAGCTCTCTGTTTGCAAGTTGGATGGGGTTTGCTGGTCCCACAGTCCGTCATCATGTACCTCCACTGCCCCTATTGTAAACAGTGATAGTGTGTGTCTGTTGTTTGCAGGTCATGTTCCCTACCCTGACCCTGAGAGGGTGGGTTTGCTATGTATCTCTTCATCATGTGAGTCCAGATAAACCCCTGCTCCAAAAACAGGTGTCCATGGCAACCTCACTGAATATGCATTATGTTGTGCACATCATGGTTCACAAGGGCTACACATTATTGGCAAATAGAAATGGACATAGAAAACTCCTAAGGCTGTCCACAAAGAATACCACTCACACTGGCAGTGATGGTGAACTGCAGCAAAGCTTTCCGCAAATATCCTGGGTACTGTGGACCTGGTGCTGGCCACACGACTTTACCCTCAGGGTGATCACAGAACACGCACAATTGCATGGTCAGTAGGTACACTGTGCCAGTAACATGCACGGTCAGTCCCCCTACCCAGCTGACATGCTGTAGAGGTGCAAACCCCATCTGGTGAGCAGATGTAGACTGCTGTTCTGCATGTGAATTGCATCATGGGTACTCTTGATGCTATCCTATGCTGGTAGCCACACCAGACAGTGTGTCTGGTGACCTGCACTGGTTCAGTAGCTAGCCATAGTTTAGCAACAACCAATAGTGATGTAGGACAATGGTTAATACACTGGCCTCAGTGGGAGCAGTCATGAGTTCAATATCCCAGTGGGCCTGTATATTTAATTTATCTGAATGGATATAATATATTGCATTATCATTACATCAAAGCATTTTATCACATGAGACAATTTTTAAAAGTGTGGTCAGTCTCATTCAGTGGGTATGTTGGAAGAGTGGTGTGGGCTGCAGGTTGCTAGATTTGCTGGTAAACTATATACAAAGTGTGTCCGTTAGTAAAACTGTCGGAGGCTACGCCCGTTTATGCCTATAACAGTCTGACATCAGTGTTCACACCCCAAAGCACCCTCTCCTCAGTTGCCCAACCTAAGATGCCCTGTATAGTGCCTTAGCTGTGGCCTTACACTATCCCAGTAAGCAGAGCAGAAAGTGTGTGCAGATGACCTGGTGTTGCTGTGTAGCCAGCCATTGCTATGTTAAAAGACATACCCAATACAAAACCCAGCTAACTGGTATTCCAAAAATAGAATCAGAACATAAAGAACACCATAATCCCTATAGACAGCACCAATCTAATTTTTGTCGGGCATAAACCGCAGGAGGACAAAAAGAATTCCACTTACTCCCACGCAGTACATGCCCCTTTTATTCATTTTTATTCAAAATAATTGTTTGTTCCTTTTTCACAAATTATATGAAAACCACACTTATCTTAATCAATCTTTCACAATCATAAATAGTTGAACCAATAAAATTTCTATATAAATATGTCAATAAATATAATAATACCAAACATGCTCTATGTTGTACATCCATCTGACATTGTGTTGTTGTGTTTTGCCCATGTGTGTGACCTGCACCACAGGATACCTTCATCTGTTTAGTTCAGCAGGAGCATACAGCCATGCGTGTGGCACAGGGGGCACATTAGAGAGGTCCTCTTGTCCATGTCGGCCTACCCTCCACTTGGACATGACACAGTATTTGCCACCACACCACTTTACTGCACACCAACATCTTGGATTGATGTTTGCCCTCACCAAGGGTGTTACAGTGCATGTGTGGCATCACTGTATCATGTTTCAACGTACACGGTGTATGTGCATGTGACTGAATATGTTCGTGCAACACAGCATGTGACAATATGGCTTCTGTGTGGGTTACTGGAACATGTTTGACCTTTCTTTCAATCTCTATATACAGGTTATTGTGTTTGTTTACTGTACAGACGTGTCTCTCTACATTGATTTACAAACCTAGCATTGCATATCTGCACAGTCCTATTTATCCCCTGAGGTTCCGGCACTCACATTGCCCCGTTATATTTGGAGTGTGGCAGTGTGGGTGTCCATTTTCTTCCTTCATTTGTGCATTCCATGTACCGTGATATATGTGTACAGACACTGTATCCACACCACCCATTGCAGGGGACCTTCTGCATAGTGCTATCTCTGCATGTGCCAGAGGATCATTTTATTTGAATTCTCTGTGTTCATGTGCCTCTTGTACCTGTTACCATATCTTCATTTCGCATTTGGCGATTATTTTGGGTTACATTGGTGCCGCTTTGATTCTTATATCAGGCATTATGTGACAGCTGTAACATATATTTCGATATCTGTGTTTATACTTGCTTATTTTTACCAATGTATGCTGTTTCATTTTTGTGCCTCCTGTATTTGCAGACAGATATGTTTTTGGGGACAAATCATGACGGATGTGTGTTGGGCCCTCATGATGCACCGCCTACTGTCTAAATGCACACATATGTGACTAAGGCATTTGGGGCATGCGGCAGCATGTGGGGGGGGGGGGCTAATGCATAGTGCACACCATACACCTAATGCACATTATCTCTCCTGCCCATCATCTGTAGACAGCCCAGTGACTTTTCTGTGGCATGTGGGTTGCTGCCCTGCCAAATGTGTTTTCACTTTTTTCACTGTTATCCATACACCTTGATATTATGTAAGGCGGTATCTACACTATGTCTAATGATTAACCAAAATAAACATATATTTTGGATGTACATTTGTCTCTGCTGCTGCTTGACCACACTAACACACATATTTAGTGAATTCCTGGTCAGGTACATGGCCCACCTGTGCTCACATCCTTGTAGGGTACCAGCTGTCTATCTGCCAGCTGTCTTCCACATCACAGGGTATTACGGGTTCCCATACACATATTCTCTTTGAGGTAATATCTTTGCACTGTGCTTGCAGTTGTTGTTTGGGATAGTGGTTATGGACATGTGTTGGAACACCATAGGTTGCAGGTTTGATTCCCATATGGGTTTTTTTTGGGGGGGAGGGGGATTGTGCTAACCTGACCATGAGCTGCCTGCAGGTTCGTCACCTCTCCACACATCCTTCCATCTCTTCACTGTACACCACAGTGTGCCCTCTGCGCTGCCTATCCATCACATATTAGCTGTTACATATGTCTCTTTCTTTGCATTGTCCATGTAGGCAGTCCACTTGGGGGATTAGCATTGCTGTTGTTCAGCTGGTCTGCACCACACCTGTTTGCAGGTTCAATTCTCACATGCTTCTGTTCTGTTCCTTATTTTGCCCTGCTCCACAGAACAACCCCTGCCGCCCTTTGGGTTTAGGTTCTTTCCTCTTTTGCATGCTGTATCCACTGCATAACATTTCATTGTGTGTGTGCATGTAGTTATATGTGGCTGTCGTCCCAATTACAGACTGTGATCTGAGCTGTACACACCAGTTCTGCATGTGCATTCCATCATGATTACTGTTGGAGGTTGCCCTATCCTGGCAGACAGCAGGCTTTTTGTGTGGTGCCCCGCAGTGTTCTTGTATGCAGCCTTTGCTAATGAACTCACATTGGTGGTGTAGCCTACTGGTTTGTGCATTGATTATTTGTGCTGATGATCATGGGTTTGATTCCTCTCTGTTTCTTTCACTTGTATGCCTGTCCTACACAGATACTTTTCATTCTTGTAACAGTCATATCATCTGTACTGTTGGCACATTATACCCTTGTTACAGTTGCCATACATACTTCTGTCCATCTATGTGTGTCTGCCAGCTGTGTTGCATCCTGCCCTGATGTGCAGGCTGCTACCCCATGTCCTGCACTGGTACATGTTTCTGCATTGCGGCTCTACCTGCTTGCCTCTCCTGTGTCTGCTCTGCATGGCACTGCTACTCCTCTGCCCTCCTGTCATTACATCTATCCGGCCACCTCTACCTCCTCTGCTGGACATGTCTTCCCATCCTCTGCCACACACTGTCATTGTTGCACGGTACATTACCATCACCCTATGCATCGGTACAGCTGCCCCTGATATGTTTGTACACTTTACCAGCTGCCACATGGGCTGGACGCAGATTTGTCTGGTCCATCAGCTCTGATCTACTTCCTTCCATCACTTGTGCATTGTCTTTCCTTGGTGCTCTTTACAGTGTTAGGGTTACATCTGTGTTTGGGCCATACCTTTCTTGTTTGTCAACTTGGGGCACCTTACTGCCCTTGGCCATCATTTCTTGAGTCACCTATACGTCCTTGGGGCATCTAGCGGCACAATAGATTCTGACAGCTTATGGGGTGCCTTATATGGTGCCTTGGGGGTTGCCAACCTTTCATGCCGGCCTCTGGGGCACATTATGACCCGCCTTGGCTGATGTGGTGGTTTATGATGTGCCTTCTGGCGCGCCCTAAAAGGTGCATTAGGTTACGGCACTGGGGTGCGGGTATTTTTAGCTGGCAGCAAAGATTGTTGGAATGTGTCTGACTGTTACAAGCAGGAAAAGGAATTGCCTTGGGCACCTTTATTCATTGAGCCTACTGAGGGATTGAACTCATGACCTGGTCTCAGCAGTCATTGCATTAACCAGTGTGCTACACCTCTGCTGCTGTGGTTGCAGGTCAGCGCGCGAAGTTAAGGTTAACGCGCGATAACGTGCCATGGCTCCCTCTATCATGCGATAATGGACACGCACCCTCTATCGCACGATAACCTGCTATTGCTACCTTAAGACCGGAATGCCCACTGCCTTATATGGCATTTGTCACAGTAACGCTGCAACTAACGCCGGTAACATTAGGACAGTTTAGTAAACATACCCCTTAGATTATATGTAGGTGCAGACCACTGGCTTATGTTATGGGGGTGAAGTGCTTGGTGAATAGGCGTGTCTTCAGATGTTTTCTGAAGGTTTTGAGGTCTGTGGTGCTCCTGAACTAGTCTGGGAGAGTGCTCCATATAGAATGTGTATACAGTTGGAAGGCTCGTTTACATGTTCGTTGGCTAAGTTTGGTTCTGAGGTGGGGGATGACCAGGGTGTTCATAGTGGAGGTCTGTCTAGATCTGAGTTGAATGGCAGTCTGAAGAAGCATGCGTAGGTGTGGGGGGGGGTCGGAGTGAATTGCTTTGTGGGTTAGGATGAGAGTTTTGAATTCAGTTTGGCTCATGGGAGCCAGTGGAGCTGTTTGAGTATAGGGGTGATATGACCATATCTTGTCGCTGCTTGTAGGGTCCTTGTGTTGAGTGGAGAGCTGTTTGCAATGGGAGGAGTATGGATTGTGGAAGGCCTTGGTATATAGCATTGCAGGAATCCAGATGAGGTATTAAGGATGCTTGTAGTACAGTTCAGAAATTTGATGGTTCAAGGAGTGGTCGGAGGTGTTGTAGTATCTTTGTTGTCTTGTTGACTTTGTTAATGTGGGCTTTGAGAGTGAGGTGTTGATTAAGGCTGATCCCTAGGTATCGGACTTCAGTCTGGGTTTTGATTGTTGTGTTGTCAGTGTTATAGTGGGGAGAGGGGAGAGGGGACAAAGGTGGTATCTTTTGTTATGTAGAGGGCCTCCGTTTTGTTATAGAGGTTGCTGTCTTTCATCCAGTTGGTTACATATATGAGGCATTCTGTGGGGGCAAATAGTGAGGGTTGGTGTATGTCGATTAGTCCATAAATCATGATATCATGAGCATAGATGTGAATGTGTAGGTTATATGATCTTAAGATTGTGCAGAGTTGTCGAAGGTAGAGGTAGAAAATAAGAGCAGAGAGGGTGGATCCTTGGGGAACTCCTTGGGTCTGCTTGTATGGGGTGGAGGGGTGGAGATGTTTTGTCCAATCTATATTTGCTGGTGCCGATCTGTGAGGTAGGAGGTGAACCACTTGAGTACTGTGCCTTGGATTCCATAGGTGCAGAGACATTGCAGGAGGAAGTTGTGGTTTACAGTGTCAAATGCCGATGAGATATCTAAGAAGATTAGTAGGAAGCCTTGATTTGATGGGCTGTATTCCTTGAACTAGAGTGTTTACCAGGGTGATCAATAGTGTTTCCACTCCATGGTGTGGACAGAATCTATGTTGTTGAGGATCTAGGAAGTTGTGTTGGTCAATATGGTCTTGAAGTTGATGTAGGACCATTTTCTCTATGATCTTGGCTGTGAAGGATAGGCTGGCGATCGGTCTGTATGATGAAGGGTCGGATGGGTCCAGGGTAGGGTTTCTCAGAGTTGGATGTATGGATAATGTTTTCAGGCATGTGGGCATAACACCTTGTTGTAGAATTGCATTTGTGATTTTGGTGAGTGCTCCACTTAGTTCTTTCTTGACTTCCTTAATCCATGAGACGAGGCAGGGATCCAGAGGGGAGGTTGTTGTGTTTAGAGGTTTGATGGTGTTTTCTATTTGTCACTTTGTGATATCTGTGAAGGAGGTACAGGGGTCTATGAGAGTGTGATTGTCTTTGAGATGGGGTGTGTGAGGGGCTTCCGATTGGGGGTGCAGTTGCTTGTAGTGTTATCCAATTGTGGGGTGAGCGTTATTTCAGTGTTTTCGGTAGTTGGTGCTTTTTTAGATGTTTTACAATGTTGAAGAGCTCTCTTGGCTGGTTGATTGCAGAGTTGAGCAGTTTGGTATGGTGTTCCTTTCGTGCATTGTCTGTTGCAACGAGGTAGTCATTTAGAAGTTGAAGGTATTGTAATCTGTCTTCATTGTTTTTTGTTTTGTGTCAGTTTCGTTCATGTTTGCAGAGTTGTCGTTTTTTTTATTTCAGAGGGCTGGGGTGTGCCATTCGTTATGGGTTTTTTCTTGTGCTTGGGCATGGTGGAATTTGGTGCTATGGCTGCTTTCCTGGTGATGGTGTTCCAGTTCTCAATGAGGATATCAGGGTCCGTGAATCCGCTATGAAGTTGTCCATTTTGAAAGGTTTCAATCTCCGTATTGATGGGTGTGGGTTGTGATTTTTGTAGATGATGTTATGTAGGAGTGAGATGTGGATTAGTTTGTGATCAGACCATGGTACTGGGTAGATCTGGATGGAGTGTGGGGGGGTCCATTTGAGTTGTGTGGTTGTTGAAGAAACTTAGGCCCAGTGTGTTGCCTTTTATTTATTTATTTGGCATAGATTTGTATACCGCTACTTCCAGCGATCAGCAGCGGTCTACTGGTGAACAAACAAGGGAGTATGTACAGAGCAATTTAAGAATACAGTCTGATTACAGGGAGGAGTGAACATCAACCACATAATTTACAGTTATACATTTGATCAGTGGGGAGGGGTATATTAAATTTACATATGAGCAGGGGGGAAGCATACATAAACACATTATCAATCGCCATATATGCATGAGTAACAACGATGGATATATACATATATACATTTTAACACTCAGTAGATGCGGGAGTATTAACAGTGTCTAAATCTTCTATGACCCGGATGCATAGTAGGTAGGTAGTCAAGGTGGGATAAGATAAAAGTTAAGAACTGCCTAGGTGATGCCGTAATGTGACTGGAACAAGTGGGTTTTAAGCTTTTTCCTGAAGTCCTGTAGGTCTTTGATCAGGCGTATCTCATGAGGCAGCTGGTTCCAAAGCATGGGTGCAAAGTATGTGTAGGACCGGTTGCTCGTCCGTTCTTTGACTGATCTTATGCTGCTAGGTACGTAGAGTGTGTTCAGGTTAGCGGTTCATCTACTTTTGTTGGGGGGTTGTGTGGTGATAAGGTTAGAGAGGAATGAGGGGGATACTCCGTGGAAGATTTTGAATGTGGTTACCAGTATTTTGTATATTATTCGTGCAGAGATGGGGAGCCAGTGAAGCTCAATCAGGACTGGTGTGATGTGATCTGTCAGGTGCTTATTCATGAGAATCCTGGCTGATACATTTTGTGCCAATTGTAGGATGTTTAAGGTTTTCTTCGGTAGACCTTGTAGGATGGCGTTACAGTAGTCAAGATGGGGAATGATGAGAGCCTGAGCTACTGTTCTGAAGTCCGAGTGGTCAATGATGCTGCGTAGGGGTTGTAGAACTCTCAGCTTGTGAAATATTGCCCTGTTGGTTCTCCGGAGGTGTTTGTCCATTTTTAAGTTAGCATCAAGTAGTACACCTAGATATTTGATTTCATTTTTAGAGTGATAGGTGTTGTTGTTCAGGGTAATGGTTTCAGGAGGTTTGAAGTCTTGATTTCCTGATATGAACATCACTTCAGTTTTTTTGTGGTTTATCGACATGTTGTTGCATTGGAGCCAATTTTGCATTTCATGTAGGCAGACTTCTAGTTGTTTGATATCAGGATTGTTTACATCAAGTTGCGTGTACAACATAATGTCATCTGCATATAAGTGGTAGCTGATATTGTGCTTTTGGAAGATTGCACATACTGGCTGGATGTAAATGTTGAATAGCAGGGAGGAGATGGCTGAGCCTTGAGGTATTCCTTGGGTTTGGGGGAAAGGATTTGCTTGTTTGTTATTGAAGCGTACCTGTTGCATTCTATTTGTTAAGTAGGACTCTAACCATTTTAATGGTGTTCCTGCTATGCCTATGGCCGCAAGTCTGCGCAGGAGAGTTTGATGATGTACCGTGTCAAACGCTGCTGATATATCTATAAATATGAGTATGAACATCTTGTTTTTGTTTTCCAGTCCCTTGATGAGGTTGTCTAGAAGCGCTATGAGCAAAGTTTCCACTCCATGGTGCGGTCGGAAACCGTATTGATGGTCGTCAAGGATTTTGTTTTCGTCTAGGTGGTCCTGCAGTTGCTGTTGAGTTATTTTGTGTGCGTGGAGGTGTTCACTAGTTGTGTGAGGTCCATTGCTTGGATGAAGGTAAGGGAGTGGATCTGTTGTAGTGAGGGAAGGTTAAAGTCTCCTAATACTAGGAGGTCCTTGCCAGTTTTTGATGCAGTTATCACTCATCAGAACATAAGAACATAAGATATGCCATACTGGGTCAGACCAAGGTCCATCAAGCACAGTATCCTGTTTTCAACAGTGGCCAATCTAGGTCATACGTACCTAGCAGTTCCCCAAAAGACACAGGTTCCACAATGCTTGCACTGGGTCAAGCATTGATATCCTGGGCCCCTTCTTAATAATGGTTTATGGACCTTTCCTCCAGGAACTTGTCCAAACCTTTTTTAAACCCAGCTAAACTATCAGCCTTTACTACATCCTCCGGTAACAAATTCCAGAGTTTGATTACACGTTGAGTGAAAAAATATTTTCTTTTATTAGTCTTAAATAGTTTACTCTGTAGCTTCATTGCATGTCCCCTAGTCTTTCTATATTCTGATAATGTAAACAATCGATCTACATTTACCCGTTCCACTTCATTCCTTAATTTATAGACTTCTATAATATCTCCCCTCAGCCGTCTCTTTTCCAGGTTAAAGAGCCCTAACCTTTTTAGTCTTTCTTCATAGGAGTATCCTTCCATCCCCTTTACCATTTTGGTGGCTCTTCTCTGAACCTTTTCTAATAACGCTATATCCTTTTTAAGATATGGCGACCAGAATTGCACACAATATACAAGGTGCAGTCTCACCATGGAACGATATAGAGGCATTATAATATCTTTTGTTTTATTTTCCATTCCTTTCCTTATGATACCTAGCATTCTATTTGCTCTCTTGGCTGCCGCTGCACACTGGGCCGATGGTTTTAACATGCTATCCACAATGACGCCTAAATCTTTTTCCAGGGTGGTGGTTTCTAATGTGGAACCTTGCATCGTGTCACCATAGTTTGGGTTGTTCTTCCCTAGGTGCATAACTTTGCACTTGTCCACATTAAATTTCATCTGCCATTTTGATGCCCAGTCTTCCAATTTATCAAGATCCTCTTGCAATTTTCCACAATCCTCTTGGGTTTTAACAACTTTAAATAGTTTTGTGTCATCTGCAAATTTGATAACCTCACTCATTATTCCCCTTTCCAGGTCATTTATGAATATGTCAAATAGCAGCGGACCCAGCACAGATCTCTGGGGTACACCACTATTCACCTTTCTCCATTGGGAAAATTGGCCATTTAGCCCTACCCTCTGCTTTCTATCTTTTAACCAGTTCCTTATCCACAATACTACACTGCCTCCTATCCCAAGACTCTTTAGTTTTGCCAAAAGTCTCTGATGAGGGACCTTGTCAAAGGCTTTCTGAAAGTCCAGATACACTATATCAACCGACTCACCTTTGTCCACCTGTTTATTCACACCTTCAAAAAACATAACAGATTAGTAAAACAAGATCTTCCTTGTCTAAAGCCATGTTGTCTGTCTCCCATTAGGCCATAACTATCTACATGCTGAGTAATTTTGTTCTTTATGATGGTTTCTACCCTTTTTCCAGGATAACTGACAGGTCACTGGCATTGGCAGGTGATGTCCTGTATATGAGGCAGATGACTGCCAGTTTGTTGGTGATAGTGATGGAGTTGGCTTTATTTATTTATTTAACACTTTTTCATTTCAATCAAAGTGGTCTACATTGTAACTTAAACTTGGTAAATGTACATTAAACAGGGACATTGATAACTTGGATTTTTCTGAGCAGCGGAGGGTTAAGTGATTTTCCCAACGCCACAAGGAGTGCTAGTGGGAATCAAACCTTGGTCTCTTGGTTCTCAAGCCAGTCTCTAACCACTAGGCTACTCCTCCACTCCATTTATTGCAAGGAGAGGACTCTATTATTAATTATTTATTTATTTATTCATACATTTGATATACCGCTCAGGCCGAGAAGCATCAGAGCGCTTTACAATACAACAATTATGTTACGGAAAATATGAAAAGAATGCCATTTATAAGATAGGACAGAGTAGGTGATACAGTGGTAGACAAAGAAACAGGAAAGATAGTAGAGAAGGGAACAGCAGATTACCTTCACAAACTACCAGCATGACAATTAGGCTCACAGCTTTTGCACAATATTTTAATCAATCACCATGGACTCTGCCTCAGGTGCGGGCCCGAAAGGCGTAGGGCGCGCCTCCGGAGCGGTGGTTTTAATGCCGTTGAGCAGGGCAACTGATTGGCAGTCAGTGAGGTGAAAAGCAAGTCCTGCCCACACACTCTTCCTCCTTTATGTTGTGTTCTTGGGCCTTGGTGGATGGTGTATCCATCCGGTGTGAGCTTGATCAGTAGTACATTGTCTGTTTCCATAATCCATGTTTCAGTTATACATAGTAGACCCGATTCTGTCCCGGACTTACAAACCCTCTGTATGACCTGTCTGAACCGGACGTACAGAGGGCATCGTAATTCTGATCCCATGGGGCACTTCTAGCCCTGTGGGATCAGAATTGCAATCAGGCCTACACGTGCAGGCCAGGACTGCGATTCAGCCCAGCCTGCATGTACAGGCCCTGCCTGACTAACTCAGGCAGGGTAGTTCAATGGAGCCGTGGCGCCATGGCGTCCAGTTGCCATGGCACCATGGCTCCATTGTAGAGCCACAATCTCCGGCCACCAGCACCAGCATCGGTTTCTCCGCAGCCTGACCCCCGATCTGGCCTCCTAAGGGGTGTGTCCTCGCCCCCTCCCCCGCCTCATCCATGCCCCAGACCGCCGATCCCTGATGTCTAGGGAAGGTATTCCACCTCGGAGTTGGAATAACTTCCCTATATAGGTCACTGGCCCCAGACGTACAGGGCCAACATTAGAACCGACTACCACCCACCACCCACCCTACCTCTGCCTCTGATCCGCCCCTTCCCCGCCCTGACTAACTTCCCCATACAAACGGAGGGGAAGTTAGCCACCGGGGGAAGGGGCACGAATAGCGGCGATGGACGTCCCGTTGGGAGAGTCCATCCCAGCTATTTGTGGGTCGGAATGTCCCTGAGTATGTCTATGTTTTTGGTTGTTATGAGGCCCCTTATGATCTGGATTTTGTTCCGAATTGAACATGAGTTGATAAGTGTGCAGTGCAGTGTGTATGTGTGGGGGGGTTGAGAGTGGGGTTGTAGCAGTTGTTGTGGTGGGGATGTTCTTTATGTGTATCAGGGATTGGGGAGTTGTTTATGCATTGTGTGAGTGTGATCTGATCATTGGTATGCTAGGGTAGGTTTTGTGCCATGATTTGGGCGTGTGGTCTCCTTGAGGTTTGTGTACTATGGTGAGTAGGATGATTACTAGGATTACTAGTAGTGTGTATATTGATAGCATTATTGATAGCATTATTGGGTGTAGGTTTGCTAGTTGCTTCATATTTGTAGTAGTGCGAGTGTGGTGTTCCTGAGTGGAGGGTCGGGTCAGGAGGGGGATTACCTTCCAGGTTTGGCTGGTCCGGGTTCGAGAGTGTTAGCGGAATATTCCCTCTGATGGGCTGCATGAATGCTTGTGGCCCTTTCCTAAGGGCCAAGCCAAAGGGCCCTCTGGCAAGGCCCTCAGATGTGGGCTCACCAGGCCTGTGGGCATTGAAGCCTTTGAAAGAGTCCTGCTCCTGATTGACCTCTGCTGCAGGGGGCAGGGGAAATCCCTCTTCCCACTCTCCTGTGGCCTTGTGTGAGTAATAACTTTGTCACCCTTCAAAAACCTCTCTTTTGTCCAAATATTATGAAAATTTTCCGGACTAGAAAAAAATAGTCTGAAATAGCAAAAATGACAGAGGCATGTGGCACAGTGTCATTTTTATCCCAACAATAACTTAATAAGTGTACGAATGTCTGAACATCATTTACATGTGCAGTGGGGTTAGAGACAGACTACCAGATTTCTACAGGACTTCCCTCCAGTGGCAACTACCATATACATGAGAAAATACTTTAAAACCCTGCAAAAAGACCAGTCAGAGTCCACAGCAAACCTGCCATAACATAATAGCAGGATTCACACAGCACCAATCCTACCTATGAAAAGGCAGTACTATAGATATTAAACCGATACATCTTAGAGAATACTAATTTATTTTTATTTATTTTATTTACATTTTTATACTGCAAATTCCAAAAGATCACTTGCGGTTTACACTGAACAACAATGAATTGTAAGGAGTTACAAGTTCAGTTTACAGGGAACATTGTTAACTATGTACAATTAACTATGTACAATAAAAACAAACAAAATAACTGGTAACTATATACAAGGACTGTGTGACATTGTGTAACTAGTGACTTCTTCTCAGTGGTGTATATGTAGATAGAGGGGTGTTTAGTTAGGGTATTGGGTTAAGTTATAGAGCCGAAGTGCTGTGTGAATAGATATGTTTTAAGTATTTTCTTAAAAGTGGAGAGGTCTTTTGTCTCTCTTAGGGGTATGTTTACTAAACTGCGGTAATGCCATTCGCGTTAGGATCCGCGGTAGAGGCAGAAATACCCAAATAAGGACATGGGCAGTACATCGTTACTGATAACATGCGTTACAAGGCACCATAAATTAAACGAGCGTTACATGATGGAGCCGTGGCACGTTACCACGCGTTAATCTTCAGAAGGCGCGCAGACATGCAAACACAGAAACAGAGCTGTAGCACAATGGTTAGTACACTGACAGATGGTATAGGGGTCAGGGGTTTGAATCTCCAGTGTGCATAATGAATAAGGCTGGCTATGAGGAATTTTAGTTTTACTTTAATTAGTGCTGCCAGCAAACACACCCTCACAGTGGCGTAACCTTAGGTGCCACATAAGGCACCTTAGAAGGCACTCCATAGGGCACATTATAAAGTATGCTGTCTGCCAAGGCACCCTATAATGTCCCCTATAGGGCACCTTATAAGGTACCTTATAAGGCGCTTTATAGGGCACCTTATAAGGCACCTTATAAGGAGCTTTATAAGGCACTTTATAAGGCGCTTCATAGGGCGCCGTATAAGGCGCCTTATGAGGCACCCTAAGGTGACAGTACTCTGTGGGTGTTTCTGCTGGCAGCACTAATGTACATTAAAAATAGACAATGCCTCAGACAGCCCTATCAATGAACCCCACTGTGGGTTTTGAACACATGATTTCTGGCTTCACAGGCAGTGAAGTAACCAGTGGGCTACAGCTGCTAACAAACCCCTGGCTGGCTACAGGAGGACTGCATGGCACCACACAAACATTTTGCTGTGGTTACCAGGATAGGGTCAACCCACCCATACCCAGGATGCACAGCACATGCAAATCAGCAGTCTACAGATGATCACAAGATGGGGTATGCACCCCTCAGCCTGGTAGGGGGTGCCGACGGTGTGTGTTAGTAGCACAGAGTAGCTACAGACCGTCACAGTGTGCGGGTCCTGTGCTCACCCTGAGGGTGAGGTGGGGTGCCCAGCACCATTTTTGCAGCACCTGGCTTTGCTGAGATAGGCTATGCTGCAGGTCCCCATCAGTGCCAATGTGTGATAGGTAGACCTTGCAAGCACCCCTAGGATATGCCTGTGTCCATCTGTATTTCACATCTAGCCCTTGTGGACTATGATGCACCCAGAAAAGTGCATACCCTGTGTGGGTGCGATGGACACATGATTTAAGTGAAGGGGGGTGTTTGGACCCACAGGCGGATTACGTACCACCACCCAACCCATCCTCTGTGGCTCAGGGTAGGGGACAGGATCTCCCACCAACAGATCCACATTCTACCCCCTTCCAATGGTGACAGTAGAGGGGACCATCAACCCCAGTCCTGCTGGGGAATAGACACCCTACAGGGCAGTCAATGCAGATCTATACGCATCCATAAATAAGGCAATGGCAGACAGACAGTAGGCCTGGAAATGCACAGCTGCCCCCCACCACCATCTGGAGTGGAGGAGTGGCCTAGTGGTTTGGGCAAGGTACTACAGGCCGGAAGGTCGGTGGTTCAAATCCCACTAGAGGACAGCAACCTTGGGCCGGAAGGACTGGGGTTTCTAGTCCCACAGGTGCTCCTTGTGGTCTTGGGCAAGCCACTTAACCCTCCATTGCCCATGTTCCCTGTAAGTATTAGTGTATGTGTCTCATATCCCCTCGTGTTAAATGCATCCCCCAACCGCTTTGACCCGGTGAAAAGTGGGATATAAATGCAGATAAATAAATAAATAAATCTGACATTCTCCAGCAGCAAGCACAGTGAGTCACCAGCCGCTGCACCCTGCAAAGTGCTCCAGCCACACACATACAAACTGCAGACAGTCTGCTAGCTAGACCATAGTGCATGTTCCTGGAGGAGATGTGTGCACCCAAACCTGGGATGTGAGCACACCCACCAAGCAGATAAGTCAGTGATTGGGCCCCAGAAAACAGAACCCATATATATCACTTAAAAGAAGTACTATATAGCACTATGGGGGAACCCAGCCATGCCGTGGTCACTGCACAGTCAGGGTGAGAGTGACCTCCCAGCAGGACATGCTGTGGCCACCCTGTCCGTGCAGGTGATGGCCGGGCACTACAATGTCCCAGCCATTGCCCTATGCCCTATGCAGATGCATCCAGGCCAGGCCACTCTGTCCAGGCTATACCCACAGTACTGTGCTCCTCATTATGCACATTGGCAGGCTAACACTGGCACCAGTGCAAGCAGTGTGGGCTGAGGAAGGTGTTAGCAGCCACCACACACTGGATAGACAGACACACACTCCTACACCTATGCCAGCATTGTGCAACTATAGAGGCTTTTGGCAGCCCTGGCCACCGCACCAGTCCAGGGCACAGTGCAGGCATGGCTATGGTATGCAGTACTGTTGGGGTCACTCCCCAGGGTGGTGGACACTGTCAGATACCAGACCTGACACACGCTCCACAGACACCAGAGAGGATGGTATGATACAGCTCACTGAGCAGATTGTGCTAAACTTAGGAATTGCTATGTGCCAGTAATCATAGCAACCTTTTGATATCTGTGTACCGTATTCCCAGGTTTAGGGTGGCATTGCTAAGGTATGCAAGTGCTAGTATTGGGAGATGCACGCAGGGCCCAAAATCCAGCCTCTCCAGGAGGCATTGGATAATGGAGCCTGTGGGTGCGGGTGTGTCTGCCCCTGTTGGCTGCTGCTTTAGGGCAGAGGTTCCCGACTCCAGTCCTGGTGGGCCAGACACTGTTCGGGTTTTCATGCTGTCCCTCATGAATATGCATGAGATACATCTGCATACCATAGGGGCGGCGCATAGAAATGCAGCACAGGCATCTTTATTAGAGACAGCATGGAACCTGAATGGTGTTTGGCCCTCCAGGACTGCATTTGGGAGACTCTGCTCTAGGTAATGTGCATGTTTTTGGTGTTTGTGCTCTGTAGGATAAAATGTAGGTGTTTTGGGCATGTTTACATCATCTGCAATAAAGGTTCTGTCTGTATTAGCATGTTTTAATAGTGGATAAAAATATGGGGACTGGGTTGGCAGGAACCACAGCTGGGACTTGAACCTGTGACTTTCTGCTTCTGAACACACTGGCTGTGTGCACTGCACCACTGTGTTGCCACAGAGATAGTGCATTCCCTGGTGATACCATGACTGTTCATCAGACAGGGCCTGTCTGTTGCAGTGCATGGCACCCACATAAACGGGGCTAGGCCATGGTCTGCTGCGGCCAGATGCCTTTGCCCCCTCTGCCACCAGCACCCCTCCGCCACCATGCTGCCATGCCCTTCTGCTGGTGGTTCTGGTGGTGCGCAGTCTCAGGCCATCTAGTGTGCAAGTAGGCGGCTGCCTATGGTGCGGGTTCTGGGGTAGGGGTGCCTGCATTTACGTCCACGCTTCCCCCCAGCACCGCCTGTCACTGTTCTGTGCCCTTGGGGGTAGCTGCTGAGTACTATCCCCTGTGACACTGTGGGAAACACAGTCGTGCCCATGTTGGGCCTTCATCATTTGCTGTCTGGCTGCTCTGCTGTTTCAGCATTCATATGGGCCACCTAGGTATCACCCTAGTCCTCACTGTGGCCCAGTTGCACCACAGCATGTGCCTCCTGCGGCCCTCTGTATCCCTTTTTCCGGAATCTGTCCAGTTGCCCATTCCGACATGCCCACCCTGCTGTTGCGGGACATGTTCACACCATAGGACACCTGTCCAATAATAAGGGAAAGCCCTGATCAGCGCTATTTCACTGTGGAATCATTCACCTTGTCAGGGGACAGAACATAGACCCTACCACACTTAATATATTTTTTTAGGAGCTTTTTCAGTAGTGTTTTTTGCTTTTTCCCAATATTATCACTATTGGCCAGCTTGGTTAGGTTTTTTTCCAGTTTGTTGAGGTCATTTTCAATGTTTATGTGCCCTTTTGTTCTGTGCACTTTTGTTCTGTGCCCTTTTGTTCTGTGCACTTTTTGTAGGTTTCCCTGCCTATACTGTACATTGCTGACACTTAAATGGTTTCTCTCCCCTGCAAATGTGCATCTAATGGCAGGTTTTCAATCGCGTTAGGATTCAGCTCTTCAGATCAGCGCGTTAGTGTGAATGGAGCCTTTCCCCGCCCACACTCCGCCCATTGACCCCCTTCTCTCCACCCTCTCTCCACCTTCTGCGGTGTTTTACTGTGCCGCGAAATGTCTACGATCGTTAAGTAATGATAACACGCGTTATGAGACGTTAACGATCGTTAACGTCTCATAATGTGCGTTAACGTTACTTAACGATCGTTAACGTTACATAACGCGCGTTATGTAACGTTACCGCAGTTTAGTAAACATACCCCTTAGACTTTCAGGAAGTGTGTTCCAAAGGGTGGGTGTTCAGTGTGAAAATGTTCTGTTATTTGTGATATTTTTAGCTTTAATACAGTCTGGTGCAGTTAGCAGTTTGTTTTTATTACAGTTTCTTTGGTTACGAGTGGTCTTATCAATGGAGATAAGTGATGATAGGTAGGAAGGGGAAATGTCATTGATTAGTTTGAAGGAAGGTATAATTATTTTCTATTGGGTGCAGGAGTGTATCAGGAGCCAGTGTAAGTTGCTTAGTATGGGGGTAATATGGTCTAATGGGCTAGAGTGTGTTGTTATTCTGGCGGCGATGTGTTGTGCAATTTGTAGGGGGCGGATTGTTTGCTTAGGCAATCCTTGGAGTAGTGAGTTTGCGTAATCAAAGTGTGGGGTCACAATTGCCTTAAGTACTGATTTAAAGTCATTGGAGTGCAGTAGTGGGTGAAGTTGTTTTAATAATCTCAATTTATAGTAGATTTTTCTTGTGGTATTTTTTATGAATGAAGTCATATTCAGGGTGTGATCAAATATCACACCAAGATATTTTATCTCATCTTTGACAGTAATGATTGTGTCTTGTAATATGATGTTCGGTGGAGTTGTGAAGTTTAGATTTCATGTTATGTATAGGGCCTCAGTCTTGTTGAAATTAATTTTCAGATTGTTGTCAGTGAACCAGTTAAGCAGTTCAGCAAAACATTCAATGATGTGTTGGATTCGGAAATTATTAATTTTGAATGGGAGATATATCATGATATCGTCCACGTATATGTGGTATAGCAATTTGAATCTTTTAAGTATGGAGCAAATGGGTTGCAGGTAAATGTTAAATAAGAGGGCAGAACCCTGCGGGAGACCTTGTTCTTGGTTATATGTTTTGGAGGTTGTATTTCCTATTTTAACTTGCTGGGTTCTCTCTGACAAGTATGAGTTGAACCATTGTAGTATAGTGTGATTGATGCCTATGTGTTGTAGTCTGGATAGCATGATGTGATAGTTTACACTATCAAAAGCTGCGGAGATGTTGAGGAATATGAGGAAAAACATGGTTTCAGTATTATCAATACCACGAAGTATTCGATCAAAAAGTACAGTTACCAATACTTTCTTGACTGGAAAAACAGAACAAGTGGGACTGCTACAGATCTCTACACAGAAACTACAGGCTAACAGAATACCACACCTCAGTCACACACACAAAACACTACTACTACTACTACTACTACTACTACTACGTATGATTTGTACAGTGTTACAAGGCATACGCAGCGCTGTACAGAGACTTATAAGAGACAGTCCCTGTTCATAAGAGCTTACAGTCTAGTCAAGACAGACAGCACAACAACAACTGAGATTAGGATATATCTAGGAAAATGGTAAGAAAACACATAGGAGGTGAAAAGGAGACTAGGGGGAATCAGGATGCAGTCACAAAGAACTGATATTTTTCAGGCCCTCACCAAATACGAAACAAGGAACCACATATTACAAACAGAAAGACAATAATTGAATGAGGAACTTTAAGAAGTCAAACTCTGCATTTATGACAACACTGGAGAAATAAAGCCAGAAATGCATTTTCTCTTGTATTGAACAAAACACAGACATCAGTGATGTAAATTTCATATTCCAGTTAAAAGTCAAAATAAAATACTTTTTTCCTACCTTTGCTATTTGGATACTTTATTTGTTTAGTTACAATGACCTCAGTCTCTCTTCTCTTAACCCTCTTTCCAGATTCTGCTGTCCATTTGCCATTTCTCCTTGCTTCTCCTGTCTTCTTCCATCCCCTCTCTGTCTCTGGCCTATTGATCTTTCCCTTTTAGTTCCTTCCTCCAAGTCTTTCTTTACTCCCTCTCTATCCACTCAAACTTCACCCTCTGTCCACTCCTCAGAGCCCAGCATCTCTCTCTCTCTCTCTCTGTCCATGCCTAAGAGTCCATAATCAATTGGTCGAACCCTCAACCTCTCTGTACACATCTCAGAGTCAAGCATTTCCTTCTCTGTTACCATCTATCATCCCCTCATAACTCAGCAAATCCACTCACTCACTCTGTCTCTGTTAACCCCCCCCCCCCCCCCCCCTCCGGCACAATCCAGTATTTCCCCATCCCCTATGACAAAAGTAGATTTCTAAAGCTTATCTTCTCTGTGTAATTTGCCTTTAAATGCCGATGTTGCACTTCTATATTGCATACACAGATTATCAAATAATACAGTCTCCCATTATCAACTAGTACATAAGTTATACCCAAAAGGATTCAGCAGATTCAAAGTTTATTGCAATGTTAAAACTTCATCTCTTGGTAAACAGGCCAAGCAAACAAACTGACTATATCTGATTCATTATCACCATCCCTGAGATAAGTCCCATAGAAGGCTATCAAGGTACCTTACACAGTGCATCTAAAGCTTGAATGATAGCAGTGATGATTTTCCACCAGATCATCACCCCTAGAACTTATCTGAACTTGCTTCCTTCCACTCCAGCTTCTGTCCCCTTTTCCCTTCTCCATCTCCCCCTTACCTTACCAATTTGATAAAGTAACAAGTTGAGAAGTATACACTAGCCACAAAGGCGCATTCCCCCATTTCCAGAATCAGGCATGTTGGGTGTTTAAGTCTCTCTCACAGGAAATGTCAGGCTTTATCAGGAGCTGTGTATATAGGTATATATGTGTGTGTGTGTGTGTGTGTGTGTGTGTGTGTGTGTGTGTGTGTGTA
The DNA here is from genome assembly GCA_033557465.1 of Ichthyophis bannanicus. NCBI lineage: Eukaryota > Metazoa > Chordata > Amphibia > Gymnophiona > Ichthyophiidae > Ichthyophis > Ichthyophis bannanicus. Next base: position 494,645,128 of record CM066035.1, read on the forward strand.
TCTGTGTGTGTTTGTATCTCAAGGAGAATGTCAGCAGCTGCATGCATGTGTGTGTACATCAAGAGGAGTATCAGAGGATACATACATGTGTGTGTGTGTGTGTGTGAGATTGTCTGTCATGGGGAGTGTCACATGCAGTGTGTGTCTCTCTCTCTTTCATAACCCCCATCACAGGCTTCCACCAGTTTGTTTGTTTCTCTCTCTCTCATGACCACCTCCCCAGTCATCACCCAGTGTGTGTGTGTGTGTCTCTCTCTCTCTCTCTCACTCTCCCTAGTCCCCCCAGCCATCACCCAGTATCTCTCTCTCTCCATTAGCCCTCCAGCCATCACCCAGTGTCTCTCTCTCTCTCTCTCCTTTATTTATGTATTCATTTTTTAGATGTATTTTTATACCGCCTTTCACCAGGTCAAGGCGGTTTACAAGGAACTGAAATGTAACTTACATTGAAACAGTGATATCAAACTATGTACAGCATAAAATCAATGAACTTTTGGCTTAACTATATACAGGTCTGATTATATACAACAGTAATGGTAGTTGGTTGTGCTTTGTTCTTCGGGGGGTGGGGAGCGGGTTAGTCACTTGTGTTGAAATGTTTTGTAAACAGATGTGTCTAACTGTTTACGGAAGGTCTTGAGGTCTGTGGTGTTCCTGAGCTGGTCCGGCAGTCTGTTCCATTTAGGTGTGTAGAGTTGGAAAGCTCTTTTGCATGCCTGTTGGTTTGATTTGATTTTGATGTGGGGGATGTGAGGATATTCATTGTTGTGGTTCGTCTAGCTCTGTGTAGTTGTGAGGGCTGTATAATTGATTGTAGGTGTATTGGGGGGGGGGGTTCTTAGTGGATTGTTTTGTGGGTTAGCATGATGGTTTTTTATTTTATGCAGCCCTGGAGGGGGAGCCAGCGCAGTTGTCTGAGTATTGGGGTGATGTGTTCTTTTCTTGTTACTGCTTGTAGGATTTCTTGCTGTTGAATGGAACAGTCTGGAGAGGTAGGAGTGTGGATTGTGGATTGTGGCAGTCCTTTGAAGATGGTGTTGCAGTAGTGCAAGTGGGGTATTATTGATGCTTGGAATACAGTGTGGAAGTCATCTGCTTCAAGAAGAGGTGTGGAGTGTCTTCACTTTGAAATAGATTGTTTGGGTGTTATTGTCTATGTGCGTTTTGAAGGTTAAGTGTTGGTCAATGGTGATCCCTACGTATTTCACCTCTGCTTTGGTTCTAATTGTGATGTTGTTCAGTGTTATTGTAGGAGGAGGGATAAATTTTATTTATTTTATTTATTTAGTATACCGCTACTTCCAGCGATCAGCAGCGGTTTGATTACAGATTGGAAATTGTCAAATCATGACAGGAAATTTTTGAGGTATAAACACATTGATTAGACAGGAAAGCACAGCACACAGAGAACTATTTTACAGGGAACATGGGCTATGGAGGGTTAAGTGGCTTGCCCAAGACCACAAGGAGCACCTGTGGGACTAGAAACCCCAGTCCTTCCGGCCCAAGGTTGCTGTCCTCCAGTGGGATTTGAACCCCCGACCTTCCGGCCCAAAGTACCTTGCCCCAACCACTAGGCCACTCCTCCACTCCGTAATGTCTCTTGTAATGTCTCTTGTTATGTAGAGAGCTTCTGTCTTGTTATAGTTTATTTGTAAGTTGTTGTCGATTAGCCATTTTGTTACTTCCATGAAGCATTCTTGGTGGGGTGTTATTTCAGGTTGGTGTGTGTCAGTTGGTCCACATATCATGATGTCATTGGCATAGACGTGGAGGTTTAGGTTGTGTGTTCTTATGATTGTGCAGAGTGGAAGCATAGTGGAAGCAGAGTGGAAGAGCATAGCGGATTCCCTGGGTTTGCTTGTATGAGGTGGAGGAGTTGTTTCCAATTCCTATCTGTTGACATCTGTCAGTGAGGTATGATGTGACCATTTGTGGACAGTTCCCTGTATTTCTATGGTGCGGAGACATTTTAATAGAAGTTGATGATTCACGGTGTCGGATGCCAATGAAATGTCCAGGAAGATTAACAAGAAGTTTTGATTAGTTCATTGCATTCCTTGCATTAGTGTGTTTATTAGTGTGGTTAATAATGTTTCCATTCCATGTTGTGGTCGAAAGTCATCTTGCTGGGGGTATAGGAGATCATGTCTGTCGATATGGTCTTATAGCTGATGCTGCACTGTTTTTTCTATGACCTTTGCTGAAAAGGGCACTGGGTGAAGCCCTTCAGCCTTCATCCAGTGTCTCTTTCTTTCTTCCTTAGCCACCGCCCCCCCCCCACCAGCCATCACCCAATGGCTTTCTCTCTCATTTAGTCCCCCCATCACTTAATCTCTCTCTCTTATTGCCCTTCCTTGAAGCCATTACCCATGTGTGTGTATGTGTGTGTGTGTCTCTCTCTCTCTCTTTCATGGTCCCCCTGCAGCCATGCTCATGTCTCTCTCTCTCAATCAATCTCTCTCTCTCTATCTCTATCTCCCTTTTATTGCCCCCCTGCAGCTATCACCCATGTGTATGTGTGTCTCTCTCTCTTTTCTCCCCTGCAACCATCATCCATGTGTGTGTGTGTCACTCTCTCTCTCTCTCTCTCTCTCTGCTCCCTGTAACCATCATCCATGTATCTCTCTTTCTCTTTCATTGACCCCCTGCAGTCATCACCCAATGTGTGTATCTCATCCCCCATATGCTCTCTCTCATTTTGACACCCCCCCCCCCAGCCATCCCTCAACATCTCATCACTCTGCCCTCCACTGCAACCAGATCTGTGCATACAGCTTAAGTTGCACAGTGGTGGAAGTAATACTGCTCTTGTTATGACAAGTCTCTTGAGATCAGCACAATAAATAGTCTCTAAGTACAAAGAACTAAACTTGTTTTTAGTGACCTTTACAAAGAGGCCTTCCAGTTAGAAAGCTAAAGGTCTGTGAAGTCTTAAATAGGTGTGAAAGACAAGTGACAGATCAAAAGAGCAATTTGAAAGGCCCCCTCTATCAAACCAAGTGCTGTGTGAATCACCCAGGAAATTGGAAAGACTTTACCTTAGAAACACAGGTCAGGGCACTGTGTAGCAAGCCAGCTTGTAAGTCTTCTTTCCTTGCCTCCCATCCTGACTCCTACCCACCCCAGGGATAATCTTAGCTTTACAGGCTCTTAAATCTATTAAAGGGAGAGGTGCCCATAATCACTTTCAGGTGTGGCTGGTTATCGTCATGAAGAATATATTTATTAAGGATCTGAGATTAATTATTCTTGAGGTGAACAAAGTCCACTTAACATATAAGGTATAGTTGTATTAGTAGAAGTATTCCCTGCAAACCTAAGTAGATAAACAACTTTAATATCTGAACAAAACCTTAAAACTAAGATGCAGACAGCAGTCCAGCAGCGAGATGGGGGCTTTCCAGTCTTTTGCATTGAATGTCACATGTATGATTTTCTCCCAGTTGGTTAGGGTTCTTACGTGTGCACTAGTTACAAAGAGCTCTTTGCTCTTAGGGAATGAGTCCAATCTCTGGAGACAAGAGTAGCAGGCTTGAAGGACATAAGGAAGACAGAGAGGTATATAGATGAGATCTACAGGGATATAGTAGTGAAGTACCACCTCCAGTCTGGCAACCTCCCTGTTGAGTAGAGAGGTCACATAACAGGAGAGAATCACCCTGGTGTGGCAGGAAGTGATCCTGTAGCTAGGACCCCCAGGTGATGTAAAACCCTGTCGTACCAAGGAGGTTTCTCCAGGACCATATGCCCAAAAGGGATAGTTAGGACTGCCATTATAGTTGGTGAATCAAACATTAGGCATGAATACAGCTGTGTGGCTGGTGGATGTGAGGATTGCCAGGTAACATACCAGCCTGGTGCAAAGGTAGTGGACCTCACACGCCACCTAGATAAGGTGTTAGATAGCGTTGGGGAGACGTCTGCTGTCTTGGTACATGTTGGTACCAATGACATAGGACATTGTGGTAGGGAGGTTCTGGAGGCCAAATTTAGACTTTTAGGTAGGAAATTGAAATTCAGAACTTCCAAGGTAGCATTCTCAAAAATGCTTCCTGTTCCACACGCAGGATCCAAAAGGCAAGCAGAGCTCCAGAGTCTCAATGGTGCAAAGAAGAGGGTTTTGAATTTGTTAGGAACTGGGGAACATTATGGGGAATGGAGGGGCTTTTCTGAACGGATGAGCTCCAACCAAGATGGAACCAGGCTGCTGGCATTAACTTTTAAAAAGGAGATAGAGCAGCTTTTAAGCTAGATAAAAGGGGGAAGCCAACAGTCATCAAAGAGCGCATGGTTCGTAACAATATATCCTTGAAGGATACTACAAAAAAAATGAAGTTAGGGCATTTCAGCAAAGAGATTCCAATAAAGACAAAGGTAATCCAAATGCCCTTAAGTACAGAGCAAACAGAGCTTAAAGATTGCAAATTATCCCTTCCTACCAATAACCAAATTAATATGAATAAAATGTTTGTATGCAAATGCTAGAAGTCTAAAAAATAAGATGGGAGAGTTAGAATATATAGCACTAAATGAGAGGTTAGATATGACTGGTATCTCAGAGACCTGGTGGAAGGAGGACAACCAGTGGTACGCTGTCATACCCGGGTACAAATTATATCGCAATGATAGAATAGATGAAATTGGTGGAGGGGTTGAACTCTGTGTTAGATATGGCATTAAGTCACACAGGATTACAGTGTTGCCAGAAACAAAATACACTATAGACTCTCTATGGACTGAAATTCCATCTAAAAAGGGAAAGGTGATGGCAGTGGGGGTGTACTACTGACCACCTGGCCAGTAATTAACAAATGGATGATAAAATGCTCAAAGAAATCAGGGAAGCTAACAAAAGTTACAATACAGTAATATTAATGGGTGATTTCAATTACCCCAATATCAACTGGGTCAGTGTCATGGCAGGACATGCTAGGGAGATAAAGTTTCTAGATAAAATAAATGACTGTTTTTTGGAGCAGCTGGTTCATGATAAGACAGGCAAAGAGAATTTGAGAAGAAGCTTGCTGTGGAAGTAAAAACGTATAATAAAGACTTTTTCAAGTGCATTCGTAGCAAAAAATCTGTGAGAGGGTCAGTTGGACCATTAGATGATAGAGGAGTAACAGGGGCACTAATATGGAATATAGCGGAGAGACTGAATAAATTCTTTGCTTCGGCCTTTACTGAAGAAGATATAGGGAAGTTACCATGATTGAAATCAGAAGAATTGAAAGAAATATCGATAAACCAGGAAGATATATTACAACTATTTGATAAACTAAACAGTAGCAAATCACCTGTACTGGATAGTATACACCAGAGGGTGTTGAAAGAATTGAAATATGAGATTGCAGACCTACTATTAGTAATCTGTGAACTATCATTAAAATCATCTGTAGTACCTGACGATTGGTGAATGGCCAATGTTATGCCAATTTTTTAAATGGGTTCCAGGGGTGATCTGGGAAACTTCGGGCTGGTGAGCCTGACTTCAGTATCTTTTGCTCTGTCTTTATTGAATTACTTGATATACTGCCCAACAACAGGGGCATCTGAGCAGTTTACTTTTAAAAAAATTATGAGCTGCAGGAAAAGGAAGGGAACACCATAACAAGAAAGGAAAGTAGAAAAAAGAAGAGAGAAGGTAGAGAAACTGGCAGGAGGGGGGGTAGAGGATACCTACTGAGGGAGTCAGGGAAGGTCAAATGGAAGGAGGTGGGAGATCAAAGGTGACAGTAAATAGATGAGTTTTCAGCAATGCCTTGAATCTTTGAAACATAGAAACATAGAAAAATGCCGACAGAAAAAGACCACATGGCCTATCTAGTCTGTCCTTCCATATCAACAACTACAACGGTCCCCTTTTTTCCATTAGAGATTCTCTGTGTTTCTCCCATGCTTTTTTGAATTCAGATACTGTCCTCATCTCTACCACCTCCACTGAAAGACTATTCCATGGATCCACCACTCTTTCCATAAAGAAATATTTCCACATATCACTCCTGAATCTATCCCCTTTCAACCTCATCCCATGTCCCCTCATAGCAGAACTTACTTTCAATCGAAAGAGGCTCTCCCCCTGTGCATTTATGCCATTGAGGTATTTAAAAGTCTCAATCATATCACCTCTATCCCACCTTTCTTCTAAGGTGTACATATTAAGATCCTTAAGTCTGTCCTCATATGCTTTATAATGAAGACCACTAACCATTTTAGTAGCCACCCTCTGTACTGACTCCAACCTGTTTATATCTTTTGAAGGTGCGGTCTCCAGAATTGCACACAATGCTTCAAATGAGGTTGCACCAAAGACTTATACAGAGGCACTATCACCTCCTTTTTTCTGCTAGCCATTCCTCTCCGTATGTACCCAAGCATCCTTCTAGCTTTTGCTGTCGCCTTTTCTACCTATTTATCTACTTCAAGATCATCAGACACAACCATGCCTAGGTACCACACTTCTTTAGTGGACAAAAGTACTTCACCCCCTATACTAAAATGCTCCCTTGGATTCCTGCAGCCCAAATGCATGACCTTGGAGAGTTCAAGGCAGAAGTCAGGAAGGAGGGAGTTCCAAAGAAGGGAGCCAAGAAAGAAGAAGGCAGAGGAGCGTGTGGATTCTATGTGAGAATGGGAGAAGGGCAGCAGGAAAAGGTGATTGGAATAGATCAGTCAGAGGGAACAATATGAAACATGGAGGTGAATTAGGTCAGAAAGATACTGGGGAGAGTTGGCATGAATGGTGCGGTGAATCAGGTGAATCTTATAGTGAACACAGAATTTGATGGGAAGCCAATGTAAGTGAATAAGTAGAGAAGTGATGTGATCTGAATGGGAGGCATGGGTCAGTATACGGGCAGCGGTGTTCTGAAAAAGTTGTAATCTGTGGTGTTTGCACTGGGAGAGACTGGCAAGAACAACATTGCAGTAATCGATGCGAGTCATAATCAGAGAAAGGAGAAACGTGGACAAATGAAGGGGGCTGAGAAATGGATGTATGGAGCAGATCTGATGCAGGGAGTAGAATTAACATTGAATGACAGTGGAAAGATACTCATGAAAAGATAGGGAGGAATCAAGGGAGGGAAGAAACCAAAGGAATGGGAGTGGATGCAAGAGTGGGAGCCAAAGTGGGGACCAGGCCAGAAAAGGTAAACCAGACTGCAAAGATTTTTGAAGGATTGATATGAAGGAAATTTGAGGTCATCCAGGTAGAGACAGAGGAGAGGCAAGTATTGAGGGAGAGGAAGATCAGGAGCCTAGGGACTAGTGTGGGACAGAAGGAGAATGTCATCTGCATTATAGTAAGCTGAGATCCCATGTTGTTGGACAATGAGAGTGAGGGGGGCCAGAAACACATTGAATAGAAGAGGCTTAAGGACTGACCCTAGGGCACACCACAGGGCAAGGGAGTGACGGAGGAGGAGGAGCCAGTGAGGACCGAGAAAGACCGGATGACAGAAAGGAATGAAATCAATAAAGCACAGAGCCAGTGATCCAGAAGTCATGAAGATGAGAGAGAAGAGTACGATGAGCAACTAAATCAAAAGCAGAGGAAAGATCTAGAGACTGCTAGAGAGATATCACCTTGATCATGAGATGTATGAAGTTCATTAAGGAGGAAAAGGATGATGGTCTCTGTACTATGGCTGTGACAGAATCCTGATTGGTGAGGATGGAGTGCAAGAGTGGCATCAAGGTGGGAGGAGAGTTGGGAAAAACCAGCTTCTCAAGGAGTTTAGAGAGAAAGGGGAGTGTCGAGATAGGGCACCAAAGGGAAGGGATGGCAGGATCCAGGAAGGGTTTCGAGGATGGGCTTAATAACTGCAAGTTTCCAGGGGAGAGAAAAGGAGTCAGAGGAGAGACTAGAGTTGATGATGGTAAGGATGAGTGGAAAGAGGGCCAAGGAGGGATCGGAGAGCCACCAGGATGGAATGGGATTGAAAGGGCAGAAAGTGAAGACTTTGAGGAGTTCTGCTGAGGAAAGAGGATGAATGGAGAACCAGGAGTGGGTTGGGGGGCTAGGAGAGGCTGGAGGGGACACAGAGGAATGGGGTGGGAGAGGGCGGGACAGGCAGGGAAAGAACGGCAGAGGAGAAGAACCTTATCCGCAAAAGAGGTGGCTAAAAGAGTGGGGTCAGGAAAGACAGAGGGGGAACAGGAGAAGAGAGGAAGTGGAGTGAATATAGGGAATGGAGAGCAGTTGATGAGAGGAGTTGAAGGCAGAGGAGATAAGGTTGGAGTAGTGAGAAAGCTTGGCGAAATGAATGAGGAAATGGTAGTGGGCATGACAATGATGGAAATGGACAAGGGATTCAGCAGATGGATGTTTGCATCAGGTGCGTTCAGCATGATGGAGATGGGCACATTGAAAACAAAGGCCAGAATGATACCAAGGGTGATGGGGAGCAGAAGAGGGAAGATGAGAGGCAGGGTGGAGGGTGGCCAGTGTGTTAAGAGTTGCGGATAGAGTGGAATTCCAGTTCGAGACCTGGCGATCAGGAGGGAGGGAAGCAGTCAGCAGGAAAAGGTTGGTCAGAGGGAGGGAACTGCTGGAGAGTTGAGGGTCAGAAACACTGGATAAGGGTGGGTGAGTCATTCAGGGATGAAGAGTGAGATGGGGAAGGAGAGGTAGGGCAAGGCAGAGAGAATGGAAAACAAAAGTGGTCAGACCAAGGGACTGAAGATACAGAGAGACCGATGGGAGTGAGAGCAGGAAATTGAAAGGGAGAAATAATAAGGTTAAGTGTATGACCAGCGGAATGGGTGGGGCAATGCACATGTTGGCAGAGTGAGAAGTCGGCCAAGAAGGAAGAGAAAGAGATGTCGCGAGGGCGGGAAGGGGAGTTCAAGTGGATGTTACAATCACCAAGGATCAGGAGACGTGGAAACAGCAGGGAGATCTCAGATATAGTAAGAAGGAGAGAGTCCCAGAGGTGGGCCGAGAGGGAGGGAGGCATAGATGAGGAGGAAATGAAGGGGGGGGTAACATTGAGGTAAAGCAACAAGGCCTCAGGATAGTGAAGAGCTGGGGAAGAGATCTCATTGAGGGAGAGGGAGGAATGATAAATAACCGCTACAACTCCGGCGAGAGGTGGAGAGTGCAGAAAAGCCAGGGGGAAGACAGCAGTTTAGAAGGGGTTCCTTCCCCTTTCAGAGCCAAGTCTCGGTGAGGAAGAAGGCATCAAGTGTATAGAGGAGAAGATCATGAGCCAAAAGGGACTTAGCAAGTAGGGACCTGCAATTGAGAAAAGCGAGTTTAAGAGAAATAGTGGATGCAGCAGGAGTGCGGGACCGAGAGAGGGGCTGCGAAGGACAGAGACAGGAGAGAGGGGAAATCAAGGGGGAGCATATAATGAGACTAGCCAGGTTGTGGGTGGAGCAGGTCCAGCTAGGAACGGAAGAAAATGGAGGGGCTGGACGCCACCCCAATGGACTGGGACGGCAGATATGGGGCGACTACAGGGAAAGGATAATGAGCAGGGAGACAAACAAAAGAGTATAGATGAACTTACCCGGGGTAAGGCCAGAGATGCTGAGGCCCGGAAAGCAGATAGAAAAACAGGAATGGAAGAACTGTAAAGCAGTTGGAGATGTGCATGGAAGCCACCCCCGGTCTTGACCCAAGGAGCTCAGCCAAGGAGCATGACACCATGGCATTAGCTGTGGCAGTACTTTTATACTCCAGATTCACTTGGGAGGAGTGTGGCCGCGTGAACCATGGCCACGTGACTTCCAGTAAGCAGGAACATAGGAGAAACAGGAGAGCAGTGCCTTTGAACCGGAAATGGGTACCTGGAAGGGACACAAAAGGAATCCAGTCAGCAGAGCAATGCATTTATGAGCAGGTACAGAAAAGGGCAGTCACAGAATACCAGATCAGAAGGAGGCAAAATGGTAAAACCCATTATAAAGAACAAAATTACTGAACATGTAGATAGTCATGGTTTAATGAGAGAAAGCAAACATGGCTTTAGACAAGGAAGGTCTTCTCTTACTAATATGTTATATTTTTTTGAAGGTGTGAATAAACAGGTAGATAAAGGTAAGCCGGTCAACATAGTGTATCTGGAATTTCAGAAAGCCTTTGACAAGGTCCCTCATGAGAGACTTTTGGCAAAATTAAAAAATCATGGGATAAGAGGCAGCTTACTATTGTGGATCAGGAACATTTTGAAAGATAGAAAGCAGAGGGTAGGACTAAATGGCCAATTTTCCCAATGGAGAAAAGTGAATAGTGGAATACCCCAGGGATCTGTGCTGGGTCTGCTGCTTTTTAACATATTCATAAATGACCTGGAAATAGGAATAACGAGTGAGGTAATCAAATTTGCAGATGACACAAAGGGGTATGTTTACTAAACTGCGTTAGTGTTAGTGTGATTCGCGTTAGGAGCCGCGTTAGTGGAAGAAATGCCAAAAAAGGACATGGGCGGTACATCGTTACCGATAACGCGCGTTATAAGGCGCCGCGCAGCAACGATCGTTACAGGGCGCGTTACTGCGCGTTAAGCTTAAGAAGGCACACCCAAATACAGAAACAGAGCTGTAGCACAATGGTTACTACACAGACTGATGGTACAAGGCTCATGGGTTTGATTCCCCAGTGTGCCTAATGAATAAGGCTGGCTGAGGCATCATGTGTAACAATTTGAAGGCCTACTATAATATTTTAATCCACATTCTGCAGCCGGGTTAAAGTTTGCATATGTCAGGAAAATTGTACCCGTCTTATTCAATATGTTCCAATAGTGACATTCCCTCTGCCATGGTCATGTATTATATACCATTTGATAGGAATATTTAGGCAGAAGTTTGGATCCCAAAAGTGTTGGGCTTGGCCTGGAAAGGGTTAAGTATTGGGCTGTGAGGAAGTTTAGTTGTACTTTAATAGTGCTGCCAGCAAACACACCCTCACAGTGGCGTAACCTAAGGTGCCACATAAGGCACCCTAGAAGGCACTCCATAGGGCACAATATAAAGTGCGCTGTCTGCCAAGGCACCCTATAATGTCCCCTATAGGACACCATATAAGGCACCTTATAAGGCGCTTTATAGGGCACCTTATAAGGCGCCTTATGAGCCACCCTAATGTAACAGTACCCTGAGGGTGGTTCTGCTGGCAGCACTAATATACAATAAAAATAGACCATGCCTAAGACAGCCCTATCGATGAACCCCACTGTGGGTTTTGAACCCATGACCTCTGGCTACATGGGCAGTGAAGTAACCAGTGGGCTAGAGCTGCTAATAAACACCTGGCTGGCTACAGGAGGACTGCACGGCACCACACCCACATTCTGCTGTGGTTACCAGGATAGGGTCAACCCATCCGTACCCAGGATGCACAGCACATGTAAATCAGCAGTCTACAGATGATCACAAGATGGGATATGCACCCCACAGCACCTCAGCCTGGTAGGGGGTGCCGACGGTGTGTGTTAGTGGCACAGAGTAGCTACAGACCGTCACAGTGTGCGGGTCCTGTGCTCATCCTGAGGGAGAGGTATGGTGCCCTGCATCATTCGCACAGCACCTGACTGTGCTGAGATAGGCTATGCTGCAGGTCCCCATCAGTGCCAATGTGTGATAGGTAGTGTTTGCAAACACCCCTAGAATATGCCTGTGTTCATCTGTATGTCACATCTAGCCCAGAAAAGTGCATACCCTGTGTGGGTGCCATGGTCACATGATGTAAGTGAAGGGGGGTGTTGGGACCCACAGGGAGATTACATACCACCACCCAACGCACCCTCTGGGGCTCAGGGTAGGGGAGAGGATCTCCCGCCAACAGATCCACTTTCTACCCCCCTGCAATGGTGGCAGTAGAGGAGACCATCACCCCAATCCTGCTAGGGATCAAACACCCTACAGGGCAGGCAACGCAGAGCAGTACACATCCATAACACAATAGCAGACAGACGGCAGGTCTAGAAATGCTCAGTTGCCCCCCACCATTATCTGACATTCTCCAGCAGCAAGCCTCCAGCCGCTGCACCCTGCAAGGTGTTCCAGCAAGACACATACTAGCTGCAGACAGTCCGCCAGCTAGTCCATAGTGCATGGTCCTGGAGAAGATACATGTACCCAGAACGGGGATGTCAGCATACACACCAAGCAGATAAATCAGTGATTGGGCCCCAAAAGGAAACCCATAAATATCACATGAGAGAAATACCATAAAGCACTATGGGGAAACGTAGCCATGCCATGGTCGCTGCTCAGTCAGGGTGAGAGTGACCTCCCAGCAGGACATGCTATGGCCACCCTGTCCGTGCAGGTGGTGGCCAGGCACTACAATTGCCATTGCCCTATGCCGTGTGCAGATGCATCCAGGCCAGGCCACCCTATCCAGGCTATTCCCACGGTACCTTGCTCCTCATTATGCACATTGGCAGGCCAATATTGGCAACAGTGCTAGCAGTGTGGGCTGTGGAGGGTGTTGGCAGCCACCACACACTGGATAGACAGACACACACTCCCCACACCTATGCCAGCATTGTGCAACTATAGAGGTGTTGGGCAGCCCAGGCCACCACACAAGTCCTGGGCACAGTGCAGGCATGGCTATGGTATGCAATACTGTAGGAGTCACTCCCCAGGTTGGTAAACACTGTCAGACACAAGACCTGTAGCACACTCCACAGACATCAGGAGGGTTGCTATGATGCAGCTCACTCAGATAATTGTACTTAACCTAGGACTTGCTATCTGCCAGTAATCATAGCAACCTCTTTAAAGATGTGTACCATATTCCCAGGTTTAGGGTGGCATTACTAAGGTATGCAAGTGCTAGTATTGGGAGATGCACACAGAGCCGAAAGTCCTGCCTCTCCAGGAGGCTTTGGATAATGGGGTCTGTGGGTGCGGGTGTGTCTGCCCCTGTTGGCTGCTGCTTTATGGCAGAGGTTCCCAACTCCAGTCCTGCAGTGCCAAACACTGTTCGGGTTTTCATGCTGTCCCTCATGAATATGCATGAGATACATCTGCATACCATGGGGGTGGCGCATAGAAATGCAGCACAGGCATCTTTATCAGAGACAGCATGGAACCGGAATGGTGTTTGGCCCTCCAGGACTGCATTTGGGAGGCTCTGCTCTAGGTAATGTGCATGTTTATGGTGTCTGTCCTCTGTAGGGTAAAATGTAGATGTTTTGGGCATGTTTACGTCATCTGCAAGAAAGGTTCTGTCTGTATTAGCACATTATAGTAGAGAGTAAAATATGAGGACTGCGTTGGCGGACACCACAACTGGGACTTGAACCTGTGACCTTCTGCTTACGCTGGTTTTGTGCACTGCACCACCATGTTATCACAGAGATGGTGCTTTCCCTGGTGATACCATGACTGTTGGTCAGACAGGGCCTGTCTGTTGCAGTGCATGGCACCCACCTACACAGGGCTAGGCCACGGTCTGCTCTGGCCAGCTGCCACTGCCCCCTCCACCACCAGTATCCCTCAGCCACCATGCTGACATGCCCTTCTGCTGGTGGAGCTGGTGGTGCGCAGTCTCAGGCCATCCAGTGTGCAGGTAGGCGGCTGCCTATGGTGCGGGTTCTGGGGTAGGGATGCCTGCATAGACGTCCAAGCTCCCCCCAGGCCCGCCTGCCAATGTTACGTGCCCTTGGGGGTAGCTGTTGGGTACTATCCCCTGTGACACTGTGGGAAATACACTTGTGCCCATGTTGGCCCTTCAGCAGTTGCTGTCTGGCTGCTCTGCTGTTTCAGCATTCGTATGGGCCACCAAGGCATCACCCTAGTCTGCACTGTGGCCCAGCTCCACCACAGCATGTGCCGCCTGCGGCCCTCTGTATCCCCTTCTCCGCCATCTGTCCAGTTGCCGTTCCGACATGCCCGCCCTGATGTTGCAGGACATGTGCACGCCATAGGAACCCTGTCCGATGGTGGGGAAAACCCTGAGCAGCGCTATTTCACTGTGGGCCCATTCACCTTGTATGGGGACGGAGTATAGACCCTTCCACGATTTATATCTTGTTCTATGGAGCTTACTCGGGGGGGGGGGAGGGGTTGATGTTTCTCATTGATACCACTATTGGCCAGCTTGGTTATTGTTTTTTTCCAGTTTGTTGGGGTCATTTTCAGTGTTTCTGTGCCCTTTTGTTCTGTGCACATGTATCACACTTATCACTTTGTTTTGGTTTCCCTGCCTGGGCTGTACATTGCTGACACTGAAATGGTTTCTCTCCCTTGTAATGTGCCTTTAACGGCAGGTTTTCATTCGCGTTGTAATTCAACCCTGAAAATCAGCGCGTTAGTGTGAGGGGAGCCTCTCCCCACCCACTCTCCGCCCATTGACCCCTTCTCTCCGCCCTCTCTCCACCTTCTGCGGTGTTTTACCGCGCCGCGGGAGTTTATGATCGTTAACTACGATTAACGCGCGATATGTAACGTTAACGCTCGTAAGCGCATCATAACGCGCGTTATGATGCGCTTACGATCATTAACATTACATAACGCGTGTTATTCACGATTACTGCAGTTTAGTAAACATACCCCAAAATTATTCTAAGTTGTTAAAACCCATGAGGATTGTGGAAAATTGCAAGAGGATTTTGATAAATTGGAAGACTGGGCATCCAAACGGCAGATGAAATTTAAGGTGGACAAGTGCAAAGTTATGCACCTAGGAAAGAACAACCCAGACTGTGGTTAAATGATGCAAGGTTCCACATTAGGAACTACCACCCAGAAAAAAGATTTAGGCGTCATCGTGGATAACATGTTAAATCCCTCCACCCAGTGTGCAGCAGCGGCCAAGAGAGAAAATAGAATGCTAGGTTTCATTGAAGGATAAGGCGGTATAGAAAACTGGTTAAATAACTAAATAGGTATCATAAGGAAAGGAATGTAAAATAAAACAAAGGATATTATAATGCTTCTGTATCGTTCCATGGTGCGACCGCACCTTGGATATTGTGTGCAATTCTGGTCGCCGTATCTTTAAAAGGATATAGCGTTATTAGAAAAGGTACAGAGAAGAGCCACCAAAATGGTAAAGGGGATGGAAGGATACCCCTATGAAGAGAGGCTAAAAAGGTTAGGGCTCTTCAACCTGGAAAAGAGATGGCTGAGGGGAGATATGATAGAGGTCTATAAATTAATGAATGGAGTGGAACAGGTAAACATAGATCAATTGT
The DNA here is from genome assembly GCA_033557465.1 of Ichthyophis bannanicus. Lineage (NCBI taxonomy): Eukaryota > Metazoa > Chordata > Amphibia > Gymnophiona > Ichthyophiidae > Ichthyophis > Ichthyophis bannanicus. Next base: position 494,660,289 of record CM066035.1, read on the forward strand.
TTACACCATCAGAATATAGAAAGACTAGTGGACATACAATGAAGCTACAGGGCAACCTATTTAAGACTAATAAGAGAAAATATTTTTTCACTCAACATATAATCAAACTCTGGAATTTGTTACCGGAGGATGTAGTAAAAGCTGTTAGTGTAACTGGGTTTAAAAAAGGTTTGGACAAGTTCCTGGAGGAAAGGTCCATAAACCATTATTAAAAGGACCCAGAATATCCACTGCTTGACCCAATTCAAGCATTGTGGAACCTGTGTCTTTTGGGGAAACTGCTAGGTATTTATGGCCTAGATTAGAAACTGTTGGAAACAGGATACTGGGCTTGATGGACCTTTGGTCTGACCCAGTATGGCATATCATATGTTCTTATGACCTCCTGATAATGTAGAGCCAGGGAATGGATTTCACAAAAATGGAAAGTGGAATGATGAAAGATGACCAGTCCGCCTCAGCCGAGTGGAAGAAAAGGCCAAGAAATCAGGCAGGAGATAGTGAATAAGAAGGGAATCCTCTCCCTCATGGAGCCAGGTTTCAGTGATATACAAAACGTCTAAGGAATTCTGGAGGATCAGATCATGCACCAGAGTAGTTTTGGCATGCAGGGAATGTCAATTAAGGAGAGTGAGACTGAGAAAAAGCTTAACCGGCGCAAGTGCCAGTGAGTGTGAAGGGGACTGGGGGAAGGAGGAGCGGCAGGGAAGTAGATTGGCAGAGGACCGAGATAGGTAAAGTGGGAGATAGAGGGCCAGAGGGCCAGGACGCCAGCCCCAGTGAATTGGAATAGAAGCCATATAGGGAAGAGGAGAAGAGGAGATAAGAGGCAAACCCAAGAAAAAAAATAAAAGGAAACACAGAGAGGACGTACGTGCAATTACACACTGTGAGGAGAGTGAAGATGACAGCAGTGCAGAAGACTCGGGCACGGAAAGCGAGAGATCCAGAAACATCACAAAGAGAGCCCCGGAGTTGCCCCAAGGAGCAGAGCGCCAAAGACAGCAGACTTTTAAACCGGAGCACTCAGAGGGGAAAGCAGCCATGTACACGCGGCCAGGGCTGGCTCATCCATTGAGCGAGAATGTTTTTTGCACAGGGCCCCCCGCGCAAAGAACATTCCGCTTTTTAATTTTCCCTGGGCTGATGGGCTGGAGGGGGGCTAGGACTTGAGGTGGGCTGATGGGGTTAGGACTGGTAATGTGCTGTGGGCTGATGGGGGGTTAGGACTAGTAATGTGCTGTGGACTGATGGGGGGGGTTAGGACTGGTAATGGGCTATGGGGGGGCTAGGACTGGAAATGGGCTGATGGGGGGGTTAGGACTTGAGGTGGGCTGATGGGGTTAGGACTGGTAATGTGCTGTGGGCTGATGGGGGGTTAGGACTGGTAATGGGTTGGGGGGGTTGCTAAGACTGGAAATGGACTGAGTGGAAGGGGAAGCTTGAACTGCAAATAGCTGATGGGGATGGGGGCTTGGAATGGAAATGGGCTGAGTGGAAGGGGGTTTGACCTGCAAATAGTTGATGGGGAGGGGGGCTTGGAATGGAAATGGGCTGAGTGGAAGGGGGGCTTGAACTGCAAATAGCTATGGGGAGGGGGCTTGGAATGGAAATGGGCTGTGAGGGGAGGGAGCTAGGACTGGAAATGGGCTGAGTGGGGGGAGCTAGGACAGGAAATGGGCTGATGGAGGGGCTAGGATAGGACTGAAAATGGGCTGTTCAGGGGAGCTAAGATTGGAAATGGGCTGTGGTGGGGGCTTGGATTGAAATGGACTCATGGAGGGGCTAGAACTGGAAATAGGCTCATAGGGGGCTTGGACTGAAATGGGCTAAGTGGAGGGGAGCTAGGATTTGACATGGGCTGATGATGGGGCTAGAAAAGGATTAGAAATGGGCTGATGGGGGTTGAGATTGGAAATGAGCTGATGGAGGAACTCGGATAGGACTGGAAATGGACAGGGGAGCTAGGACTGGAAATGGGCTGATGGGGGGCTAGGACTGGAAATGGGATGATGCGGGGACTAGAAGGGAGCGGATGCTGGATGTGGCTGGAACTAGAAGGGAGCTGATTTTGGAGGAGGATTAGGATGGGATGGGGCTGGGAGAGTGAAATGGAGAGGGGAAAAATATTTTGTGTGGGAGGGAAGAAAAATCTACAATTGGCCCGGTATTGGAAGAGTATGTGGGGATTGAGGATGGAGGGGTAAAATTTGAGTGGATGAAATAGGAATGAGGAAAGAGCAAAAGGAGAAAGATCAGTATGTTAAAGCAGATGTAGAGAGAGAATGGAAAAAAAACCTAGAAGAGAGAAGAAAGGACAAATGGACAGCAGATGATTGAGAGTTAGCAGAAGACACGAAGAAACCAGAAGAAAGTGGCTGGAGCAATTGCAGCTGAAAAAAATGCACAAAAGGTAGAAAGATATCTCTTTATTTTGAATTTATTAACTGGAATATGTCAGCTCTGGAAAATGTGCATCATTAACTTCTGCGCTTTGTTTAGTAGAAGAGGAAATTAACTTATAGTTTTATTTCTACAGTGTTGTTGTACATTCCAAGTTTGGCTTTTGGGGTTCCCAGTTTAATTATTGTCTTCCTGTTTCTAAATTGTGATTCCTTGTTTGGCGATGGTCTATGTTCTGAATGTGTAACTGAGCTGAGGTATTCTGTTTATGTAGTTGCTATTTGACATTGCCCTTGTTCTCTTTCCTCATTAGGTCATGTATTGTTATTCTCTGAAATGTATTGGTTTAATATTTGTAGTGTTGCCTTTTGATAGGTAGGGTCTGGTGCTTTGTGAGTCCTGGTAGTGCTGTTACGATACGGTGGGTTTGCTATGGGTTCTAAATGGGCAGTGTTTGTAGTAGTTCCTAATGTGCCTGGCGGTTGGCACTGGATTATAGTAATGTAGAAATCTTTTAGTCTTTCTTTATCCATACACTCATTAAGAGGCATGTTTACAAAAAGTTAGTGTATGGTAACGTTATGCGAATATTTATGCAAATGAGGTCCCTTATGCAAATGAGGCCCCGCACCGAGTCTCCGCACATGGCCCCGCACCCCCCTTGGGCCGCCCCTGCATGTGGCTACATCACTTCCGGGTAGGCGGTACAGTGGAAAGTGACAGCCAAGGGTCCAACAGGAATACCTGCACTGGGACCTCCAGTGGCGGGAATGGCTTCACACAGCCTGCAGCATTTATCTAAACCTCTGACACTGCAAGGCTGTTTGCTTATCTGCTCCCTCCAATATCCGATGCAGACTTTCTTTTGCATGGGGGCAGAAGGTAACCAAATGCATCTACAATAGTCACCAGCTTTCAGGAAGTAAAGAAACTCAAACATCCATCCTATACCAAAGGTACTAGAAACAAGTGAGACAACCAGCACAGTTCTGAGAAACTGTGTCTGCCTCACCTAAAGAATAAGGTATACTGGGACAAAGTATTAGCAGGAGGAGAGAAAGATGTCTACTTAGAATAGCTTAAACACTTTTAAGGAAATATTAACTGCTGAGATGTAAGTGCATTTTGCTTTTCCCCCTGAAAGCATTCAAGCCATGAAACAAGCACTTTTTTGCACCTTTTTTATGGTCAGGGGCAGTTATAGGCATGAATGTCTCAACAACCAGGGCCTGATGTGCTTGTGTCTTTTTGAAATCACACCGCGATGTGCAACTCTCTTGCTCTGCCCAGGGCTACCCAGACTTTCTTGCACTGGGGACATCTACATACCTTGTTTTCTAAAATGGCACCGTGGATGTCTTCATGATTTGCACTAAGGAACTGTATAGCAGCACACGTTACCGCCTAACACTAGATGTATATAAAATGATTTTAGCACCACTGTAAATAGCCCACATTGTACATAGCTCACACCAATCTAGCAAACAAGACAACACACACCCAACGAAATTTCCACCCTCACTGCATGTATCAACACTCACACTACCAGATTGTTTGCTGTGATACCACCTTGATTATTATGATAAGGCGGTTTAGAAATACTGTTAAATAAATAAATAAATAAAAATCTACGTGCCCAGTTTCAGACATCCAGCTCATGAACAGAGCTTCTAAAATACCTTCCTAAAGGTACATACAATATAGCTAAGCATACACACAACTACCCTCAAGAAACCCAGAGACATAAACACTTGAAATGCACAAATATCCATATGCCCAATTCATACTACAGATACAGAATCAAATGCAGATCAATTAAATAGTTCAAATGTGTCAGACTTGTGGCAGCTCGAACAAACATAAGACTCTGGAAGTATGATTATTCCAATGCCTGCAACTTTCAATGACGCTCCGAAGACGAAGTCATCATGTAGCCATTCAAGCTGCTTCATGCTTTTCCAGGAAATTAAGCAGGTCAGATGACTCCTGAGAGACCATTGTTTTATTGCAACAGATCACCTTGAACAAGGTTGGCATTCATTCAAAGCCTTCAGCCTGGGTCACAGATCCAGGAATTTCTTCTGCTTCTGTGCAGTAAGAGGAAAAGTCCAATCCGCAACATATTATCATTCCTTTACCACACTGCTCCAAGGATTTCTCCAACATGCTGATAGCTCAGAATACGCACTATAAAAAGTAGAGGAAAGGAATCTGATGCTGCCCTATGTATTGCAATCCGGTGAGCATGATCAATCTCAAAAGGACGGGCAAAGGAGAGATTCAGTAGTTTAGGCAAAGATTGTTCTGCAAAAGAATGCAGATCCTGCTGCTCCACTCTTTCCGGTAAACCATGTATTCTGAGTGTATTCCTTCTGCTATGGTTGTTAGCCTCTTCCAGCTGTTTATACACCACATAAATCTCTTTAAGTCAATGGCCATGTAACACAACTTCAGTTTCAATGCTACTGATCAACAAAGCTCATATCGCTTTGAACTCCACCAGAAGAGCACCATTAAATGCATCACTCGACTGATTTGGGGCCTTCTTCTCAGGCAAAGATGGGTCTTGTTTAGATGGCTTTGAGCCCATCCTGAAACCCTCCTCAAGCTTGCCTGATTTTGCTACCATCCACTTTAATACCCGAACCTTCTTGCATGTAGAGTCCTCGAGACAGATTGCACCAAACAAAGGTTTGTTAAAGGAGGTGTTTTTTATCTTGGTTAAGTAGGCTATCTGGGAGCTTTCCTTCTATGCTGCCGTTCTTTAGCAAGCTCAGCAGTGCCCTCTGCAACTCTGATTCTTCCAATTTGGCAAGAGGAAGCAGTACCTCAAAACAAGCCAATTCTGCACTAGCCAGAACATTTTTGCTTGATCATTAAGCTTAATCACCCTTGTCATTCTTATTTGCCATAGAGTAATAGAATAATGCTGATGGACAAGGCATCAATAAAATACAACAATTATTTCTTTTTATCAGTGAATTTATAATGTACGTGATGAAATCACTCATGTTACTATAATAAAGTAGACTCTTGTCCTCAGAAGCTCCTAGCTAGTTATTCCATAAGGTGCAATGAGCTTCTTTATCTTTTTCACGCATACAAATAGCATAGAGTACTCTCATGCTTTCATTTCCTGCCTTCATATGAGCAGAACATGAGCAAAGGTAAAAAGTAAGGAGAAAAAATGCCTTTTCTATTTTGTGGTCTGTTTCTAGCTCTTTCTGCATATAATTTTATATCTGCATGTCTATATCAGAACAGGAAATGAAAGCAGAACAGTGCCACTGTTTCATTTCCTGTCGCTCACATTCTAATGGGAAATTTCCTTGGATATAGTTTTGATGAAAACACTTCTTTCATCTGATAGGGACACTATCTTGTAGCTGGTGAACTTATCAGTCTTGCCAGTTTTCTAACATCTCAAATTTTAACTACTAGAAACCATTAATCTTTGGCTTAAATACATTAAAGATTAATTTGCTTTACTTCAGGTCTACATCTGCCTACTATATTTACAGCATATAATCTTATCTACTTAAATTAGATATTATAGGTCTTAGAAATAAATAAAATATAATTTTTATTAAAACTAAAGGCAATGTGTTTTAATCTATTCCATGTTGGATGAAAAAATTGGGCTAGTTTGCACCTTCATTGGTGTTACATTTTAATACTAAATATACTGAGGGCATTCCCATTTCCTTTCTTCATAAAAATCTTCCTCTCTGTAATCTCTTGATCCTGTAGTGTTTTCTAATCTTTTATATTGGGAAATTGAAGCTAAGGTATCTTAAATGCAAAAGTAATATTTCCTCTTAAGAAACTAGTTTTCTACAACATTTCATATTTATAATTAATACAAATGCCCTAAAAGAAGTGTCTGTTATGATGTTTAACATTTGGATGGCTGGACTAATTTTGTGGAAATCCACAATCAGCCACTGGAACAACCGGGATGTTATTTTATAGGTGTAAAGAATATGTATTATTTTCATCTTGGAGTCTCACATATAGCATATTTTGAATACTGAAATGGCAATAGTGATCATTCCAAATTGTAGTTTAATGGTTCTGTCATCATTTGACCCCAGGATAGCAAAGGTGCTCTTGCCATCCAGGGTAAAATCCCCATTATTTTCTTTGGGCCCGATTTTCATTTTTATCTTTAAGGTGCAAAGCGCTAAGCGGGCAGCATGAAAAATCGCTGCTACCCGCTTAGTTCCATTCCCCACTTCCACTCCGCCCCAGAATGCCCCAACACACCCCAATGCTAAGCGGATAGCATCTGGGCGTATTAGGGACTTAACTGGGATTTTCCAAAGGCACTATCCGTTTAGGTGCCTTTGGAAAATCCCAGTTAAGGCATTTACATGGGTAACATGGGCTGTTACCCGTGTTACTGCCTACAAAAATCAGGCCCTTTGTTTGTAAAATGGTGTATGCAGAAAGTGTCATGTAGGAGTTTCTATTGCTTCAGCAGGGCCAGTACAAGGATTAGAGGTGCACTAGGTGGGGTCCTCCATCCTGCTGTGCCCTCATCCGCCCCACTGCCGCCACTGCCACCCCCTCTCTGGGGCCTGCAGCAGCAGAAATGGTTTAGAAACAGAGACACAGTGCTTACCTAAAGTCTCTGGGGCTGCATCACAGTTCCTGCCTTCTATGACATGCCACTTCCATCCCCTCCCCCTCCAATACAGATGTCTGGTTTATACAAATAATTTTGTTGTCTGCAAATTTGATCTTCTCACTTGTTGTTCCCATTTACAGATCATTTATAAATATGTTAAAAAATAGTGAGCCCAGTACAGATCCCTAGAGCACGCCACTATTCACCTTTCTTCATTTAGAAAATTGACTAGCTAGTCCTACACTCTATTTTCTATCTTTTAGTCAGTTCTCGATCCACAATAAGACACTATCTCCTATCCCATGGCTTTTTCATTTCCTCAAAAGTCTCTCATAAGGGACCTTGTCAAAGTCTTTCTGAAAATCCAGATACACTACATAAACCATCTCAGCATCCTTTACTGTTTATTCACATTTTTCCCACTCTTCTAAGCTTTCTATGGTGATGACCTTTCAGTGACTGTTTGGAAGTGTGTTATTCACTGTAGGGGCTTCGCCACTGGGTTCTTCACACACTTTGGGGTATGTTTACTAAACTGTGGTAATGTCACTCGCGTTAGGTTCCGCGGTAAAGGTACAGATGCCCATATAAAGGCGTGGGCGGTGTATCGTTACAGTAAGCCATATCAGCTAACGCATGTTACAAACTAACGCATGCTACAAGGCGCCCTGTAAGGTGCCTTGTAAGGTGCCTTGTAAGGCATCTTGTAAGGTGCCTCATAAGGCACCCTATAGGGCTCCTTAGGCTAAGCGCCATATTAGGCACCCCTGGACAAGGCACTCTAGAAGGCACCCTGAGCTATGGAACCATAGGTTAAGGTGGCCTAACAAGGTTAAGGTGCCCTGGTTAGTGTGCCCTAAGGGCTGTAAGGTGCCGCAGGATGACATGTATGACCTGTGAGGAACAGAGACATAGGCGTGGGAAATACCAGAAACTCCCCAGGACACTGAAGAAGGCAGACAGAATGGTGACAGTGAAGCAGAATTAGTGCCTAAGGAAACAAAAGAGAGTGAAGGTACTCCTGATGAAAATGAATCATAGGGAGAGTCAGGAAAGGGACAGACTGACACAGATTTTAGTGCACCTCCTTCACCTAGAGATCCCAGAAGAACAGGGGGAGCAGTGAAACCCACTTTGAAACTGACCTTTGCTACCTTGGAGAACCCAACACAAATACCACTGAGGGTGGTCCATAAGAAATTGGCTGCTTATTGCACAAACGGGGTTCAGAAATGCTTTGAGATCCTGGTACAAAGAAGGAAGTTGAAGTAAATAAAAGAAACCATACTGTCTTGTTGTGGGCAACAAGAAATTTAGGAGGGGGAAAGTGAACTCTCCCCAAAGGTAGGTGTTTGAGATTGTGTTGAGTAACCTGTGATAAAGATAAATGGTCACTTTATTCTGCTAAAGAGGCAACTACTAAAGAGGTCAGATGAGGGACAACATTAAGGGTTGCAGCCTGCCGTAACGGTCATTGTGCTAGCAGAGCTGGAGAGTAAACATTTGGAGAGGATATGCAAATCACTGACTATGGGAAGGAGTCAGAGTTAATATTTGTTCATATTTATATCTATTATTAAGATTTACATTTTAAATTTATAGGGAATAGTGTAGGGGAATAAAGTGCATATACTATTCAGAGGGTGAAGAGGTGAATACTGGAGGGGCTGGTGGAAACTGCTCAGCATAAGGGCAATGACATCCAGTAAACAGGTACTGGCACCAGCAGCCCTGAGTAAAATAACAAAAGAAGAAGAAATGAAGTAGTTCTGGACTTGGAGGCTGTTAAGCTTCTTTATCTAAGAGAGCTCTCCCTCACCTGAAATGAAAGGAGATAGCTCCCCCTGCAGAATCAGCTAACCTGAAAAGCCTTCTGAGAGCCTAGTCAGGCTTGGAGTGAAGATGCCAGCAGACCCAGTCAGAGGTAGAAATGAAGATAGAGCTTCAACAGTGGGTGTGACTTTGGGCTAGTAAACAAAAGGAAAAGGAGGGGTGTTAGGAGACGGGTTAATAAAGTTAAATCCGTTTAACATAAGAACATAAGATATGCTATACTGGGTCACACGAAGGTCCATCAAAACCAATATCCTGTTTCCAACAGTGGCCAATCTAGGTCATAACTACCTAGTAGTTTCCCCAAAAGACACAGGTTCCTCAATGCTTGTATTGGGTCAAGCAGTGATATCCTGGGTCCCTTTTAATAAAGGTTTATGGACCTTTCCTCCAGCAACTTGTCCAAACCTTTTTTAAACCCAGCTACTCTAACAGCTTTTACTACATCCTCCGGTAACAAATTCCAGAGTTTGATTACACGTTGAGTGAGAAAATATTTTCTCTTATTAGTCTTAAATAGGTTACCCTGTAGCTTTATTGCATGTTCCCTAGTCTTTCTATATTCTGATAACGTAAACAATTAATCTACATTTATCCATTCCACTCCATTCATTAATTTATAGACCTCTATCATATCTCCCCTCAGCTGTCTCTTTTCCAGGTTGAAGAGCCCTAACCTTTTTAGCCTCTCTTCATAGGAGTATCCTTTCATCCCCTTTACAATTTTGGTGGCTCTTCTCTGTACCTTTTCTAATAACGCTATATCCTTTTAAAGATACGGCGACCAGAATTGCACACAATATTCAAGGTGTGGTCACACCATGGAACATAAGAACATAAGATTTGCCATACTGGGTCAGACCAAGGTCCATCAAGCCCAGTATCCTGTTTCCAACAGTGGCCAATCTAGGTTATACGTACCTAGCAGTTTCCCCAAAGACACAGGTTCCACAATGCTTGTACTGGGTCAAGCATTGATATCCTGGGTCCCTTCTTAATAATGGTTTATGGACCTTTCCTCCGGGAACTTGTCCAAACCTTTTTTAAACCCAGCTACACTAACAGCCTTTACTACATCCTCCGGTAACAAATTCCAGAGTTTGATTACACATTGAGTGAAAAAATATTTTCTTTTGTTGTTGTTGTTGTTGTTAAGTGCCGTCGAGTCGGAGTCGACTCATGGCGACCCTCTGGATAGCTATCCTAAATTGTGTTCGGTCTTCAGTCAGGCGGCTCATTGTTGACAGACTGGTACCCGTAGCTGCTGTTATTGTATTGATCCATCTCATTGCTGGCCTTCCTCTTTTGCGTTGACCTTCTATCTTGCCAAGCATAATGTCTTTCTCTAATGATCTCTCTCTTCGCATGATGTGTCCAAAGTATGAAAGTCGAAGTCTTGTCATCTGAGCTTCTAAAGAAAGCTTAGGTTTGATCTCCTCTAGTACCGACTGGTTTGTTCTTCGAGCAGTCCATGTATTCGCCGCCAGCACCATAATTCACAGGCATCAATTTTCTTCCTGTCTATCTTTTTCACTGTCCAGCTTTCACATCCATATGATGTTATTGAAAATACCATGGCTTGAACAAGTCAAATCTTTGTATGGAGAGACATCTCTGCTCTTGAGAATCTTATCTAGGTCTTTCATAGCCATTCTGCCAAGAGCAATGCGTCGTCTGATTTCTTGACTGCTTGTTGCTTCTTTATTGATAGTTGATCCAAGTAGGCTAAAGTTGTTCACAATTTCAATTTCTTCTCATTCAACGATGAACCTGTTGATTATGCCAGTTGTCATGATCTTTGTCTTCTTTACATTAAGGTGCAGGCCCATTTTGAGACTATGTTCTTCGATTGTGAGAAGCAAATGTTTCAGATCATCTTCACTTTCAGCCAGTAATGTGGTATCATCAGCATAGCGAAGGTTGTTGATGAGTCTTCCACCAATCTTCACACCTCTGTTGTCTTCATACAATCCTGCTTCTCTGATGATTTGTTCTGCATATAAATTAAACAGGTAGGGGGAAAGTATGCAGCCTTGTCTTACACCTTTGCTTATTTTAAACCATTCTGTTTCTCCTTGTTCCGTTCGAACTGTTGTTTCTTGATCAATGTACAGATTGCGCAATAGAACGATCAGGTATTCTGGTATACCCATGCTTCTTAATGTGGCCCAGAGTTTCTCATGGTTTACACAGTCAAAAGCCTTGCTATAGTCGATAAAGCACAAATAGATATCCTTTGGTATTCTTTAGTCTTTTCAAGGATCCATCTCACATCCGCAATGATGTCTCTCGTTCCTCGCCCTTTCCTGAACCCTGCTTGCACTTCAGGTAGTTCTTGTTCCAGGTATGGTTGTAGTCTCTTTTGAATAATCTTCAGTAGAATCTTGCTGGCATGTGGGATCAGAGCGATTGTGTGATAATTTTCACAGTCAGTTGGATCACCTTTCTTTAGTATTGGTATAAACACAGATCTTTTCCAGTCAGTTGGCCATGATGTTGTCTTCCATATTTCTTGGCAGAGCCTTGTGAGTACGGTAACAGCTGCATCAGATTGCTGCAATACTTCTATGGGAATGCTATCAATGCCTGGTGCTTTGTTCTTTGATAAGACTTTCAATGTTGCTTCAACTTCTTCTTTCATCACCAATGGTTCCCGATCATAAGGTACAGGTTGAAACGGCTGTTGGTCCACTTGATCTTTATCATATAAAAACTCTGTATATTCCTTCCACCTTTTCTTGATCTTCTCAGCATCATTCAACATAGAACCTTGAGCATCTTGTAACATTCCAATTCGAGGCTGGAACTTTTTCTTTAACTCTCGTAGCTTTAGGAAAGACGATCTTGTTCTTCCTCTAATAGTTTCTGCTTCTATTTCCTTGCAAGTGTCATTGTAGTACTTTTCCTTGTCCTGTCTTGCTGCACGTTGGAAATCTCTGTTGAGTTCTGTGATTGTCTTTCTTTCTCCTCTGGCTTTAGCTTCTCTGCGTTTCTGGGCAATTTTCAGAGTTTCTTCCGTCATCCATTTTGGCCGTTTTTGCTTTTTCACCTTTTGTAGAGACTTCTCGCTTTCTTCCAACACAACCTTCTTGATGTCATTCCATAACTGTTCCGGAGCTCTGTCATTTGTATCTAAAGCAGCAAATCGATTTTGCAGGCAGTCTTTACATTCCAGTGGTATATTCTCAAGGTCATATTTTGCTGCATTCATGAGTGGTTTGCTCTTTTTCAACTTTAGCTTGAGTTTGCATACTAGTAGTTGATGATCTGTACCACAGTCAGCTCCAGGTTTTGTCTTTGTTGATGTTACAGAGCTTTTCCATCGTTGACTTCCACATATGTAGTCAATTTGATTTTTATATAATCCATTCGGTGAAGTCCATGTGTACAGTCGCCGCTTGTGTTGCTGGAAGAAGGTGTTTGAGATGAATAGATCATTGGTCTTGCAGAATTCTATCAGTCTTTCTCCAGCTTCATTTCTGTTGCCAAGTCCATATTTTCCAACTACTTTGCCTTCTTCTTTGTTGCCAATTTTTGCGTTCCAGTCACCCATGACTATCAGGATATCCTGTTTGCATGTTCTGTCAATTTCAGCTTGTACTTGTTCATAGAACTCTTCAATTTCATTCTCTTCTGCAGCTGTTGTTGGGGCATATACTTGAATTATAGTTGTGTTGATAGGCAATCCTCATAGACGAATATAGATTAAGCGTTCGCTGACTGCATTGTATTTCATTACAGTTCTTGCAAGTTTCTTCTTTATTATAAATGCAACACCATTTCTTCTTTGTCTTTCATTTCCAGCATAGTAGACCATGTGATCATCTGATGCAAAGTGCCCCATGCCAGTCCATTTCAGTTCGCTGACACCCAACAGATCAAGTTGTACACATTCCATTTCATTCTTGACCAGCTCCAACTTCCCTTGGTTCATGCTTCATACGTTCCATGTTCCAATGTGTAAGACATCTTTACAGCTTCTGACTCTCATTTCATGCGCAGCTACATCAGCAATCAGACTTCCCAAGGGCTTTTACAGAACCACATCATAAATTCTGGCTTTACTCTGAAAAGTCTTCAGCTCTTCCCCAGTACCTAGTTGAGTGCCTTCTGACCTGGGGGTCTCATCTTCCAGCACCATAGCACAATTTGTTTTGTTGTAACTATCCATTGGGTTTTCATGGCAAGATACAGAAGTAGTTTGGTGTTGTTGCTGTTGTCACAAAAAAGTGATCCTCCACCGTCAACACTGTCCCATTCTGCTGCTGCCCAGATGGGTGGTTTGTCTTGGTCAGATTACACGTTGAGTGAAAAAATATTTTCTTTTATTAGTCTTAAATAGTTTACACTGTAGCTTCATTGCATGTCCCCTAGTCTTTCTATATTCTGATAACGTAAACAATCGATCTACGTTTACCCGTTCCACTCCATTCATTAATTTATAGACTTCTATCATATCTCCCCTCAGCCGTCTCTTTTCCAGGTTAAAGAGCCCTAACCTTTTTAGCCTTTCTTCATAGGAGTATCCTCCCATTCCCTTTACCATTTTGGTGGCTCTTCTCTGAACCTTTTCTAATATCGCTATATCCTTTTTAAGATACGGCGACCAGAATTGCACACGATATTCAAGGTGCGGTCTCACCATGGAACAATATAGAGGCATTATAATATCTTTTGTTTTATTTTCCATTCCTTTCCTTATGATACCTAGCATTCTATTTGCTCTCTTGGCTGCCGCTGCACACTGGGCTGAGGGTTTTAACATGGTATCCACAATGACGTCTAAATCTTTTTCCAGGGTGGTGGTTCCTAATGTGGAACCTTGCATCGTGTAACCATAGTTTGGGTTGTTCTTCCCTAGGTGCATAACTTTGCACTTGTCCGCATTAAATTTCATCTGCCATTTTGATGCCCAGTCTTCCAATTTATCAAGATCCTCTAGCAATTTTTTGCACAATCCTCTTGGGTTTTAACAACTTTAAATTGTTTTGTGTCATCTGCAAATTTGATAACCTCACTCGTTATTCCACTTTCCAGGTCATTTATGAATATGTCAAAAAGCAGTGGACCCAGCACAGATCCCTGGGGTACACCACTATTCACCTTTCTCCATTGGGAAACTTGGCCATTTAGCCCTACCCTCTGCTTTCTATCTTTTAACCAGCTCCTGATCCACAGTAGTACACTGCCTCCTATCCCATGACTCTAGTTTTGCCAAAAGTCTCTGATGAGGGACCTTGTCAAAGGCTTTCTGAAAGTCTAGATACACTATATCAACCGACTCACCTTTGTCTCCCTGTTTATTCACACCTTCAAAAAAAACATAACAGATTAGTAAGACAAGATCTTACTTGTCTAAAGCCATGTTGGTTGTTTCCCATTAAGCCATGACTATCTACATGTTCAGTAATTTTGTTCTTTATCATGGTTTCTACCATTTTTCCCGGTACTGACGTCAGGCTCACCGGTCTGTAGTTTCCTGGATCACCCCTGGAACCCTTTTTAAAAATTGGCGTTACATTGGCGATCCTCCAATCTTCAGGTATTATAGATGATTTTAATGATAGTTCACAGATTACTAATAGCAGGTCTGCAGTCTCATATTTTAGTTCTTTCAACACCCTTGGATGTAAGACACCACATATAAGATCATAGTGGGTTATTTGAACGGCATTGGAATACTTTGATGAACACTGTATTGTAGTTTTACACTTTTAACCTTGGTTATTTTTAATAGGAGGAAAAGCTTCAATGAATGGTATTGAATGCATTCTTATCCTATGCTGCTATATCACCCTGTTTGCTTAAATCACTTATTCTACTACAGATTGTTTATACTTATAAATAAATACATAAATTCATTTTACTATTTAAGCCAACCTTGTTCACAACAGTGCTTTTTAAGAGGTTTTCCTGGGGTGAAGTGAGGGAAATCCTACCCGCTAACACCTTTCTTCTCCAGATAGAGTCACCAGGCACCAAAATGACAAAGACCGAGGGAGCCCACTGTCAAGGGGTCTTCAGCCAGGCCAATCCCTCACGCAGAAGCACTATCAAGGGAGTGCCAAATTAAGGACTAAGGGAGTTATTTTAGAGGCCTTATTTGTGATTTAAAGTATAAAATATGGCATTTACATTGATGTCCATTATATGTCACAGCATGGTTACAGCATAGCCTGGGTAGATCAAAAAACTACACATATATTTCCTATGGGGGATGCAAAGTGTGCCTTTGAATCAATGCTGACTCCTGGCAACCCAACAGCTTCTGGGTTCTCTTGTTAATTTTACTAAAAGTAGCTTTCTAGGCCTTTCTTGTAAGGAAACAGAGGGTTAAGTGACTTGCCTGAGGTCATAAGGAGTGCCAGAGGAATTTAAACCCTGTTTTTGTGGTTACCAAGCCAATGCTCTAACCACTAGACTACTCCATTGCTTGTAGGATGTGCACATGTATGAGTTTTAAATGATGATTTATTCAACAAATCCTTTAGAGGAAGGATTAAGGGGTCTATCCTTCTTAATCCACCATTGTTTATTTCCCCTTTCAAATTTAAATAATGGAAAGATAAGGGTCTCTGTAGTTAATGGACAACATTTCTATGTATAGGTTTTCAAGTGGTTCACATAGAAACATGACAGCAGAAAAGGATCATGTGCCCTATCTAGTCTGCCCTTCCATCTTTTTTTTTTTTTTGTGCCATCAATTCAGTGCTGATTCCTGGCAACCTAGTTGCCTATGGGTTTTCTTGGCAATGAATTACTAGAAATAGCTTGCTAGGTCTTTTCTTCCACAGCAATGGAGGGTAAGTGACTTGCCCAAGGTTAGAAGGAGTGCTAGTGGGACTTGAACTCCTGATCCTTTTGGGTACTAGGAAGCTGCTCTAACCATCAGGTTACTCCTTCACTCCAAGATAGGCCCTTCTATATCAACTATGAAAGTCCCCTTTTTACCTTTAGATTTCCTCTGTGTTTGCCCCATGCTTTTTTGAATTCAGATATTGTCCTCATGTCCACCATCTCTACTGGACAACTATTCCACGTATCTACCACTCTTTCCATAAAGAAATATTTCCACATACTCCTCCTGAGTCTATCCCCTTTCACTTTCATCGTAGCAGAGCTTGCCTTCAATTTAAAGAGACCCTCCTGTGCATTTATGCCACAAAAGTATTTAAATGCCTCTATCATATTGCCCCTATCCAGCCTTTCCTCTAAAGTATACATATTAAGATCTTTAAGTCTGTCCTCATAAGCTTCATAACGAAGACCATTAACCATTTTAGTAGCCACCCTCTGCATCAACTCCAACCTACTTATATCATTTTGAAGGTGCGGTCTCCAAAATTGCACACAATACTCCAAATGAGGTTGCACCAGAGGCTTATACAGAGGCATTATCACCTCCTTTTTTCTGCTGGCCATTCCTCTCCCTATACACCCAAGCATCCTTCTGGCTTTCGCAGTCGCCTTTTCTCTTTAGCTACTTTAAGATCATCAGACACAATTACACCCAGGTCCCGCTCCTCTTTTGTGGACAGAAGTACCTCACCCACTACACTGTACCGCTCCTTTGGATTTTTGTAGCCCAAGTGCATTTTTTAACATTAAATTTCAGCTGCCAAATTCTAGACCATTCTTCAAGCTTAGCTAGATCCCTCCTCATGTTATCCGCTCCTTCATGGGTGTCTACTCTATTGCAAATTTTGGTATCATCCGCAAACAAAGGGTAAGCAGTGGCTTTCCAGGATTGTCTTTAATAATGGTTTATGGACCTTTCCTCCAGGAACTTGTCCAAACCTTTTTTAAACCCAGCTACACTAACAGCTTGGTATGAGACCAGCCTCTGACTGTTAAAAAAAGTCTATTGATTTTTTTATTTCCCTGCAAACCATTTCAGGTATGTTTTTCATCTTTAATGAACAAAATTGCCCTGAAATGGAAATTATAAAAACAAAATGAAACAAAATAAAAATGTATTAAAACAAATCAAAATGAAATGAAAAAAATCTGTGAATGACACACAGAAATGAAATGAAATTAGATTTTTTTTGCCTACATATCTCTAATATTCAATGTCAGAATCTAGACAGTGGCTGGCGCTAAATATCCAGTTTCAGCACTAACTGCTGTAACTATCCAGATAATAGTGATATTTAGCCACTATGGGGTCTATTCCGAGCCACAAATAGTGGGGTCTATTCCGAGCCGCAAATAGCGGGGATGTATATCCTCGCTATTCATCTCACTTGCTGTCCCCATGCAAGACTTCCTATATGAACAGTGGAGTTGTATGGGGAGCCTTAGATGAGGGTGGGAGGGGGCGAGCTGAAGGCAGAGCGAGGGCGGTGCGTGGGTGGGCCATCACCCTGTGGTATGCTGGTTAGATGGGACCCTTACATCTGGGGTATACCGGTTAGATAGGGACTTATTCTGCCTCAGAGGTGGAATGTCCCCCTGGACGCGGGATAGCAATGGCGGCCAGTGATGACAAAGCAGAGAGGCGTGCAGGAGGTTCCCTGCAGCCATATCCTGGCTATGAGAGGCCGGACCAGGCATCTGACTGCAGGGAAAGGACAATCTCAGTGGTGGGTGGCGTTTGTGGCTCCGTAATGGAGCCATGATGCCATGGCAACAAGACACTGGCACTGTGACTCCATTACGGAGCCCGACTGAGTTAGCCAGCTATGCGGCTGGGCGTGCGATCAATCAGAATTGGGGCCAGGCTGCACATCTAGGCCAGTAGAACCAATTCTGATCCCATGAAGGCTAGATTCCCCCCAGGGATCAGAATCAGGTCTACTGCTATACGCCCCAATTCTGCCTGGCCGCACAATGGGCAGGATGTCCATTTGTGACTAGGCCTTTATCTAGACAGCAAAACTACATAAACTTCAAATTGCTTCTCTCATGGCCTAACCTTATGCAGTTTGTTATCCGGTTAGCGGTCTAAATATTGCTGCTAACTGGATAACCCTGAACAGAGGCAGTCAAAGGAAATATTCAGCAGCACTATCCGGACAGCACCACTAAATAGTATGCTGGCCAGCACTTATCCAGTTAGCAAGTCCTGCTAACTGGATAAGTGCTTTGGAATATCAGGTCTAATGTTACCTACAGGTTATAGACAAAGTTTTAGCCATTGCTTGTCCAATGACCAGTAAACAGAATTTTACATTGTCAATCTTTTGATAGCCCTTGTTGTCCATTCTGCTGGTACAGCATTTGGGGCCAGAGAAGCATAGGGAAGAGGAAGCTGATCCATCACAACCACATCAAGGGCAGAGACATCAGCCAATGGAGAACATCTCAGGAGTGAGTGGGCCAGGAACCAAAGGCTGGTGACAATGATGATAGCCAAGAACCAGAGACTCGTAACACTGCCAGGAACTAGAAGCTTGTAATGTGGAGGAAATAAACTTGAAAAGGCAGATGATGAGAGCAAACATCTTGAGGAGGAGGGGAGAGAATACTATTCACCAGGATGTCAGCATCCCTGGGGAGAAAGAAAACCTTTAATAGAGGTAGTCCATGGCAGGCGGTTACAACAGCATCAGCTGAAGGAGGAAGGCTCAGAGTTCCAAGCTGATATCAAGGAGTCATAGCACTGCATGGGCCATGGATTTGGAAGGTTGTGGTCAGAGCTCTGGACCCTGAATGCAACCTTGGCCTCCTTCTGAGGCTGAACTGTGGAGCAAGCCCCACCACCTGCCAAACCATCCTCAACAGGGCACTCCATGGAGCTGCTCCCCTCTCATTTTTAGTCTACCTCATCTCAGAGTCTGCCAGATCTATTACTCAGTCTGTCTAGTTTCTCACCCAGTAATGTCTGGTTTTCTCAGATTTCCATGGGCAGGCCAGGTAGACCTCAGAGGTGGGATGAGGTGAACAAGTCCCTTCTAAGGAGACCTCAAGCTCTGAGCCAAGTCATCACCAGTTGAATACCCATCTATCAAAGTAAAGTCATGGAAGGAAGAAGAAATAGTAAATAGGGACACTTAATTTACCACTTACATACATGGCATATGTATATAGTGGCACTTTAGACTAGATGGACCATACTGGTCTTTATCTGCTGTCATTTACTA
Source organism: Ichthyophis bannanicus (assembly GCA_033557465.1). Lineage (NCBI taxonomy): Eukaryota > Metazoa > Chordata > Amphibia > Gymnophiona > Ichthyophiidae > Ichthyophis > Ichthyophis bannanicus. The sequence continues at coordinate 494,679,240 of CM066035.1, forward strand.
TGTTACTATGTTAAAAATATCACTCATGGCCAAGAGTTGCCACCGTGCAATGATGGGCTTCTCGGGGGCATGGGTTCCTTGGGTTCTGCTGTCTCACCCTTCTTATCACTTTATGTATTCTTCTTCTGTGGGTGATAGCAAGGTTGTACAGCTTATAGCATACAAGGACAATGTCATAGACTTTGGCCCCAGCATGTTTAAGCACCTGAATCAACTTTTCAAAATTCTGAATGTCTGCTTGATTACAGCTCTGTTATGTCTGTGTGCCCTATTGAAGTTGTGTTCAGCTTCTCCCTCAGGGTGGGTAATGAGGGTTATCAGCCAAGTCTTGAGGGGATAGTATCTGTCACCTGCAGGGACAAAAAAAGAGGAGATATAAGTGAGTGCGCACATCATTGTAGTGCATACTCATAAAGGAGCTCATAAAGGCATAAGTAGTCCCTAGCACTTCCATGACTGCTTATTGCATGCTCTGAGAGGTTTCTGTGGGAAGAGGAATAGTTGGTTTGTTAGTAGAGAGTATGTGTGGGTGATATGTGCTCACTTAAAAGCCATGCCATGATGATTTGGCCATTCTCAAAGCACTCATATAGGTGATGTAGCACCCTCTTGTACCAAGAAGGAATCTGCAGGATCATGTGTCCATTGAGGAAGGGTTAGGATGGCTGTTATAGTTGGAAATTCAATCATTAGACATGTAGGGCCCTATATTCAATTGGGCGGCTATGTGCTGCTATGGTGCATAGCCATCACCAGCGACCTCTAACCCCAGATATTCAATGCGGGGGTCATATGCGGCCCTGGCATTGAATATCTGGGGTCACTGCACAGCCTCTGATGCCGCAGAAGCTAACCAGGTAGCGGTGATATTGCACCACTACCCGGTTAGCTCCTACAGGTAAAATTAGGCCAGCTTTTCTTTGCCTAATTTTACCCACAGGTTGTTAACTGGGTAGCAGTGCAATATTGCTGCTACCTGGTTAGTGACTGCCGCTGCCTATGACAAACCCCGGAACGCCTATGACATGCCTGATGTTAAGCGGTTAGCATTGAGGTGTATGGCAGCATTAATTGGGGATATTCAACGGGACTAACCCATTGAATATCTCATTCAGCGGCATTTACACAGTTTAAAGGTCAGTAAACCATGTAAATGTCTTTGGGCCCTTAGATATCTGGATGGCTGGTGGACATGAGGATCACTTGATAACTTGCCTGCCTGGTCCGAAGGTGGCGGACCTCATGTACCACCTAAATAAGGTTTAAAATAGTGCTGGGGAGAAGTCTGCTGTCTTGGTACATGTTGGTACCATTGACATAGGAAAGTGTGGAAGGGAGGTTCTGAACCCAAATTTAGGATTTTAGGTAAAATGTTGAAATCCAGTATTTCCAGGGTAGCAGTCTCAGAAATGCTTCCCATTCCACATGCAGGACCTAAGAGGCAGGCAGAGCTCCGGAGTATCAATACATGGCTGAGATGATAGTGCAAGGAAGAGTGTTTTGGATTTGTTAGGAACTGGGCAAAACTTTGGGGAAGGGGTGGAGGCTTTTCCAAAAGGATGGGCTCCACCTTAACTAGGGTGGAATCAGGTTGTTGGCATTAACCTTTAAAAAGGAAATAGAATGAAAGGAGAATCCAGGATGGCCGCAGGAAGGCGTCTGTCGCTGTAATACTTTCTTAGAATGGGTAAGAGGAAAGCTAAAGTGGGCAAAAAGCCCTCCATTGCCCAGGCGGTGTTCTCTTCATTACCCCTGTTGGGTTCTTCAGTCTCTTTCCTCACACATGTCCCGCATCAACCAGGAGAACTGGCGACTAAGAGTCCCATTAACAGCTCACCGGAGCTAGTGTGCTCGTCAAGCCAGATATCTTGTCTCAGGAGCAGTGGCCTGAATCAAAGGTTGTCTTGCTAGAGCAGAACTGCCCTATGAATCAGATGAAGCTGGCTGTTTCCTGAGCAGATGAGCCGGCGGCTCTAAGAGGGACGACTCCAGGAGAGCGGAGAGAGGCAGGTGTTGCCCTTCGGGGTCAGCGCCCTAGCAGCGTTCCACATTGGTGCTCTATTGGAGGGCCGGTTGTGCCAACTTCCTTGTCGATGGCGCTGCGGGCCCCAAAAGTCAGTGCTGGAGTGGTTGGAGTTCCAGTTACATTCTCCCTTGTTCGCACAGAGGTTTTTACACTGGAGACTATTTGGTCAGCCATAGGGCAACTTGGGGAAACCTTGGTCCCCTAGATGCATGCTCTGGCTATGCAATCTCAGGTGAATACTGCATTACTTCAACAGCATACAGAAGAAATTTCATCTCTTCAGTCTCACTTCTGAGTTGCAGTCAAAGGTTGGTCGGATGGAAGATTATGCAACCTCTTTTCGGAAGGACAATATCACTATGAAGGCAAGGATTGGAGACTTTTCTCATTAGCAGAAATTGAGTCTTATTAACTTTCCGAAGTCTTCTATAATTAATGCTAAGAAATGTTTAGATCATATTTACTGAAGGTGTTTGGGGTTCCGGTAAAATCTCACTCTCCAGTTTCTAAGATTTATTATATACCTACTGGTCATAGATCTGCTGGTACTGGAGATATTCCTGGTGTACAAAAAGCAGAATCATTAGATGTCTCAGGAATTTTGGAAACATCAGGGTCTGAAGTTTATATTCCATCTACACTTTTGGTTACCTTTACTTTATTCTCTGATAGAAGTTGGTTTGTTAATGTTTTCTTTCAGAAAAAGAAGTACTTTATTTAAAGGTTTTGCTGTTCAAGTGATCCCTGATCTTTCTCAGGAAACTCAGCCTTCTCTGGCCCAGAATACAGCAGTTGGGAGCTCCATTTTTCCTTAAAAATTTCCATGCAAATGCGCAGTTGAACTTCAATCAGTTTCTTATATCTGCTTTGATCTGCCTCAACTGCTGACATTTATGAACGCCTGTAGGTCAGCTGTCGCTTAGGATTCTCTCACTGCATGAATGTAATTCTTGGCTGCTCACCTGTCTAATTTCTGTAGTATTGGTTTATTTCTTTTGTTTCATGTAGGTTTCTTTCCCCCTTTTTGCGGGCTGTAGTGGGGGGTGGTATGAGAGTGACTTTGTGTATGGTCCTTGTTTCAATTGAATTTGTATTTATTCTTTATGTTGTTATTATGATTTCTGCTCCCTTTTTTCCTGACAAGTATGTTATATGCTTGTTTTTGTATAAAATAAGAAATATAAAATATTTTAAAAAGGAACTAGAACAGCTTTTAAACTAGATAATAGGGGAAAATAGACAGTCTTCCAAGAGCACATGGTTCGGAATGATGCAACCCTGAAGGATACTAGTAAAACAAGGAAGTTAGAGCATCCTGATAGAGAGGATCCAATAAAGGTAAAAACAACCCAGATGCCTTTAAGTAAAGAACATACAATTACCCAATCAAAAGTGAAGCTAACAAATTCACAATCAAAAAAATGCTAACACTAATTAGAAGTTTAATCAGATCCTTGCAGTGATGCAAAATCAGGAGGAAAAAAGATCTCTGTTCTACAGGAGCCTCTGACTGTCAGGCACATCAGAATTTATGCCCAGACACTGGCGCAGTACATCATAGATCTTAAAAAAAAACCTCCTAGATACAGAAACACATGGGTGTATGTTTACTAAACCTTATTAACATGCGCGCCGCGTTAGTCTGCAGGATGCCATAAAAGGAGTGGGCGGTCCGGTCAAAAATAGCAAAACGGGATTAGCGCGCGCTGCGCACTCTTGTGCGCCGTGCACATTAGCGCACGAGTAACGCGTGTAGGAAGCATAAGCAGGCGCGCTGATGTGCAAACAGAGGAACAGGGCTGCAGTACAATGGTAAAGACACTGACAGATGGTGCAGGGGTCATGGGTTCAATCCCCCACTGTGCCCAATGAATAAGGCTGGCTGAGGCACTGCCATTTATGTGTAATATTGCATTATGAGGCTTTTTAATTTTATTTTAATTACTGCTGCTAGCAAACGCACTCTCAAAGCGCTGTAACATAAGGTGCTGCATAAGGCATCCCATAAGGTACCCCAGAGGGCACCCTACCATGTTGCTTAAAGGGTGGCCTATAGGGCACCATATAGGGTGCCCTATGAGGCACAGCAAGGTCATAGCACTGTTTTTGATGGCAGCACTGTGCATTTAAACACATGAAAATCTTAAGTAGGTGCGCTGACATGCAAGGAGGAACAGCAGTGTAGCACAATGGTTAAGGCACTGACTGATGATACAGGGGTCATGAGTTCAATCCCCAGTGTGCCTAATAAGTAAGGCTGGCTGAGGCATCAGCTTTGATGTGTAAGTATTGTTTCCTGCATCACTTTATTTATATTTTATTAATTGCTGCCAGCAAACACACCCTCGTGTGCCGTAACCTAAGGTGCCGCATAAGGCACCCTATAAGGCACTCCATAGGGCACATTATAAAGTGCACTGTCCGCTATGGCACCCTATAATGTCCCCTATAGGGCACCCTATCAGTCGCTCCATAGGATACTGTATAGTGCACCTTATATGGACGGTAACCATAAGGTGCCCTATAGGGCGCCCTATAAAGCGGCCTCTGAGGCACCTTATGGGTACAGTACGCTGAGGGTGTTTTTGCTGGCAGCACTAATGTACATTAAAAATAGATAATGCTTTGGACAGCCCTATCAAATAACCCCACTGTGGGTTTGAACCCATGACATCTGGCTCCACTGGTAGTGAAGTAACCAGTGGGCTACAGCTCTATAGCTGCTAGCAAACCCCTGACTGGCTGCAGAAGGGCTGCAAGTCACCACACAAACAGTCTGCTGTGGTCACCAGGATAGGGTTAACCCACCCATACCCATGATGCACTGCACATGCAAATCAGCAGTCTACAGATGATCAAAAGATGGGGTATGCACCCCCACAGCACCTCGGCCTGGTAGGGGGAACTGACCATGTGTGGTACTGGCACAGAGTAACTACACACTGTCACATTGTGCAGGTACTGCACTCACCCTGAGGGTGAGGTGGGACGCCCAGCACCAGGTCCACAGCAGTGCTAATGTGTGAGATAGGTAGTTTCTGTAGACACCTTGGATATATCTGTATGTCTCAGTCAGGTTTAGCCCCTATGGACCCCTAGCAGGATTATATACTACCACCCTCCTCCTCCTCCAGGGCTGAGGGTGGTAAACAGGGTCTCCCACCAACAGATCCACATTATACCTCCCTGCAATGGTGGCAGTAGAGGGGACCATCAACCCCAGTCCTGCTGGGGAACAGACACCCTACAGGGCAGTCAATGCAGTTCTGTACACATCCATAACGCAATAGCAGACAGACATTAGGCCTGGATATGCTAAGCTGCACCCCACCACTATCTGATATTCTCCTGCAGTAAGCCTTCAGCCGCTGCACCCTGCAAGGTGTTCCATCAAGACACATACCAGCTGCAGACAGTCTGCTAGCTAGTCCATAGTGCATGTTCCTGGTGGAAATGCGTGCACCCAGAACTAGGGTGTCAGCATACACAACAAGCAGATAAATCAGTGACTGAGCCCCAAAAGGAAACCCATAAATATCACATGAGAGAAATACTATATAGCACTATGGGGGTGCCTAGACATGCTGTGGTCACTGCACAGTCAGGGTGAGAGTGATCTCCCAGCAGTACATGCTGTGGCCACCCTGTCTGTGCAGGTGGTGGCCGGGCACTACAATGTCCCAGCCAGTGCCCTATGCCCTGTGCAGATGCATCCTGGCCAGGCCACCCTTTCCGGGCTATACCCATGGTACCTTGCTCCTCATTATGCACATTGGCAGGCCAATACTGGCAACAGTGCTGGCAGTGTGGGCTGTGGAGGGTGTTTGCAGCCACCACACACTGGATAGACAGACACACACTCCCACACCTATGCCAGCATTGTGCTACTATTTAGCAGCCCTGGCCACCACACCAGTCCTGGGCACAGTGCAGGCATGGATATGGTACGCAATACTGTTGGGGGTCACTCCACAGGGTGGTAAACACTGTCAGAGACCAGACCTGAAGCACACTCCACAGACATCAGAAAGGTTGCTATGATGGAGCTCAATCAGTAAAATGTGCTTAACGTAGGAATTGCTATCTGCCAGTAATCATAGCAAACTTTTGATAGCTGTGTACCGTATTCCCAGGTGTAGGGTGGCATTGCTAAGGTATGCAAGTGCTAGTATTGGGAGATGCACGCAGGGCCCAATGTCCTGCCTCTCCAGGAGGCATTGGCTAATGGAGCCTGAGGGTGTGGGTGTGTCTGCCCCTGTTGGCTGCTGCTTTACGGCAGAGGTTCCCAACTCCAGTCCTGGTGTGCCAAACACTGTTCGGGTTTTCGTGCTGTCCCTCATGAATATGCATGAGATACATCTGCATACCATGGGGGTGGTGCATAGATATGCAGCACAGGCATCTTTATTAGAGGCAGCATGGAACCTGAATGGTGTTTGGCCCTCCAGGACTGCATTTGGGAGACTCTGCTCTAGGTAATGTGCCTGTTTATGGTGTCTTTGCTCTGTAGGGTAAAATGTAGGTGTTTTGGGCATGTTTACGTCATCTGCAATAAAGGTTCTGTCTGTATTAGCACGTTGTAGTAGTGGGTAAAATATGGGGACTGGGTTGGCAGGCACCATAGCTGGGACTTGAACCTGTGACCTTCTGCCTCCAAACACACTGGTTGTGTGCACTGCACCACCGTGTTGCCACAGAGACAGTGCATTCCCTGGTGATACCATGACTGTTTGTCCGGCAGGGCCTGTCTGTTGCAGTGCATGGCACCCACCTACACAGGGCTAGGCCATGGTCTGCTCTGGGCAGCTGCCACTGCCCCCCTCCACCACTAGTACCCCTCTGCTACCATGCTGACATGCCCTTCTGCTGGTGGTGCTGGTGGTGTGCAGTCTCAAGCCATCCAGTGTGCAGGTAGGCGGCTGCCTATGGTGCGTGTTGTGGGGTAGGGGTGCCTGCATAGGCGTCCACGCTTCCTCCCAACACCGCCTGCCAATGTTCTGTGCCCTTGGAGGTACCTGCTGGGTACTATCCCCTGTGACACTGTGATAAACACTCTCGTGCCCATGTTGGGCCCTCATCAGTTGCTGTCTGGCTGCTGTACAGTTTCAGCATTCCTAAGTGCCACCTAGGCATCTGCCTAGTCCGCACTGTGCCCCAGCTGCACCACAGCATGTGCCGCCTGCAGCCCTCTGTATCCCCTTTCCCAGCATCTGTCCAGTTGCCCATTCCGACATGCCCGCTCTGCTGTTGTGGAACATGTGCATGCCATAGGCAACCTGTCCAATAGAGAGGGAAACCCTGATCAGTGCTATTTCACTGTGGGATTATTCACCTTGTATGGGGACGGAGCGTAGACCCTTCCAAAATTCATATTTATTTTTTGGGGCTTTCTTGGGAGTGTTTTTTTATATTTCCATTACTATCACTATTGCCCAGCTTGATTATGATTTTTTTTTATTTCGTTGGGGTCATTTTCAATGTTTATTTGCACTTTTGTTCCGTGCACATGTATCACACATCACTTTTTTGTAGGTTTCCCTGGTTTTGCTGTACATTGCTGACAGAAATGGTTTCTTTTCCCTTTAAATCAGCTCTAACGCGAGGTTTTCACTTGCGTTAGTTTTGGCCTCGAATTTCACATCGTTAGTGTGCGGGGAGCCTCTCCCCTCCCACTCTCCACCCATTGACCCCTTCTCTCCGCCCCTGGGGAGCCTTCCTCCGCCCTCCGGGAGCCTTTCCACACCTTCAGTGCTTGTTTGTGCCGCTGCACGCGTGAGCGCGCACTAAAGTGCATTTTTGCACCGTAAAGCATCATTAGCGCGCGCTAAGGTACCTTAGCGCGTGCTAATTGCACAGCGCGCACGTTAAGAAGGTTTAGTAAACATACCCCATGATGTTTCTTGAATGTGATATCCAAAAACTATGTTGTAGAAAAACATATGGTGCCTACATTCTTAACATTACTGCACTTATCTTAATGCTGCTTCCATCACTCCAACACTAACAGTGATGCCATAAGCGTTTCGCTGAAGGCTTCCTCAAGGAGTGAACCTTAGCAATGCTTTCTTGGGCACTCAGTTATACATACAGTAAGGCCATCTAGGGAAATTAACTTCATTCCTCACAGCAACCTCTGCAACCAACAAAGACAACTCTACACTATATCCAATTTGTTGTATGCTGAACCAGTTGGGGCTCAGGACCAGCAACCAACATGGGTCTGCAGATCTGCAAGCCCTTTGGGCTACATGTCCTGCTGCAATGCATCTGCACTGTCTGCTTTGCTTGTAGGAAATGGTGCAAGCAGCCCAGGTGGGATTGCCACTGTGCACAACGAGGAGGGAGGAGTAGCCTAGTGGTTGGGGCAAGGTACTTCAGGCCGGAAGGTCGGGGGTTCAAATCCCACTAGAGGACAGCAACCTTGGGCCGGAAGGACTGGGGTTTCTAGTCCCGCAGATGCTCCTTGTGGTCTTGGGCAAGCCACTTAACCCTCCATTGCCCATGTTCCCTGTAAGTATTAGTGTATGTGTCTTATATCCCCGCGTGTTAAATGTATCCCCCAATTGTGTTGTGACCGCTTTGATTGAAGGATAAGGCGGTATAAAAAAACTGTCTAAATAAATAAATAAATGATCTCCTGGATAGTGTCATGTGGGTTGCCGATCTATGTTCATATCACTCCTTCTACCTAGGGGGCAAGAGACCTGTGAAACATTTTAAATAGGTGTTAACACCAGGTGGCAGGTCAAAAGGCCATTTGAAAGACTTCTTCTATCCAAGCAAGGACTGTTAATCACCCAGGAAGTTGGTCACAGCTTACCTCAGCAGCACAGGCATAAATAGCTTAACCAGAGCTCTGTGATCCTCAGTCTTGAAGGACTAGAAAAAGGGGACTGTTACTTCTGGAGAGAGATCTGCAATTGTGAGTATATACCTCTGGGAATTTTCTGAAAGGAATTATTTGTATTAAAGCTAATTAATCTGTGAACCCACTATTTTTTGTTAAATCAGTCAGGGCCTAGTAGCAGCAGTTTAAGTTTAAATTTAAAACACAGAAGAGAACTTTCTGGTTACATTTCATACCCAGCAGAGAGCTTGTAGTTTAAATTTAATAGTCACTCAGAGCCTAGCATCAGCAAAGTACTTTTAGTTTAAATTTAAAACACAGAAGAGAGCTTTCTGGTTAAATTTAGAACCCAGTAGAGAGCTTGTAGTTTAAATTTCATAATAAGTTAGAGCCTAGCAGCAGCAAAGAGCTATAATTTAAATCAAATCAGAATATAGCTTACCTCAGCAGCACAAGACAGGGTACTATGTAGCAGACCTTTTTTAATAAGTGTTATTTCCCTCCCTCCCTCCCCAACACCCACCCATCCCTGGGATAATCATAGCTTTATAGGTACTTGCACATCTTAAAAGACAGAAGGTGCTTTCAGGTAAAGCTTGTTACCCAAATCAGTCATACACTAAGGACCTGAGATTAATTAAGCTTCAGATGAACAAGGTATCTTAAACGTATTAGGTACAGTTTTATTAGTATAAATATCCATAGCAACCCTTAGTAAGTAAAGAACTTAAAGATCTAAACACAGACTTTAAACTAAGAATGCAGACAACAGTCCAGCAGCGAGATGGGGGCTTTCCAGTCTTTTGCATTGAGTGTCACATGTATGATTTTCTCCCAGTTGGTGAGAGGTCTTACGTGTGCACTACAAGCAAGCAGCTCTTTGCTCACAAGGAGCGAGTCCGTTCTCTAGAGGCTAGAGTAGCAGACTTGGAAAACATAAGAAAGACAGAGAGGTACATAGACGAAACCTACAGGGATATAGTCCTGAAGTCCCAACTCCAGTCTGGCAGCATCCCTGTTGCCATGCAGGAGAGAGGTCACGTGACAGGAGAGCATCACCCTGATGTGGCAGGAAGTGATCCTGTAACTAGGACCTGTCCTCCAGGTGATGTAAAACCCTCTCGCACCAAGGATGTTTCTCCAGGGCCATGTGCCCATGAGGGAAGGGTTAGCACAGCCGTTATAGTTGGTGATTCGATCATTAGGCATGTAGATAGCTGGGTGGCTGGTGGACGTGAGGATCGCCTGGTAACATGCCTGCCTGGTACAAAGGTAGCAGACCTCACGCACCACCTAGATAAGGTCTTAGATAATGCTGGGGAGGAGCCTGCTGTCTTGGTACATGTTGGAACCAATGAAAGGAGGAAAATATGGTAGGGAGGTTCTGGAGGCTAAATTTAGGCTTTTAGGTAGGAAGTTCAAATCCAGAACGTCTAGGGTAGTGTTCTCCGAAATACTTCCCGTTCCATGCGCAGGACCCAAAAAGCAGGCAGAGCTCCGGAGTCTCAATGCGTTAATGAGACAATGTTGCAGAGATGAGGGTTTTGGATTTGTTAGGAACTGGGGAACATTCTGGGGAAAGGAGGGGCTCTTCCGAAGGGATGGGCTTCACCTTAACCAGGATGGAACCAGGCTGCTGGCATTAACCTTTAAAAAGGAGATAGAGCAGCTTTTAAACTAGATAACAGGGGAAAGCCAACAGTCGCCCAAGAGCAGAAGGTTCGGAAGAATGTATCCTTGAAGGATACTACCAAAAACAGAGAGGTTCCAAAAAAGAACAAAGCCCAAATGCCTTCGAGTATGGAGCAGACAGAGCTTAAAGATCCCAAATTACCCATGTCTACCAATAGCCAAATTAGTATGAATAAAATACAGTCTCTAAAATGCTTGTATGCAAATGCTAAAAGTCTAAAAAATAAGATGGGAGAGTTAGAATATATAGCACTAAATGAAAGGTTAGATATGATTGGAATATCAGAGACATGGTGGAAGGAGGACAACCAGTGGGACACTGTGATACCTGGGTACAAACTATATCATAATGATAGAGCTGATCAAATTGGTGGAGGGGTTGTGCTCTCTGTTAGAGAGGGCATTGAGTCAGAAAGGATTAAAGTTTTGCAAGAAACAAAATTTGCTGTAGAATCTCTATGAATTGAAATTCCATGTAAAAAAGGGAAGGCGATGGCAGTGAGGGTGTACTATGACCGCCTGGCCAAAATGAACAAATGGATGATGAAACGCTCAAAGAAATCAAGGAAGCTAACAAACGTTACAGCGCAGTAATAATAATGGGTGATTTCAATTACCCTGGTATCGACTGGGTCAGTGTCACGGCAGGACATGCTAGGGAGATAAAGTTCCTAGATGAAATAAATGACTGCTTCTTGGAGCAGCTGGTTCATGAACCAACCAGAGGGGAAGCCATATTAGACCTAATTCTTAGTGGAAAACCAGATCTGGTGCAAGAGATAAGGGTGTTGGGGCCACTTGGCAATAGTGATCATAGCATGATCGCCTTTGATTTAATTAGTGGAGGAGGGATAGTAAGGAAATCCACAGTACTACCTTTTAACTTTCGAAAGGGAGACTATGATAAAATGAGGAAAATAGTTAAGAAAAAACTAAAACGAGCAGTTTCAAAGGTTAAAGACTTATGTCAAGCTTGGGTGTTGTTGAAAAATACTATCTTGGAAGCCCAGACCAGCTGTATTCCACGCTTTAAGAAAAGTGGAAGGAAGTCCAAAAAACTGCCAGCATGGTTTAAAGGTGAGGTCAGAGAGGCTGTTGTTGCCAAAAAAGCATCTTTCAGGAAATGGAAAAAAGAGCCAAACGACGAAACCTAGAAACAGCACAAGCACTGGCAAGTCTAATGCAAGGCACTGATAAGGCAGGCAAAGGGAGATTTTGTGAAGAAGCTTGCTGCAGAAGCAAAAACGCGAAATAAAGACTTTTTCAAGTACATTCATGGCAAAAAACCTGTGAGAGAGTCAGTTGGTCCATTAGATGATAGAGGGGTTAAAGGGGCACTAAGAGGCGACAAGGCAATAGTAGAGAGACTGAATGAATTCTTTGCTTCGGTCTTTACTGAGGAAGATCTAGGGATGTTACCTATGACTGAAGTGGTATTTAAAGGTGCGGAAGAATTAAAGGAAATATTGATACATCGGGAAGATGTATTACAACTATTAGATAAACTGAAGAGTAGCAAATCACCAGGGCCGGATGGTATACATCCAAGGGTGTTGAAAGAACTGAAATATGAGATTGCAGACCTGCTAATAGAAATATGTGAACTATCATTAAAATCATCTCTAATACCTGAAGAATGGAGGATAGCCAATGTAACACCAATTTTTATAAAGGGTTCCAGGGGTGATCCGGGAAACTACAGACCGGTGAGCCTGACGTCAGTACCGGGAAAAATGGTAGAAAACATCATAAAGAATAAAATTACTCAGCATGTAGATAGTCATGGCCTAATGGGAGACAGCCAACATGGCTTTAGACAAGGAAGATCTTGTCTTACAAATCTGTTATGTTTTTTTGAAGGAGTGAATAAACAGGTGGACAAAGGTGAGTCGGTTGATATAGTGTATCTGGACATTCAGAAAGCCTTTGACAAGGTCCCTCATCAGACACTTTTGGCAAAACTAAAGAGTCATGGGATAGGAGGCAGTGTACTATTGTGGATCAAGAACTGGTTAAAAGATAGAAAGCAGAGGGTAGGGCTAAATGGCCAATTTTCCCAATGGAGAAAGGTGTATAGTGGTGTACCCCAGGGATCTGTGCTGGGTCCGCTGCTTTTTGACATATTCATAAATGACCTGGAAAGTGGAATAACGAGTGAGGTTATCAAATTTGCAGATGACACAAAACTATTTAAAGTTGTTAAAACCCAAGAGGATTGTCGAAAATTGCATGAGGATCTTGATAAATTGGAAGACTGGGCATCAAAATGGCAGATGAAATTTAATGTGGACAAGTGCAAAGTTATGCACCTAGGAAAGAACAACCCAAACTATGGTTACACGATGCAAGGTCCCACATTAGGAACCACCACCCAGGAAAAAGATTTAGGCGTCATTGTGGATACCATGTTAAAACCCTCGGCCCAGTGTGCAGCGGCGGCCAAGAGAGCAAATAGAATGCTAGGTATCATAAGGAAAGGAATGGAAAATAAAACAAAAGATATTATAATGCCTTTATATCGTTCCATGGTGAGACCGCACCTTGAATATTGTGTGCAATTCTGGTCGCCATATCTTAAAAAGGATATAGTGATTTTAGAAAAGGTTCAGAGAAGAGCCACCAAAATGGTAAAGGGGATGGAAGGATACTCCTATGAAGAAAGGCTAAAAAGGTTAGGGCTCTTTAACCTGGAAAAGAGACGGCTGAGGGGAGATATGATAGAAGTCTATAAATTAATGAACGGAGTGAAACGGGTAAACGTAGATCGATTGTTTACGTTATCAGAATATAGAAAGACTAGGGGACATGCAATGAAGCCACAGGGTATTTAAGACTAATAAAAGAAAATATTTTTTCACTCAACGTATAATCAAATTCTTGAATTTGTTACCGGAAGATGTAGTAAAGGCTGTTAGTGTAGCTGGGTTTAAAAAAGGTTTGGACAAGTTCCTGGAGGAAGGGTCCATAAACCATTATTAAGAAGGGACCCAGGATATCACTGCTTGACCCAGTACAAGCATTGTGGAACCTGTCTTTTGGGGAAACTGCTAGGTACATATGACCTAGATTGGCCACTGTTGGAAACAGAATACTGGGCTTGATGGACCTTGGTCTGACCCATTATGGCATATCTTATGTTCTTATGTTCTTCCTGTAATGATATGTGTACTGCATGCAGTGAACATTGATCATGCAACTACATGGATGCATGGTGGGGCAGCCAAGCCAGAGGGTTGCGTATGTTATGCCTCTCTATCCTTTTACCCTTTAGTAATTGTCATTGCAGGTGTCTGCCCCATACAGCATATGGTATCTGAGCACATACTGGCTTCATCACCCTTCTGGCTGTTCATTGTTTCCCACAATGAACAGCCAGAAGGCCCACACATTCACAGCCATAGTCATTGTTGAGATGCTTTGAGAATGCTTTCATCTGGGCCCAAATGAAGGGTCATATCTGTATGAGTGGTGGGCAACTCTGCCAGTAGTAGTAATGTGATTGCTGGCTTTTGCTTATATAGGGGTTTGTTGCAAGGGGGCTGGTGCACAGAGGGTGTCCCAGATGGATACATATTAGGAAGGGGATAATGGCTTCAGGAGGGCCTACATATGGCATCTGCTATTGGTGTTGCACATATGGATTTGCGCATGGTAGTAAGGGTGCTGGAGTTAGGCACCTGCCATCAGGATCCCAATCAGTAGAGCTGTAGCTCTGTCTGCTATGGATGTATGAAGGCTGATGATGAGTCAGCTATGGACAGTTTTGGCATCTTGAGTGGAGGTAGCCCTGTGGTGGCTTGGCATTTCCATCACTCGTCAGTGTGGCATCACATGTCTTGTGGTGTGTACATAGAATCAGTGATGCTGATCCAATTGTGTATCCATATGGGATGGTTAACACACCAGAGTGACCTGTTGCCTTCCTTCTGTACCTAGATGGACTTCCAGCCACACTCACACACTGTGACATGCAGCATCAGAGGTCAGGCCCTGCATTTGTGCTACAGGTCATATTGGAGTGAAGAAGCAGCCTAATGGCTAGTGCATTGGCTTGGGAAACAAGTAGACCAGGGTTCAATTCCCACTAGCACTCCTTGTGGCCTTGGAAAGTCATCTAACCTGCCATTGCCTCAAAAAAATCCAATTTATCAATATTCCTGTTTAATGTACATTCTCAAGTTTAAGTTACAATGTAAACTGCTTTGACTGAAGTGGTATAAAAAACCCTCTTAAATACTGTAAGGGGGACATGTCTTATCTGTGCCATTGAATGGTGTATACCTGCACTGTGAGCAACAAATGAGATGGACATTTATGCTCAGAGATAGTGGGTCACCTCAGCATGCTAGCCTACCACATATGTAAAGCCATGCTACCCCTGGACTGGAATAGGGGTATGAGTGTGTCTAGGGTTTACCTGCCCCCAACAGCCATCCAGGGACGAATCTCCCCTCCTCTAGCTGCTGAAAGATTGCAGAATCTAGAGAGCATGAGTTTACCCTGGGAATCTAGGCACCATAGTCAGGTTGATCATGTGTACATCACATACCACTTGCACAGTCAGGGAATGGATATGCTAGCAGTATTGGAAGGCCACCGCATGTAAGGAGTATGGAGGCAACATGCATGTAATCTCTTACTCCCATTACATTTGGTGGGCCAGCTATGCTGTTGACCTGCTGCTTTTGGCCCTGTAATTGGGAAGGACAAAGCAATTTCTAGCCCTGCTTCTCTATCAGTGCAAGGTGTCATGGCTTATTCTACCGACTACAACCATGGATGCTTGGAAGGAGTCAGAGGCAAAGAAATGTGGAGTGCTCAGCGACTTCAATAGACCAGGTATGGTATGGGTCCTGTCCCTAAGAGGATACATGTCAGACCTGAGCTCCTCATGCATCATTGTTAGGGCCTCTGTCTCAGTCTATTGAGGGAACCCACCTGTTCTTCAGGATGGCCAAGGAGGATGGCACAGGGTCTGCATATGAGTGGTTGGTTGGCCCGTATCTCTCTTCTCCAAATATGCTGTGGCCTCCTTGCCATATGCTACTCCTTCTCTGGTGGTGGAGCCTGCCCCATCTGTTGCATGTGCTGTGGTGGCTGCTACTGCTGCTGCTGGTGCTGTGGCACCTCCCTCTGCCGCCTGATTGTCACACTAGTTTACTGCATCATCTGCCATGCTTCAGATAATGGCACGAGAACTGGGAACATGGATGTGGGCCTGCAACTGTGCTATGGGCTAACATGTGTAGAGAATGGCCCAGGGCACAGGGTTTGACATGAATCAGATTTGTACTATGTGTTTAGGGTGCATCCTTATGGTGGGTTCACGTAGCACCTGATCTGAGGCTGGTGTTATCTGCGCCCATGCTAGTGGCATCATTTGTGATGGGGACCTCCACAAACGCAGGTGCACTAGCTGTGTGCTATTATTTACACCCATGCTTCACCCCATCCATGCCCCAATCCTGCTTAGTGGTCAGAAATCGGATAGCGTGGGAATTTTAGCATGGAAGCCTTTACTGCACACCTTCACTATGCATTTGGCATGCGCTAAACCCCATGCTGTCTGGTATAGAACTTTGGTAAACATGCCCTTAAGAACCTATCACTACTAACTGCCAGTTCCCAGGCTAATACTTTCCCTAATGTGCTTGAATAAAGCAAAAAGCTTTCCCTTGTTTTCTAAAAATGAAAAAGTCAGTTGCTAACATCAACTAGAGCTGATACCATACAATGGGTCCTGAAACCAACAATATTATTTTACACACTGTACTTCCACAGATGCCTGTAGCCCCTGGCACAAGTTTTGGTTCAAAAAATGTAATTCTTGAGATGGAAAATATTCAGTAATAGGAAATGATGTGAGAAGATATGCCTTCAATCTAAGTGCCTCGAAAAATGGCATCATGATCTTAAAACAGATGCACCATTCCACTGGAAGCCAGTAGGGAGATTGCAGTACAGGTGTGATATGATCCCTCAGTGTTGGACATGTGAGAAGCATTTGCATGATCTGGAGAGGCCTGATCACACAAGCTGGTAAATCAAATTAAAGAGAATTTGTAGTCTAATAACATAAGAACATAAGAACATAATATAGTGACAAATTTAATTGTTGAAGAACAATTCTAAAATCAGAGGGATCTAAAAAAGCTTTAAGTCTTTCAACAGTTATTTGAAAAAGGATCTGTGTATGTAAATCTTTTATGTGGGGATGGAATGACAATTTAGAATCTTTCAAAACCCCCAAGTACAGCACTGCAGTTGAAATGGAGATTTTAGTATCATCTATCATCAGTTCTGAGGGTGCAATAAGATCTGTAGCATGATCCATCACTAAAATTCAGTTCTTGGTAAGTTTAGGGATAAGCCATTCCGCCCCAAACCAACCAGCCATTTCCTTAATATACTTTGCCATACAGGCAATGGTGTCACGAATATCATTATCTGTAAAGAGATATAGCATGATATTGTAGAAAGGGACCCGAAGGGGGGTTAGGGCCTCATAGTCTGAATATGCTGACAGTTTCACAGGGGGTGTTTATGTATAAAGTGAGACCAGGCCCGTACCTAGCCCTGTGCAAGCGGTGCAGCTGCACAGGGCGCAAAGGCTTAAGGGGCGCATTTTAGCTGTCTTCCATTGCCTGCCGCCGCCACTTTTTCTTCTCTCAGCGGCGGCAGGCAATGGCAGATCAGCTAAAATGCGCCCCTTAAGTGTTCCGCCGGCATGCTAAGCAGATATTTCCCTTCCTGCTCTTTCAGGGAGGGAAAGATCTGCTTAGCATGCCGGCAACTTGCACATCGGATGCGCCTCTTCTCTCCCACCGGGAAGCGGGGGGGGGGGGGCACGCACCTGATGTGCAAGTCACACAGGGCGCAATCTTCCCTTGGTACGGCCCTGATTGAGACAGTCAAGGTTACATCTTGCAAGACAGGGAGCTTCTGTTTGCAGGAAGCTGTCCTGATTAAGCGTGAGGAATATGTTTATGCTTGCTTGACCTGAAACATGTAGGGCCAGATTTGCAAAGGCATTTACATGGTTCACAGACCTGTAAACTGAGTAAATATCGCTTAGAGGAATATCAGTGACACTAACATGGTTAGTGCCGCTGAATATCCCTGATTAACACTGCTACATGCCCCAATGCTAACCAAGTAGCATCAGGGTGTGTCGTGGGAGTTCTGGGGTAGAACAGAGGCAGCACAGTTACTAACCGGGCAGCAGTGATATTGCACCGCTGCCCGGTTAACGACCTGTGGGTAAAGATAGGCGCATCAAAAACTGGCCTATCTTTACCTGTGGGATCTAACTGGGTAGTAGCGCAATATGGCCACTGCCCAGTTATCTTCTGCAGCATCGAAGGCTGTGCAGCAACCCCAGATATTCAATGCCAGGGTCACATATGGCCCCAGCATTGAATATCTGGGGTTAAAGTTCAATGTACCATAGAAGCGCATAGACGTCGCAAATGAATTTTGGGCTCGTAGCTTGTCCTCTAACATGTAGATATAGATAAATAAAAAGTAAAGCAAAAAGCATGATGCAGAACGATAGGGCAAAAGATTGTATAACGTGGCAGTATGGGAGACTGCTCAGGTTTGCAAGCCCATGACTGCTTTCCTAAAGCTTTAGCAGACTTTGTTACAGTATATCTCTGTGTGTGTTGTGTTTTCATTTCTTTTCACTTGCTTCTGGGACCAGAGATAGGAAACCAAGGGCCAAGGAAGGATTCCAGAGGTTGTTGCCCCCGGCCAGGCAGTCGGAAACAGAGGACACAAACAGATATTATCAGCATAAAATCAGTAGTTTACTATCAGGAATTGTAAAAGTTCACAGAGTGAACATAAACATATATTAAATAGCACAGATGATAAAGCTGATCTTGTAGCAGTCCACATCTCATCTTAAACAAGTCAGAGCAGTGCTCTCCTACAATCACTCGTTGCTCCCTATCATTCAGGTAGGATTTGAACAAATTAATTAATTATACACAAATTTACACTATCTTCAGAGCAAATACAAATCTGTGCATATGACTTTGTGCAGTGTTGGGGCTGGTTCTGAGTATCTATTTAAAAAAAGCCTTATAGACACTTAGGTTGCCATTATACAATAGAGATAAAATATGCATTTTCTTGGACTTTTAATATAGCTGTCCTCTTATAAAATTACCTCTTATATGATTCAAAGTGTTTGATCATCCTAATTTCAAATGTTTTGTATTGTTATATACTCTTATAAAGTTCTCTGAAAATTCCCTGATTGTGAAATCATTAATTGGGTGATCTTTCTTTGAGAAATGCCCACCTAGTGAGCTATCATTATTCTTACTTATATTTTTATTATGCCTATAATAATTGATTCTTCTCATTAATTTTTTGCTTGTTTTGCCAATTTATTTATGTAGTATCTTCCTTCACATATTTTTTGCATTGGATTATAAATATTACATTCATGAGAAAGCATGAATGTGATCCTCTTATTCTGAATATCTTTCCCAAGAGGCCAACTAGAGGGTCCTCTCATATGTGGTGGCACAACTTGCACCATGATGCATTGCAGCATTTTGTGCCATTCTTCTTCTATTTGAGTTTCTGTTTGGAAGTTACTCTTTAATTGAATGAGGCCTAAAAAGCTGTACCCTGCGTAACACCCATTTTTTAAAAATATAATCCACTCAACCATAATGTTTTTGTTGGACTATAACATCATATTCCCACAGCAGTATACCCCTGTCTGTAGGATCCAATTTAGTCCTTTTTATTGTGCGGCATTTTTGGTTTGCTTACATCTAAAATAAAAATCCAAATAACTCACAATCTTAAAATATTCCAAACATTATCATTTTTCATATGCTGTCCTCAAAGCTTTCCTGATTAGTTCTTATAGATAACTTTTACCATACTGTATTTAAATGCGCTTCCAACATAGCACCGTGTTTCAGATAGTACATTCTTTTTAACCTGTCCTTCATCAGGAAAGCATAATTCAATATTACTTATCTGCATTATCTTAGTTTACCAGTATCCGTGTTCCTGTGATTTAAATTCATGTTTTTTTTCTGTCTCGGCACTTCACACTCCAGCTGGTAAATTCTCATCCTCCACATATGAACTACTTTCACTTGACCATCTATTTTTGGTTCCATCTTGGCCTCTATAACGTATATATCCATTAGCTTATTAATAGATCCCTAATCGCAAATAGTTAACCATTTTCAAGGGAACCATTTTCATAGTTTCTAGGGAACTATATTCTTCAATCTGCTAACCAATTCATTCCCAAGAAGCATGTAGATAAAGTTTTCATCACAATAATGTGCCCCATCCTACTTCTGTATTCATCCCTCGCGGAATTATGATATTCAATCTGTATATCCACTACTGTTCCTAAAAGTTAAGGATTCTGTCTCTATTACCTCTTCTCCACTGGCTGGAAACATGATCAATGACTCTCCATATCAGGGACTGAAAACAAAATTGTGTCTCTACACAATGAGGAACCATGGGAAATGACATTATGGGGGTAATTTTACAAGAGATAGATGTGGCTTGGAAATCCAAAATGAGCACTATGGATGTGCAACAGCTAGGATGTACAAAGTGCTATTAGAGAATTGTTCAGTTCTGCATGTCCCCAGGGATGGATCACTCAGGTCCAGGCATCTGAATATGGGTGTCTTTGGGGTATTCTAGGGCATAGTCAGGGTGGGGCATGGACCTGCTATAAAACACAGACAGGTAGGGGACTTTGCTGTCCATGCTAACCATGAATGTGATTGTGCTAGGAGGAGTGTGAAGGCGAGAAAGAAAGAGAGAGGGAAGAGTCTATCATCCTTGTTTCCTGCATACCAATTTTTGCGATCCTATGTGTCCTAAATGTACCCCCTGTGCATCCGATGGGCACCCCAACCTACCCCCATTCCTCTACCTGGCTGCAGGTCCTCCACTCCCATGCCCTGCCACCACTGATGCCTCTGGACCCCCACTGTGGCCAGCTGCGGAAGTGGAGTGAGCATGTGGTGTGTAAGAGTGAAGATGCTGAGAAGGGTGTGTGACTGTCTATGTGGGTGAAGGTTCTGGTGTTTGTATGACTGCAAGTGAATGTACATATCCATCTGTGTCCATGTCTTGCACAGAAGAAAGCACCGTGTGTTGGTGGTGGTTGCATAAAGGTGCCGGTAGTTTGTGAGGGGGTGTAGGTGGTGGTCTCTATGGGTATAGGTGGCGAATAGGAGCTATGCAACAGGATGGTATGCCACCACCATACCACCACACCACCAATCCCCGATTCACTTCAGGACTGCAAGCAGGAGGCCATAACTCCCCCCACTCACCATCCCAAAGGCCAATCAGGGACCCAGCAGCACAGCTACAAAAGAAAGATGCCATCAGATGCGCCTGTGCCTGGCAGGCCCGCATCTGAGAGCCTCACCAGGGGACCCTTTGATGTGGTCCTTAGGAGAAAAGCTGATTGCTACTCAAACAGAGCATCGGGCGGTAAATAACATTCCCAGCGCCACGGGCCCTAACCAGCCCTACAGTTCTCCAGAAAATAACCAGGTCATGCAAGTCTATATCTGATGATACAACACTCTCTTCAAAACCAAAGGACTCTGGTAAGTACAGAATCAATCTCCTCATATCTATTTAAAACCCCTATTTTCAAATACAACCAGAGTACCATCACTAATATCTTAGATCAATCATCTCTGTGAAGGGCATAGCACCACCATGAAGCTACACAGTGCCACTGCTCTATTACTCTTCTCACTTGCTCACCTCATTTTTCTATACATATGGGCAACTCCCACACTCTCACACATACTGATGCTCCGTATACTCACAGACACACACACCAAATCAGCCTATGGCAACACCCCATCAAACATTTCACCCGCAAACCACACAGTCTTATACAAATCACACCACAGCCCATGCTACGTCTGCACACAACAACCCAATACTAGATACCCCCATCACATGCACACTCAAAACCAGATCTGTTCGAGATAACACAAATACAGATTACCTTCAATCAAGCAAAACAGACATCCTCTGCATCACCGAAACCTGGCTCAAGGACATAGACCAAGCCACCATTAACCAGATCATACCTGCAAACTACTCCGCCTTCCACTGCCACAGAACACACAAGAGAGGAGGAGGTGTTTTAATTCTCACTAGAAACCACTTCAAATTCAAACTCACAGCCTCGGTCAACATACATAATACAAACATAATCTACCAACCAAGCCAGAACTATGGAACCTTCCCCCACCCCAAACTTGTATATAAGACTGTATATAAGACTGTATAATAGCTCACAATGTAGAATAGCGCACAATGTAGAAAACACAATTAAATCAAACGCACACCACCACAAATACCCAATACGCACCACTGCATGAAAACATATGCTCACTTCTTAATTGTTTGCTGTGGAGACCGCCTTGATTGAAGGATAAGACGGTATAAAAATACTGTTAAATAAATAAATAATCACAATAGCTAACAAATATATCACCATATGCCTCCCATATAAAGCTCCCAGCACTAACTATGATGAATTATCCTCCGTGTTGGAGACAGCATGCAACCAGAACACAGTTCACAAATCCCTCATAGCCCTGGGCAATTTCAATCTAAGCTCAGCAAACAACAAAGAAGCAATGGTGTTCTTGGGGGCAATGGGGTCCTTTCAATTCAAGCAAATCACCACAACACCAACCCAATCAGCTAAGAACAATGCCTGACCTCATCTTCATTCCAAAGTCAATGATCAATCAGAACCTCATAACACCTCCATCAATCATGCCCATCCCATGGTCAGACCACCACCACATAACTTTCAAGATGCATTTAAAAAAGACCACTAATACCACAACCCTGCAACACACAGAAAGAAGATTAAAGAGCTTTCATAAGGAAAGATTCTTGGAAAAAATAATCCCAAACCTGAACCATAACATACCCAACCTGGATATGGCCATTGAAAACTGGAACACAACCATCCTTGCTGCAGCAGCAGCTCCAAGCAAGTCCCACAAGAACACGTGAAAAGATTCATCCCCTTGGTGCTCCTCTGAGATCAAGCAAACTAAACAAATACTACGACAACTGGAGAGAAAATGGAGATGAACAAAATCCACCACCACTCTTGCACAAGACAGGCAAAAACAACACGCTTATAATGCCATAATAAATAAAGCCAAACAACAATTCTACATCAACCACATAATGAAATCAGTCAATAAACCTCATGAACTGTTTGAAACAGCAAGGTCACTCTTAAAAGATCCAGCGCAACAACTTGACCCAGAAATTCATCCACCTAATAACACAAAAATATGTGTCTGTGGCACTACCGTAGGCCTGACATCTCACAGAGTGGAGCCATGTAGAACGATGTCTAAGAGAGAGCAATTGATCACATGGAGAGATAGGGCAACCAGTCTGTGTTTGCCAGGGGGCATGTGTGCCCCCACCCACATGGCTGTTGGTCATGGCAGCAGATCTGATGGAAGCAATAACCCTTTGTCCATCATGGGCAGCACCATGTGTTGGACATTGTGTACATATATCATCACACCTGGGCAAATATTCCCACAGTGAAACATGCTGATGGTGTTATCATCAGGGACATGAAAGGTGGACAGGTGTCTTGGAATGATGTTTTCCATCAAAGATGCTGCATTGCTCGTGGATAAGCTGTGTCAGTCTGCCAGAGATTGGAGATCACCACATAGACTCCCACATCTGTAGCCAAAGGCTCCCTAACCTGATACGGAGGAATGGCACAGTGTGGTGGGTTGTGTCAACCTGTTCCTACTGTTATCCATGTCATGACTGCAGGAGTGCTGTATACCAACACATACCATCAAGAGATTGTTTGTAGCAGGCTGGCCTGGGGATTGGGGTGACATCCCGGTAGCCAGATGTGCAGGCCCAACAGTGCCTGTTCCCAAGACAGTTGCAGCTGTCAGTGCAACAAACGGTGTCTCCACTTTGTAATGACCTTGTTGGGTGCACATATCGCGACAGTACTGCGGTCATGTATTCACAGGTCTACGCCTCTTCTATGTTTCACTGATGGATGTCACACTCCTCAACACATCTTGGTATGTTGTGTACAGCACATGGTGTCAACCCTCCCCCCCCCCCCCACGCATATAGATCCCATTTTGTGCTGCGACATGATATGACTTACACACAGGGGATGGACCCAGTAGCAATGCACTGTACATACACATGGGCTATCTGCATCACACTGGTGCATCATTTGCTGTCCAAAGGACACATGCAGCATATCTACAGGCCAGTCCACATTGGTGCATGCAGGGACGCAAAGGCATGGTGTTGGTCACAGGGACACAGGTGTGTGGTGATAGGGATGCAGAGTATGGGACAGAGGGGCACAGTGTGTGACTGCTTGGTGCCATCTCATTTTGGTGTGGGCAGGGGATGCATGGAGGGACATTGCAGACCAAGCATGGCACTGGTTGCATTGTTGGTATGTGAAAGGGGGATGTATAGGGATGTATGTGCATCACAACATCAGCCAAGTTGGTGCAGGGACATCAGTAGCTACTAGAGTGCAGGGACATCGGCAGCTACTAGAGTGCTGCAGAGAGTCTATAACATGTTTGGGTATTTTGTGCACTGTGATGACCATGGCCATGTGACTATGTTGTGCCCTTCATGTCTGCCATCAGCCATGTGCAGGTGGGGGGATGTTGGTGGTGCTGACACTGAGTGGGCCAAGTTCCTTGGTTTTCTGGGGCTGGGGTGTGGAATGCCAAGGAATGGGCACAGCATTGTCATGACCACATAGTCAAAGTCAGTGCACCTGTGTTGTGTGTCAATGGGGCCCAGAGCTGTGTCTGGGCTGTTAAGTGGTGTTACTGTGCAGAATCATCTATACATTCGCAGTGCTATATAAACCAAACAAATAGCCTGTCATGTTCAGACCATGCACACATCTTTTGCCCAACCACATCAATGCCATGTATTTCAGCAAGCAAATATGGGTGCTGATGTTCCCAGCTCTGCCATCCACATGATACCCTGTCTGATATGTGCTTCTACAACATGGCCTTTGACAGTGGACTATGGGGGTCACCATGTCACATTGTCATCTTCTGACCTATCATGACACAATCACTATAGCAGCACAGGTCCACTTTCCACGAGACACATACCAGGGCAAGGCCTGAACCTGTGGCACAACACCTTCAACATAAGAACATAAGAATATAAGATATGCCGTACTGGGTCAAACCAAGGTCCATCAAGCCCAGTATCCTGTTTCCAACAGTGGCCAATCTAGGTCATAACTACCTAGCAGTTTCCCCAAAAGACACAGGTTCCTCAGTGCTTGTATTGGGTCAAGCAGTGAAATCCTGGGTCCCTTTTAATAATGGTTTATGGACCTTTTCTCCAGGAACTTGTCCAAACCTTTTTTAAACCCAGTTACACTAACAGCTTTTATTACATCCTCCGGTGACAAATTCCAGAGTTTGATTACACGTTGAGTGAAAAAATATTTTCTCTTATTAGTCTTAAATAGGTTACCCTGTAGCTTCATTGCATGTCCCCTAGTCTTTTTATATTCTGATGACGTAAACAATTGATCTACGTTTACCTGTTCCATTCCATTAATTAATTTATAGACCTCTATCATATCTCCCCTCAGCCATCTCTTTTCCAGGTTGAAGAGCCCTAACCTTTTTAGCCTCTCTTCATAGGAATATCCTTCCATCCACTTTACCATTTTGGTGGCTCTTCTCTGTATCTTTTCTAATAACGCTATATCCTTTTTAAGATACAGCGACCAGAATTGTACACAATATTCAAGGTGTGGTCGCACCATGGAACGATACAGAGGCATTATAATATCCCTTGTTTTATTTTCCATTCCTTTCCTTATGATACCTAGCACTCTATTTGCTCTCTTGGCTGCCGCTGCACACTGGGCGGAGAGTTTTAACAAGTTATCCACAATTACGCCTAAATCTTTTTCCTGGGTGGTGATTCCCAATGTGGAACCTTGCATCGTGTAACCATAGTTTCGGTTGTTCTTTCCTAGGTTCATAACTTTGCACTTGTCCACATTAAATTTCATCTGCCATTTGGATGCCCAATCCTCCAATTTATCAAGATCCTCTTGCAATTTTCCACAATCCTCTTGGATTTTAACAACTTTAAATAGTTTTGTGTCATCTGCAAATTTGATAACCTCACTCGTTATTCCCTTTTCCAGGTCATTTATGAATATGTCAAAAAGCAGCGGACCCAGCACAGATCCCTGGGGTACTCCACTATTCACCTTTTTCCATTGGGAAATTTGACCATTTAGCCCTACTCTCTGCTTTCTATCTTTTAACATGACCCCAAAACATATACAGTCTTTGCATCTGTGAAAGTAATTGGCCACTCTACATGGCATAAGTTGTGTACAGGACCAACATGCTCTGCAGCACACCTGTCCTCACAGTGTGACCATGACATGACCAGGACACCCCCAGCACCAGGGCATCATGCACTGATCCATAAAGGACCCTGTGCCCATCTACATTTTGTCCAGGCCCCCATGGCCATCGATGTATTCACAACACACCCCAATAGGTACATCTCACCACATAGCAGTGCAGCTGTTGGGGCATTAGTTCAAATGTGTGCCATGCATCACCATTACAACAGTGACCACCAACAAATGTGACACATCACAGACTCAATGCTGCCATGATAGGTACAATACTGAGGACCTAGCTAACATTGGTATGTTTGGTGCACACCCAGCTTGGCACACAACCATCCTCCATGGTCTCTTGAACTATATTACACATGTCTCATGGGAGGCATACATCACTGCTGCATACACCATCATGTGGCAAGTCAGGAGAGGACATATAACTCCCATTCCACAGCACACATTCCTGCTACCAGTCACACAGTACCTCAGCTACAGGACACCAGGAGGTACCTGGGACACAGTCACAGATGCGTGTGACAGAGACGCCCGTCTTGAACCCTTGAGAATAGAAAAGGACATGGAATTGGACTTAGGGGAGAGCCCAGATGGGTATTTCAAAGGTAACCTGAATCCTGCGTACACCGATACCCACGAAATCCCTGCCTGGCCTGTATCTCAGGCCCCGCGAAGGGAAAGAAAGAAGAGAGAGAGAAAGCCCAGGGTGCCACACCCAGATTCCTATGAGGTCCCTGCAGGCATGAGAAGAGATTATTATCACCTGGGAAGGGCTGGAAGGGAGGAGGAGGGGCTGGAACCCTGGAGGTGGAAATATAAACCCCTGCTAAGACAAAGAGAGGAGGCTGGAGAAACAAGGGGAGCTGGAGAAACAAGAGGCTCAGGAGAGCCAAGAGAAGCTGGAGATGCAGCGGAGCCATAGAGGAGAGCCCTGGGAGGAGCTGAACCACAGGGAACACAGCCGAGGAGACGGGCCGAAGGCTGAACGTACTGACTGGCTGTCTCAGGGAGAACTGGGAACAGGAGTGACTCTAGGACCCAAGGGGGAGCTGTTTACTGAGCACTGCTTTGAGAACTCAGAACGGGACACTGCTCCAACAATTGAAGATATGCAAGTCGATACTGCTGAGGATGACTTAAGGGCTATGGATATTCCTATGGACTGTACTTTATGCCAAGCCAAGTGTGTTGAACTGTTGTGCTGAGGGCTAACCCTTTCTGAGAAGGTCTCCTAAAGCTGGAAATAACAAGACCCAGAGAACCGACAGGAGGCCGGGGATACTTTTGCTAGCACCCAGAGGTTTGTGACGCAGCCAGGAAAACTTGCAGGGAAGCTAAAAAGCTTGGTGAATATTTGCTGCCCGTGTCTCCCATATTTTGGTTTAAACTTAATCCGGGAAGGGAGTTAAGAAGAAGCTTTTGTTCCAGTGGGACTAAGTTTTATTGTTACTATTAATTGTTTTACAAGGCAAGGCTAAAAAGAGGCATTTTTACCCTTGCTAAGGAAGTGCTGTTTTTCAGGGCTGAGAAACGTTTGAAACAGCTGTGTGTGTTTGAAGCTTGTGAAGCAGTTATGCTGTTCTAGTGCTGTATTACCAATAATCCTGCATAAGAAGGAGTCTGTGTACAGGGTACTTGAACTTTTGCGTAAGAAATAAAATTCTGTCACTTTGCCTTACCTCCGGACCATGATTACAACTTCTTCTTGAAGCCATTTTTGAAGGCAAACTACATACCCCAAGATACTCCTGGGGAAAGTTAGTTTGCCCAAGCCAATCGAGAGAAGTTCCTCCAATACCACGCCCCTCTAGGATAGAGGCGGGTGGTGAGGGTGTGACATGCGCAACATACCACTCTGTAGTGCACCAGATACTAGCACAGGGAGGTCTATGGGGCAGTGGTTCACAGGGCAGCCTGACATCTACCAGAGTACTGGAGAGGTTGGGGCAATCATATATGAATGTTAAATGTCGCCTCTCACAACTAGGGACATGTTATACTGCACCAGCTGCACACAGTAACATGTGTTGCAAAACCACAGTGTCCATGCCTCCATGCTTTACTGGGCCTTTTCACAACATGTGCATATCTGATACCATACCCCGACATGTTTCCTGAAGTAACAGCATGCAGCCACAGTACCCCACAGCACACATTTGCACTACATATGTTGCCAGTCACACACTGTCATATACCCCCCCATGTACACTGTGCACAGCTTCATGTACATGGGGGTGGCAACGCAGCACAGACAGCACCAACCAAATAGCCAAATGTTTTGCAATTTGACAGTTCACCCAACGATGTACCCTCGCTACTGCCATTAGGCCATCCCATCTATTCCAGATTTAGTGGCCAATCCCACTACCCTCCCAGGTAGCATGCATGCAACAGTCACACAGGCCATTGGGGCACACACATACATAGGTGCATTCATACATTGTTCATGTGTGTAGACATAGGCAGCCAGATCAACAGGATGTGTCGTCTGTTTGCACAGGATAGTGTATGTGTGGAATGGGCAAGGTTTGTTTGGCCTGAGTTGACACATGTGTCTGGTGTCAGGCCTGCAGGTATTGTGCAAATGTGATGGACCCAGGGGAGTGCATACATAGGCTGAGCTGTGCACTGCAGGGAAGGATGGGTGAGTAGTGTTTGTGGGTTTTGGTGATGCATGGCATATGGTGTGTCACCATTGTATGTCTACATGTGACCTTGGTGACTATGTGCAGGCCCACATGCAGACAATGGAGGGTAGCTAGGGTTGTATGTGAGGAGAGGCAGTTGGGGTGTGGGGCCTGAGATGTTTTCAATGGGCATCACCCGCACCATCCATGACCAATGTGTCCAATACCTGCCTGCATTGATTGTACACCACTGTGATGCACCTTGGCCTGGCTGGTACAAACCGATGTTGCATGGGCATGGACACACCCATTTTATTAAACCTGCACATGGTAGGACTTTATGTACACACACATCAACATCTACCTGCACATGGGTGGGCTGTATCCAGCTCTGGGGGCAGTTTGTGAATATAGATTGGGCCAAGTCTGTCTGCCAGCTGTTGTTCCAGGGTGGACAGTTGTGCTGCATGGGGACCACCTCCACCAGTGCCCATTGCATGGCAACACTCGGCTGTCATGTAAGCTCACACTTAGCATTTAAATAATTGAGCCTCTTCCTCAGGCCCTCACAGTCTTGTTGCAGTCCACCGACCTCAGCAACTGCTTGCCGGATGCGCTCCCATATTTATTATTTATTTATTTATTTATTTATATTCTCTTATATACCGCACTATTCAGCATCAGCGCGGTTCACAAATAACAAAAATCTCAGTACAGTCAACATGCTTGAGCTTACAGATAACAAGGGAAGGAACTTGGATAACAAGGGAAACTATTTACAATCTATATACAGGGGTAAAACTACTGTATAGGTACATGTTACTAGGAACAGTTGGTAAGAATATATTAATAGTTATAGAGAGTCAGCCTTGGCGTGTTATTAAGACATCGAGGAATTGAATAACTGGGTGGAAACACTGAGGTCAGTGAGTGTCGTTGGCTCTATAAGGTGCTTGTTGAAGAGATGGAATTTGAGGGCTTTTCTAAATTGCGTTAAGCTGTTGATAGCCCGGATGCCAGGGGGTAGTGCATTCCAGCACCTAGGGGCACAGAGGATAAAGGCCCTCTGGGCTGTAGACGAAGAACAGCTTGTAAGGGCCTTTGGGAGCTTTAGGGAGTTGATGGTCGTGGATCTTCTTGCTCTGTTTGGTGTAGTAGAGTGAATAAGG
Organism: Ichthyophis bannanicus; assembly: GCA_033557465.1. NCBI lineage: Eukaryota > Metazoa > Chordata > Amphibia > Gymnophiona > Ichthyophiidae > Ichthyophis > Ichthyophis bannanicus. The sequence continues at coordinate 494,709,091 of CM066035.1, forward strand.
GCAGATAAGGATGCAGCGGAGAGCTTATTGAGAGCTTTGAAAGTGAGAAGTAGCGTTTTGAAGATAATTCTGGCATGGATGGGTAGCCAATGTAATTGAATTAGCAGAGGTGTAACATGGTCAGTCCTGGCGGCTCCCTGAAGGACCCTTGCTGCGGCATTCATTGCCAGCTGTAATGGGTTTAAGGTGGATTGAGGAAGAGCTAGAAGAATGACATTAGCATAATCGAAGTGGGGCATGATCAGTGCTTGGTAGAATGTCCTGAAATCTTTTGGTTCCAACATAGAGCGTAGGTGTCTCAGAGAGCGGATCTTGTAATATATTGTTCTGACCGTGTTTCCTATGTGGGCCTTCATATCCAGGCGTTGGTCCAGAGTGACTCCCAGGTAGCGTATTGAGGGTTTGGATTGTAATTCGGCTTCCTTAGTTTTGAGATATTGAGGTGGATTGAAGTTGGGGTTCCTCGTGATAAAGAGGACTTCCGTTTTCTTATGTTGTATACGGAGGTTTTGGGAGAGAAGCCAGTCAGATACTGCATTGAAACATTTTATTAGAGGGGAGAGGTCTAAATGGTCAGTGGAGATAGGGGTGTATAGTAGAACATCATCTGCATAAAGCATGCAGTCGACATTAAATGAACGTATGATCTTACAGATTGGTTGCATGTAAATGTTAAACAGAAGGGCAGAAAGTGAGGAACCTTGAGGGACTCCCTGATCTAGGTGAAAGGGTTCTGAAGTTCTGCCTCCTGAGCGGACATGCTGCCATCTTCCAGATAAGTAGGACCTGCACCATTCAAGCGCAGTTCCACTGATATTGAATTTCTGAAGCTGACAGGTTTCTTGTTACTGAGGCGGTCATATAGTTCCTCGTAGTTTTTGAGTACATTTGCCAGGAGCACATCTTTCTCCTCCTGAGAGAAATGCACCGCCCTTTTGCGCGACTCCTCGGGCACTGTCTTTCGCTTCCATTTCAGAGCACGTGCCTTGACAGGCTGTTTTGCCCTCTGTTGAGTCAGCCCAAATAGGCCAGATTGTTCATCATTCCAGGGCTCCACTATGAATATTGTCTCACCTGGCTGCCCTGTATCACCTTCTCTGGGCCATCAGGAGTGGTTTCCCCAGCATCAGCAGTCTGCTGTTGACTCCCACTTTCCCCTAAAGCTGTACCCTGTTGCAGGGGGTCCATTTTCACAGGATAGTGCACCCGGCATCAGGCAAGATGTGTTTCACAGTGACCAGAAAGTGGCAGATATACAAGGGGGGGGGGGGTAACGTCCATACAACGTGCTTTGCGCATATGCAGGGCACATTGGGGTTTGTTGGCGCCTTACATCACCATTCTGTGCCTTGCGACACGTGGTCCACTTTATATCATTGTTCTGCATCCTGCAACATGCAATCCACCTTATATCACCATTCCATGCCTTGCAATGTGCAGGGTACCTTACGTCACTGTACCGCGCTTTGCGACGTGCAGGGTGCCTTGCATCACCGTTCCGCGCCTTGCGATGTTCGGTCTGCCTTACCTCACTGTTCCATGCCTTGCAATGCATAGGGTGCCTTACTTCACTGTTCCATGCCTTGAAATGCGCAGGGTGCCAACTATCTGCATACCGTGCACTGTTCATGACCAGACCCCAGAGTATTTTGTCACAAGGGGAAATCAGTTCTGTGGCTCGTGTGTGTTGCATGACGCACAGGTCTGTGGTGTTTGCTATGATCAGCAGCCCAGCCCCTCCCCTTCCCCCACTGTCCCTATTTGAGTCACAGTGTATTGGCAGATCCTATTGTCCAAGATGTCTCACTTTGGCTTTGCTGCGTGTGCTGTCCAATGGTTGCTTGATGAGGAAAAACAGTGGTTGCTTGATGAGGGAGATGGTGTGCCAGGAAGAGTGGCAATGGGCAGGGGTCCAGCCCCACAGCAACACAGACCTGCAGCTGTGGAGGACCCACAGGCCAGATATGGGGAGCCAACGTGCCGAAGGCCTGATGAGGTTCACCCCAGACAGCCTCGCCTCTACAGGCCCAGGACCATGCTCCAGGGCATGTGTGAGGACCAGGTCATCTCCCTCTATCATCTGAGCACAGGAGCTATACAAGAGCTTTATGAGGATCTGAGATCTGACCTGAAGTCTCTAACTGGCCGGTCTCATGCCATACCAGGGTTGGTGAAGCTCCTGAGTGCCCTACATTTCTTTGCCTCTGGCTGCTTCCAGACATCAGTGGCTGCAGTAGGTGGAATGAGCCAGCCCATCTTCTCACACTGTCTCCACCAGGTATTGCGAGCCATGTTCAACCAGCTAAGGAATTACATTGTATTTCCTGACAGCAGGCAACAATGGGGGGCCCTGAACCAGACATTCGAGCAAATGGGAGCTATTGATTGCCCACATGTTTCCCTGGTCCACCCAGAAACAGGGAGGCAGAGTTCCGCAACCGCAAGCATTACCATTCCCTGAATGTGCAGGTGGTTTGTGATGCAAATATGCATATTCTGAATGTGGTTCCTAGGTTTCCAGGGTCTACCCATGACTCCTATATCCTGCATCACTCAGCAATATTCCAACAGTTTGAGAATGGACAGTTTGAGGACTTTGTCCTGCTGAGTGAGTACTGTTTATGTCACCTATGTACATAATGCTTATGAGATACAGTTTGCATGACCACTATCACAGATAGGTCAGATTAAGATGCGGTTCTGGGTGACACATTCATGTCTGGGAATCTCAGTGTGAAATCCACACATGGCCTACTGTGGAAATAGTGTTTTGATGTCAGGCATGGTGTTGTTGTTGTTGTTGCTGTTAAGTGCCGTCGAGTCGGAGTCGACTCATGGCAACCCTCTGGATAGCTATCCTAAATTGTGTTTGGTCTTGAGTCAGGTGGCTCATTGTTGACAGGCTGGTACCTGTAGCTGCTGTTATTGTCTCGATCCATCTCATTGCTGGCCTTCCTCTTTTGCGTTGACCTTCTATCTTGCCAATCCTGCTTCTCTGATGATTTGTTCTGCATATAAACAGGTAGGGGGAAAGTATGCAGCCTTGTCTTACACCTTTGCTTATTTTAAACCATTCTGTTTCTCCTTGTTCTGTTCGAACTGTTGCTTCTTGATCAATGTACAGATTGTGCAAGAGTACGATCAGGTGTTCTGGTATACCCATGCTTCTTAATGTGGCCCAGAGTTTCTCATGGTTTACACAGTCAAAAGCCTTGCTATAATTGATAAAGCACAAATAGATATCCTTTTGGTATTTGAGGGTTTCTTTGTTTGTTTTATTATATTACATTGCTAGCTCTCTGACTGGGAGCTCTTAAAAGGGTTTTGTGTATATTTTTTAAAGCAAGGTTACTTTCATTTTTGCTGTTTTAGGGGAACTTTTCTTGAGCACAGTAGGATGCTGAACTCTTTAACCTCCTCAGGTTCAGAAACTGCTAACACCTAATCAGGAGTTAGTGGGCCTGTTTCCTGAGTGCAGTTGAAGCCTGCATAAAAGGCTCCAGTGCCCTGCCCTTTTGAGGCTTTCCTAACCAGAGCTCCACAGATCAAACAAACAGTAAGGATTTGAGGGTTTCTTTGTTTGTTTTATTATATTACATTGCTAGCTCTCTGACTGGGAGCTCTTAAAAGGGTTTTGTGTATATTTTTTAAAGCAAGGTTACTTTCATTTTTGCTGTTTTAGGGGAACTTTTCTTGAGCACAGTAGGCTGCTGAACTCTGTAACCTCCTCAGGTTCAGAAACTGCTAACACCTAATCAGGAGTTAGTGGGCCTGTTTCCTGAGTGCAGTTGAAGCCTGCATAAAAGGCTCCAGTGCCCTGCCCTTTTGAGGCTTTCCTTACCAGAGCTCCACAGATCAAACAAACAGTAAGGATTTGAGGGTTTCTTTGTTTGTTTTATTATATTACATTGCTAGCTCTCTGACTGGGAGCTCTTAAAAGGGTTTTGTGTATATTTTTTAAAGCAAGGTTACTTTCATTTTTGCTGTTTTAGGGGAACTTTTCTTGAGCACAGTAGGTTGCTGAACTCTGTAACCTCCTCAGGTTCAGAAACTGCTAACACCTCCCTACCCACCCCGACTCCCACCCACCCCTAGTGAGCAGTCTTGCTTTATAGGGCACCTCCCCCTTTAACAAATCACAGTGAATTGGACCAGCACATTTTGAATATAATTAAAGAGATTTAACTGCTTTTTTTCTGAAAGGACAGCTGCGAAACTGGCTGGTACTTGGTAGATCTCTCTCTTTTGCTTTAACAGATACCTAAGCTCCACGAACAGAACAATGGCTGGGAAAAATCGTATTGCTAAAGCTGCTGCCCCCGTTACAGCTTCTGCCTCGGTCCAGACAGAGGTCCTAATGCCAGTTGAAGAAATGGTTCCATGTGCAGGGTGCCTGCATGCTGAAGCTCTGAGGAAACAAGTGGAGGAACTCAGAAAGGAGGTGGCGAGGCTGAGGAGCATTCAAGACAGTGAGAAGTACATTGATGAGATGCTTCTTGCAGCAACCAGGCTCTCCAGCACAGGAGAAGATGGGTGCCAACAGAATGTCGATGGTTGGACAAAAGTCACCAGAGCCTGCAAAATCACCAATCCAACTTCTCCAGCCCTTGAATTGAAGAACCATTATGCAGCCCTGGAAGTGGAGGAGGTGAAAGCATCCCTGGTAAGGGAAGAACCAGAGTTCAAGTACCCCATAGTTGCGGAATCAGTGACCAGAAGGAAACAAAGGGTAGTGGTGGTTGGAGACTCTCTTCTGAGGGGTACTGAGGCGTCCATCTGCCGACCAGACTTGATGTCCAGAGAGGTATGCTGTCTGCCTGGTGCCAAGATCCAAGATGTTACGGAGAGTTTGCCGAGACTCATCAAGCCCACTGACTATTACCCAATGTTGCTAATCCATGTTGGAACAAATGATACTGCCAGGTATACCTCGGAACGTATCAAAAGTGACTTCATGGCTCTGGGACAGAGGGTGAAGCAGTTAGGTGCACAGGTGGTGTTCTCTTCAATCCTCCCTGTTGAGGGTAAAGGCCAAGGCAGAGAGGCTCGCATCCTGGAGATGAATGCATGGCTGCGTGGATGGTGTCTTCGAGAGCGTTTTGGTTTCCTAGACCATGAGATGCTGTTCATAAGAAAGGTCAACGCATCTTTGGTAGTAGACTGGCTAATCTACTGAAGAGGGCTTTAAACTAGATTTGTTGGGGATGGGTGAAGAAAGCCCCCAGGTAGGTGATACATTAATACCTTTATGGAAATGGGTAACAGGGGTAACATATGGAAAGCAGTGTGTATTAATGCCCGTAGCATGCAAAATAAGATCCCTGAAGTTGAAGCTTTGGTGGGAGTGGCTGACTTGGATTTAGTGACAGTTACAGAAACATGGTTCACAGAAAACCATGACTGGGATGTAACTATACCTGGCTATACTTTATTCAGAAAGGACAGGGTAGGAAGAAGGGGAGGAGGAGTGGCACTATATGTAAAAACTACTATTAAAGCTTTGGAATTACAGAGCTTAAAAGGGAGAGAGGAGGCATTGTGGGTTAAACTAGAAAGAGGGAAAGAGAAATCTATTTGCATTGGTGTGATATACAGACCTCCCTCACAAGAGGAAGAGGTGGACAGAGAGTTAATTGAAGACATACGCAGCATTGCTAGGAAAGGGGAAGTGCTACTGCTAGGAGATTTCAATATGCCAGATGTTGATTGGCACATTCCTGCTGCAGTATCATCTAGAAGTAAGGAGATCCTGGATTCTCTACAGGGAGAACTATTCAGGCAATTGGTATCAGACCCCACACGTGAAGGGGCCATACTGGACTTTGTGCTTACCAATGGTGAAAGTGTTTCTGATGTTGTAGTGGGAGATCATTTTGCATCCAGTGATCACCAGATGGTGTGGTTCAGTATTAGGACTAGGGCTGTTAGAATCCATTCCAAGGTGAAGATCTTAGACTTTAGGAAGACTAACTTTGCGAAGATGGGCCAATACCTCAGGGAGTCGTTAGTGGGATGGGAACAGCTGGGGGATGTAGAAAAACAGTGGGCAAAACTGAAAGGGGGTATTTTAAAGGCAACCAACCTTTTTGTTAAAATGGTAAATAAAGGCAAAAGGAACAGGAGACCGCTATGGTTTTCGAAGGAAGTAGCTGAAAAAGTGAAGAAAAAGAGGGAGGCCTTCATGAAATACAAGGGATCACAGAGAGAGGAAGACAGGCATCTGTATTTGGAAAAACTTAGAGAAGCTAGCAAAGTAGTCAAGAAGGCAAAGATTCAAAAGGAGGAGGAAATAGCCAATGCAATAAAATGGGGGGATAAGACATTTTTCAGATATATTAGTGAGAAGAGGAAGGGCAAAAGTGGTATTGTCAGACTCAAGGGTGCAGGGGGGGAATATGTAGAAGCTGATAAGGATAAAGCGGAATTGCTTAACAAATATTTTGGTTCTGTGTTCACAGATGAAGAACCAGGAGCAGGACCTCAGAAAACACCCACAAATAAGAACAGAAGCGAGGGACATCTTGAACAATTTTCAGAAGACTGTGTTCGTGAGAAACTAGCTCAACTTAAAGTAGACAAAGCGATGGGACCGGATGGGATACACCCTAGCATACTGAGGGAACTTGGGGACGTTCTAGCAACTCCACTGACTGACCTTTCAATGCCTCGTTGGAGTCGGGAGTGGTGCCAAAGGACTGGAGAGAGGCTCATGTGGTGCCTTTACACAAAAGCGGAAGTAAGGATGTGGTTGAAAACTACAGGCCGGTTAGTTTAACTTCAGTGGTGAGTAAATTATTGGAAACGCTGCTGAAAGAGAAAATAGTGAGGTTTCTGCAGTCCGGCGGATTACAGGATCCGAGGCAGCATGGATTCACCAGAGGCAGGTCTTGTCAGACAAATCTGATTGATTTCTTTGACTGGGTGACCAGGGAGTTGGACCGAGGGAGAGCTCTAGATGTGGTGTATTTAGATTTCAGTAAAGCCTTTGACACTGTTCCTCACAGGCAACTTATAAACAAACTGAGCACCCTAGGGATGGACCCTAAAGTTACTGCTTGGGTTAAAAATTGGTTGGGTGGGAGGCGACAAAGAGTACAAGTAAATGGAGCTCACTCTGAGGAGAAGGATGTTACCAGTGGTGTGCCCCAGGGATCTGTCCTTGGTCCGATTCTTTTTAACATCTTTGTTAGTGATATAGCGGAAGGGCTGTCGGGTAAGGTTTGCCTCTTTGCGGATGATACCAAAATCTGCAATAGAGTAGACACCCAGGAAGGTGTAGATAACATGAGGAGGGATCTAGCTAAGCTTGAAGAATGGTCTAGAATTTGGCAGCTGGGATTTAATGTTAAAAAATGTAAGGTCATGCATTTGGGCTGCAGCAATCCAAGGGAGCAATACAGTATAGGAGGTGAAGTACTTTTGTCCACTAAAGAAGAGCGGGACCTAGGCGTGGTTGTGTCTGATGATCTTAAAGTAGCTAAACAGGTAGAAAAGGTGACGGCAAAAGCTAGAAGGATGCTTGGGTGCATACGGAGAGGAATGGCTAGCAGAAAAAAGGAGGTGATAATGCCTCTGTATAAGTCTTTGGTGCGACCTCATTTGGAGTATGGTGTGCAATTCTGGAGACCGCACCTTCAAAAGGATGTGAATAGGATGGAGTCGGTGCAGAGGGTTGCTACTAAAATGATTAAGGGGCTTCATTATAAAGCATATGAGGACAGACTTAAGGATCTTAATATGTACACCTTAGAGGAAAGGCGGGATAGAGGTGATATGATTGAGATGTTTAAATACCTCTGTGGCGTAAATGTTCAGGGATAGAGCCTCTTTCAATTGAAAGCAAGTTCTGCTACAAGGGGACATGGGATGAGGGTGAAGGGAGATAGATTCAGGAGTGATATGCGGAAATATTTCTTTACGGAAAGAGTAGTGGATCCGTGGAATAGTCTCCCAGTGGAGGTGGTAGAGATGAGGACAGTAACTGAAAAAAAGCATGGGACCAACACAGAGGATCTCTAAAGGTAAAAAGTGGACTGTTGTAGTTGTTGTTATGGAAGGACAGACTAGATAGGCCTTGTGGTCTTTTTCTGTCATCATGTTTCTATGTTTCTATGTTTAGTCTTTTCAAGGATCCATCTCACATCTGCAATGATGTCTCTCGTTTCTCGCCCTTTCCTGAACCCTGCTTGCACTTCAGGTAGTTCTTGTTCCAGGTATGGTTGTAGTCTCTTTTGGATAATCTTCAGTAGAATCTTGCTGGCATGTGGGATCAGAGCGATTGTGCGATAATTTCCACAGTCAGTTGGATCACCTTTCTTTAGTATTGGTATAAACACAGATCTTTTCCAGTCAGTTGGCCATGATGTTGTCTTCCATATTTCTTGGCAGAGCCTTGTAATTACGGTAACAGCTGCATCAGATTGCTGCAATACTTCTATGGGAATGCTATCAATGCCTGGTGCTTTGTTCTTTGATAAGGCTTTCAATGCTGCTTCAACTTCTTCTTTCATCACCAATGGTTCCCGATCATAAGGTAAGGTTAAAACGGCTGTTGGTCCACTTGATCAGGCATGGTACACAATGGTATTTCAGACATGGCACATCAAACCACAGCCAGGGCTTACATAGCTTTCTGTAGCTGGTCCTCATCAGCACATGGTACTCCCCATTTTCATATGTCTGCTGTTTGTGTTGTGGGAGTGCACCAAGTCAGGCACCTGCTGCTCCTATCTCAGCACATCACTGTCTCCTGACCCCTATTCCCATCACTGTTTGTGTTTTCACAATGACATGTGTCTGCAGTTTACCTCTACTGTGTAATTTGTAGAACCATGCAGCCATGAGGTTTAGATATATCTTCCACAACCCATCCCCATTGAGTGGTCTTTGAGCCGCAGCATGTTTCAGAACATGTGCTGTGGCCATCATGCACTATTCTGCAAGTGCTTGGCATCAGATCTGCTGGGTACACCTCTCATGACCTGGATGCAGGTATAGTGTTTGCACAGGGCTCTGTGTTTTGGAGAGGTCTTCCCTACCAACATCATACAAATGCAGTTTTTCTCCCAGCAATGCCAGCCTCAGAGGGAGACCCCCAGCCCACATCTCATCTATGTACAGCTGCACCACCTTTCCTTTAATCAGGTAGAGGTGTTCATGTATGGGGTATAGACATGCTGGGTTTCTGGTCATTTGGCTCCTCTCAATGCACACTGGAACTATGGCCCACATTTGAACCACACTACTACATTCCAGAGCAACATCACTCTTCACCTCAGCAGCTGTAGACAGATGAGTTGTGGCCTGGCTGGCCTCGTGTACAGCCACTCTGTCATGCACGGCCCCCCTCGAGGCTGGAGAGTGGGGCCTAGGACAGGGAATAGTCTGTTTGTGTGTGAATCCATGATAGGAGTTGTCGGTTGGGGATGCTAGGTAGACCCATTGGGTGCTATGCGCTGCTGTTGGAGGAGGATTTGAATAAGATGGTGGACAGAAGACTTGACATGCAGAGGGCAAATGGTATTTGTTTGTTATCAGGGAAGGCTCTATGATTGTCCAAGTATGTGGAGAATAGGTGCAAACTGAGGATGGTGGAGTGACATCTGAGTGGACAACACAGGGAGTAGAGGGAGCTGTGTGGTGCAGACAAAAGGGGATGGTTGAGCATGTTGCTGCAGATGTTGAGCGTGAATGGTGGAGGACCTGATATGGGAGGACAGGTCAAATAGACAGCAGACTATGATGAGCTAGCAGGGGACCTGCTGACACCTGATGAAGGTGACAGGACTGGATCACATGAACGCTCATATTTCTGAAAAGCAAAGGTAGGCACATACCTGTTATATAAATGGTTTTTGCCTCCCCTTTGTCTGGTTTGGGATATGTGCATCGCTCATGCCTTTTCCTTTAGTCTACTGCCCAAGTCAGGTACCTTACATTGTTCACATCCGAAGGTTGTTCAACATTTCAGATATAGCTTTTTGGGTAGGCTGTTTAATTATTTTATCTTGGTTTGAAGCCTCTGCTCCCTAGTTGTTGGTTTGCTGATAGACTATGCTTGGGATGTTTAACATAGCTTAGATCGTCTGTTCATGTTGTCTATGTGACAGTGGCACTGCTTCTCTTTCACCAGTAGGTGATGTGTCCTTGTTTTGAGAGATGTGTACCTGCCATATTTGCAGAGATGTGTTGTACCATGTAGAGTTTGGTCCTCTACAACTTGTGGCACAGTTTTTGTATTATGGTATGCTTGAGATGTGTTTGACACAGGCAGGCATATTTGCAGTTGCTTGTTGACAGGGGATCAATGGTATGTCTCTCATTTGTCAGAGATCCTGTATCTAAGGGACACAGGTGCTCCAATGCTGCTTTGTGTTTGTTGTAACATAGTAGGTGTTAGATGTTATGGCTACATTCTTTGAGTGCATGTTGTGGTGTAGAAGGTCCCTCAGATCCCTTAGAGAGTGATAAAGTGCAGGATTCAGCTTCAGTTAAGGAAAGTAAACAAGTGCACATGGTTCCTGGTTTCCAGGGAAACCACAAACAAAGCAGATTAGAGGAGAGGAAAACACGCCCCTGCTGCAGTTCAGCTCAGCAATCACGAGCTGAGGCTGGACACCTGTTGAAAGGAGTGGTCAGATTAAACCCAGAAAACCAGAGATTTAAGAGAAGCTCATTAGGAAGGGAGCAGGCAGATCTGGAAGCACATGGGGAAGCAGAGTTGGAAGGCCAGCTGAGAGCACAGCCACGAGGACAGCAGTCACGAGAAACAGAGGATTTGCTTGAGAGTGAAGACACAGAGGAATTCATGGTAACAGAGGATTCTCTGACCTTTAAGTCAGAAGGGGAAGTCAGCACAGGAGACGAGCAGAGAGTTCATGCAAAGGAGCAAGGTACAAACAGCCCAGGTTTGTTACCGTTGGTAAAAGGCAGCCATAAGGGGAATGTACCAAGAAGGCAGACTTGTGTGCACGTAGAAACTCCAAGGCTTACAGCTGTAGCTGATCCTGGAAAGCAGAAGGAATCTCTCATAAGGAAGCCAAGAGGTAGGCTGAGTGACTGGTATAAAAGTAAAGCTGTTTTTAAGAAGTGCTCTGCTATTAACCCAGAAGGGTGGGGCTTTCCATGTGGTGAACACTGTGGCAATTACAAGCCGTGTGTAGCAGAAGGCTACAGGGAAAAGTCTATTGCTGAAGGAACAGGTGTGTGCTTAGAAACACCTTGTAAGCAATTGCAGACATTTCCAACTGAGAGTCAGTATGAACCGATGGAAACTGAGCCATCTGTAGAATATCTGCCTATTGAGTCAATGGACTGTACAATGTCTATGTCTGAGAAGATAAAACCTGTATAATAAGTTTAAGCTGTGCAGAGAGAGAGAGCTGCCGGTAGCAGCCAAAGGAAACAGCACCAAAGGTTTTGGAACAGAAGTGCTCTTTATGTTGGATTATAGTGATGCTGATATAAGAAGCTGTTTGAGTTACATTTCTTATATTATTTCATGCCAGAAGTTGTATGGCCTTGTTCTTTATTTTTCCATTTGTAAAACCGTTTGGGAAGGTGAATTAAAATCCTGTTATTTGCCTGAACACTCGAGCTCCACAATTCGCCTTATGTCAAATAGTGAAAAAACTTCAACTCCCAGAAGGCAGTGCTTTCCCCAAGCACCATTTTACTAACTGAATAAGGAATCAGGCTGCTTAAATCCACAAGCTCAGGCTGTGGAGTAATAGCAACATTACAGGTTGGCGTAGTTTTGCGGATTTTGCATGGATTACAAAGGACATTTGTAAAGACATCACTACAAGGGCAAAGAAACTGCTGTCAACCGGTCAGAGGGATTAAAGGCAACTTTCTCAGTGCTGGACTCTGCACTGTGCCAAGGTAACGGTAGCTGGGCACAGGTGTGGGAGGATAATTAGGGAGAAAGGGAGCCACTAATCTGCTGCAGCAGGGAGCCATTGAAAAAAAAAAAAGTTTGGTTTTTTTTGGTTTGTAGGACCGCACTTGGTGTGTTTTGTGTTTTGTTTTCTTGCAGGAACAGTTGTTTCCATGATGGATCCACAAGAGCTGCTCAGGCGGATGTCAAGCCAGTGGGACAAACAACTGGAGCTGACACGCCATACCCAGGAACAGACTGCAGCTGCCATCTGTTCACAGCAGAAACCTCTTATGGAGCTAATGGAGGCACTGCTCAAGAAACAAAGAGAGCCAGAACCACCTGTACCCTCATTTAACCAGGGGTTAGGACTGCCTAATGGTAGCGCTATGGCGCTGGGACAGTTTACTTCAACTGACAACTTAGATGATTTCATAGAAGCATTTGAACGCATTGCAGAGGCTATTAAGTTGCCTGAGGAGCAATGGGCGGTGAGATTCTCCATGTCACTCTCGGGTGAAGCCTTAGCAGCTTATAAGTCTATGCCTGCAACGCTTGCATCTAATTATAATGCAGTTAAGGAAGCTGTCAAAGACAGACTTGGCTTAACCCCTTTATTCTATAAGCACATGTTCAGGGAGGCTAAGTTAAAGCCCAATGAAACCCCTAAAATGCTGTTCCATAGAATAAAAGGCTTAGCATTGAAGTGGCTTAGGCCAAGACAGAGGTCTCTAGAAGATGTATTGGATACAATTATACTAGAGCAGTATATGAATGCGGTACCAGCAGATGTAAAAACCTTTCTGATGCTCCAAAGTTGTAAAACTACGGAGGAAGCAGCTAATCTCTCAGAGAGGTATTTTGAAGCCGAATTGGCTAGGGCCTCAAAACCAGAAGCTCTGAAGGAGATAAAAGCCTCCTGCTTTAAGAGATCAGAAAAGTTTACAAGGAATAAGTTACCTAATGACAATGTTGTACCTGTGATGAAAGGTAAATGTTTCAATTGTGGCGAATTGGGACATTATCGCAGGGATTGTGCACTGCACACAGCGCTAGTGTCTGGGGGTGTGAAACAAACACGTGAGGGATTTGTGCTACAAGTACAAGTAGAAGGGGTTGAGGCCCAGGCACTGCTTGACTCTGGTGCTGACCAGAGCATGGTTTCCCAAAGGCTCTGGCAGGCCATCGAAGCCCACCTGCCCTCAGCACCGAGTCAAGCAGTGGGGTGGGTCAAGATACGATGTGTACATGGGGCAGCCTCATACTACCCAGTGTATAACCTAGCAGTTAAAGGGCTGGGAGCAGAAAGAGAGATAAGGGTGGCCATAGTCCCAAAGCTCTTATACGACATAATCTTAGGGAGAGATTGGCCTCCATTTAGCCAAGGGATAGAAAAGGGCCTTGGGGAGAGAAAAGGCTTGGTATCTACCCGGTCTCAGGCCGGAACCTCTACTGCTAATGTTGACCCAGCAGAAGAGCTAGAAAGTTCATCCCAGGAGGGGGAGGACTCATCTGAGAGAGAGGTGGAAAGGGAAGAGGGAGTAACAGACACCCTACCTATGCATGATGATCTGGTACAAACCTCATCAAAAAGGATTAGGAAAGGGAAGGCTGAGAGGAGGCAAGAAAGGCGGCATAGGACCCAAGGGAGGGCTGGATTAGAGGCCGGAGAGGGATTACCCTGGGTTTCGTCAGAACTTGTTAAAAAGTTCCCTTCCTTTCCCCAGGAACAGAGAGATGACCCTGCTTTGAAACGTGCCTTTGAATATGCACAAGAGGACAGGAACATCCTTCCTCGATTTTTTTTGGAGAGAGATGTGCTTTATCGGGAGAGTAACAACCCACATACAGGAGCTGTGAGAAAACAGTTAGTGGTGCCAACCACGTTTAAGGCCATAGTCATGCGGTTGGCCCACGACCATCCTATAGGTGGCCACAAGGGGATCCAGGGGACATTGGACCAAATCTTGGCCCGTTTTTACTGGCCAGGGGTCTTTAAAGAGACCACTCGCTACTGCGAGTCATGCCCCATGTGTCAACGGGTTACTGCCTCTAAACCGAAGGCTGTACCCCTAATATCCACACCCACAATATCCACACCGATCCGCCGGATGGCGATGGATATTATAGGACCCCTAGTAAAGACTCCCCGGGGCTTTCAATACGTTTTGGTGATTATAGACCAGGCGACTCGTTTTCCCTGGGCTATACACCTTAGAAGTACCTCAGCTAGAACAATAGCGTTGGAATTAGTTAAACTGTTCTGTGAGGTCGGTTTCCCACAAGAAATGCTCACTGACCAAGGGAGCAATTTTATGTCCAAGTATCTGGCCACAGTATGGGATGCCTTTGGCATACATCATGTGGGCACGGCAGCCTATCATCCCCAGTCCAATGGGCTGGTTGAAAGGATGAACCAAACTATTAAACAAATGCTAAGGAGAGGCCTAAACGGTAAGATGACCGAATGGGATATTTTATTGCCATTTGTTTTGTATGCGTGCCGTGAACGCATACAGACATCCTTAGGGGCATCGCCCTATGAGTTGTTGTTTGGCAGGGCTCCCCGTGGGATTTTGGATATATTGCTCGAGCAGTGGGTGGAACCGGACAGAGAGGAAATGGGCGTACCCCAATTTCTCAGAGATTTGAGAAACCGGTTAAGAAGGACGTCCCAAATCTCCGTAGAGAATTTGCAGGCCAGTCAGATTCGTCAAAAACAGTATTATGATAGAGGAAAGAAACCTCGCCAGCTGGAGGTGGGGGATAAGGTGATAATATTGGTGGCTGATGTGGGACCCAAGTTTGAGTCTCATTGGAAGGGCCCATGTACAGTTGTAAAGAAGGTAGGTCCTGTCTCTGACACTGTAGAGAATGATAAAGGGTGCCGCCAAACCTACCATGTGAATGTTTTAAAACCATGGTTAGAGAGGTCAGCAACAGTGAGGTTAGCTACTCTAGAAAAACACGTGAACCCAGTATCAAGGATTACGTGCTGTCCGTTAAAATATACGGCAGCCTGTAATATCTTAAGGGGGGGGGATATGTGGTGTAGAAGGTCCCTCAGATCCCTTAGAGAGTGATAAAGTGCAGGATTCAGCTTCAGTTAAGGAAAGTAAACAAGTGCACATGGTTCCTGGTTTCCAGGGAAACCACAAACAAAGCAGATTAGAGGAGAGGAAAACAGGCCTCTGCTGCAGTTCAGCTCAGCAATCACGAGCTGAAGCTGGACACCTGTTGAAAGGAGTGGTCAGGTTAAACCCAGAAAACCAGAGATTTAAAGAAGCTCATTAGGAAGGGAGCAGGCAGATCTGGAAGCACATGGGGAAGCAGAGTTGGAAGGCCAGCTGAGAGCACAGCCACGAGGACAGCAGTCACGAGAAACAGAGGATTTGCTTGAGAGTGAAGACACAGAAGAATTCATGGTAACAGAGGATTCTCTGACCTTTAAGTCAGAAGGGGAAGTCAGCACAGGAGACGAGCAGAGAGTTCGTGCAAAGGAGCAAGGTACAAACAGCCCAGGTTTGTTGCCTTGGGTAAAAGGCAGCCATAAGGGGAATGTACCAAGAAGGCAGACTTGTGTGCACGTAGAAACTCCAAGGCTTACAGCTGTAGCTGATCCTGGAAAGCAGAAGGAATCTCTCATAAGGAAGCCAAGAGGTAGGCTGAGTGACTGGTATAAAAGTAAAGCTGTTTTTTAAGAAGTGCTCTGCTATTAACCCAGAAGGGTGGGGCTTTCCATGTGGTGAACACTGTGGCAATTACAAGCCGTGTGTAGCAGAAGGCTACAGAGAAAAGTCTATTGCTGAAGGAACAGGTGTGTGCTTAGAAACACCTTGTAAGCAATTGCAGACATTTCCATCTGAGAGTCAGTATGAACCGATGGAAACTGAGCCATCTGTAGAATATCTGCCTATTGAGTCAATGGACTGTACAATGTCTATGTCTGAGAAGATAAAACCTGTATAATAAGTTTAAGCTGTGCAGAGAGAGAGAGAGAGCTGCCGGTAGCAGCCAAAGGAAACAGCACCAAAGGTTTTGGAACAGAAGTGCTCTTTATGTTCTATTATAGTGATGCTGATATAAGAAGCTGTTTGAGTTACATTTCTTATATTATTTCATGCCCGAAGTTGTATGGCCTTGTTCTTTATTTTTCCATTTGTAAAACCATTCGGGAAGGTGAATTAAAATCCTGTTATTTGCCTGAACACTCGAGCTCCACAATTCGCCTTATTTCAAATAGTGAAAAAACTTCAACTCCCAGAAGGCAGTGCTTTCCCCAAGCACCATTTTACCAACTGAATAAGGAATCAGGCTGCTTAAATCCACAAGCTCGGGCTGTGGAGTAATAGCAACATTACAATGTGTGAAGGGGAAGGGCAAGCTGCAATGGAGATTTACAGCATGTACATCCAGACATGATGTGTTCTCCCATATAACTTGGTGACCTCTTACTTTTTCTGTGTGCAGGTGATACTGGATATGGATTTTGTGCCTGGTTACTGACCCCTGTGCGTTTTCAACGGTCACATGCAGAGATGAGATACAATGAGGCCCATGCCTCCACCCGCTCTGTCATAGAGCACACCTTTGGTGTGCTATGAGTCGCTTCAGGTGTCTGGGTAAGACCAGTGGGACTTTACGATATCAACTCATGACTGGCACAGATAGTTCTGGCCTGCTGCATCCTGCACAACATTGCTCTCAGGCACAATATCCCAGTCAACATTAATTTGTATCTTGAGGAAGATCCTGTGTGCCCTCCTGTATGTGTCCATGGGTACACACGTGTGGGCACAGCAATCCGGCAACGTCTTATCGAGCAGCTCTTCTCATGTAAGTAATGTTTATGAGAGGAAGGGCATATGGGTACAAATGTGCATACTATCCTGTGTGTTTCACGACTACAATCTCACATATGTGTGTTTGCTTTGTTTGTGACTCTTCAGAATATGTTTGGCAGGCTACCACTCCTGCTGTTGTGGTGAGGTACCTCATTGGCCCAAGAGGATCAACATGCAGCCGACTGTAGTACATCTCCATACACATGACAACATGGCAGTGATTTGGGACTGGTACATCATACACAGAGGCATCAGAGGTATGCTTTTTACATCACATACCTGCATATGTTTCACTAAGATATCTCTCTGATGTGCTGATGCTGTTGTGCCACTTACCTTGCCTGCCTTGAGGGCACAAGACAAAATATGACATGGGTGATATTCCCTCCTGTCACTACATAACATGCTATGGACCTGTCTTGCATGCCTACATGAGCCCCATGTCCACGATTTACCATTTATATGTCTGTCGGGATTTCAGCAGGTAGTTATTTCACACCATAGTGTTGATGACATTGCCAACTGTGATGTTGAGTGCACAGATGTGATAGGAGTGGGTGAGTTGCACATTGCATTTGACCATTTCCTACCATTGTCCACATACTCAGCATGACTGTGACCTTAGATAGGCTCATGGCATTGCTCCTCTTAGGCTCATCTTGTAATAAGACAGGGGACTTGGAATCAGGTGCCCATAGATTGTATTTTGCAGTATGTGTGCAGAGCTATCACCATTGTACAGATACACTGTACAGACATATGTTATCTATTGGTTCCTGGTGAGAGGTGTGATTGTCCCTGTACATATCACAGCAGTACTGATGCTGACATTCAGACCCCACCATGTGACTGGTGTGATTATGGCCAGCATTGTGTTCCTTCTGGAAACTCGTATACATTTTGACTGATGGCATATGTACATGTTTCATCATTCACATCTGTCACGTGATACTTTGGACAACAGGCAATGATGTTTTAACATTCACACTGACCACTCTCACACCTTGCAACTGACACCTCTGGGACAGGGATGACAGGTTGCACACAGTATCATCTCCAGACAGTCCCTATCCAGCACACGCAGCACACACAATATGTCCTCCACATTGGAAACTGTTTGCCTGGTATCATTATATATCCTGTATGTCATTGGATGGTTTGGTACTCGGACATCATTGAGACATCATTGTCATGCTGCCCTAATAGATATGATGGGGACCTATTGCACACCCATTCCACATGGCCATGGACATGTCTATGTGGCTGGGCAGATGTGAACATGATCTGTACTGTTCTGTTTGAATGCCCTCTGCCTTCAATGGTAGCTGTGTTATGGCAATGTGCTTGTTTCATGTTTACAGTTTTCTATACTGACTTGTAAAAGTAGCAAATACCAGAATGGTAACTCATGACATGTGATGACAGACATACCAACCTTCCTATGATATTTTTCACAGAGCATGGACCTCCCACAATAGATAGGCCCATCAGTGCATTTGCAATCACCACTGCCCACAGGTTCGATGAGACAGCAACAACAGGAGATGATGGTTGAGAAGGGGTGGCATACAGTAAAGGAGCTTTTGTTGTGGAGCACATGCCAATGCTGGACGTTGCTATTCAAGTGGCAGAGTGGTGCATTCAGAGAATGCACACTAGGCTGGCAGGACAGTCTACTGCTTGTGCCACCCTAGTTATCACAGTCCCTTATTATGGATTCTGCCATCATCAATGTCAAACCTTGGCCCTCACTGTCAACACCCATGGCTGCAGGACATGACTTAGTGCTGTTCGACATGACATTACAGCCAGGGAAACAGACTATTTGCTGGACACAGTCAAGCAGCAGCAGCAGCACTGACAACTGCGGCTTGGCACTCCTGGCTGTCATTTACATTTTGCTTATTTTAACATGTCACTACCATGGCCCCATGACTGACAACAACACCCTTGCACTGGCCATTTTCACCGTGGCAGGCTGTTGCGCATCTCCCACAAGGTGCACCACTACAACAGGTGTCATGTCTGTTTGGGCATATCCAGGTGTGCTACTATGCTTACAAGGTGTCTCAGTGACATTTGAGGATTTATAGTATGCATATGTGTATGCATGAATATGTCATGACACAGTGACATCAGGTGATGCCTGTTGTGAGAAGGTTGCTGTACCATGGTTTTAATGCTTGGCCGGATTACATACCATGTTGACCTTTTATTTCCTAATAAAGCTCGGAACGTCTTGATATGTTTATAGCTTACACAGTCACATGTGTGCTTCATCCTGTGTCTCTCATGATGATGTGCCACACACATGGCATGGCACATTTACTGATGTGCTTATCTGTATTCTCTCACATGGCTTACATTGTGTATTGCATGCACATTCTTAGACCTGTTTACCTCATGGACATAGGAGAATACAGTGACATCCCAAAGCTATTTCTTTTGCTGAGTATGCACCTGTTTGGGCCATGATTTTTAATGTGCAAGCACATGTGGTTATCATAACTGGCTCCAGCTCAACATTGCAGATCATAGCCCAGATGATGGAAGGCATTTATAGATGTGCCTGCCATACTTACCTGTGTATATGACTTCTGGGTAGTTTTGGCATGGCACCAACTCAGGTGCTGGCCCTCGGAGATGCTATGTGGCTCCTGAACACACCCATATGCTGTATGAGTGGCATCAAGGTGTGTTAGGGTGATTGTGTGGCACCACATGAGCCGATAAACATGGTTAACAAGTGGGTATGCTTTTCTAGGCAACACGCATATCCATCTGTGCATGACCCCTTGGCTTTGATTCTCTGGAGCTAACTTTCCGGAATAGGGTCTCTGTGGTGTGTCATATGATTGTGTCATACCTGGCTAGATCCTGCTCCCTCTCATTTGTGTGTATGGACTTTGGTTTTCAATAGGCAGGCCACATATGACCACATTATTCACATCAAGATTAGACAGATGGCAGTCATGCAATGCACTGACACATCACTGTGCACCACCCAGATGAGAATCTGTGAACCATGTATTTTTGCACATAGCATTCATACATGTGCACACATTCATAACAACTATGTGGAAACATCAGCCATGTCCCATATGTCCCATGAAAGTTCTGGGGATGATGCAGGACACATCATTGCATGACCTCCAACTCACTCACCACACTGACATCCCTAGTACAACAATGTCCTCACTGGCCACTGTGGAGATATATAACACACACATATATGTGGAAGCACAGTTTTCTAAATGTGCTATGCATGGCTCATATCTCTGTGAGATAGCACATATGTATAAACGTGCACACTTACAATGTTCAGATGTGTGCACAATGTGTCAGTTCACGCAGTCACAGCCATTGCTGGGGTACACCATTTCTCTTTCAGCTGGTCATCTCTCAGAGATAGCTTTGAGGTTCATATATATCTGGACACATCATACCCCAATATGGCCCTGATTACTGCTATCAGACCTGTGGTTCACTGAGACATCCCATGCTTAATGGCAAATATTGTCAGTTAAGTAACAATGTCCGAGTCATGGGTGGCATGTGTACACTATGCTCATATTTGGCTGATCCTACCATTTCTTTCACATGGTGCATAGCCCCTTTAACACATTGCAATTATCAGCAGCAACCCTTTTGCAGATGGCCACTGCATATGTACATTCATTAACTGTGACCATACAATAGACCTTTGTATAATATCCCAGATATCATGGAGGGGCATGCGAGGCATCATCTACATGATTGCTTAACAACTTGACTGTGCACATTAGTTAGTCCAGCTGCCCTCATATTGTGTTGTGTTTGCACATAGCTACTCAGTGCATGCTACACATCCAGACCTGTACAGCCACTCTTCATTGGGCAACTCTGCAAGAGATGTAATAGTGGTACATCAGGTGTAGTTTGGGTGCACATGTACAGTATGTTGCCTTGCAAACTCAACTGGCATTCCATGGCACAATCTTCATGAAGTCCATAGCAAGCTGATTCATGGCCGATGCAGCAGGGCCCCATAATGTCCAATGAAATTGCATCTGGTTCTGTCTCCATGTCTGTGTAGCACCATTATGGTGCTCTTATCGAGGCCAACTAACAACATTGCTAGTGCCATGCTGCCAGAGCCACAATATGCTGCTATGCTGGTCCATAGAAAGCGTTCAGCAGCACGTCAGCTCCTGCATCTCTTCCTGCCTTGTTTTCAATTTGTCCACATGTATTTATTTATTTTATTTTATTTAAGCAGATTTGTATACCACCTTATCCTACAATCAAAGTGGTCACATCACAATTGGAGGGTTACATTTAACACAGGGGAACTTAACAACATCTAGACAGAAGAATTGGAGGGTTACATTTATCCTAAGGGTAACATTTAGACAGTACAAGTTAATTAACAACGTTATATTATGTTTGTTTGGGGTGAGTATTTGGGTTGAGTGGGTATTGAGTTGGTGTTATGTCAATACCTTGTATGCCTATTTGGGGTGAGTGAGTATCGAATTATCGGCAGTAGATGTATTACCGTTTGGGTGGGGACTGTTTTCTGTCTGCTGATAAGTTTCAATAAAGAGATATGTTTTGAGGTCCTTTCGGATGTCTATTAGGTTATCTATTGCTCTCAGGCTTGTTGGGAGGGAATTCCAAAGTGTGGGTGCTAGTAAGGAGGGAGCTCTTTTTGAAGTTGTTTGTTTAGTCTTGTGGAATCCTGCAGGTGTGCCGATCATGTTGTCTTTATTGGTTCTTCTCGGCCTGTTGCAGGTATCCTTCATTATGATGTGCCTCTGCTGAGAGCTGGTGGATGATTTTAAAGATGATTAGGATTATTTTGAATTTTGCTCTGGCCATCATGGGTAGCCAGTGTAGTTGCTGTAAGACTGGGGTAATGTGCTCAGATCTTGGAGTGTCTGTAATGATGCATGCTGCAGTGTTTTGCACCATTTGGAGTGGGTGTAGGGTTTGTTGAGGGAGGTTTTGATATAACGAGTTTCCGTAGTCAAGCAGAGGTGCAATGAGTGCTTGGCATACTGTGCGGAAGTGATCCTGATGTAGTAATAGCTTGAGTTTTCTGATAATCCTTAAGCGTTGATAGGCCTTGTTTGCGGTTTTTGTGATGTGGGATTTCAGGTTTAGTGCTCTGCCCATTGTGATGCCCAGATATTTAACCTCATCTTTAACTACTATAAGGTTATCTAAAATGCTGATGGTTTGTGGTGGAGTGAAGGTAGTGTTCCTGGTGATGAACATTGCCTCAGTTTTATCACAGTTGACCATCATATTATTGGCTGTGAACCAGGTGTTCATATCTTCAAGGCATTTGGTTATCGTTGTGATGTTGAGTGCTAGTAGGTTGACTGGGGCATACACCATGATGTCATCAGCGTAAATGTGATATTGGAGCTTGTGACTTTTGATGATGTTACATATGGGCTGGATGTAAATATTAAAGAGCATTGATGATAGGGCTGAGCCTTGTGGTATTCCCTGCGTGACGGGGAAATGTGATGGTTTCTTTTGTGCATTTGACTTGTTGCGTTCTATTTTCCAAGTATGAAGTAAACCATTTTAGAGTATTTTTGCATAATCCTATTTGCTGTAGGCGTTGCAGTAGTCTGGCATGTGACACGGTGTCGAAGGCTGCCGAGATGTCCATGAATATAAGCAGGAATCCATTCTTTATGTTGTTTATGACATTTAGGAGATTGTCAAAGAGGGAAGTAAGTAGTGTTTCAACTCCGTGTTGGGGTTTAAAACTGTGCTGATGGATGTCCAGTGGGGCATTGATGTCAATATGGTCTTGTAGTTGGCATTGTACTGTTTTTTCAATGATTTTTGCAAGGAAAGGTAGACTGGAGATAGGACAGTATGATTTGGTTCAGAGAGGCTGAGGTTGTTGCCATTAAGTATCAGTCTTATCATGGCGTGCTTCAGAGTTTGCGGCATGTATCCTTGTTGGAGTGAATTTTTGACGATTTTGTGAATGTGATGGGAGAGCTGGGTTTTAGTGGCTTTGATCCAAGCTACTGGGCATGGATCTGATGGTGAGGTTGTTGTGTTGAGGCCACTCATTATGTCCTCAATTTGTTGTTTTGATGGTATGCTGAAGTCTTCCTAGGTTTGATTTTCCTCTATCATTTCATGGTCATCAGTTTGTGGTGCGATGGAGCATATCAGGGTGGTGTTTTTCAATTTTATGTGGTCTGCATATTCCTGAGGGTTAAAATGGTGGGTATCATTCTGTGTAGTGTCCTTAGTTAGTGTTTGGACAATTCTAAATAGTTTTCTTGGTTTGTTGATAGATTTCATGATTAGGTTGGTATGGTGTTGCTGTTTACGTTCATTTATTAGATTGTTGTATTCCATTTGCTTGTCTGTATTGAATTAGGGAGTCTTGTGACTTGTTTCTCCTCCATTTTCTCTCCAGTTTTTGGAGGGTGCGTTTTGCATCTCTAATATCAGTTGAGTACCAGGGGGCATTGGGTCTCCTGTGTGTTTGTGCTTCTGTACTTGTAGGGGCTGATGCTGCATTTGATATTATGGAGTTCCATCTCTCTATGTCTAGGTCAAGGGTTTCAATAATCTTGCTGAAGTTGTGGTTCGATTTCGTCTATGACTGCTTCTTTTTTGAAGGCTCCAAATCTCTTGGTTATGGTCTCATTTTCCTTGTGTTGGATGAGGTCATTTAGTGTCAGTGTGAGTTCATTTAGATGGTGATCTGACCATGGAACTGGTGTGATTGTTGGTGCTGTGGTCTTGCCCTGCTCCACCAAGTGCTTTGGGATAAAAACCATATCCGGAGTTGTACCGTGTTGGGGTGTTGATAGCTTGGTAGTATTTTTGTGATTCCATGGCTTTTAGGAATGATGCAGCTTCCTTGGTGGATGTGGAGATTAGGTTGTAGTCTCCTAGTGCAATGAGGGGTTTGAGCTTTTTTATGTGTGCACATATTGCTTCAAGTACCGTAGAGAGATATTCCGTTGTGGTTCCAGGGGGTCTGTATGTTAGGGAGATGCTAAGGTGTTTGTTGGCTATGATGATTGTGTTGGATTCTATCGTGTTTGCGGTAGAGATTGTTTTGAATCTGTATTCTTTTCTGGTCAGTATTAGCACTCCTCCACCTCTCTTTTGGGTCCTGATGCAGTTAAATGCTGTGTAACCTTCTGGGATGATTTGATTTAATATTACCTGGTCAGAGTCATCTAGCCAGGTTTCTGTGATACATATTATATGTAGTCTTTTGTCTTGTATGAGGTCGAGGATAATATTTGGTTTATTCCTGATTGATCTGGCATTTAGTAGGGCACATTTGATATTGGTTGTTGTGATTGGGTTAGTGTGTACCCTATTTGTGAGGTGGGTATGTGTAGTACGCGTGGTATTATGTGATTTGTGGACTGAAGGCTTAGAATGTTGATGTTCTTTAGAGAGGGGTGCGTTTGGTATCCATTCAGGTTGGGTGGTATGTAGGTGTAACAAGGGGATTTGTTTGTTTGGTCCTATGCCCTGTGTGTATGGTACGAAGGTGTGTAGGAGTGTAAGGTATGCAATGAGGTAGTGGTGGGTGGATTGCATTTTACTCTTTACTGATCTGGGATTGACTTGAGTTGTATCCCAGTGGTGGTAGGTGTTTGATCCTTCTCTTGTGGTTCTATATTTGCCTGTTTTTTTGGTATGGTTCCTCTCCTCTTCTTACTTAGTTCTACTCTAGTAATGGAGTCTATAGTGTATGTAGTTTGTTATTTCACAGCCCCGGAGAAGCACATGAGGCGTAGGTTAGTAATGGGGTAATTTGTTATCCCTCACTTGGTTTGCAGCTTGTCGTGCTGTGAGGGCTTGTGTGCATCAGTGATGCTGAGAGCTAAACTATCGGTAGTTTAACTACTGGCAGGGTCTCCCAAGATGGACAGGTCTCAGATGAGATGCCAGACTAAGACAAACCACCCATCTGGGCAGCAGCAGAATGGGATAGTGTTGACGGCGGAGGATCACATTTCTGTGACAACGGCAACAACACCAAACTTAAACTGCGTGGAAGAAAGGCCCAGCAATCTACTTCTGTATCTTGCCATGAAAACCCAGTGGATAGTTACAACAAAACAAATTGTGCTGTAGTGCTGGAAGATGAGACCCCCAGGTTGGAAGGCACTCAACTAGCTACTGGGGAAGAGCTGAAGACTTTTCAGAGTAAAGCCAGCATTTATGATGTGGTTGGATCAAAGCCCTCGGGACGTCTGACTGCTGATGTAGCTGCGCATGAAATGAGAGTCAGAAGCTGTAAAGATGTCTTACACATTGGAACATGGAACGTACGAAGCATGAACCAAGGGAAGTTGGAGGTGGTCAAGAATGAAATGGAACGTGTACAACTTGATCTGTTGGGTGCCAGTGAACTGAAATGGACTGGCATCAGGCACTTTGCATCAGATGATCACATGGTCTACTATGCTGGAAATGAAAGACAAAGAAGAAATGGTGTTGCATTTATAATAAAGAAGAAACTTGCAAGAACTGTAATGAAATACAATGCAATCAGTGAACGCTTAATCTCTATTCGTCTACGAGGAATGCCTATCAACACAACTATAATTCAAGTATATGCCCCAACAACAGCTGCAGAAGAGAATGAAATTGAAGAGTTCTATGAACAAGTACAAGCTGAAATTGACAGAACATTCAAACAGGATATCCTGATAGTCATGGGTGATTGGAACGCAAAGGTTGGCAACAAAGAAGAAGACAAAGTAGTTGGAAAATATGGACTTGGCAACAGAAATGAAGCTGGAGAAAGACTGATAGAATTCTGCAAGACCAAAGATCTATTCATCTCGAACACCTTCTTCCAGCAACACAAGCGGCGACTATACACATGGACTTCACCCAATGGATTGTATAAAAATCAAATTGACTACATCTGTGGAAGTCAACGATGGAAAAGCTCTATAACATCAACAAAGACAAAACCTGGAGCTGACTGTGGTACAGATCATCAACTACTAGTATGCAAACTCAAGCTAAAGCTGAAAAAGAGCAAACCATTCATGAATGCAGCAAAATATGACCTTGAGAATACACCACTGGAATTTAAAGACTGCCTGCAAAATCGATTTGCTACTTTAGATACAAATGATAGAGTTCCAGAAGAGTTATGGAATGACGTCAAGAAGGTTGTGTTGGAAGAAAGCGAGAAGTCTCTACAAAAGGTAAAAAAGAAAAAACGGCCAAAATGGATGAAGGAAGAAACTCTGAAAATTGCCCAGAAACGCAGAGAGGCTAAAGCCAGAGGAGAAAGAAAGACAATCACAGAACTCAGAGATTTTCAACATGCAGCAAGACAGGACAAGGAAAAGTACTGCAATGACGCATGCAAGGAAATAGAAGCAGAAACTATTAGAGGAAGAACAAGATCAGCTTTCCTAAAGCTACGAGAGTTAAAGAAAAAGTTCCAGCCTCAAATTGGAATGTTACAAGATGCTCAAGGTTCTATGTTGAATGATGCTGAGAAGATCAAGAAAAGATGGAAGGAATATGCAGAGTTTTTATATGATAAAGATCAAGTGGACCAACAGCCGTTTCAACCTGTACCTTATGATCTGGAACCATTGGTGATGAAAGAAGAAGTTGAAGCAGCATTGAAAGCCTTATCAAAGAACAAAGCACCAGGCATTGATTGCATTCCCATTGAAGTATTACAGCAATCTGATGCAGCTGTTACCATACTTACAATGCTCTGCCAAGAAATATGGAAGACAGCATCATGGCCAACTGACTGGAAAAGATCTGTGTTTATACCAATACTAAAGAAAGGTGATCCAACTGACTGTGGAAATTATCGCACAATCGCTCAAAAGAGACTACAATCATACCTGGAACAAGAACTACCTGAAGTGCAAGCAGGGTTCAGGAAAGGGCGAGGAATGAGAGACATCATTGCAGATGTGAGATGGATCCTTGAAAAGACTAAAGAATACCAAAAGGATATCTATTTGTGCTGTATCGACTATAGCAAAGCTTTTGACTGTGTAAACCATGAGAAACTCTGGGCCACATTAAGAAGCATGGGTATACCAGAACACCTGATCGTTCTCTTGCACAATCTGTACATTGATCAAGAAGCAACAGTTCGAACAGAACAAGGAGAAACAGAATGGTTTAAAATAAGCAAAGGTGTAAGACAAGGCTGCATACTTTCCCCCTACCTGTTTAATTTATATGCATAACAAATCATCAGAGAAGCAGGATTGTATGAAGACAACAGAGGTGTGAAGATTGGTGGAAGACTCATCAACAATCTTCGTTATGCTGATGATACCACATTACTGGCGGAAAGTGAAGATGATCTGAAACATTTGCTTCTCACAATCAAAGAACATAGTCTCAAAATGGGCCTGCACCTTAATGTAAAGAAGACAAAGATCATGACAACTGGCATAATCAACAGGTTCATCGTCAAAGGAGAAGAAATTGAAATCGTGAATAACTTTAACCTACTTGGATCAACTATCAATAAAGAAGCAACAAGCAGTCAAGAAATCAGACGACGCATTGCTCTTGGCAGAATGGCTCTGAAAGATCAAATAAGATTCTCAACAGCAGAGATGTCTCTCTCCATACAAAGATTTGACTTGTTCAAGCCATGGTATTTTCAATAACATCATATGGATGTGAAAGCTGGACAGTGAAAAAGATAGACAGGAAGAAAATTGATGCCTTTGAATTATGGTGCTGGCGGCAAATACTGTGTATACCATGGACTGCCCGAAGAACAAACCAGTCTGTACTAGAGGATATCAAACCTAAGCTTTCTTTAGAAGCTCAGATGACAAGACTTCGACTTTCATACTTTGGACACATCATGCGGAGAGAGAGATCATTAGAGAAAGACATCATGCTTGGCAAGATAGAAGGTCAACGCAAAAGAGGAAGGCCAGCAATGAGATGGATCGATACAATAACAGCAGCTACGGGTACCAGTCTGTCAACAATAAGCCGCCTGACTGAAGACCGAACACAATTTAGGATAGCTATCCAGAGGGTCACCATGAGTCGACTCCGACTCAATGGCACTTAACAACAACAACAATTTGTTATGGGGTTAATGTTTTCCCAAAGCAATGAGGTTAGTGGTGAGGTAGCAATGCACTAGTGGTGGGAACTACAGACTATGCAGTATAGAATATCTACATCATATTAACTAGCACATTTTGTTTACAGTACATGCTAGCTTTTACATTCAATGAGGTAGCAAACAGACAGTGAGGTAGCAAACAGACTACCCCAGACAAGTTTCCCCCCAGACAGGATGACTAGAGCCAACTTGATAAGTTAACATAAAATAAATAAAAAAATTAATAAACATCCCCATTTGACTGGCCCATTAGGGACATAGTTGGTTTATGACATATTTAGCACTGGCTATCCAGGTTGATGAGCAACAAATGTTTTATGTTTTATATTTTATTAAAATTTGATATACCACCCACACCAAAAGGTATCTGGGCGGTTTACAATCATAAAAATGACATAGCTGCGAAAGTGGAAAAGAACGCCATCATTTTAAAAACAGGAAAGAGGAGAAAAAAAGACAGAAAACAGGCAAATAAATAATCACATCAAGACACAATGATGGGGAAGCGGGGGAAGGGAGCAAGCTTTATGGGGGGAGGTTAAATGCCAAGCTGAACAGATAAGTTTTGAGTTTTGTTTTGAACAGCCGGAAACATGTTTCAGACCGGAGGGAGGAAGGGAGCGAGTTCCACAGCCTTGGGCCCAGAAAGTAAAAGGCGGAAGAGCGGGTGGATTCCAGATGTACATGTGAGGGAGGAGGAAGGAACACGCGATCAAGGTGAATAGAGCGAAGAGAGCGGTGAGAAGAATGGAAGTGAACTTGATCCGCAAGATCTAGCCCCCACTTGCACTTTCCCCCACTTGCACTTTCTGATACACACACCATCCCTAACACATCTGAGGCTCTACATACACCTCCACTGTTGTTGCAGGGTATGCATGTGCTGGATTGTCATGGTTAACATGACAGGCAGGAATGTTATATAGTACGTGACATACATAATGAGTGTTGGTGACTCATAAGTGGCAACATGATGTCTATACTGTCAAACACCTTGCTGGCCCACAAGGCGGGAGCCTGGGGCTTCGGTGTTGCTCCTCTTCTAACAGCAAGGACTTTATGTTGCCCTCAGGGATTTTGGGTCCCAATAGCTAATCGAAATAAGGAGGTAGTTGTGGTCGAGTAGCTATGCTTAAAGAGGTTTTATTTCCCGTCCCGGGAGAATTCTTGCAACAAATATCAAAAAGCAAATAAACCATACAGCTGGTATAATACAAGTGAGGGACTACAAATGGGAACAAAAATGCTTATTGTCAACTTTAACTGAACAAAAAGCGGGAAAAACAGGTTTTCAGTCACACACTTTTAATTGTGAAATCTGTGCTCTCCCACAGATTTCACTCCAGCAGGCTTTCTTAGGCCCCTAACAAAAAGAGGTTATGCTATCAGAGAAAACAAGCATACAGTCCATTTTGCACATATCAGAATTATCATCACCAAAGTCACAATCCATATCTTCAGGTGCTTCTTAATAATTATAACTTGCAGGGCTGTATTGTGCAATAGTGTTTGTTTCTCTCCCCTCGGCTGGGTCAGAGCACCACTCCCCCCTATCACTGCAGAAAGGTTCTTTACCACACACTATGGAATCTTTCCTTAGTGGGCTACACACTTCCTGACCACTGGGGGTAAAACTCAGTGCTCCTCTAGTCCAGGTACTTTGGCTTTCAGGCTGAGCTCTGCCTGGCTGGTGTGTAAACGGGAAGTGGAAACCTTTCTTCCCCTCTCTTCCTTTCACAGGATGTCTTTCTAAAGAATGGGAATTATCTCTTGGACAAGTATTCTGGCTCCCAAGGTTCCTGCTATTGTGGTTATCTCTTCTCCCTGCTCCTCGTGGTTTATATCCTGGAGTCTCCCTCTGGCCCCACACGGACCTTGGCTTAGTGCAGCCTAACTTCCCAGCACTAACCTTCGTGAACTCCTCTTGGATAAACCCCTCTGAGGTGCAGATTGATTCCACGTCTGAATCTTCCAGGTATGGCTCCTGGCTTTTCTGAGCACTGTACTTTCCTTTCCCTTGAGTCCTCTCAATGTCTCTGTCTCCCTTGGCCTCAGAGACTGAGTCTGACTCCTGGCTTGTGTCTCTGTGTTTCCTTCCTTCTCCACGTGTGCCTGTACGTGAATCTGCTTGTATCCCTGTGCCTGAATCTGCACGTGTCTCTGCTCGTCTCAAGGCTGACCTTTTTTTTATCTGCGTCATTCCTTGAGATTTGAGTTAGCTCAACTCTCTGCAGCTGTCTCTGCTTTGCTGATGAGCTATGACGTAATGGTAACTCTGGGCGTTTCTCTACAGCCTGTGCTTTTGTTTTGCTTGGTTGCCCCTGACAACCCCTAGCCATGTGCTCTGCACTGCTGATTTTAAAATTGCCCTGAGTGTTTTTCTCCACTTTTACAGGCGCTATCTGCCTGGCGCCATGACAGATCCCCCCCCTTAAAATATTACAGGCTGCAGTTTTTACCTGACAGCCCAGAATCTCCATTCAGGACCTCTCTCGGGGCAACTCTGCCTGGGACCTTTCACGGTAAATAACAGTAACTAGGCTGGCATTGGCAGACCTGTCCTTCCACAGCTTGAGTACGTTTATGTGATAGCTCTGTTGGCGGCCCCTCTCATTTTCTACCCGGTAGGATACTGGACCAACGTTCCCTATGATTGTACCCGGGCCCTTCCACCGGGACTCGAATTTCGGTCCGGGGTCGGCTACTTGTATAAGCACTTTATCGCCTATATTTAGCTGCCTTGGTCTGGTGCCCCTGTCGTAATACTGTTTCTGCTTATTCTTAGAGGCTTGAAAATTTTCTCTAGAGGCCCTAGATGTCCTCTCTAGGCATTGTCGTAGTTCCTTAAGGAATTGGGGTACCCCAACCTCCTGCATGCTCGGCTCTACCCATTGCTCTTGCAGGATGTCCAGGACACCTCTCGGAGTACGGCCGAACAGCAACTCATATGGAGATGCCCCCAGGGACGCCTGTATGCGCTCCCTGCATGCGTACAGCGTGAATGGCAGCAATGTGTCCCATTCATTCATTTCCCCCGTCTTCAGCCCTCTGCATAATAGTTGTTTTATGGACTGGTTCATACGTTCTACTATCCCATTAGCCTGCGGATGGTAGTCGGATGTTTTTATATGGCGGATGCCGAAGGCTTCCCAGACCATCGCCAGATGTTTTGACAGGAAGTTACTTCCTTGATCCGTCAGGACTTCCCTGGGAAAGCCTACCTCACAGAAGAGTCTTATTAACTCTAAGGCTATCAACTTGGCTGATGTATTTCTTAGGGGAATGGCCCAAGGAAACCGGGTGGCGTGGTCAACTATGACCAGGATATACTTGAAACCTCTTGGTGTCTTCACCATAGGCCCTATTATATCGATACCCATTCGGCTTATAGGAGCCGCTATGGTGGGAGTCGGCACCATGGGTACTGCCTTAGGCTTTGTGACTGTCACTCTTTGACAGCTGGGGCATGCCTCACAGAATTGACGTGTCTCCTTGAAAACCCCGGGCCAATAAAATCTAGCTAAGATTTGGTCCAGCGTCCCCTGGATCCCCTTGTGAGACCCCACTGGGTGGTCATGTGCTAATCTTAATACGCTAGCTTTAAAGGTCACGGGTACTACTAATTGTTTGCGAATGGCACCGTTATGAGGGTTTACACACTCTCGGTATAGGAGATCATTCTCCAAGAAAAACCTTGGTAGGGTTTGTCTAACTTCCTCCGCCCACTCAAACGCCCTTTTAAGCGCTGGATCAGCTCTCTGTTCCATTGGGAATGAAGGAAATTTCCTTACGACCTCCGCTGGTACCCTGGGTGACCCTACAGCATCCTCTAGCTCGGCCCTCCCCCGGGTCCTAGAGTACCTCTCCCTACGCTTCCTAGGTTTATCTTTCTTCCCTACTTTAACAGGAGGATGTACAAGGTCATCATGATTAGGGAGAATAGCTAGCCCTTCCTCATCTGGGTCCTCCCTTTGGGCATTTTCCTCCCCTTCGGGTTCCTCTGTATTTTCCACTGCCTCCTCTCCCCTCCCCGAGGGTTCTGCTTGAGAGCGAGTGGATACTAGCCCAAGTTTAATACCCCAGTCTTTTCCCAGTACATTATGGAAGGGAGGCCAATCTTTCCCCAGTATCACATCCTCGAGCAGTTCGGGAACTACGGCCACCTTCATCTCTTTGAGGGTGCCCAACCCTTGTACTACCACATTGTGTATGGGATAAGGGACAAATGCGCCGTGCACGCACTTAACCCTGACTTGTCCCTCTGCTTGACTCGGGGGTGACTGATGGTGCCCCTCAATGGCTGCCCAGAGCCTCTCCGAAATCATGCTCTGGTCAGCCCCCGAGTCAAGTAGAGCCAGTATGTAAGTACCTTCTATTTGGACCTGTATGCGGTATTCATCCTGTTCTGTTTCCTCTGTCCCTGTCACCAGGACTGTGCGTTCTGTGCAGGATCTCTGATAGTGCCCAGTTTTTCCACACCGAAAACATTTACCTTTGGGTACAGAACAGACATTCTCATCAGAGACATTCACATTCAACTTGGCAGGTTTATACATCCTATCAGACACATATTTTCCTTTACTGCTACTTTTCCTCCTCCCAGCTGCCAACCAACTACCTTGGCCTGGGGTGTCAGTCCTCTCAGCCGCGAAATATCGCTCGGCTAGAGAGGCTGCATCCTCTGAGGACTGGCAGTGCTGGAGGGTCAGAAAAGTCTTAAGCCCTTTTGGAACAGCCTCCATAAATTGTTCTAATACAATTTTGTCAATCACTGTTTCCACTGAACTTCCCTCAGCTAACAACCATTTTTTGGCTATACTTTTTAGCCTCTGGGCTAGAGCTTTGGGAGTTTCTCGAGGCCCAATTACTGCCTCTCTAAACATATACTGATAGTGAAGTGGGGTAAGCCCCAATCTATCTTTTACCGCTTTCTTTACTTCACTATAATTGGAAGCTAATTCTGCAGGCATAGCTTTGTACGCTGAAAGAGCCTCTCCTGTGAGCGATAGGGCAAAGCGGGTGGCCCACTGCTCCTCTGGCCATTTCAAGGTAGTAGCTATCCTTTCAAATGCGTCCAAGTAATCGTCCACATTGTCCTGTGGTTGTAGCTGTCCTAATGTAAAGGCACCATACGACCTTAGACCAGCGGCTTGGAGAGCCATGGGGACGTCCTCAGTGACATCTCGGGGCTTCTTTAAAAGCGCGTCCAATGTCTCTAATAATGGCCGCTGCTGCTCCTGTATGGTCCTTTCTGTTTGCTGCTGCAGGAAATGGATAAGCTCGACTTGCTTATCCCATTGCGTCTTCATCCATCCCGCTACATCCAATGGCTCCATCCTTCTGCCTTGGTATACCTAGAGAGATAGAAACAAAACAAAAACCAAGTGCGACACCACCACACTTTTTTTTTTCCACCGCCCCCTCTCTGCCCACCAGCACCCCCTTTCTCACTGTATCCTCCCCACGTCTGACCAGGTACTTTTTACCTTAGCCTCCATGCAGGGGTCAGCTTGTGAGAAAGGTGTCTCTGGGTTCCACTCCTGGTAGCAGAAACTTTTTGACGGTTCTCTCTCCTTCCGGATGACTGCTTTCCTTCCAGCAAACTGTAGTCCTTTTTGTGCTTGTCCCTTTTGAGTCTTGCGCAAAAATCCAAACAACGTCGCCACTTGTCAAACACCTTGCTGGCCCACAAGGCGGGAGCCTGGGGCTTCGGTGTTGCTCCTCTTCTAACAGCAAGGACTTTATGTTGCCCTCAGGGATTTTGGGTCCCAATAGCTAATCGAAATAAGGAGGTAGTTGTGGTCGAGTAGCTATGCTTAAAGAGGTTTTATTTCCCGTCCCGGGAGAATTCTTGCAACAAATATCAAAAAGCAAATAAACCATACAGCTGGTATAACACAAGTGAGGGACTACAAATGGGAACAAAAATGCTTATTGTCAGCTTTAACTGAACAAAAAGAGGGAAAAACAGGTTTTCAGTCACACACTTTTAATTGTGAAATCTGTGCTCTTCCCACAGATTTCACTCCAGCAGGCTTTCTTAGGCCCCTAACAAAAAGAGGTTATGCTATCAGAGAAAACAAGCGTACAGTCCATTTTGCACATATCAGAATTATCATCACCAAAGTCACAATCCATATCTTCAGGTGCTTCTTGATAATTATAACTTGCAGGGCTGTATTGTGCAATAGTGTTTGTTTCTCTCCCCTCGGCTGGGTCAGAGCATCACTCCCCCCTATCACTGCAGAAAGGTTCTTTACCACACACTATGGAATCTTTCCTTAGTGGGCTACACACTTCCTGACCACTGGGGGTAAAACTCAGTGCTCCTCTAGTCCAGGTACTTTGGCTTTCAGGCTGAGCTCTGCCTGGCTGGTGTATAAACGGGAAGTGGAAACTTTTCTTCCCCTCTCTTCCTTTCACAGGACGTCTTTCTAAAGCATGGGAATTATCTCTTGGACAAGTATTCTGGCTCCCCAGGTTCCTGCTATTGTGGTTATCTCTTCTCCCTGCTCCTCGTGGTTTATATCCTGGAGTCTCCCTCTGGCCCCACACAGACCTTGGCTTAGTGCAGCCTAAATTCCCAGCACTAACCTTCGTGAACTCCTCTTGGATAAACCCCTCTGAGGTGCAGATTGATTCCACGTCTGAACCTTCCAGGTATGGCTCCTGGCTTTTCTGAGCGCTGTACTTTCCTTTCCCTTGAGTCCTCTCAATGTCTCTGTCTCCCTCGGCCTCAGAGACTGAGTCTGACTCCTGGCTTGCGTCTCTGTGTTTCCTTCCTTCTCCACGTGTGCCTGTACGTGAATCTGCTCGTATCCCTGTGCCTGAATCTGCACGTGTCTCTGCTGGTCTCAAGGCTGACCTTTTTTTATCTGCGTCATTCCTTGAGATTTGAGTTAGCTCAACTCTCTGCAGCTGTCTCTGCTTTGCTGATGAGCTATGACGTAATGGTAACTCTGGGCGTTTCTCTACAGCCTGTGCTTTTGTTTTGCTTGGTTGCCCCTGACAACCCCTAGCCATGTGCTCTGCACTGCTGATTTTAAAACTGCCCTGAGTGTTTTTCTCCACTTTTACAGGCGCTATCTGCCTGGCGCCATGGCAATACACATGCTCTGAACATTCTGGTCTGCGGACCATAGACTGCAATGAGGGCCATGCAGTGCAATGCACATAATGCAGCTCCTACTCTGCATCTCTCATGGGGATAAGCCTTGGACACAGCACTGGATGTACATGGGACCTGAGGGACGTATCATGTATCACCAGCCCATCAACTGCTGAAATGGGGAGATGCCTACATGCTCACACATTGCAAGCAGGCACTTGCTGCTCCATTGTTTGCTGATTTCCCACAGTTACACATTGCAGGGGCCTAGCATCAGGGTTCCTGCACTGTCCTTGTACACAGCACTGTCCTTGTAGGAGGTGCACCTATTGGTATGCAACATGCGGCTGACTCACCTGCATTCAGTGCAAGATAACCTGCTGCATCTGTATGTACGTTCCAATATGTGCAGAACACACAGGTCAATCAATGTCCGGTGAGATTGAGATGTAACCTGCTGATACATTACAGGTAGATACTTACTTACATACAAACATTTCCTTTTATTAGTAGGTCTTCCCATACCAGGTGGTGTACAAGGTTAGCATAGTGGTTGTGGCACTGTGTTTGGACACCCCGGAGGGCCGGTTGTTTTTCTTTTCATTTTGTTCTTGTCTGGTGCAAGGACCATCCAAAAGGGTACAGGTTCAGCACGGCCACAGGCACCTTAGCATCTATTCTGTGTGAGCTACTTTATGCATGCCCTTTTCAATCCATCCTGTCAGACAGGCAGAGTGTGCAGCCTGAGCTGTGGCCAACATCCCACTTACTGGTTACAATATCAGATGGACAGGGATTTTATTTTATTTATTTATTTAACTAGTTTTCTATAACACCTTATCCTTCAATCAAAGCGGATCATCTAGTCTACAAACTACCACTTGTCTGTCCATCCCTCACCTTCTGATTGACTTCTATTGATACTCCGTTATCCAGCACCTCTCCCTCAGGGCCCTTTCACCTTGTCCGCATTGACCCCTCAGGGCACCTTGCTTACAGGTGCCTTGACCCTCGATTGCAGCACCTTATACCCTTTAGGAACCTTCATGCGTGTCACTTTGATGTGCTCGTGCCGTTACTGTGCAGCAGATGGCCAGGGCACCCTATTCCGCTTGATACATGTCCAGGGCGCCCTGTTCCTCATGGTACATGGCCCTAGGCTCCCTTTACGCTAGCCCGCCCACATCCACCCATAGCCTTATATGGCATCGGTAACATTAGCGCTGAGCTTACCACCGGTGACTTTACTGCAGTTTAGTTAACATACCTCTAAGCCTCCTTACATTTATCAAACAGTTTTTTCTCTATGAGAGGAGATCTAAAAACTGCGTCAGCTAAGGCAGTCAGTTACAGCTGACCAAACTGTTACATTGTAGCTTCACAGATTCTTCCCCTAGCCAGCACATTACAGTACATTTTCCATTAAAAAACTATAGTTTTTACCATTAAAACAACATTTATACACATTTTTTAATTCATCTTTATTCACCATAAGCACTACTTCTGGGTACTTTTTAACCCTAGAACACTTTTAAATTTTACGGGCCCGATATTCTTCTGGACTGGCTATGCATCACTATGGTGCATAGACCTGCCCACTGACCTTTAACCCTGGATATTCAATGCTGGAGTCATATGCAGCCCCAGCATTGAATATCTGGGGATCGCCGCAAACACCGGAAGCCACATTAGGTAACCTGGCAGGAGCGATATTGCACATTGCCCAGTTAGCTCCTGTGCTGAAAGATAGGCGAGGGTTTTCCTTGCTATCTTTTCAGCGCAGTAGCTAACCGGGTAGCATGAAATATCGCTGCTGTCCAGTTATCGCTTGTGGCCATCTCCTCTCCGCCCTGGAATGCCCCCGACATGCCCCGATGTTAACTGGATAGCATCGGGGTGCATAGGGGAATTAGAAGGGGATATTCAACGGCACTAACTGTGTTAAGTGTTGTTGAATATCCCGATTTAAGGCATTTACACGGTTTACTAGGCTGTAAACTGTGTAAATGCCTTTCGAATATCGGGCCCTACTTTTTTTAATGGGTTAAATTATTACTTTTAGAAGGCTTAAGTTTATAAACCAAACATCTCTTCCATGTCTCTTGACCTCCAGAACACCTATTCAGTACTTTGGAACTGTTAAAAACTTTAAAAAATATACTTTTTAAGATGGGTGTAGGCCCTGCCCCCTTCTCATTAACACCACAAATTGCGGACAAAATATACATTTTAAAATTCAAATAAACATTTTCAGGCTTGACAGCCCTCTCTCACTTGCTTTTGACCCTCCAAAACCTTTAAAATTAATTTCTAAATGTTGCCATTTTTGGCATCTTCAGGGACTGCACAGACTCTAAAAGGCCAACCTCACCTCCATAAGTAAAGACCTAAGCAGGCTTACAGCCTAGCTAGGCCCTCCAAAGTCCCAATTCATTCTTTAGGGCCTTCCTGAGCGCA
Source organism: Ichthyophis bannanicus (assembly GCA_033557465.1). Taxonomy (NCBI): domain Eukaryota; kingdom Metazoa; phylum Chordata; class Amphibia; order Gymnophiona; family Ichthyophiidae; genus Ichthyophis; species Ichthyophis bannanicus. The sequence continues at coordinate 494,746,515 of CM066035.1, forward strand.
ATCATTTTACTTGGGGCATTCTCCCCTACTTCCTTACCCTTTTCCAAGGCCCCCTACCTGCCTTTAAAGTTTGGGCCTCTCTGACCTCACTACCTGCTGCTCCTCCAGCCCCTCACCTTGACATCAGGGATGATCACGGGCACTCGTGACCCCCCCCCCACCAGCATTGGGGAGCCGTGGGTTTCCGTGATTCTCCCTAATGCCCAGATAGCCTCACCATTCAAACCAAGGCAGCTGCGACTACTGCGGCTGCTCCCCAATGCATTGGCCATTCCCCCTAGGCCTCGGGCCAGGCTCCTGGGTGAGCCACAAGAGCGTGGCCCATCCAGGCCCGAGCCTATGGCTCTCCCTGGCTCCCACTTTTAATTTTAAAAAACGTCTCATCACCTCCCCCCCCCCCCCCCTCCCAGAAGAGCCCAACTTCTTCTTTTTTTTTCTTTTAATTGTTGCTGCCAGCTCCTGGAGCCTTGGTAGCCCCCAGAGTCTCGATGGTTTGTTTGTTTTTTAATTTAAAAAATGCTGCAGCTCATCTCTGCCTTTCCTGCAACCGAGGGGAAGATCAAAAAACCTCTTGTTAGCTCCCCCTCAGCTACAGATCAGCCCCAGACCTCAGGTATGCTTTTTTTTTCACTGGGCTAAATTTTCAGTAACATCATATTGATGTGAAAGTTAGACAATGGAAAATATAGGAAGAAAATTGATGCCTTTGAATTATGATGCTGGAAAAGAATACTGGGCCCAATATTCCAAAGCAGTTACATGGTTTACAGATCTGTAAACAATGTAGCTGCCTCTAACATGGCTAGTGCTGCTGAATATCCTGGGATACCGCCACTGTGCGCCCCAGTAGTAATCAGTTAGCATCTGGGCATTCCAGAGGCAGTACTGGGTGATAACTGGTCAGCAGCAATATTCAGCTGCTGCCTAGTTATCCCTCAGCTGTGAAGGTTAGGCACAGCAAAAGCTGTCCTAACGTTTGCCACCAAAGCTAACTGAAACATGAAAGAATCCTCTGGGACTCTCACTCACTCAAACAACCAACACAAAAAGAGTCACCGAGTGCAAACACTAAGCGATGAAGGGGAAGTAATGATCAAACTTCCACAACACCTAAATGCATAAGAAGCTGCCAACTAGAGAAATCTGCCAATATTGTTAGGAGGCCTCAGACAGGAGGGGATGTGAGAGGAAAGTTGGCTAAATAGGCAGTAAGCCTCAAGTCAGCAACACCCGTTTTCCTCAAATATCATTCATAGGCCAAAATGTGTTTTACAATTTTCTAAATGCATTTAAAAACACAAGAACACACTTAGGGGTATGTTTACTAAACCTTCTTAACGTGCGCGCAGCGGTAGTGTGCAGGATGCCATAAAAGGAGTGGGTGGTCCGGTTAAAAAGTAACAAGCGCGTTAACGCACGCTAGTATACGCGGCGCACCATACCGCACGGAAAGCGAGTAGCGTGCGTCACCGTGCGTAAATCCTAAGTAGGCGCGTTGAGCTACAAACATAGCAATAGAGGTGTAGTACAATGGTTAGTACACTGACAGCTGCTCCAGGGGTCCTGAGTTTGACTCCCAAGTGGGCCAGCTGAATAATAATACTTTTACCCAGTGCAGTCAGAGGCATATGCCAGTTGTACTTATATATGTGCCAGCAAACACACCGTCAAAGTGCCGTAACATAAGGTGCCGCATAAGGCACTCCAAAGGGCAGATCATAAAGTGCACTGTCCGCCAAGGCACCCTATAATGTTGCCCATAAGGAGCCTTATAAGGTTCTGAATAGGGTGCCCTATGAGTCACAGCACTGTTTTTGATGGCAGCAATGTGCATGTGAACGAATGGAAATCATAAGTAGGTGCGCTGACCTACAAATTTAGCAATAGAGGTGTATTACAATGGTTAATACACTGACAGATGGTACAGGGGTCATGAGTTCAAGTCCCCAGTGCACCTAATGAATAAAGTTGGCAGAGGGAATCCCCTTTTTCTGCTATCAACTGTACAACGATCTGTGCTGCCATCTAAAGATAACTGCACCCTAGTGCCATAAAGTAATGCACCTTTTAGGGTGCACCAGAAGGCACATCTGAAACAACCACACCAGCGAAAGTGGGGTATGATGTGCCCCAGAGGCCATGTTGAAAGGTTGCCAACCTCCAAGGCACCGTAGTAGGCACCCCAGAAGCTGCCTGAACCGAAGTTGTGCCACAAGATGCCCCAAGGATGTACAAGTGAACCCACAAACTGTGGTCAAGAGCAGAAAGGTCACCCAATTAAAAGGGCAAGAGAGGTATGTGCCAAACACCCACGTACCCAAACACTGCACAAAGCAGTAAGGAAAGACAATGCATAAGTAATGGAAGGATGTAGATCAGAGCTGATGGACCAGACAAAGCAGCCCCCAGCCCATGTGGCAGTTAGAAAAATGGACAGACATATTGGGGGGCAGCTGTAGCTATGCACAGAGCGGTGGTAATGTACTATGCAATAATGACAGTGTGTGGCAGAGGATGGGAAGATATGTGCAGCAGAGGAGGTAGAAGTGGCAGGATAGGTGCAATGTCAGGATGAAAGTGGAGTAGCAGCGACATGCAGAGCACACACATGAGAGGCAAACAGGGAGAGCTGCAATGCAGGACTGTGTAGGAGTGCAGGACGTGGGGTAGCAGCATGCACATCAGGGTAGGATGACACACAGCTGGCAGACACATGTAGATGGACAGAAGGATGGTTCAAAACAGTGATGAGGGTACAACGTGCTCACAGCACAGCTCTGCACAGAGATGACTGTCACAAGAATGAAAAGTAGACCTGCAGGACAGGCATACAAATGAAAGAGAACAGAGAGGAAGCTAGCCTATGACCAGTAGCACAAATGGCAATGCAGAAACCGGTAGGCCACGCCACCAACGTGAGTGCATTAGCAAAGGCTGCATACAAAAATAGTGCAGGGCAGCACACGTGACGCCTGCTGGCTGCCAGGACAGACAAACCCCCAACAGTAACCATGTTGAAATGCACATGCAGATCTGCTGTGTACAGATCAGATCACAGTCTGTACTTGGTACCAGAGCCACATAGAACTACATGCACACACACAATGAAATGTTATGCAGTGGACACAGCATGCAAAAGAGGAACGTACCTAAACCCCAAGGGCAGCATAGGATGCCGTGTGGAGCTGCTGCAAAATCTGGAACAGGGCAGGTGAGACGTAAACATGCAAACAGGTATACCACACACAGCTGAACCACAGCAATACCAAACCCCCAAAGTGGACTGCCATGTAAACACCATAAAGAAAGAGACATATGTAACACCTAATATGTGATGGCTAGGCAGCACAGAGTGCACACCTTGGTGTACACTGAGTAGATGGAAGGGTGTGTGCAGAGGTAATGAACCTGCTGGTTCCCAATGGTCATGTTAGCATGACAGAGAAGAAAAGGATAAACCCCATCTTGGGACCAAACCTGCAACCTATCGCATTAGAACACATGCCTGCAACCACTACTCCAAACAACCACAATGAGCACACTGAGCACAATGCAAAAACAAAACCCAAAGGGAGGGTGTGCATGGGAAGCTGTAATACCCAGTGATGTGGTAAATGGCTGGCAGATACACAACTGCCACCGTACACAACACATGTCCACAATATTCACATGGTAAACAACAGTAAGGAAGAGATAGCACAGTCAGCACTGCCCCCCAGGTGTACAGACCCAACACACCACATGATAATGTAACATGCCTGCACACTGTACCAACACACAGCCAACCCTAAGAAACACACCCACACAGTATTCTAAGGTGATCGTGCCAGCAGTAGCATATGGTTGGGATGTTCCCAATTGGAGATGTGTGGACTGAAAGGCCCTGTGAAATCAAACGAAACACTGGTGTTCACCGATGGTACACTGTTGGGGAAGGGTGCACGTGTAGCCCACCACCACAACACCTAGGACACCCACACACATGAAGCTCTGTTGGTTGTGTCACAGACACAGTGTTGCAGAGGACAAACTGGACAGGAACACATGGGGATATGTGTGCCAACACCAAGATATGGCTTATGGTGGTGCAGGGAAAAGAGGTAAACAACAACATATGTACAATCTGACACATCACCGAGGACATGTGTCTACCCTGCCTGTCAGCACAGACAATGTAGCCATACATCCACCTACCACAGACCACTGCATGTTGGATGACTGACAGTCACCTGCCATTGCATGTCCGCACCAGGAGCTGCAACAGGTATGTCCTGCGGAGTAGGAAACACAAGGGAAACATACATATGTCATTTGCCAGTTATGCAACACACACTGCACCTTCCTGTCCTCAGCTCGCAGATCCCCCAAGATCCTTCACAGACCTACTGTTCACCAGCACACCGTACAGATCTATGTCATGTGAGAGATATTTCTGAAATGTGAATGCCAAACTACAAGGGTCTGCACTCCGATCCTCACCTTGGAATGGCTTCTAACAGCCCTAGTCCTAATACTGAACCACACCATCTGGTGATCACTGGATGCAAAATTATCTCCCACTACAACATCAGAAACACTTTCACCCATTGGTAAGCACCAAGTCCAGTATGGCCCCTTCACGTGTGGGGTCTGTTACCAATTGCCTGAATAGTTCTCCCTGTAGAGAATCCAGGATCTCCTTACTTCTAGATGATACTGCAGCAGGAATGTGCCAATCAACATCTGGCATATTGAAATCTCCTATCAGTAGCACTTCCCCTTTCCTAGCAATGCTGCGTATGTCTTCAATTAACTCTCTGTCCATCTCTTCCTCTTGTGAGGGAGGTCTGTATATCACACCAATGCAAATAGATTTCTCTTTCCCTCTTTCTAGTTTAACCCACAATGCCTCCTCTCTCCCTTTTAAGCTCTGTAATTCCAAAGCTTTAATAGTAGTTTTTAAATATAGTGCCACTCCTCCTCCCCTTCTTCCTACCCTGTCCTACCCTGTCCTTTCTGAATAAGGTATAGCCAGGTATAGTTACATCCCAGTCATGGTTTTCTGTGAACCATGTTTCTGTAACTGTCACTAAATCCAAGTCAGCCACTCCCACCAAAGCTTCAACTTCAGGGATCTTATTTCCCATGCTACGGGCATTAATACACACTGCTTTCCATATGTTACCCCTGTTACCCATTTCCATAAAGGTATTTAATGTATCACCTACCTGGGGGCTTTCACTTACCTGGGGGCTTTCTTCACCCATCCCCAATGAATCTAGTTTAAAGCCCTCTTCAGTAGATTAGCCAGTCTACTACCAAAGATGCGTTGACCTTTCTTGGACAGATGGATGCCATCTCTGCTCTGCAACCCTTGGAACAGCATCCCATGGTCTAGGAAACCAAAATGCTCTCAATGACACCATCCACGCAGCCATGCATTTATCTCCAGGATGCGAGCCTCTCTGCCTTGGCCTTTACCCTCAACAGGGAGGATTGAAGAGAACACCACCTGTGCACCTAACTGCTTCACCCTCTGTCCCAGAGCCATGAAGTCACTTTTGATACGTTCCAAGGTATACCTGGCAGTATCATTTGTTCCAACATGGATTAACAACATTGGGTAATAGTCAGTGGGCTTGATGAGTCTCGGCAAACTCTCCGTAACATCTTGGATTTTGGCACCAGGCAGACAGCATACCTCTCTGGACATCAAGTCTGGTCGGCAGATGGACGCCTCAGTACCCCTCAGAAGAGAGTCTCCAACCACCACTACCCTTCATTTCCTTCTGGTCACTGATTATGCAACTTTGGGGTACTTGAACTCTGGTTCTTCCCTTTCCAGGGATGCTTTCACCTCCTCCACTTCCAGGGCTGCATAATGGTTCTTCAATTCAAGGGCTGGAGAAGTTGGATTGGTGATTTTGCAGGCCCTGGTGACTTGTGTCCAACCATCGACATTCTGTTGGCACCCATCTTCTCCTGTGCTGGAGAGCTTGGTTGCTGCAAGAAGCATCTCATCAATGTACTTCTCACTGTCTTGAATGCTCCTCAGCCTCGCCACCTCCTCTCTGAGTTCCTCCATTTGTTTCCTCAGAGCTTCAGCATGCAGGCACCCTGCACATGGAACCGGTCCTTCAACTGGCATTAGGACCTCTGTCTGGACCAAGGCAGAAGCTGTAACGGGGGCAACATCTTTAGCAATATGATTTTTCCCAGCCATTGTTCTGTTCGTGGAGCTTAGGTATCTGTTAAAGCAAAAGAGAGAGATCTACCAAGTACCAGCCGGTTTCACAGCTGTCCTTTCAGAGAAAAAGCAGTTAAATCTCTTTAATTATATTCAAAATGTGCTGGTCCAATTCTCTGTGATTTGTTAAAGGGGGAGGTGCCCTATAATGCAAGACTGCTCACTAGGGGTGGGTGGGAGTCGGGGTGGGTAGGGAGGGAACTAACACCTGATTAGGTGTTAGCAGTTTCTAAACCTGAGGAGGTTACTGGAGTTCAGCAACCTACTGTGCTCAAGGAAAGTTCCCCTAAAGCACCAAAAAGAAAGTAACCTTGCTTTAAAAAATATACAAAAAAACCCTTTTAAGAGCTCCCAGTTGTCCACAGATGCACAAGGGGACTGCATGTTGGCAACATAGCAGGGTGAGAGCCATGGGGGGGAGGGGTATGACAGGTGCCCTGTGCATTCCAAACCTGTGTAGCATGGTGTCACAGGGGTCAGCATGTATAAGGGGCACAGAGCTATGTGCGCTGTTCCCCAGACTCATACCCCAAGCAAGCGCACCACAGAGCAATGTAGTTAATCACCTGTAGCAGGTGACCTCCGGGAACAGCAGGGATACATCTCCACATGTGGGTATTGTCAGTAGCAACAAAGCCTGCGTGGGAACGCTCACCAGCGTCCAATGTGAAAGCCTTTGGGAGCATCCCACAGCACCAGCGTGCTGGCGTCCAGCCTTTCCCAAATGCCTCACCCCTGTTGAGCATTAAAAGCTGAGACAAAATGAGAGAGAGAGATAGGGCAAGGGAGAGAGAGGGAGAGAGTGATACAACTCCGGGGGGAGGTGGGTGGGCAATACAGACCTATACCTGCTGTTCCCAGAGATCACCTGTCACAAGTGCGTGACTATGCTATCTCCAGCAACAACCAGGAAGTTGTCCTGATATGTTGGGGCCCCCTAGCTGAAGGTACCAGGATAGGACCCCCAGAGGTGGGGAGCCCCTGGGAAGGGGTAACAGGTCCTGCCATGGATCTACGGCACCGTATGAGGGATGGCGGGTAGGAGTTGAGTATGTATGGGAAAGGTAGCGGGGAACAGCCTGGCCAAAGGAGGCATCTCTGTGGGAGACGTTATCCAAGCAGTGGTGGGCCGTGAAGGTGTGAACCGAGGATCAGGTAGCTGCTTGACAGATATCGTCAAGGGGTACAGAGTGCAGATGAGCCATAGACGCCGCCATGGCATACACAATGTGAGCTGTGCTATGGCCCCCCAGAGAACGGTGTCTGCTCAGGTGTATATGAGAGATACACTGACCAATCAAGTTGGATAGTGTTCCCTTGAAGACAGGACGACCCAGGTGAGAGGGATCAAAGGCTACAGAGAGATGCGAGGACCGTCTATGCTGCTGAGTCCCTTGCAGGTAGGAGGCAAGAGGCCCTCCACAGTGCAAAGTATGGAGAGTCCATTCTGCATGTGATGCATGGGGCTGCGGAAAGAAAACAGACACCTAAATCTCCAGGTTTAAATGGACGGACGTGACCACCCTGGGCATGAGGAGTGGATGTGTCCCAAGGACTGCCCTAGCAAGGTGGAAATGCGTATCAGGTGGGTCTGCCCCTAGAGCTTGCACTGCACTGATATGCCCTGCTGATGCGATGCAAGGAGGAACAGGACCTTCTAGGAAAGGAGCCCCATGGACGTGGTGGCTAAAGGTTCACAAGGCTGCCTCATAGGCTCCCCCAGAAGCAGGTTCATATCCCATGCAACCGTTGGAGGCTTCATGGGAGCTGTTGGCAGAAGATGCCCTCTCAGGATTCCTGATATGAGCTGGCACAGGTTGCCCATTGATGGCTGTGCACGAAGATGTGATAGCACTGACATTGACTCGACATGAATGAGTTCTGCCACTGGCATTAGAAAGGTGACAGAGACATTACAATAATGAAACCACTGGAACCACAAGAGGGTTGAGACCCCTCTGTGCACCCCAGATGCTCAATCTTACCCACATTAAAGCATAGGAGCGACTCATGGTTGGTCTACCGGAGACATGAAGGACGTTCCGTACGTCCTGACGGAGGTGACGGCCTCGGGGGTAAAGGCTGTCAGAAGCAAGGCTCTGGGATGCAGAGACTGAGTATTGGGATGCAATAGCACCCCATCCTCCTGTGACAGTAGATCTGGAGCAGACCCTGATTCCAGGGGTGGAACCTGAGAGATGCAGATGCAGAGGAAAACACACCTTGCGTGGCCAATTTGGGGCTGAGAGGATCATAGCACCTCTGTCACTCTGAAGCCTGAACAAGTGTGCGGAAATAGGGGGATGGGTGGAACGGCATACAGGTAGTCGGGTCCCCAATGGCAGGGGACAGCATCCCTGGCCGGACAACCCTGAGTTGGAAACCGTGACCAGAACCGGGCATGTTTGGCAATCACTGTACGTGCAAAGAGGTCTATATCTGGAGTTCCCCAGAGTGGGAAGACACTGGTGACCTGGTCCATGTGAAGGGAACATTTGTGTGAGGACAGACCATGACTGAGCCTGTCTGGCCAAGAGCTGTGAATGCCTGGAAGGTAGACTGCCTGGAGAGGACTCTGATGCCCTCCGGCAAAGGCCCATAGTCCACTGGTTTGTCACATGGCGACAGAGGGCCTGTTCCCACCTGCTTGCCCACGTCGGACATAGCTACGTGATTGTCTGTGTGAGCTAGAGCCCTCTTGCCGTGCAGTTGGTTGCGGAACACCTGGGGAGCTAGACCTATTGCGCCAAGTCCCAGATGAATGGTATGGCAAGGAATCCCCTGAACGGACCAGCTGCCCTGGGTGGAGAGGACCTGGAGGTGAGCTCCCCACCCCATCTGAGAGGCATCTGTTGTCAAGGGTGTCTGAGGGGGCCCAATAGAAAGGGTGAAACCACCAACAGATACTGAGATGCATGCCACCATGGGAGAGACTAAATACAGAGCGTTGATAATGGTAGCCTGTCTGATAGGCTGCCTGATGCTTGGGTCCAATGAGTGCACAATGTCCATTGGCCTGCCCCAATATGGAGGCATGTGTAGGGGATCACATGTACTGCGGGGGCCAGGTGACATGAACGTTGTAGTATCCCCCGAGTGGTGAGGTGCGCCCCCAGCACGCTTAGGAAGCTAACTGCACAATGCGGTGACAACATGGCCAGGGACGATAGGCCTTTACCTCCCTGGTGACTAGTTGTGCACCTGTAATCTCCAAGGGTTGAGTGGGGGTAAGATTGGATCTGGGCAGGTTGCTAACCAGACCAGAATACTGGAGAGGATGCAATGTACAGGGTAGAGGATGTGTTGCCGCGAGCTCTGAGGGGGCCCAAATGAGCCACCCATCTAGGTAGGGGGTGATGAATATCTCGAGGGTGCGCAGACACGCTGCTACCACAGCCATGCATATCGTAAACACACTTGGAGCTGAGGACACGCCCAAGGGAAGGGCACAATACTGATAGTGCGTCCCCTGGCAGAGAACACATAGGAATCGTCTGTGGTTTAGGTGGAGGGGGACATGAGTGTACGCAGCCTTGGGATCCAGGACACATAGTCAATCCTGACTGAGAGGGAATGGTTGAGGTGTCCCCATAGAACGCATTCTGACTCTGTCACCCAACAGATACCCTGTCAGTTAACGGGGGTCCAACATGGGCCTGTCGCCCCCTGTCATCTCTGGGATACATACATAGGGGCAGTAACACCCTGTGCCCTGTTGGAGGATGGGCACATCCTATATTGCCCCTTGGCCTGGAAGTAGATGGACGTCATGAGGCAAATGTTTGCCCTGAGAGGTGAACCCTCCTACTACTGTTGGAGGGGGCAGGCATCTGATGGGAGGCTTGTGGCCTTCACCGACAATGCCTGGGGTCCATCTCTCCTTTGTTATGTGGCTCCATCTGTGGACAAATCTACAGAGCCATCCTAGGATGGGGATGGGGTCTGCCCCCCTAGGAGCCAGGAAACGCAGGGTCCCTTGCAGGGGGTCCAAGCCCCTGAGGAGGCTGAGCCTGCTGCGCCACCAGGGACAGGGAGGCCTGTGGCCTACTCTGCTTAGCTGACTGCTGTCCCTTTCTAGCGGGGTGGCCTGCAGGTTGTCCCTGTTGGTCATAGGACTGAGAGGACCTCTTCCTCATGGAGCAGGGAGGCCTCCTGAAAGCTCTGTGTTTTGCAGTATCTGTAATGTTTGAAAGCCTACTCATGGTGAACCTGTCAGCATCCAATGCATTGGCTGTCCCTTGCCAGGTTCTCCAAAGGGCTCCCCCCATTACAAGGGGTACTACCCAGTTTGTCCTGTACCCAGTGCTTCAGGTCGGTGGCACGGTGCCCGGCATTTCATCCTGCACCTATGGCAATGGCCGAGGCCTACTATGTCCCGCAAAGCAGTTGAAGGCTGCTCTCTTGCCAAATGTGGACATGTGCTGGGCATGTCTGCCATGAGTCTGATGACCAAATCACCTGTCGTCTGGGATACAAGGGCTCAGACGTTCCAGATCCTCAGAGTCCTCCTTCAGTAACATTCGCATAGATTGATGATAGGAGCGTATCCTGGCTGATAACATTGATGCCTGGAAGATACGGTGTCCAGAGGCATCTAGGGTCATGCATCTACGACCAGGAGGATTAGAGGCATGCCTTTGGAATATCTGATCCTCCTCATCGCAGACCCCACCATGACTGGAAGGTGAGGGATCTGTGTTCCCCGGACACCAGCTGATGGAGGGACACGGTACATGGTATCGAATCCACGAGATCATGGGGAGGTGGTTAGAGGTGTCCCCCAAATTCGCAGTAGGCGATCATGCGGGATCTCATGCACTGGTCACGTTGCTGCCACCTGGGGAGATTGGGGATATTGAGGCATCACCACCTCCACTGCCCTGGGCCCAGGTTCAGCAGCTAGAGAGATAACCAGACCCTTTGCGACGACTCAGATGACATCCTGTAAGGACATGTCCGCAGGGGGGGGACATCCTCTTCTCTGGAGAGGAGGGTTCAGCAGGGATAGGCACACCGGTATCCGCAGAGCTGTTGGACCTATCCGATCCAGCAGAAGATGGGATCTACCCTCTGTCTGGATGCTCCTGGCAGCATTACACATAGCGATCCGCATTGGATGGTCCTGGCACTGGTGTATTGGTAACAGCCCGACTCGGTAACGTGTGCGCAGGCGCCGAGGTTACTGACACCGGTAACGGTATCGGGGTTTGCCAAAACAGTGCCGGCACCGGTGGGCAGGTCTGGGGCGGTACAGAGGCCTTTGCTGCCGCAAGGTGAGCCAGCGGACTACATTAGTCTACCAGGATTCTCTGCTCCATCAACGATGCTGATGCTTGTATAGTGGTGCTGGCAAGGATAGCCGGTACCCCACAGCATGGCCTCAGGGGCACAGACAGGGTGTAGGCCTCGGGGACGTCCCTGATCCCCGATATTGGCTTGGGGGCTGGAGCCTCCCGCCGGGTCTGTGTGGCCAGCGTATGTTCCCCACGAGCAACGCCAGAGGCATCCTGCAGCCTGGAAGGGGATCAACCCGTAAAGGTGCGGCCAGATGTGTGTTTGGTTACCTAAGATCTATGGGAGGGTGCCGAAGCCCTTGAGGATGTCGATGCCACCGAGGCTGCGTTGCAGGGACAGAGGGTACTGGAGCTGGCTGCCCAACCTGTACGACCTTTAGTCGATAACATCCCACAGACCACACATTCGGACTTAGGATGATCAGGTCCCAGACCCATGAGACAGCATCCGTGGGTGTCGGTGACATAAACAGTACCACCACATGTTGAGCATGAGTTGGATCATGAGGAGGGCTCCCCAAGGGTGATGGCCAGCTATTTGGGCCTATAGCCCGAGGTGGTGCGTGTACCTGAGAAGAAACATCAGGATGGTAGGAACTTACCCCCTTATTTGTCCATGAGCTGGTAACCGGCAGTGCCAGGATAGAATTACAGAAAGGCAGATGCAACCGCAGAAATGTGGCAGTGAGACCATGCTCCTGCAGTGACAGGAACGACAGCCTGCTGGCTCCACAGAGCACAATGAACTGAGGAGAAGCAGTTGGGAATGGCAGGACACCAGCATGCAGGCACTGTGGGATGCTCCCAAAGGCTTGCCCATTGGACACTGGGGGGCATTCCCGCACAGACTCCATCGGTACATATGATACCCACACGTGCAGACTAATTCCTGCTTTCCCAGGGGATCCACCAAGACAGGGCATCTGGGCCCCCTACGTGATAGTCACCACTACATGGGTTGTGATATGCATCACAGTGTCCATTCATGGTCCTCAATGTGTAGGGTGCCCAGATGTCCTGGACCTATCAGGATTTTCATGGGTTCATGAGGCTTGTCCTGACTCTGGAAATGCCCGGATCAGGACCTGCCATCTGAGCTACCACCCTGAACCTCCCGGAGCTGTTGTAAACCTTCAGAGTATGCATGTTAAACATGCTACCAGTGATCCGTAAGATGGAACATTTCAATCAGGTCTGTGTTTATAAGCCACGATGTAGGGTAGCATAGCTGTCTTCCAGGGCATCCCACACAACTGTGGACATAGCAATGTGCGTATGTGGTCTTTTGGTTGCGCAGATCCGTCAAATGCTGTGCTTTGTAATGGTTGGTTAGCATAATGTTTGTGATCCCTACGTCAAATGGGGCTGTGGAAAGAGAGTACTTCTCTGTGCAGACAGCAGTGGGCGGTTGCTAGGTCTCACCTGCACGGTACAACAGTGAACTGCATCATAGACTGTCCTGAGCGTGTATCAAAGGTATCTGGGCACCCTAGCAATGTGTGCCAGCAATGTTGGCTGGACAGCCCCAGAGATATACGCATGTGTGTCCCATGCCCCTCACGTCCCCTCACCTATGTTAGATGGCCACTGTGCAGGGTACATATGGACAGATCATGCTGCAACACAGGTATGTGGGGGCTTTTGTGTCCCACGACCCATCATTGGGCCCCATGACTTGCTTGGGAATGGCTCATGGGACACAGAGGTCAGACCATGGTCATGTGTTGCGATATGTGCCATGCATGGGAGTGTGACTGACTGATCCTGTGGGATATGGCTGACATGTACATGTGTGACAGTTGCCTTTGCAGGGGGTATAGCACATATCACCGTGTCCTCCACCCACAGGCACTCATCAGGCACTGGAGCAGATAAGGGGTGAGATCAGCCGGAACACGGCAGAGCTCCAACAGCTGCGGACAGCAGCGGAAAGGATTGCCACTGCACTGGAGGCCATGGTCGCAAGGATGCCACAGCCAGCACCAGCCCCAGAGGCTGCACCACCAACACAGCAGATGAGGGGTGGTTTGGGCCATGGGCGACGGGGGCGGCCACGCAGGAAGTGACATGTAGGTGTGGTCTAGTGGTTGGGGCAACGTACGTCAGGCCGGATGGTCGTGGGTTAAACTCCCAGTAGGGATAGCTACCCTGGGTCAGTAGGACTGGGGTTACAAGCCACACAGGTGCTCCCTGTGGACCTGGGCAGGCCACATGACCCTCCATAGCCCATGTTCCCTGTAAAATAGTTAACTCCACTTCATAATGCCCTGTGAAAGGTACAATCAGGTTGCTCAATGTACACTGCAGTGATGCTGATTGCAACAGTGCATATGTGTATGTATTGTACAGTAAACACATTGATACAACATCTGTTCATGTGCATGTTTGCCAGGGTAGACAGGCCGATATCCCTGTTGACCTGTAACTGCCTTGCAGTCGTGGTTGATGTGGACATATCGTATATGTACACCGCACCGACTGCAACTGGGGCAGTAGACGTAACACATCACATACTCCTACAAATATATACATATCTGACCTCTGCTATCCTGTGTGCGGTTCTCCGATGTGTGGCAATGTGCTACCCCATGTGGCCTGCACCTCATGTTGTTCCCCTGCCCTCATGTGGATCACCCATGCCCCTCGGTGGTGGGGTGTCCGTACTGCCGGCTATCACTGAACAGAGGTCACCACATGTCCTGTGTGGGATGGACTGTGCCAGGTCTCAGCACCAGGACCTCGTCGTGGGTTGATAGCCATCCACACCTGTTGCACATTACAGATGTCATGGTGCTGCATGTCTGGTGTTGGGATCTGTCACCGTCTCCCATCCCTGATACCCCCCAACTTTGGTCAGACATGTGTGAACATTCTCCCTGCCCGCAACATGGCCTACGTGGCTGCCCTCCCACATTGACTTGCATGTGGCACAGACAAATAGGGGTGGATTACATAGGTCAGCTGCTCATACATGCATGCACATAAAATCACCCACTGACGATCCCTGTGACATGCATTGTCCTGGGCCACCCTCAAAGGCCATCCCCCTGAGCAGCTCCTGGGTTCAGCAGTACATCTTAACCTCCGTGCACAGACATAGCTATTTGCAGGTTCTGCTATTGGCACACCAGCATGCTGCACCATATAGGGTTCCTGCACATTGCACACAGCATGCACATGCCTAGGTATTACGGGATATGCTCCACATTGCCACATCTCAGTCTCAGCCATGGACTCACATGCCTATGCACATGGCCAGCCCCCACACCTGTGTGTGGAGAGGGTCCATGTATGACACCCATGTCTACCATGCATACACATACCTATCTACACACATGTCCCATGCTTATGTCCATTGTCCATCAGTAACAGAAACACATGACCATTTGTATGTTTTCCCAAAACTGTATTTACAAAAACGGTGCAAATTAACACAAACATCGTAACGGTTTATATGTGAACATCTGTTGTCCCATACATAGTCATTCCCACCCAGTGTGGTGTGTCCATCACAGTGCAGTCCATGTCACCAGGACCCTGCTATCCTGTTGGGTCATGGGGACGGGACAGCACAGGGCACGTGTGTGGGCGCCCCAGGGGCTGTCACACACTCCTGGGACGCCCATCAGTGGATGGTGTTTGAGAGGCAGCATCCGTGCCTGCCACAGGCTGCCTCTCGGCGACCAACCGCTGGACGGACCCTGCCAGCACACGCACGGTGCGTTCCAGGGCCCCCAGTCATTGGGCTATGCCATCCATTGCCATGGACAGGTCATGTACACACCTATGACCACATACACACATGGTGCCAGGTGTGTGTGTGGTGGTGTATGCATGGGTCCTGTCCGTGGCAATGGGTGACATGGACACAACCAACTGGGCACCACTTCCACCCACATGTGTGTGCTGGCAGGGACCCACAGTACCCTGTGCTGTCCCATGCTCCACCCATACCTCCCCTCCCTCAGCGAAATCCACCTCCCAGTCCACCCCCACCTCCGCCCCTGGGCCCTCCCACCCACCCTGAGCACACCCCTCACCCCCTCCTCCCCCTCCCCCTCCAACAGGACCCACACACATTCAGTTGCCCACCCCCACCCCACCCCCCACCTCCACCATTCTCCCGTTGCCCACGTCAGACACAGGGGCCTCTGCTGCCTCCTCCCCAGGCCCCCCCTCCTCCTCACCCTCCTCTTCCTCCTCGGCCAGCTCCATTGGCCCCTCCTCCTCCTCCTCCTCCTCCTCGCCCCCTCCTCATCCACATCCGCTGCCGCTGCCACCGCTGCTGCTGCCTCCGCATCCTCCTCCTCCTCCTCCTCCGCCTCCCCCTCGGGCCATCTCTGGCGGGTAGACCATGGCCAGTTCTGCGGTGCCAGCACGTGTGTCTGAGCTGTGTGGTCCTCCTCTGTGGGGAATTACAGTTATTAGCACACTCTTACATGACGCACATGACACATTTGAATAGTTTGGCCCCACAAGGCCTGGTGGGCCACTGTGACCTCATCTAATGAGCCACAGTGGTTGTGACACGCACCTCCCCACTGTGACATGGGCCGCCTTCGTACCCACTCCAAGTGGTCAGGATACCGGAGCCTCATCTCCCTGGCCTTCTTCTGTAGATCTTCAACCTAGTGGGGGGAGACAATGGGAGGGTACATTACTGCCATATCAACCTGGTGGGTGGTCCACAGATGTGACACATCTCCGTGCAGGGCATCATGTTGCTCCTGCTCCTCTGCTCAGTGTGTCCTATACCAGCAGTTGCTGCTGCCCCCACATGTGTGGCCATGTGTGCACTCACACATATGTGTCCCGTGCATCATACCCTGTCCCTACAATCTCCCTGCACAACGTGGCAGCAGCATGCCACCTGTGGCATGGCTAGGCTGGTGTTTCGAGTGGACCTCGCCAACCCCCTGTGTGGTCTGGAAAACACATGAATATTTGCCTGACCTGAACATATCAGCCGACTAGATATGTTGCCACAAACTGGGTACACAGCAATGACATATGGATGTGTTTCGCACCATATCTATCAGGTCTCATGGCCCCCAGGGGTGGGCTGCTGCACACCACATCCACAGCTGCACCTACCATACAATCAGGATACAGACCTGACCTGTTCTATGAGCCATGGGCCTCAGGGGGATAGGGCACATGTGGGTCATGACACAGCATCACCTACCACAATTTCTGGATGCCATACCCACCTTTGCTGACAGGTCTCAGGCCCCCTGGGGACAGGGTGTCCTAGCACACATCTTCTGCGACACATACCATAGCAGCAGGATGACTAACTGGATGCATTCAACAGGTCTCCAGACTCCTGGGAATGGGGTAGATGATATGATATCAGGATCAGCATACACCATTTCACCAGGGTGACTGGGGAGCCACTTTGATGGGCCCTCAGCACTCCTGGGGATAGGGCAGATGTGTTAAACTGGAAAGGCACAAACAGCCATATCACCAGGGTGACTGGCAGCCCACTTTGATGGGTCCTCCGAACTCCTGGGGATAGGGCAGATGTGTTAAACTGCATGGGCACACACAGCCATATCACCAGGGAGACTGACAGCCCACTTTGATGGGCTCTCAGGCCTCCTGGGGATAGGGCAGATGTGTTAAACTGGAAAGGCACACACAGCCATATCACCAGGGAGACTGACAGCCCACTTTGATGGGTCCTCAGGACTCCTGGGGATAGGGCAGATGTGTTAAACTGGAAAGGCACACACAGCCATATCACCAGGGAGACTGACAGCCCACTTTGATGGGTCCTCAGGACTCCTGGGGATAGGGCAGATGTGTTAAACTGGAAAGGCACACACAGCCATATCACCAGGGAGACTGACAGCCCACTTTGATGGGCTCTCAGAACTCCTGGGGATAGGGCAGATGTGTTAAACTGGAAAGGCACAAACAGCCATATCACCAGGGTGACTGACAGCCCACTTTGATGGGCTCTCAGGACTCCTGGGGATAGGGCAGATGTGTTAAACTGGAAAGGCACAAACAGCCATATCACCAGGGAGACTGACAGCCCACTTTGATGGGCTCTCAGGACTCCTGGGGATAGGGCAGATGTGTTAAACTGCATGGGCACAAACAGCCATATCACCAGGGTGACTGACAGCCCACTTTGATGGGTCCTCAGGACTTCTGGGGATAGGGCAGATGTGTTAAACTGGAAAAGCACACACAGCCATATCACCAGGGAGACTGACAGCCCACTTTGATGGGCTCTCAGGATTCCTGGGGATAGGGCAGATGTGTTAAACTGCATGGGCACAAACAGCCAT
Source organism: Ichthyophis bannanicus (assembly GCA_033557465.1). Taxonomy (NCBI): domain Eukaryota; kingdom Metazoa; phylum Chordata; class Amphibia; order Gymnophiona; family Ichthyophiidae; genus Ichthyophis; species Ichthyophis bannanicus. The sequence goes on from CM066035.1 coordinate 494,764,337, forward strand.
ATCACCAGGGTGACTGACAGCCCACTTTGATGGGTCCTCAGGACTCCTGGGGATAGGGCAGATGGGTTAAACTGCATGGGCACAAACAGCCATATCACCAGGGTGACTGACAGCCCACTTTGATGGACCCCAGGACTCCTGGGGATAGGGCAGATGTGTTAAACAGCTGCACCACAGCATGTGCCGCCTGCAGTCCTCTGTATCCCCTTTCCCAGCATCTGTCCAGTTGCCCATTCCGACATGCCCGCCCTGCTGTTGTGGAACATGTGCATGCCATAGGAAACCTGTCCAATGGAGAGGGAAATCCTGATCAGTGCTATTTCACTGTGGGATCATTCACCTTGTATGGGGACGGAGCGTGGACCCTTCCAAAATTCATATCTTTTTTTTGGAGCTTTCTTGGGAGTGTTTTTTGATGTTTCCCATTACTATCACTGTTGCCCAGCTTGGTTGTTTTTTGGATTTTTATTGGTGTCCTTTTCAATGTTTATTTGTACTTTTGTTCCGTGCACATGTATCACACTTATCACTTTTTTGTAGGTTGCCCTGGTTTTGCTGTACATTGCTGATAGAAATGGTTTATTTTCCCTTTAAATCAGCTCTAACGCGAGGTTTTCACTTGCGTTAGTTTTGGCCTCAGATTTCACATCGTTAGTGTGCGGGGAGTCTCTCCCCTCCCACTCTCCACCCATTGACCCCTTCTCTCCGCCCCTGGGGAGCCTTCCTCCGCCCTCCGGGAGCCTTTCCCCGCCTTCAGTGATCGTTTGCGCCGCTGCACGCGTTAGCGCGCACTAAGGCAACTTTCTGCCCCATAAAGCACCATTATCGTGCGCTAAGGTACCTTAACGCGTGATAATTGCACAGCGCGCACGTTAAGAAGGTTTAGTAAACATACCCCTTAGTGTAGCAGCAGTATCTCTTAGAAGGCTGTAGTTCACTCTCTTCAAAGGTTAGATGTCTAGCAAGCTGGACAAGCGTCGACTCGAGTTTTGCCCGTCACTGCTGTACGGGCTACATCAGAACAGGAAAGTGCCAGCTTCTTAAGAATTCTCTTAGAATGAAGAAACAGCCACCTTCATCAGTCTTTTAAAGACAGCAGTAACATCCATAAGCAGTCCTCAGCCAATGACATCACAAGGCCATAGTCCGATTTGGCTGTCATCCGATCTATTGCAATTCTTGTTGTCTTTAGCACACCCTGTGCTTCAGAGGAATTACTTCCAGTTTAGAGAGTCATATTTTGTGCAGATTCATGGGGTGTCAATGGGTGCGACAGTTGCTCCCAGTATTGCCAACCTTTATGTAACTTATTTTGAAGAACTGCACCTTTATACATCTAGGTGGTTTTCACATGTGGGCCTTTGGCTCCATTTTATAGATGATATTCTTTGCATTTGGTTAAGTACTCATGAGAATTTGTTGCATTTTACTGATTGGCTTAATCAACAAGATGTCAATTTGAAATTTACTATGACTTGTTCCTTTAGATCCATTTCATTTTCAGATGTAAAGGTTGCACTGGAGGGAGGCATTCTACATAGCATTTTATATAGGAAAGCGGTTGACCGCAATCAGCTATTACATTTTCAGAATCACCATCCTTTTAAACTCACAGAGAGCGCTTTCAATTGGGCAATTTTTATGGATCCGGTGAATTTGTTCATCTGAACAAATTCCTCCAGCAAGCAAAAGTTTTAGAAACTAAATTACGCAATCGGGTTACCCTCATGGGGTCATTAGGAAGGCGTTTTTGCGTGCCAAGTTTGCTAATCGTCCATTACTTTTACAAAGCAGGTTAAGTTCTGACATGGACAAACGGATTGTGGTTTTAAAGTATTCTGATAGGGATCAACAATTAGCCCAGAGTATATACAGACACTGGCACATTTTAGTCTTGCATTCAATTTTTAGTAATGGCACCTGTATTGCCTTCCATAGAGCTCGCAATTTACAAGATGTTTTAGTACACACTGACTTTTTGACTGTTCATCATGCCACTGGTCAAAGGGGTATACATCAACCTTGCAATCATTGCTCAGTGTTTTCACTTTCTCTGCATATTACTGAATGGTGCAACCTCCAGTCTCAGAAAGTTTACTTTTTGAAACATTCCACTGACTGTCAGTCGTCCTGAGTGGTGTATGTGGTGATATGCCTGTATAAGAAAACATATGTTGGGAGGACATGTCGCAAAGTCAGGCTACATTTATTACAGCATAAGTCACGTCTGACCACGAAGACGCTCACTGCAGCAATAGTTCAGCACTGCCTTCAAATGGGCCATCGCTGGGAGGATATGCAATGGTTTGTAATTGATATGGGGAGTGTTTTCATGAATGGTGACAGGTTGCACGAGCTAACTAGACTTGAACTAAAATGGATATTCACCTTGAATGCAGTGCAGCCTGCGGGCCTCAATGATTCAATGGACTGGATGACAGTCGAGTGATTCCATTGGCTTGTGGAGGACTTATCAGTGATTTGGGCTCTGGCCTTGTGATATCATTGGCTAAGGACTGCTTATGGGTGTTACCACTGCCTTTAAAAGATTGATGAAGGTGGCTGTTTCTTCATTCTAAGAGAATTCTTGAGAAGCTGGCACTTTCCTGTCCTGTTGCAGCCTGTATAGCAGTGATGAGCGAAACTCGAGTCAATGCTTCTCCATCTTGCTAGACATCTATCTTTGAAGAGAGTAAATTACAGCCAATTACAGCCTTCTGCCACTAAGCTAATTGTTTTCTTTTGTTTTTAAATGCATTTAGAAAATTGTAAAACACATTTTGGCCTATGAATGATATTTGAGGAAAGCGGGTATTGTTAGCTTGAGGCTTTCTGCCTATTTGGCTAACTTTTCTCTTGCACCCTTCCTGTCTGAGGCCTCTTTATTTTTAATTTCTCTATTTACATTTTCAAACAAATTACAACAATAACAAAAAATTACAGTTAAAATGATAATCCTCTTTAAACATAAAAACCAAAAGCAAGGATTTAACAGCCTACCCCAACCTTAACTCTCCCTTCACCATGCAATCATCAAAAAAACTTATGAAATGAGCACAAAAAGGGGGACCTGCCAGGGCTATGACTCCACACCAGCTCCTCAAAATGTAGCAACATGATGGCTTGGCTAACTTACCCCTTAATTTACACCATATCGTGCTTTAGAGATGTAAGTATTTAGGGGTTTCCACTTGAGGAGAGTGAAAGGCATGAGAGTTATTCCATAACATGGCATTTGTTCATATTTGCAGCATAAGCACAAACGGTTCCACCATTCGTGCCCGCTAAGCTCTGCAGTATGTTTCCAATTTACAATAACAAGATGCAGAGCCACTCCCATCATGAAGTCAAATAAAAAATGGCAATCCCTCTGTAACGACGAGATGCCAATTGTTCACCGAAAAATGACCACAGACCAGGACAGAATGGCCCTGAATCTCAAGACCTCTTGGATTTGGTTCCAAATCGAAATCCAATAGGACTGAATATTAGGGCAGTCATATACCACATGTCTTAAAGTGCCAACATCACTCTGACAAGACCAACATTCATTACCAACTGTTTTATCCTACTTAGTAACCTTTATAGGGGTAAAATGAACTCTGTGTGCAAAAAACTATAAAGCTTGTGAAATAGAGGCAGACTGAGATACTTTACTTGTCTTGCTACAGAATTTCACCCATGATTCCGGAGAAGGAGTCTCCCCTGTGTCATGTTCCCATATCCGCTGAACACCAATGGACTGTGGGGTGTGGTTCTGAACGACCAATTTATAATAGTAAGAAGCCACCCCAGGAGCCATTTGGGCTGAACTTATAATGTTCAACAACCCCCATTCTGCAGGTAAAGATTTAATATCAATAGGGGATTTTTCTATACAATGTCTCAGCTGAATCCACTGGAAATATAAGGATTTAGGCAAGTCAAACTCCTGCTATAGACAAGCAAAAGGTTTCCACTTGCCATCTAATACCAGTTGACCTATGGCACAAATACCCCTACTGAACCATTGTTGCCATGCAAACGGACTTTGATGAATTTTTAAGAAAGGAATGTGCCAGATGGGGATCAGTTTCAATAAGGTTATCAAATTTGCAGATGACACAAAACTATTTAAAGTTATTGAAACCCAAGAGGATTGTGGAAAATTGCAAGAGGATCTTGATAAATTAGAAGACTGGGCATCAAAATGGCAGATGAAATTTAATGTGGACAAGTGCAAAGTTATGCACCTAGGGAAGAACAACCCAAACTATGGTTACACAATGCAAGGTTCCACATTAGGAACCACCACCCAGGAAAAAGATTTAGGCGTCATTGTGGATAACATGTTAAAACCCTCGGCCCAGTGTGCAGCGGCGGCCAAGAGAGCAAATAGAATGCTAGGTATCATAAGGAAAGGAATGGAAAATAAAACAAAAGATATTCTAATGCCTCTATATCGTTCCATGGTGAGACCGCACCTTGAATATTGTGTGCAATTCTGGTTGCCGCATCTTAAAAAGGATATAGCATTATTAGAAAAGGTTCAGAGAAGAGCCACCAAAATGGTAAAGGGGATGGAAGGACACTCCTATGAAGAAAGGCTAAAAAGGTTAGGGCTCTTTACCCTGGAAAAGAGACGGCTGAGGGGAGATATGATAGAAGTCTATAAATTAATGAACGGAGTGGAACGGGTAAACGTAGATCGATTGTTTGCGTTATCAGAATATAGAAAGACTAGGGGACATGCAATGAAGCTACAGGGTAAATTATTTAAGACTAATAAAAGAAAATATTTTTTCACTCAACGTGTAATCAAACTCTGGAATTTGTTACCAGAGGATGTAGTAAAGGCTGTTAGTGTAGCTGGGTTTAAAAAAGGTTTGGACAAGTTCCTGGAGGAAAGGTCCATAAACCATTATTAAGAAGGGACCCAGGATATCAATGCTTGACCCAGTACAAGCATTGCGGAACCTGTGTCTTTTGGGGATACTGCTAGGTACGTATGACCTAGATTGGCCACTGTTGGAAACAGGATACTGGGCTTGATGGACCTTGGTCTGACCCAGTATGGCATATCTTATGTTCTTATAAGCATTCCTCCTTGGGAATTGCCTTCGATAGCTGCTGAAAGGCCCTTTGAGTGTCTGCTATTACCCTGTGAGACTTCAGCCTCTCAGAAGACACCATGCCAGGGAGGAGATTTAAGGGGAACGGAGCACTTAATCTCTTTTCCAGGTCAAGCCATACTAGGCGATTTCCCCCAGCCCCCTGCACCCATTTTGAACCTTGTTTTAATAGAAAAGCGCAATGATAAGCCTGAAAATCAGGGAACTTCACACCTCCTTCCTCTTTTTTTAGACTTAAGCTTCCTAAGAGCAATTCTAGGCTGTTTATTTTTCCATAAGAATTGGACAAGAGTCCTTTCAACTTGATGATGAGTGTTACTTGTAAGAAATGCTGGTAACATTTCTAACACATAGTTCACTTTAGGAGTGATAGTCATTTTTATTGCTTCAAGATGACCCCACCAAGAAAGATAGACCGGTGACCACTTCGCAGTTATATTACGAAACATAGAAAGGAGCTCCCCTTCATTGAACAGTAAAGTTTCACTAAGTGGATAGCAATAGTGGACTACCAAGTACTTCACCATTTTAGGCTCCCACACGAAGGGAAAATCTTCCAGATCAGCCCTACAAACCCTAGAATTTAAAGGGAATGCTACAGACTTTGACCAATTGATTTTATAACCTGATAATCCTGAATATTGATCTATCAACTCTAGAATAGCCGGTATAGAGCTGGGCATGGTAAATTGCAGTAAATCATCAGCATATGCAGAAAGTTTAATTTCCAAGTCAGCTATAGACACACCTTTAACCACAAGGCTTTGTCTTAACAATAGGGCCAGAGGTTCCAAGGCCAGATTAAAAAGAATGGGTGAAAGGGGGCAGCCCTGACAGGTGCCACACCCCAAAAGAAAATCTTTAGACTGAGTCGCATTCACAGAGATATTAGCACTTGGTCTTGCATACATTAGTTTGATCAATTTACAGAAACCCTCACCAAACCCAAACCACTTCAGAACAGCAAATAAGAAAGGCCACTCCAGTCGATAAAACACTTTTTCAGCTTCTAGCGCTAACCCCACAAGTGGGCCCACTATTTTTTCTGCACCTTCCAAAACGTGACACGACACTCTAGCATTATCGGCTGTGGAGTGAAGCCACATTGGTCCAGATATATCAAAGAAGGGATCAATTTGGAGAGACAACCAGCTAAAAATGGCTGCAAAAAATGTTATAATCTGCATTTAGAAATGAAATTGGGTGGTAGTTACTAACCAACTGAGGGTCCCTCCCAGGTTTTTCAAGAGCCACAATATTTGCAGAGGCAAACGCTCCAGTCTGGGCCTCCGCTTCCAAAAGAAGCCTGTAATATTGTTTGAAGATATGGGCCTAAGATTTTGGAAAAGGTTCTATAAAATTCAACCGGAAGGCCATCTGGGCCAGTGGCCTTGCCCACTTGCATGGAATTAATAGCCTGGACAATTTCCATGACCATAATCTGTTTGTCTAGTCCTGCCACTATATCCTCATCTAACACCGGCCTCTGTGTATTGGCCAGTAATCTATCAAAATCCTCCTCAGAGAAATCTATCTCTGGGGAGTATTACTGAGCATAAAATTGGCGAAAGGCCTCTGCGATATCAGAGTCCTTGACAATCAATTGTTGCACCTGAGGATCTCTCAAAACAGTGATGCGAGAAGCTTCCTTATGACCTTTTAACGAGTTAGCTAGGAACCGTCCAGCCCTGTTACCTTCTAAGTAATACCGCCCTTTCTGCACTTGAATATTCTGTGAAGCCTCAGTAGTCAAAATCGAGTTATATCTAAATCTAAGACGCTGTAACCATATCAGAATATTAGGATCAGTTTTCTGATCTATGATGCGTTCTCCCGCTTTAATCTGCTAGTCTAAAACTTCAAGTTCTGCTTTACGCTGCTTGGCCTGTCGTATAGCAAAACTGGTAATGGTGGCCCGCATATTAGCTTTAAATCCTTCCCACCACGCCCAACCCGAGGTATCCTGAGGTAAATTAAACTGAAAATACTCCTCTATTGCCAACAGGATAGTTTCCCGAAACTCCTGGCTGCAAAGAAGAGTTCTATCAAAGTGCCAGCATGAATGAGATAGGCCGCTTGCTGAGTCAAATAGGGTAAATGAGATTGCAGAATGATCAGAGATTTGAGCCGCATGTATATTGGACTCACTAATTCTAGAGCATAATCCTTTGGAGACTAGGAAATAGCCTATGCGTGATACCAAGTTATGAGGGGGAGAGAAGAAAGTGTATTCTTTGTCCATAGGGTGTTGCAACCGCCATATGTCTATCAGCCCCAACTCTTGCATTAGAGACAAAAGAACAGGGTGAGCTTTGGGGACCTTATTAGTTCTCACTGGACTCCTGTCTAACAAGAGGTTAAGTACAAGGTTGAAGTCTCCCCCCACAATAGTTGGATAGCTGGACACCTCTTGTGCTGTAGCAGCAAAGCGCAGACAAACCAATAATACCAGGAGTCTGTTCAGAAGGTCCAAATCATTTATTTGTGCACAAGTCTCAAGCAAAGTCAATTTCAAAATGGCTGAGCAAAGTTTTCTAGCATTACAACAACTTTTATAGACTTCTGTTCCATTTTAGGTATAGAAAAACATTTCATTGGTCCCGGTAACCTCCCGTACCTCCCGTACCCCTTCCATTGGTCCCGGTACTGATAAGATTATCCAATTATGTTCCTTCAGTGGGCTCAGCACCTGCTCACCCCCCTTCTAGTCCCAATTACAATGGCCAGTTCATCAACTTGTTACTTCCATACTCTCAAGGCCATAGAGCCAATTTGTGCATGCAGGGGAGCAGGGCTCTGCAACTCATCTGTCAGCAATCCCAATTAAATCCCTTGCAGATGTACTTTTCTTATCAGTAACTTTTAAACATATTTTTCTGTATTTTTCCATCTTCCAGTTTTGCTTATCTAAGTTCATTCAATACTTCTACTGAGTTCTATCCTACCATAGCAGCATGTTGGGGGATGTGCAATTCCTATGAGCCTCTCCACAGGCTTCATTTACAGGTCAAGCTAGTTAGGCCTGCCTGCTTATGTCAGACACTGTGGATCACAGGCCTGCACCTGCCACATTCCCCCCTTTGATTAATCTCACCCTATTGCTTAATAAGGTGTGAGAATTAAATCACTTTTAGAAGAATCACATCATGATCGAAGGATTTCGACTAGGACTGGCTCTATATAGGGCCATTATTTTAGTTGCGGTCTTCCGCTCTACTGTGCTGTCAATAGCATTATGAATAGAACGCATACAACATGGGATTAAACATGGTAATAAGAAAATAACAACAACAAGAATTAGTATTAAGACAATGAAAATCTTAAATCCTCCCAGCCATGAGAAAAGGTTAGCAAACCAGTTAGGGAATTTCAATGAGTGCCAAGTTTGTACTGGCACATAAGCATGTCTTTGCATATCTTTAGCAATTTCTTCAACTACTTGACCCTCATCATCGATTTTTAAACAGCAATTGGTTAAATTCAGTTTACCACATACTCCTCCTTCAGCTGCTAACAAATAATCAAGTGCTAAGCGGTTCTGATATATAGCAGTGCGTTTCTAATTGGAATAGTACTTTCAGTTCGATTGCCACATGTCCGTCGACCAACAAACTACAAAGCAAGCGACACTCTGCTATATGGTACTCATCTGAGCTGAAGGCCTCGCGCACAACCCTAAGGAAACTTGAAAGACGATGGCGACACTCACACTCTGAAGTTGACAGAGCTGTATATATCCAACATCTCACATCTCATCGCATGGCAGTTACTGAATCAATGAGACGTCACCATGCAGTCACTTTAAAAAGATCTCTGAACAACCTCATGACCTGTTTGCCATAGTTAAGCGTTTGACAAATGAACCTGCCTCACAACTTAAATATGAAATCCACCCTCAAATATTTGCTAACTATCTACAATCCAAACTCTGCCAAATTGACAATAACTCGGCTCCTAACATAGTCCTAGTTCCAGTAGATCAAACTCTACTCACTATCTTCTCAATACCATCTAAACGACAAATCGAAGACACCATTGCTTGCATAAACATGACCACCGCTCATACTGATCCTTGCCCTGCGTTCTGAATCAAAGATCTACGAGCTGATCTCAGTCCCATCATATCCAGACTCATGATTCAATCATTTACAACAGGAACTTTCCCTCGTACCCTTAAGCAAACATCCATAAGGCCATTACTAAAAAACAACAAACTTGACCCTCTTAAACCAGAATCATATAGACCTATTTCAAGTATTCCATTACTAGCAAAAATTTTGGAAAAAGAAGTACAAAAACAAATTCAGGATCATATAGATCTTAACGCCCCACTGGACTCATGCCAGCACGGTTTCAGAGAATTCCACGGTGTGGAAACGCTTCTAACTACTCTGTTCAGCAGCTTATTATCAGGAATTGATAACATCCGCCAAGGGTTCGTCCTTGTTTTTCTTGATATCGCAGCCGCTTTTGATTCTGTTAGCCATGAACGCCTCCTTGAGCGTCTCAAAGGGAAGGGAATTACTGATAAAGCACTTGAGTGGTGTAGATCCTACCTTTCTGACAGATGGCAACAAGTACGATCCAACGATACTTCATCAGATCAGTTTCATCAAAAACAAGGGGTCCCTCAAGGCTCATCCCTTTCCGCCCTTATGTTTAATATATACATGCAGCCTATCTGTAACCTGATTCGATCCTTTAGAGTTAACTGCATGATATACGCGGATGATGTACTTTTATATTTTCCTTTTACAACTGAGAACCCTGATCTCAATCCATTAACTAACTGCATAAATGAAGTATCCAACTGGCTACAATCCCAAAATCTAAGGATCCAACACAAGAAAACGGAGGTGTTATTTATTACACGTAACCAAAATTTCACTGCTCCATTCTTTTTGAAAGTGAATGATGCTAACCTCCAGACCAAGACCACCATCAGATACCTCGGTGTCACTTTAGACCAGAAATTAGATATGAAAGCACATATTAGTAATATTGTAAGAGCAGTATATCACAAAATACGCTCCCTTAGACACCTTCGATCCTTGCTAGAGCCAGACGATTTTAGAACCATCTATCAGGCGCTAATCATACCTCATTTTGATTATGCGAACTCAATTTTACAAGGTCTTCCACAAACCACCTTACACCCACTTCAAATGGCTATGAATACTGCAGCTAGAGTCCTTCATGGAGCTTCCCGGAAAGACCATATCTCACCTATTCTAAAACATCTTCATTGGCTCCCAATTCAAAGTAGACTCACTTTCAAAATTTTACTAATTACATTCAAAGCCTTCAAAGAACTCTCATCTTCATCAATATCAGACTTGATCCAAACACCACCCCTCAATAGAGACAGAAGGTCAGTAACACTCAATACTCTGTTAGTCCCTAAATCAATATTACAGTGTACCAAAACTACTTCAGACAGGGCCTTTTTATTCTGTGCACCAAGGTGTTGGAATAGCCTCCCTCAAAACATCCGAGCAATACCAGACCTTTTGCAGTTTCGCAAAGCTTTGAAACACTACCTCTTCCTTTTATCTTATCCAGTAAACAATAAAGACATCTCAACCAACCCACAGACCTTCCACTCATACACATACAATACAGATACCCCACAGACCACATACACACAAAACTGAAGCCATGATGATATTATGACTATGTTTATTAATTATATACCCTGTTATCCGAGTTATATTCTCCTGTTTTCTGTAAACACAAAGTACTGTTGAATTGTGTATCTCACTGTTTTTTGTGAACCGCGCTGATGCCTAATAGTGCGGTATATAAGAGTCTATAAATAAATAAATAAATAAATTATAGGCCCATCTGCATCCTTCCATCGTATTTCCAACGTGTAATAGGACGGATTCTGATGCGGATTATAGCATGCTCTAATTTTGCCATAAGTGCAAACATTCAGTTCAGTGGTGTTATAAATACACCGAGTCACTTTTCCCTTGCAGATATAGTAAGAATGATAAATCAAAGTCTGAGTCACTTTCAGTCCAGTCCGAGTAGAAGTAATGCAAGCAGTGCATGGAGGTAAAGCATAAGTCAGTTCAAAACCTCCAAAGAAGGCAACCAGGGCAAAGCAAAAGTAAAGATGCATGTTGATGTTGATTGGAGTTCTTCTGAATCCTCAGCTTGCTGATCTTGATCACGACGTTCTTTTTCTTCGTCCCGTTTGCTAATGAAGCAATTTAACGGGTGCTGAGTGTTGATTGAAGATCCTCAGGTTGTCCAGTACACATTAACCAACTTATTAGCAATTTCAGTTGGCTTGTGAAGTCTGGCTAATCAATGTAGTATCAAAGTAGTGTGCAGAATCACGCACAGATTGAGTTCGTTGAAACAAAACTGTTGCTGCGTGGAAAACAGCAATCCTCTTCGAAAGACTTGGCTACTGCAAAGCACTGTGATGAAGTGTCTAAGCTGCTGGTTGCCGTCTCAGAGTAACTCGCAAGGGTGCATCAAGATGCTGCTCTGCTGTCCACTGCTCGGGTTCAGGATCAGCGGCGGGCTTGACTCTGCTGTGGTGGATCCAGGCGTCGATCTCGGCTACCTTTACTGCAGTTGGGTTAGACAGGATGACGGTGTACGGTCCCTTCCAATGGGGTTCCAACGGTGTCTTCTTCCAATCTTTGATCCACACCGAGGTACCAGGCTGATAGGGATGCAAAGGTTCCGTCAAGTTGATAGGCAACTGGTCTTGGATCCACGCATGGAGAGTCTGCAGAACAAAATTAAGAGCTAGGAGTTCTTGTCTGGTTACTTCTGAACCAATTTGGGCTAAACTTCCTTTGATTCCCTGCACTATTGGTGGGGGTTTACCATACAGGACTTCAAAAGGGGAAAAACCCGTTGACTTTACAGGAGCTGAGCGTATTCTGAGTAAAGCTATCGGGAGCACTTGGGGCCACTTCAAGTGTGTCTCCTGGCAAAGCTTAGACATTTGGGCTTTTAGAGTACGATTCATTCGCTCAACTTTCCCTGAACTCTGGGGTCTGTATGCAGTGTGGAGTTTCCATTGTATCTGTAAAGCTTTTGCTAACTGTTGAGTAACTTGGGAGACAAATGAGGGTCCATTGTCTGACCCTATTACTGCTGGAATTCCGAACCTAGGGACAATCTCTCTCATTAAAACTTTGGTAACTTCTCGGGCTTTCTCAGTTCTGGTTGGGAAGGCTTCCACCCACCCAGAGAAAGTACAAACTAATACTAACAGGTAATGGTATCCATTGGCTCTTGGCATTTCGGTAAAATCAATTTGGAGGTTGTGCATGGGGGTTACACCTCCTGACTGAACTCGGGGTGCCATTATAAGGCCTTGCTTGGCATTATTTTTGGCACAGGTTAGACATTGACGTGCTACTGAAGCTGATATGGTTGTCAATAGAGGGATGTAAAAATGTGGTCTGAGTGCTTTTTCCATAGCACTTTTCCCATAGTGGGTAGCTTCGTGAAAGGCTTTGACAAAAGATGGTCCTAATAGTTCAGGAATTACTATTCATCCAGGGGGTTGACTGCCCTCTTCTGGTGGCAGCTCAATCCATCCATCTTTCAGTACTCCATCTTCCTTGTTACAATAATAATCTAATTCTTTGGTGGTATATCGTGGTGTCCATAAATTCAGAGGTACTGGAAACAATGCTGCTTGCATTGGCATAGCTTGTGGTGTAATCTGTCCCGTCATAGCTGCTTGTCGTGCTGAGGCATCTGCAAACCTATTTCCTCGGGCAACTTCTCCTTTTCCTGCTTGATGTCCTCTGCAATGCATGACAGCTACACGTGTTGGGGCCCAAACTGCATCAAGTAACATCATTATCTCGGGACCATATTTGACTGACTTTCCTCCGGATGTGATGAGTCCTCGTTCTTTATAGAGGGCTCCATGGGCAGGTAGAGTGGTGAAGGCATATTTGGAATCTGTATATACATTTAGCACAAGTTTTTCTCCTAACAATAATGCTCTGGTGAGTGCTATCAATTCGGCTTTTTGGGCTGATGTGCCTGAGGCTAGAGCTGATGATTCAACTACTTCGTGTTGAGTGACGACTGCATATCCGGCACAACGTCGTCCATCGAGGATGAGACTGCTCCCATCAACATAATAGATTTGGTCAGGATTGTCTATGGGCACATCTGTCAAGTCAGGTCGACTGGAGAACACAGTTTCCATGACTTCGATACAGTCATGTTCTGGGAGTTCTTCGCTAATGGGTATCAAAGTGGCTGGATTCAAGGCATGACTCACTTCTAGTTGTATCTGTGGGTTTTCACATAACATGCTCTGGTATTTCAACATTCGGGAATTGGTGAGCCAATAATTTGCTTTTTGTTCCATAAGGGCAAGGACTGCATGTGGCACAGTGACTCGTATGTTCTGTCCTAGTGTGAGCTTGTCTGCTTCACTCACTAATAGTGCTGTAGCTGCAACTGCTCTCAGGCATGGTGGCCATCCTTTGGCCACAGGGTCCAATTGTTTCGATAGGTATGCTACAGGTCGCTCCCAATTTCCCAATTTCTGAGTCAACATGCCTAAGGCATTTCCCTGTGCTTCATGTACAAACAAGTGGAAAGGCTTGTGGACATCTGGTAGTCCAAGTGCTGGTGATGACATCAATTCTTCCTTTAACTTCTTGAAGGCTGTATCCTGCTCAAGTCCCCACTCCAGTGGCGACTTCTCTTCTCCTTTTGTGGCTTCATACAGTGGTTTGGCAATTTGGGCGAAGTTGGGTATCCAGATTCGGCAATATCCTGCCGCTCCCAGAAAGGCTCTGACTTGCTTTCTGGTTGTTGGGGTTGGAATTCTGCATACTGCTTCTTTTCTTTCTCTACCTTGTCTTCGGCTTCCTTGGGTTATACGGAAACCCAAGTATTTCACTTCTTTTTGGCATAGCTGTGCTTTTGCTCTGGAAACTTTGTATCCAGCTTCATCTAGTAACTGCAAGAGATCTTTGGTGGCTAGTATACATTCACTTTCTGATATGGCAGCTATCAGCAGATCGTCCACGTATTGGAGAAGCACTCTCTTCCCCGGGGCCACTGGATAGCTTGAAAGGTCTTGATTCAGTGCAGCACTAAAAATGGTAGGCGAATTCTTGAATCCTTGGGGTAATCGTGTCCAGGTGAGTTGGCCCCCTCTTCCAGAGATGGGGTCCTGCCATTCAAATGCAAACAATATTTGACTTACAGGGGCTAATCTTATGCAAAAGAATGCATCTTTTAGATCTAGTACAGTGAAATGGGTAGCTTCAGCAGGTATCAGTCCTAGAAGAGTGTAAGGATTGGGTACAACTGGATGTATGGTCTTTACTCTCCTTAAGTCTTGTACTGGGCGGTAATCATCCGTCCCAGGTTTCTTTACTGGCAAAAGTGGAGTGTTCCATGGGGATTGACATACTTTTAGTAGGCCATATTCGAGCAATCTTTGCAAGTGACGATGAATGCCTTCAATTGCGGCTCTTGGGAGAGGGTACTGTTTGACGTGTATTGGTGTAGCACTAGGCTTGAGGGTTACAATCACTGGAGCTATATGCTTGGCTAGGCCTGGGGAACTGCCTTCTGCCCATACTCCAGGTGGTGCATGAATGTTCTTTAAAGTCTGTTCGAAATAAGTGTCTTGGATAGAATCATCAATGTAATACCTCCATTCTTCCTCTCGGGGAACTGTCAGCAGCATTATTCCTGCTGGTTTGGCTTGGGGATTTACTGTCATTTGCATTTCTCCTTTTTCAGAGAAAGATATTTGTGCTTGGAGTTTGGCTAACATATCTCGTCCCAGTAGTGGCACTGGACATTCGGGCATGTAAAGGAATTGATGAGTTATTTGCTGTCCTCCTAGACTGCATATACGATTCTGAAGAAAAGACTTTGTAGCTTTGGCACCAGTTGCTCCTATAATGGTGACTGCTTTTGTAGAAAATGGGGCTATCTTTTTGTCTATTACTGAATGTTGTGCTCCAGTATCAACCATAAAGTCCATAATTTGGTCTCCTATCTGTATTCCGACCATAGGCTCCTGGAGACCTAAAGCAAACTTGGAGCCCGGTCTGTCCTAATCCACGTCATTTTCATCATGGATCGCTGTGGCCAATGCTTGAATGGCTCCTCCTCTTTCTCGCTGGAATTGTTCTCGATTGGCTCCTCCACGGTTTTGGGGACGGCCTCGTCTTTCTTCTCGCCACTGATGATTGTTGTCGTCATCTTGCTGGGCGTCTTCGAGTTGCGGGCAAGCATCTCTCCAATGTCCTTCTTCTCTGCAATAGGCGCATTGGTTCACGCCTAGCTGCTGGGACCGGCCTCCACCTCGGCCCCGCCCTCTTCCTCTGCTCCGTCGACTAGGGATACCTCCCCTTTTCTGTTCAACTATGGCCGCAGCCAAAAAATCAGCTTTCTTCTTCATCTTTCTATCACATTCTCTCTGACTTTCATTATCACGATTCACATACACTTTATGAGCGACTTCCAGTAACTGCGTTGCATTCATGCCCGCAAACCCTTCTAGTTTCTGTAATTTACGTCTGATGTCTGGTTGAGACTGGTTTACAAAAGCAGAATTCACCATGCATAAACTTCCTGGTGCTTCGGGATCATAGGGAGTATACATTCTGTATGCTTCAATTAATCTTTCATGAAAGTCTGCTGGGCTCTCATCTACACCTTGGATAACTCCTGCGACTTTGGAAAGGTTCATAGCTTTTTGGCCCCCCCCTCTCAGACCTTGTAAAAAGCCTTGGCGAAAACGGGCTAGGGCTGTGGATCCTTCCTCTGTATTTGGATCCCAATGGGGGTCTTCATTCGGGAATTCTCTCTGGGCCGCTTCTCGATAGTCTATTCTATTTAGCCCCTGTCCCGGAGCTACAGGGTTATCTGCCATCCACTCAATAGCTGCTTTTCTAATTCGTGTTCGCTCCTCTGTCGTGAATAGGGTGGTCAGGAGCTGGCGGCAATCTGGCCAAGTGGGTTGGTGGGTTTCCATAATAGTAGTTACTAATTCTGTAAGTTCCTGGGGCTTACTAGTATAGGAGGCATAATGCGACCTCCAATTTAACAAATCCGTTGTAGAGAAAGGGATATACACATAAGTTAAGGGTCCCGCTACCACCTCCTCATTTTCGTTCTTTATAGGCACTCCCGGGACTTGCCGTAAGGGCATCATTTTGGCAGTAGCTGTCTTGTGGGATCTAAGGGTTGTTTTCGTAACTGTCTTTCCAGAGGTCACTTTCACTTTTTCAACAGGTTTTACTTTGGGTGTACATTTTACTGGCACGCTGGCACTAGCAACCACTTGTACACTATCATCCTCGCTTTGGGCATTTTCAATTTCTTCCTCCTCTTTCTCTATATCTGACTCGCCTTTTTCTGCTCCTGTAATATCATCTTCTTCAGCTAATTCCTCTCTCTGCCCTCCGGGAGGTGGGTCAGGGGTTGGGTCCCGCACCGGCTGTCTCTGAGGCTCTGGGGCAGGACGCCGGGCTACTCTTATCGGACCTGGGGTTCGAGGCTGTCGGGGAATTATTTCTGGGGAGTCAGGATCTACCAGGATGGGCTTCTTCCTGGACTTCTTATCCTGCTCTTTCATTCTAGGCTGTTCTGTTTTCTGTCTAGAATCTGTTTTAGCTAACATTATTCTGCACTGTTCCTCATAACAGCGCTGCTCCCAGAGGGGCGGATCTTCACAAATACTTAACCAGGAATCTATATAGGGGTACTAATCGGGGTGCGCTATCCGCAATCTACGGTGTACTAACTGAATAATTTCTACATTAAACGTTCCCTCTCGGGGCCAGGTGGGGTCTATATCGGGCCACTCCCTAGTACACAATATCTGTAAACGGGCTGCTGTCATTTTAATACCATAATCTCCAGAATATCCCTCTTTAAAATGTGTGATCATACATTCTAATGGAGTGTTTCTAGTAGACCCCGCCCCTCCCATTTCGATGTGTGCGCGCAACAACAGACAGAAGGGAAAAGGAGGGCGGACCGTGGGTAAGGGGTCCTCACGGCCCTGGAAACGTATAAGGAGTACAAATAACAAGACAAGACGACAATCGCTTCCCCCTTTTCGCGACCTGAACGCGGTCGCCCGGTCAGGAAATGCGCTACTCAGGGGTCCGCCTTCACTTGGTCCGTGCTGCCAGACCTCTCATTCACACTTCATTCACACAATCATGCTAGCAACGTATCCCAGAATGCATTCGTTTCTATCTATTCTGACTAGTCTTACCAATTTCCCAATTACAAAAAGATGGGGGTTTCACCCTGCGAATACTCATGCGGGGTTACTCGGCCCGTCTTTGAGAGGTGATCAGGCTCTCTTACCAATTTCCAATATCTCGAGATTACAAATTCCAAATTCCAAGTTCCAATGGCAGTACTGCTCTTTCTATATCTGTCTAGACACCAAATCAAAACTATACTCACCGGATCCGGTCCTCAAACTTCCCAAGCAGGCGCATGAGTTGGACCTCAGACTCCCCTCACTCGGGTTCGAGGCGTTGGCTCCAGCCGGGCCCGGCACCCGCCGAGGTCCGACCAGCTCCCTCCGATACAAGGGACCGGCGGCGCCAGGGAGCAGCCCTCGTCGGAAGGGCGCGATCCCGGCAGGACCAAGCCTATAGAGGCAGAAAGTCGTGGTATATTGCCCTATATACACTTTGATTCCACAACTTCCCGGCCAACGCACCAAGAATATGTAGCAGCAAAGCGCAGACAAACCAATAATACCAGGAGTCTGTTCAGAAGGTCCAAATCATTTATTTGTGCACAAGTCTCAAGCAAAGTCAATTTCAAAATGGCTGAGCAAAGTTTTCTAGCATTACAACAACTTTTATAGACTTCTGTTCCATTTTAGGTATAGAAAAACATTTCATTGGTCCCGGTAACCTCCCGTACCTCCCGTACCCCTTCCATTGGTCCCGGTACTGATAAGATTATCCAATTATGTTCCTTCAGTGGGCTCAGCACCTGCTCACCCCCCTTCTAGTCCCAATTACAATGGCCAGTTCATCAACTTGTTACTTCCATACTCTCAAGGCCATAGAGCCAATTTGTGCATGCAGGGGAGCAGGGCTCTGCAACTCATCTGTCAGCAATCCCAATTAAATCCCTTGCAGATGTACTTTTCTTATCAGTAACTTTTAAACATATTTTTCTGTATTTTTCCATCTTCCAGTTTTGCTTATCTAAGTTCATTCAATACTTCTAACGAGTTCTATTCTACCATAGCAGCATGTTGGGGGATGTGCAATTCCTATGAGCCTCTCCACAGGCTTCATTTACAGGTCAAGCTAGTTAGGCCTGCCTGCTTATGTCAGACACTGTGGATCACAGGCCTGCACCTGCCACAGTGCCAAGGCCACAATTTTATTTATTTATTTATTTAACAGTATTTCTAAACCGCCTTATCATAATAATCAAGGTGGTATCACAGCAAACAATCTGGTAGTGTGAGTGTGTTGTACATGCAGTGAGGGTGAAAATTTAGTTGGGTGCGTGTTGTGTTGTGTGCTAGATTAGTTTGAGTTATGTACAATGTGGGCTATATACAGTGGTGCTAAAAACATCTTATATACATACAGTGTTAGGCGGTGACGTGTGCTGATATACAGCTATTTAGACTATGTGATGTGTCCATAGTGTTCTATGAACAGCATGGTTTTCAGCTGTTTCCTAAAGTCCTTGAGGTCTGTAGTTGCCCTCAAATCGTCCGGTAGTTTGTTCCATATTGTTGGAGCAGCCATGGAGAGTGCTCGGTCTGTTGTGTCCTTGCGTGTGTGTTTGTATTCACTTGGGGTGCTGACTCGGTTGTGAGTTTGTTTTCTTCTTGGACGTGTACTGGTGTCTGGTTGTATGAGGGTGTGCAGGCTGTTGGCTGATGTGTGCTGTTTTATCTTGTATAGGTTTATGATAGTTTTGTATCTGATGCGTGCACTGATTGGAAGCCAGTGTAAGTCCTTTAAGGTGGGTGTGATGTGCTCCTGTCTTGCAGTTCCGGATATGATTCGTGCTGCGGTGTTTTGTGCCAGTTGGAGTGGTTTGATGGTTTGTTTCTGTAGACCAAGGTATATCGGATTGCAGAAGTCCAGTAGTGGGGTTATCAGAGCTTGACATACGGTACGGAAGTGTTCTGGGGCGAGGAGTGGTTTCAGTCTCCTGATGATTCGCATCTTGTAGTAGGCTTTTTGTATTGTTTTGCCTATGTGTGGCTTGAGATTGAGTTTATTGTCCAGCGTAACCCCGAGGTATCTCACTTCTGACCTTATTGGTATAGTAGTGTTTTGTATCTTTATATTCGGTGGGTGTATGAAGCTTTGGTTCCGAGTGATGATTAAAGCTTCAGTCTTGTTGTAGTTTATTGCGAGGTTGTTGTCCTGACACCAATTGGTCATTTGTGTAAGGCAGTCTGTTATCTTAGAGAAGTCCGGAGCTAAAGAAGGCAGGGCAATCTATATTAGGAGCATATACATTAATTAAAGCTAGTTCTGTGGATCCTATTTTAAGGACAATCATTGCCCACCGCCCTTCCTTATCAGATCTAGTTTGTATTACAATGGCGGATAGAGATTTCCTTACTTGGATAGCTACCCCGTCTTTTTTTTTTTTGATTGGCAGCAGAAAAAGCCACTAGTAAAAAGGGGTTTATATCTAATTTTAACGACTCCTTCACATTCAGATGTGTCTCTTGTAACAGTAGGATGTCAGCACTTTCCTTGCGTCCATATAAAATATCTTTATTCCTCTTTATGGGATTGTTAATGCCCTTAACATTCAGTGAGACTATCTTAAAGGAAGACATATTGACAATATAGTACAAAATGACAGTCAACTGTTGCAGAAACATACCAAGTTGTAACATATGATTTTACATTGTTGATCCACACCTTAAAAGCCCTCAAAATGATAACTGCAATTATAACCCAAGAAAAAAACACAAAAGGAAAAGCCACTGCTTAGCCATAGCCCCTGTGGAAGATCGCTCAAAATAAAAACGCATAGTTCTAAATAACAAAACCACCAAAACCCTGGGGGGCTATAACAGCTCAAAACTTAGCAGGTGAGCCCAAAGGGACAAGTCAGGCACAAAGGGAAAAATTAACTAGTTTACTTCAACTCCTCTCCTGTTTAAATCAACTTAAACCACACACTACCCATTCCAGAAACAAGAAACAGCGTCCCCAAACCCAGATCGCCAAAAGTTATAGCAAAACTGCCCCCACCAAAACAATTTATGTTCACAAAAGGCGCATGTATGTAGTGTGGCAAAGTCAACTATTTTGAGCATGGGGGAGGTGAACAGCATAAGGAATTCACCTTAATCAAAGGGCCTCTGTTAGGTGTGCAGGGTCAAAAGGCCAGAGCCAGAGTTAAAAGGCAGAAAAAATCCAGCTGGAACAAGTTCCAGGAAATGCTTGACATTGTAAGAGGGATAGATAGCAAGCACTAGGACAAAAACCCTCACTCTAATAACTGCATTGATTATTCTGATGTCAGAAGGCAGGGGGATTACAAACACCTGGGACAGAAAGAGGTGGGATTGGATCCCAGTGAGTATAAACCTTGGTTAAACTATGGAGAGAGTAGCAGAAGTAGGAGTGGAAGGAGGAGTGATTGGAGAAGAAGCAGAGGAAGCAGCAGAGGACAGTCTTCAGAGCAGCAAGGACGATGGAATGCTGGAGAAGCCAGAGCAGATGCTAACTTCTGGAGACAGGCTGAGCTACCCATTACTGAGAAAGGTGATTTCCCTGAATCACGTTTGCAACAAAGGTGGGAGCCTGGAAGGAGAGAAGCTTTCAGACCACCAGAGAGGTTGTCAGCAGGGCACTCGGATCAAGTGGGTGAGTCAGAACCTATGCAATTGGGAGGACCAGTGTCAGAGCTAGGGGCCAAAGAAGATATGTTGATGGATTGTTCTTTATGCCAAGCTCTAGACTTGAAGGGTTGAAAAAAGAGCCAGCCTTGAAAGAACTGTTCCTCTTGCTGAAGTAACCTCAGAGCTAAGCAGTGAGAAAGTAAATTCCTGTGTGTGTTTTGAAAGGAGGAATTTACTGCAGCATAAGCTAGTGAAGTAAAGCTGTGATTCATGCTTCTGTGTCAGCTGTGTTGAAACTCCACAACGGAGAGAAAGTTAATTGGCTGCTAGAAGTGTTTGTGCTTTGCTCCTGTCTTACATGAAAAAGCCTGCTATAAGAGTTTGTGCTTTGCTTCTGTTTATAAGAAAAGCCTGCTATAAGAGTCTTGAGGACACTGTGAATGCTTATTTCATAACCTAAGTTTGGTTCTTCACCTGGAAGTGCAGCCTAGAGAAAATTATGGCGGAGTGAAGATAAATTTGCTATAGAAGAAGTAAAGTTTGTTTTTTCTATTGTTCTGATTGACAAAGGATAATAAGAAAAGTGACATCTTATTATATGTGAAAAGGCTAAGCTTCTGCAGTGAAGAGGACTTTAAAAGCCAATGTTGAGTTCTGTTTGCTTTGCCACCAACTTGCTTAACCTTAAGAAAAAATCCTATAATTTAAAATTCTGTAAATGGTGCCAGGAACCTGATCTGTTCTATTGTGTTCAAAATAAAATTCTTTTTCTGTCATAAGCCTTACCCTTGGTTTAACACAACTACAATCCTTCTACTCAAAGCATAAATATAACAGCTGATAGAAGAAGGTTCTCAACCACCACGCCCTCAACAACTAGAAGACTAGTGGTTTTGGCGTTGTGCTTGTGACAGTGGCGTAGTTGTTCAGATTGTGCCATTCAGGATTTACAAAAGGATATTGCAACAAGGCTGTTGAAAGTTGTACACAGCATGGACAGCTGTTGAAAGAGTGCACAGCACGGACAGCTGTGGAAGGTGTGCACAGCACGGATGGCTGTGAAAGGTGTGCACAGCACGGACGGCTGTGGAAGGTGTGTACAGCACGGACGGCTGTTGGAAGGTGTGCACAGCACGGACGGCTGTTGATAAACTTCATGTGGAGTTCACAGCTGGAGTCAGCAGATGGTAGAGCAGCCCAGATTGGATCTTCATAAAGACACCCTTTGAAAGGAGGAGTCAACACCTGAGTCAGGTAAAGTGTACCTAGGTGGGGGTTGGCTCAGGATAAAAGTAAAAGGGAAAAGTAAATGCTTTTGAGTCAAAGGGGACAAGGAGGCTATTGAGTGGTGCCGCCCTTGGTTTCTTGTGTTTTTCTTTCAGGAAATCCTTGAAGATGGAGTCTAAAGAATTATTTCAGTGGATGGCAGCGCAGTTCCAGCGCCAGCAAAAATTGGCACAGCAAGCCCAAGAGAGTGCAGCTGCAGCTATCAGGGAGCAGCAGAAACCGGTCTTGGACTTAGTGGCTGCCCTGGTTGCTTCACAAAGGCAAGAAAGTGGAGGAGAGCCGGTACCAGCAGGACCATCATCACTTCCAATGGACAGTATGGTAGGCCCACCCACAAGTGGGGCCTTTAATTTTGGCAAACTTTCATCTGAGGATGATATTGATGACTTTCTAGAATCATTTGAAAGGGTAGCGCAAGCTATGAGATGGCCAGCTAGCCAGTGGGCAGTGCGTTTAGCGACCTCTTTAACAGGGGAAGCACTGGCTGCATACAGGGTTATTCCAGCTGCCCAAGCCCTGGACTATGAGATTGTAAAAATGGCTATTAGGGATCGTTTGGGATTGACTAAAAGTGTCTATCATCGAATGTTCAGAGCCACAGCTCTTAAAGCTGGAGAGACTCCAAAGGCATTAAGCCAAAGGATAGGGGGCCTGGCATTAAAGTGGCTAACCCCAGGAGAGAAAAATATGGATATGATTCTAGATATGATTGTATTAGAGCAGTTTATGGCAGCAGTGCCAAGAGAAATCCAATCATTTCTGATCCAACAAAACTGCCAAACCCAGAGGAGGCAACTCCTAAGGTGAAGGCTGAAGCCAGTTTTGGTATATCAGAAATGAAACAAGGAAATAAAACAGGATGTGTGAAGACTTATATGCCTACTCAGAAAGAAAAGTGGTCCCAAAAGAAATGTTTTCATTGTGGAGAATTAGGACACTTGCAGAGAGCATGTAAGGCTCGTACTGGGTTGGTTGGTACAAGTGTGAAACCTCTGGGAGAGGGATTTCTCCTGAGTGTGAATATACAGCGGATCCCTACCAATGCTTTATTTGATTCTGGTGCTGACCAAATTATGATATCTCAGAGACTTTGGCAGGCCATTGAGGCTCAAGCAAAGAATGGTCAGAGGAGACCTGAAGGTCATGTTCAGATCCGTTGCATCCACGGTGCTGTTTCTGGTTATCCCGTGTATACACTGGAGATAAAGGGATTAGGGGTACAGAAGAGCATTCCTGTGGCTGTGGTACCAAAGCTTCCCCACGACCTAGTTCTAGGAAGGCATTGGCCCCAATTCAAGAAAGGGTTAGTAAAAGGCCTTGAGCAACAGGCAAGGGGGATGGTAACAGTGGTCCCTGGCCCTTTGTTTGGGAATCCCAGAAAACAGATTGAAAAACCCCCGGGAGGAGAACTCCAGAATAAACAGAAGTTTGTATTGCGATATTGTAAAGTTTCTGAAAAAGCTACAAATCCTAGGAGGGCGTCCCCGCAAGCCGCAGGATATGATTTGTGTAGCGCGATCAATGAAGTAGTGCCCAGACATGGCAAGGCTCTCATTGACACCGGCCTACAACTTGAGATCCCCATTGGCTGTTATGAACGAATAGCCCCTCACTCAGGCCTAGCTTTAAAACATTTCCTGGATGTAGGTGCAGGAGTGATTGATCCTGACTATAGAGGAACGGTGAAAGTCTTGTTGTTTCATTTTGATAAAGAAGACTTCCATGTGCAGGTCGGAGACTGGATTGCCCAGCTTCTGTGTGAGAGGGTGGGGTTTCCCCCACTAGAAGAGGTCCCTATTTTGACGCCCACAGAACGAAGTACCTGCGGGTTTGGATCCACCGGACGAGCCAAGATGGAAGGCCTGACAGCTACCTTGGAAGAAGGAAGGGAGGAAGCTGAGGTGGAAGAGTTGGGTCCACGGGTAACAGAATGGGAAAAACATCAGGAGCCACAGGTGGGTGAAGAGTTGTCCTTGATCCAGAGGCAGGAATTGGCCAATTTGTTACAGCGGTTTCCAGATGTCCTGATGCCGGTCCCTGGCGAAACCCGATTGGTTGCCCATGAAGTTATAACAACACCAGGGAAAGTGATTCGCCAGCGGCCATACAGGTTACCAGAGACTAAGAAACAAGAAGTAATTAAACAGGTACGTGAAATGGTAGAAATGGGAGTCATCGAGGAGTCAAGAAGCCCGTGGTGCAGTCCGATAGTGCTTGTGCCAAAGCCGGATGGTACTTTACAATTCTGCATTGACTTCAGACAAGTAAATGCCATCTCGGTGTTTGATGCATACCCAATGCCCAGGATAAAAGAGCTACTGGATTGTTTGGGGCAAGCTCAATTCTTTACCACATTGGACATGACAAAAGGCTATTGGCAGATTCCCCTGACCTGGGAATCTCGCCCAAAGACTGCCTTCAGCACCCCAATAGGGTTGTTTCAATTTAAAAGAATGCCCTTCGGACTCCATGGTGCTGCTGCGACTTGCCAGAGGCTAGTAGATCAAGTCCTGCGCCTGCACCAAGATTATGCTGCTGCATATATGGATGACATCGTAATCTACAGCCGCACCTGGGAAGAGCACCTTTCAAGAATTGAAGCTGTCCTACAGTCAATGAGGCAGGCGGGCCTCACATTGAACCCTAGTAAATGCACTTTTGCCAAGAGAGAGGTCAGATACCTAGGGCACATGATAGGTCGAGGAAAGGTCAAGCCCTTAATCAACAAGGTTGATAGCGTTAGGAATTTCCCCAGGCCAATAACCAAGAAACACCTGAGAAGTTTTCTGGGCCTGGTAGGATACTATAGGAGATTCCAACCTCGCTTTGCGGAGGAGAGCTCCCTATTCACGGACATGTTGAAAAAAATTGTCCGAACCGCCTCATTTGGACCCCAGAAGCTGAGCGGACCTTCAACCTATTAAAAGAGAGGCTTTGCACAGCTCCAGTATTGTCTGGAGTGGACTTTGCGCAACCTTTTATAGTGCAAACTGATGTCTCAGAGGCAGGATTAGGCGCGGTTCTTTCTCAGAAGTGCAAAGGAGAGGAATACCCAGTAATGTTCCTGAGTAAAAAATTATCCCCGGCGGAGCACAACTATTCCACCATTGAGAAGGAATGTCTTGCCATTAAGTGGGCAGTGGACGCGCTCAGATTCTACCTTACAGGGAGGAAGTTCTTACTCATTACAGACCATGCACCCTTGAAGTGGCTGCAGCAAATGAAAAGCCACAATGCAAGATTAACTAGGTGGTACATGGCTCTGCAAGCGTTTGACTTCAAAGTGGAGCATCGAGCGGGTAGACTTCATCAGAATGCGGATGCCTTATCCCGAATTACAGACTGTTTGGAGGAACCCCAATCTCCTCCAACAGCCAGTAATATCTTAAGCAGGGGCAACCAATGTGGCAAAGTCAACCATTTTGAGCATGGGGGAGGTGAACAGCATAAGGAATTCACCTTAATCAAAGGGCCTCGGTTAGGTGTGCAGGGTCAAAAGGCCAGAGCCAGAGTTCAAAGGCAGAAAAAACCCAGCTGGAATAAGTTCCAGGAAATGCTTGACAGTGTAAGAGGGATAGATAGCAAGCACGAGGACAAAAACCCTCACTCTAATAACTGCACTGATTATTCTGATGTCAGAAGGCAGGGGGATTACAAACACCTGGGACAGAAAGAGGTGGGGTTGGATCCCAGTGAGTATAAACCTTGGTTAAACTATGGAGAGAGTAGCAGAAGTAGGAGCGGAAGGAGGAGTGATTGGAGAAGAAGCAGAGGAAGCAGCAGAGGACAGTCTTCAGAGCAGCAAGGACGATGGAATGCTGGAGAAGCCAGAGGAGGTGCTAACTTCTGGAGACAGGCTGAGCTACCCATTGCTGAGAAAGGTGATTTCCCTGAATCACGTTTGCAACAAAGGTGGGAGCCTGGAAGGAGAGAAGCTTTCAGACCACCAGAGAGGTTGTCAGCAGGGCACTCAGATCAAGTGGGTGAGTCAGAGCCTATGCAATTGGGAGGACCAGTGTCAGAGCTGGGGGCCGAAGAAGATATGTTGATGGATTGTTCTTTATGCCATGCTCTAGACTTGAAGGGTTGAAAAGAGCCAGCCTTGAAAGAACTGTTCCTCTTGCTGAAGTAACCTCAGAGCTAAGCAGTGAGAAAGTAAATTCCTGTGTGTATTTTGAAAGGAGGAATTTACTGCAGCATAAGCTAGTGAAGTAAAGCTGTGATTCATGCTTCTGTGTCAGCTGTGTTGAAACTCCACAACGGAGAGAAAGTTAATTGGCTGCTAGAAGTGTTTGTGCTTTGCTCCTGTCTTACATGAAAAAGCCTGCTACAAGAGTTTGTGCTTTGCTCCTGTTTATAAGAAAAGCCTGCTATAAGAGTCTTGAGGACACTGTGAATGCTTATTTCATAACCTAAGTTTGGTTCTTCACCTGGAAGTGCAGCCTAGAGAAAATTATGGCTGAGTGAAGATAAATTTGCCATAGAAGAAGTAAAGTTTGTTTTTCTATTGCTCTGATTGACAAAGCATAATAAGAAAAGTGGCATCTTATTATATTTGAAAAGGCTACGCTTCTGCAGTGAAGAGGACTTTAAAAGCCAATGTTGAGTTCTGTTTGCTTTGCTACCAACTTGCTGAACCTTAAGCAAAAATCCTATAATTTAAAATTCTGTAAATGGTGCCAGGAACCTGATCTGTTCTATTGTGTTCAAAATAAAATTCTTTTTCTGTCATAAGCCTTACCCTTGGTTTAACACGACTACAATCCTTCTACTCAAAGCATAAATATAACAGCTGATAGAAGAAGGTTCTCAACCACCACACCCTCAACAACTAGAAGAATAGTGGTTTTGGTGTTGTGCTTGTGACAGTAGGCAAGGGTCGTCCCGCTCCTCCAAGGCCCGCTGCCCTCCCAACCACAACAGACATCACAAACAACGCAAAACACAAAAGAAGAGAGAAAGAAACAAAGAGTAAGACATTACTGACCAGGGCAATACCTGGAGTTCCTCCAAGAGAGTCACATTGAATGGCACATCAAATGTCAACTCTGCATGACTGAATGTCAACTCTGTATGGATGAGTCACTACTTTATGACCTCGGACCAGTCAAAACACCCAAATAAGAAGTCATTAAAGAACTGTTACAAGCCACTGATTGCAAGGCAAGCTTTCACCGCATCAACACCAACTCCTTGTCCTCTAAGAATGCGTGCAACTCTCCTGGATCATCAAAAGTCCTAGTCTGGTTGTGCAACATGACTCTCATGTGAGTAGGGTAGAGTAACCTGAAACGGGCCTGCAGCTGTAATAAGCATGGACGTAGTGCCAAAAATCTCTTTCTCCAATCTACCATCACCTTCGCAAAGTCAGCGTTTGTGCCTCTGATATTCCAAGGGAGAGTGTGCTCTGGCTGCTTCCATTATTTGTGTTACTTATTGAAAGCGCAAAACTTTGAGGTTGATTGGACGTGGACGCTTGCCTTCAACCACGGACTGAGTATGATCTCGATGGGCGTGGTCGATCTCAAAAGGCATGGCGAACTTCACCTTCAACACACCCGGGATCATTGACTGCAAAAAAGCTATCATGTCAGGACCTTCGGCTCATTCTGGAACTCCCAAAATTCTTATGTTGTTCCTTCGAGCATGATTGTTACTATCTTCCAACTCTCTTTGCAGTGACCGTATCAACTTTACTTGCTTCTCAATGGCCCTGAGCCGCTCCCCATGCGTTGCCACTATGCTCTCCACCTTCTCCAATCTGTAGCGGTATTCCTCTTTTTTACTTTGATGCCTTTCCTCATAGCATGGGCTGACTACAAAGCAACTGCAGGTCAACCCAGTAAATGTCAGCTGTGCTTACCGGGATTGGGTAGACCCACAGATAAGGCACTTTACAGGGTACCTTAGGTTTTCTAGCTGAGGTGACTTTTTTTTTTGGTGGACACACTAATATTTGCAATGGGGTATGTGTACACCATCCTACTGTTACCGGTGAAACTCCAAGCGATAATGTGAGCAATGCCATATAGGGAGGTGGGCATGCCGGCATCCATGTAGCATGCATTGTGTACCACCCAATAGGGGGCGCGTTGGCTGTTTACGCGCGGTAACCTTAACTTCGTGGCAGCGCTGTGAAAAGGTGTATGGAGCTGTAGCCCACTGGTTAATATAATAACCAACAAGCCGGAGGTCATGAGTTTGATCCCTCAGGGGTCTCATCTGATGTGGCAAGCTATTTTGCTGCATGTAACAGTCTGACACATCTGTACAATCTGTGCTGCCAGCAGAAACACCTTCACCTCATTGCCATCACCTACTGCACCCTATAGGGCAGGAGGGGTGTCTGGACCCACATGCAGATCAGGGGGCAGCGCCTACCAATCCGCCCTCTCAGGACCAGGATCTGCCACCAACAGACCCACACTCTACATCTTTGCAATGGCGGCAGTGGAGGGACATGCTGAAGGACTGTGGGACCAGCTACCCCAGTCCTGCATGGGAAGGGCCGCCCTCCAAGGCAGTGAGTGCAGATCTGTTTGTATCACACAGGGCACTGGCAGACAGGCAGTATTTATTTATTTATTTAACACTTCTTTTATACCGCGCTATTACAATCAGTGCGGTGTACATTGAACAAGAACATACAGTAGGCCTGTATATGCTCAGATGCCCCCCACTACCATCTGACATTCACCAGCAGTGAGCGCTGTCAGTGTTCACCCTGCAAGGTGCTCCAGCCATACACATGTTAACTGCAGACAGTCTGCTAGCTAGTACATAGTGCATGTTCCTGGAGAAACTGCGCACCTAGAGGTGGTATGTCAGTGATTGGTCCCCAACCGGGGAAACTCCCAGAAATCACTTGAGGGAAACACTGCATGGCACTATGTGGGGACCTAGCCATGCCATGATCACTGCTCAGTGAGGGTGTGAGTGATCCCTCAGCATGACATGGATGCTGTGGTCACCGTGTCCCTGCAGGTGGTGGTTGGCCAATACAATGTCCTGCCATTGCCATATGCCCTGTGCAGATGCATCCTGCCCAGGCTGCCTTGTCTGGCCCATACCCACAGTACCTTGCTCCTCATTATGCACATAGGCAGGCTAACACTGGAAACAGTGCAAGCATTGTGGGCTCCTCAAGGTGTGGCCAGCCACAAAACACTTGATAGACATACACACACTCCCACACCTACTTCAGCATTGTGCAAATATAGAGGTGGTTGGCAGCCCTGGCCACCACACCAGTCCTGGGCACAGCGCAGGCATTGCTATGGTACTCAATACTTTGGGGTCACTCTCCAGGGTGGTAAACACTGTCAGAGACATAAACCGAGACACACTCCACAGATATCAGACAGGTTGCTCTGATGGATCTTTGTTAACACATGTATCTCTTTTTGGGCTTGTTATCTGACATTAATCATAGCAATCGCTTGATATATGTGGAACGTGCTTCAAGGTGTATGACGGCATTGCTAAGGTATGCGGGTTCTAGTATTGGTAGATGCTGCTCTGCGCAGGGCCCAACAGCTTGACCCTCCATGAGGCTTTGGATAGTGGAGCTGGCCAATGCTCTGGGGCTGAGGTTCCAAACTCCGGTCCTGGTGGGCCCAACACGATTCAGGTTTTCATGCTGTCCCTAATGTATATGCAGGGGATACATTTGCATACAATGGGGGTGGTACATACAAATGCATCTCAAACATATGTCTTATGGACAGCATTAGACCTGAATGGTGTTTGGCCCTCTGGGACTGCAGTTGGGAGCCTCTGCTCTAGGGACTGCACATGTCTATGGTGAATGTGCTCTGTAGGGTAGACTATAGGCGTTTATGGCATGTTTATTTTATCTGAACAAAAGGTTCCTTCTTTATTACCACGGTTTAGTACTGGGTAATATATGGGACATGGTTTGCAGGAGCCACAGCTGGGACTTGAACCTGTGATCTTCTGCCCCTGGACGCACTGGCTGGGTGTACTGTACCAAACTGTTCCACAGAGGCAGGTCATTCCCTGGGTATACCATTACTGTTCGTCAGACGGTCTGACATTTTTTGCAGTGCACAGAACCCACCTAGACAGGGTTTGGCCTTGGTCTGCTGTGGGCAGATGCCACTGCCCCCCCCCCCAACACCAACACCCCTCTGCCACCATGCTGACATGCCCTTATGCCAGTGGTGCCAGTGGTGCGCAGTCCCAGGCCATCCAGTGTGCCAGTAGGCGGCTGCCTATGGTGTATAATCTGGGGTATGGGTGCCTGCATGGACATCCATGCTTCCCCCCGGAACCACCTGCCAATGTTCTGTTCCATTTGTGGTATTTTCTAGGTACTGTCCCCTGGGACACTGTGGGACACAGACACTCGTGGGCATGTTTGACCTTGATCAGTTGCTGATATTGCGTTCCTGTTTCTCTATGTGCACCTGGGCATCTGCCTAGCCTACCCTATGCCCCAGCTGCCCCACTGCATGTCACGCCTGCAGTCCCCTGTACCCCATGTGCAGCCACACCATAGTGCCCTTTCGTACTTGGACACTATCTGGTGGTGCAGCACATGTATTACTACTATCATTGTTCTTGGTCTCCCTGCCTTTGCTGTACATTGCTGACTGAAATGGTTTCTCTCTCCTTCACTTTTGCCTCTAACACCAGGTTTTCACTCGCGCTATTTTTTGGACCTTAATTTCACAGTGATAGTGTGCCTGGGGCCTCTCCCCGCCCACTCTCTGCCCATTGACCCCTTCTCTCTGCCCCTGGGGAGCCTTACTCCACCCTATGAGGAGTCTTACTCCACCCTCGGCGCACCTTACCACCACAGCAGACGTTATCGCGCGATGCGTGACGTTATCGCGCGATGCGTGACGTTATCGCGCGATGCGTGACGTTATCGCGCGATGCGTGACGTTATCGCGCGATGCGTGACGTTATCGCGCGATGCGTGACGTTATCGCGCGATGCGTGACGTTATCGCGCGATGCGTGACGTTATCGCGCGATGCGTGACGTTATCGCGCGATGCGTGACGTTATCGCGCGATGCGTGACGTTATCGCGCGATGCGTGACTTTTCGCACGATAACATCACGTATCGCGTGATAACCTTGCAGCTGCGACATTAGCGCCGTTTAGTAAACATACCCCCAAGTAGTTTCTACCTACTCTGATATCATTCAATCTTGGATATGTCTGGCCCCAAGCCGATGTGTCTGGATTACCAAATACTTCAAAACGCCAGCACAAAGAGAACCAAAATGGAGCCTCTCTCACCTCACAAGATGGTGGTCATCAGAGATTGTCCTGAGGCCTTACAAGAACTTCTGGCTGAGAATCGTGCTGTTAAGGACTTGGTCAAAGCTAATGGAGACTCGTTGTGCATAATGCAGAAGGATATCAACGCCTTGAAAAATACTTTGAAGTCAATTACGTTCAGATTGGAGAAGGTGGAGAGCATAGTGGCAACGCATGGGGAGCGGCTCAGGGCCATTGAGAAGCAAGTAAAGTTGATACGGTCACTGCAAAGAGAGTTGGAAGATAGTAACAATCACGCTCGAAGGGACAACATAAGAATTTTGGGAGTTCCAGAAGGAGCCGAAGGTCCTGACATGATAGCTTTTTTGCAGTCAATGATCCCGGGTGTGTTGAAGGTGAAGTTCGCCATGCCTTTTGAGATCGACCACGCCCATCGAGTTCATACTCAGTCCGTGGTTGCAGGCAAGCGTCCACGTCCAATCAACCTCAAAGTTTTGCGCTTTCAATAAGTAACACAAATAATGGAAGCAGCCAGAGCACACTCTCCCTTGGAATATCAGGGGCACAAACGCTGACTTTGCGAAGGTGATGGTAGATTGGAGAAAGAGATTTTTGGCGCTACGTCAATGCTTATTACAGCTGCAGGCCCGTTTCGGGTTACTCTAGCCTACTCGCATGAGAGTCATGTTGCACAACCAGACTAGGACTTTTGATGATCCAGGAGGACATCATTTGCCGAGGATTCGGCGTTTTTTGGCAGTTTGAACGGACGGACACACTACTTTCTCATTGGGGACACTTGAAACAGAAGCTTGTCGCTTCGAAACGTGCACGTCGTGACGATTGAGCAGATAAGTGTGGACTTGTTCTAATTTTAAGATAAAGTTTGTGCAGTTTCTGGATAAAGAATAAAGAAAAATTTTTTAAAAAGGGGCATGTACTGCGTGAGATGTAGAGGGGTTTCCTCTTCACCTTGTGGTTTATGCCCGACAAGAATTAAGTAATGATTGCTGTTGGGGAGTAGCGGTATTCCTCTTTTTTACTTTGTATCTTTTGAATACCAGCGATATTGGGATTTCCTTGTTTGGTGAGGAAAGGCATAGCATACTGGTTAAGACGATGCCCCCAGAGTCACTGCTTATGGGTTCGAATCCCCATTGCACCAACAGCAGGATGAGTGTTAGTAACAGTCAGACAAATCTCTACAATCATTGACACAAGCCTAATACACTATAACCTTTGTCCCGTGCCTCTAATGAGAGGCATGCCAGTGCATCACTGTAAGCACATCATAAGGCATCTAAAGCTGAGGTGTACCAGATGCAGTCCAGGCCAAACAGCGTAAGTCATGCAATGCTGTAAACTAAAGCCAGCCACCATGGCCACCAATCTCTGTATCCGACGTGTAGTCATGCGGCCACAGAGATAGTTGTCCGTGACACATGCACATTGTGTGTGCAGTGTAGTAGGGCACAGCACGGCATATGCACGACACAGCACATGCATGGTGTGCATGCGTCACAAACACATGGGCATCCCCCAAAATGGTGACATGATCCTGCAAGCCAGCTTTTAGGCACCACAACAGCTGGCAGCCTTAATCTGCACCAGGCAGCCACGCCTCTTCCCAGGCGCCTCAAAACGCCAGGACTTGGAATGCATCAGGAGGGCGTGGGTGCGCATCACAAGGCGCTTCAACCATGTAGCAGACTACCCACGTGAGGTAAGTGTATGGGGACAGGTCACTAAATGGAAGGTGTGCAACACAATATCCAGCAAGTAAAACACATAAGATATGCACCACATGTGCGAAACACATGTATGTGGACAAACCTGTGATCAAGCTATCTGTGTATGTTGCTGTGTGCACGTATGCCAATCCCCAGGAGCCACAGACATGAAAGCAGAGGTTCAGAGGTCAACATGGTGTGATGTAAGCTGCTCCTGTTACAATGCACACCTCTGCCCAACCCACATGAGTTGCAGCCCCCATGACAGAGCTATATTAGGCATCTGTGTGCCATGGTGGCTGCTGCTATGACACATTACCAGCTCTGGCCAATCCCCAGGAGACATCGGACCTGATCACAGAGGTCAAGTAGTCAACATGGTGCACTGAAAGCTGCTGCAGTTGGAGTACCACAGCCCTGCCCCATCCCCAGGAGGCACCATATCAGATGACAGAGGACAAGCAGTCATCCTGGTGGTGTGTTAGTTGGTGCTGTGTATGTGTGGAACATCACCCTTGGCCCCGAAGGCTCCCAAACCTGTGCACAGAGGTGCATCAAACATCCTGGTGTCAGGGTGGTTGCTGTTGTTTCAGGTTCCCAGCTCTGCCCTAACCCCAAGAAACCCAGACCAGCTGACACAGGTCTATTCTACATCCAGGTGTTATGGTGGTTGCTGTTGTTGCAGGTTTCCAGCTCAGCCCTAACCCCAGGAGGCCCCAAACCAGCTGACACAGGTCTAGTCTACATCCTGGTGGCATGGTGGTTGCTGTTGTTGCAGGTTCCCAGCTCTTACCTAACCCCAGGAGGCACCAGACCAGCAGGCACAGGTCTATTCTACATCCTGGTGTTATGGTGGTTGCTGTTGTTGCAGGTTCCCAGCTCTTCCCTAACCCCAGGACGCATCAGACCAGACTACACAGGTCTATTCTACATCCTGGTGTTACGGTGGTTGCTGTTGTTGCAGGTTCCCAGCTCTGCCCTAACCCCAGGAGGCATCAGACCAGACTACACAGGTCTAGTCTACATCCTGGTGGCATGATGGTTGCTGTTATTGCAGGTTCCCAGCTCTGCCCTAACCCCAGGAGGCATCAGACCATCTGACACAGGTGTATTCTACATCCTGGTGTTATGGTGTTTGCTGTTGTTGCAGGTTCCCAGCTCTGCCCTAACCCCAGGAGGCATCAGACCAGACTACACAGGTCTAGGCTACATCCTGGTGGTATGGTGTTTGCTGTTGTTGCAGGTTCCCAGCTCTGCCCTAACTCCAGGAGACCCCAGACCAGCTGACACAGGTCTATTCTACATCCTGGTGTTATGGTGGTTGCTGTTGTTGCAGGTTCCCAGCTCTCCACTAACCCCAGGAGGCCCCAGACCAGCTGACACAGGTCTATTCTACATCCTGGTGTTATGGTGGTTGCTGTTGTTGCAGGTTCCCAGCTCTTCCCTAACCCCAGGAGCCATCAGACCAGACTACACAGGTCTATTCTACATCCTGGTGCTATGGTGTTTACTGTTGTTGCAGGTTTCCAGCTCTTCCCTAACCCCAGGAGGCATCAGACCAGCTGACACAGGTCTAGTCTACATCCTGGTGGTATAGTGTTTGCTGTTGTTGCAGGAACCCAGCTCCCCCACACCTCCAGGTGTCCGAGGCCGCACCACAGAGGCTGCATCAGAGTCCAGGCATCATGGTGATGGTTCCTGTTGATGTGTAATGGGCTGCCCAACACCCAGATTAGTGCTGGACTTCACTGAGGGTATGGAGACACACCCCTTGTAGACCTGAAATGCAACGCCCCACATGCCATGTTGCTCTCATGTCATGCAGGAAATAGCAGGTACATGGCATGGGGTTGCTGTGAGGCGGCACACAGGACACATAGGTGTCACACCACACATGCCCAGCCTCACGCCCACACATGCAGGCAGTGCTGCCAACAGCTAGTATGGGACCCTCTGCCCATAGCAGGAGCAGCCCCCATTGCATGCAGACATGTGTGCCATGTGGCTCGCAATGGGCAGGGATACAGGGCCCTAATGGTTACAAACATTGCTTATCCCCCCCAGGTAGAGGACCTATAGAAGAAGGGCAGAGAGATGCGGCTACGCTGCCCTGGATACCTCCACCGCATGCAGCGGGAGGCAATGGTGACAGTGGTGACGGTGAGTGTCCCAGGTGACGGGTGTGATGGGGGGTGACGGTGAGTGTCCCAGCCTATGCAGTGCACCACACCATGTCCCAGCGGCATGCCAGCCTGTGATGACACATACAATGTGTCTGTGCCATAACAAATACATGACGCCCTGTTCATTTCTGCCTTCTCCACAGAGGCTGCAGATGCTGGGGAGGGGACCTCTGCACCCACACCACCTGGTGGCAGCCCCCCGTGAACACTGGAGGCACCAAGGTGGAGGATGCAGCTGCAGAGGTGGAGGACGCCATGGCTGTGGGGGAGGAATACATGTAGAGTGGGGAGGGGTGGGAGGAGGGGATGGTGGAGGGTGCTGGGGAGGTGGAGTGGGAGGGCGAGGAGGGTGAGGGGGAGGGTAGCAGGGAGAGTGAGGGGACCAGCCAGGGCGGGGAGGGCAGAGGGGACATGGAGGGTGTGGAGGGGGAGCCTATGCACAAGGGCGGATGCAGGAAACCAGAGGGCACTGGGGGATCCTGCCACCTGCCCCATGTGCATGGCCAAGGTGTCAGGCCGGGTGTGGGACCCCCACACATTGCCACACACAGGGCCCACGCAGATGCCACCACCCTGTGTGTAGCGATGGGCACCATTAGACGGACCCTGACAGACCATGGCCACGCCATCCGGAAGCTGACAGCTGCTGTTGAGGGTATGGCTGAGGTGATGCGCCGCCAGCATTACCATGGATGTTCACGGTGCATCCTCAGCCATACCCCCACGGCAGGCCCCCGGGTGTGTGATCCACATATATAGCTGTGGCCATCTCCCAGTGTCTGCAAGGTAGTGCAGTGGACGCACAGATGGCAAAGGTGGCAAACCTAACAGCCAAATGTATCCCCACTAACGTGTGAGATGGATGTCCATGCTGTGCTAACGCACAATTGTGAACCAGTTTTACTGTTGACCCACCTGTGTGAGGGTGTTGTTGTGTTGAACGTTTTAACATTTGTATGGCACCTACCAACACATATTTGGATTAAAACATTGTGTAGGCAGCCAAAATCTTGCAATGATCATGTGTCCTTTGTACATACATGCTGTAGCGGTGAGTGAGAAACCTGTGTGCATGTCTCAGTGTGTATTTGTGCAACATAAATTACCCCTGCCCCACAACAGGCTGTGTGGAGCACAATGTACGCTGACAGATGTATCCCCCAATGACATTGTGATGTAACCATGTGCTGCACCGTCCAACAGACATGGTAACATGCACGTTGTTATGGATAGTCTGTCTGTAGCAGGGATGCAGCACATGATAGGATAGCGAGGAGGTGCGGATGTGGCACACATGATGCAGCATAGTTGTGATGTATGCGGGGATCCACGTGTCCGACAGTGCATCAGTCAGTGGGTTTCACCATGATAGGGTCTGGTGGGGCGAAGGAGCAGCGGCGCACTACAAACGCTGGAGGGGGGTAAATCTCTGACAGTAGCTAGGTATATCTGTACGTCGTGTCTGTCCGCCAAGCATGTGCGGTTAGTATGCCATGGTGACCCTGGTGTGTGTCTGACAGATGGGTCACCCATGTAGATGGCCTGATGTGGATGATATGCGGGGACAGATGGGAGATATGCCCCACAATGTTGGTGAACCAGCAGACATATATAGCAGGTGGCAGGGGGAGGGAGGGTGTAATCCCAGGCATATGTATGGCCGTTAAGACATGGCACGGTGCTGTAGGGCAAATGTGGCCATGGTAACCCCAATTGGAACAGCCCACTCAGGGAACCCCCGACAAAGAAAAAAGGATACGTGCACATCGGTGAACAAAGGTAATGCACCATTTAATGTGGAGGTCAGTCCAACTTACAGTCACACACCTATGGCCTGTGTGACCGCCCACATCCATGCCCCGCTCCCTCCCATGACCCCCCACTCCCCTTGCTGCTGATGCTGATGCTTCTGGTGCAGCTGCAGGCCGGAGAATATGTCCCGCCATGGCCTCAATTGCGGCCTATGCCAGCTGTGATATCCATGGTAGTCCCTCGCCGTGTCTCTAGGCTGTGCTCCTTGATGTCCCTGCAGAGGCCACACACCGCCCGTGTGTGGGCCCACAACGCCTGGCATTGGGCACACTGGACCTGCTGCTGGCCATGCATCTCGGCCTGTATAGCAATCAGCGCCTGTCGAGTGCCTGTGGGAGGGGAACAAGGTGACCTGTGAGACATCTGTTGCCTAGACCCCAACATGTATGACCTGCCCATTCCCCACTGAGCCACACCAACCACCCCAGACATGGCCAGGGGGGCATATGTATGTGTGGAGGCCCACTGCCATTGTGCGTGTGTGTGGCCCCACCGCTGTGTCTGGGGGTTGGTGTGCCACACCAGCACATGCAACCATCCTGCCAGTTGCCTACCTGCAGCATCCCTGTGTGCCAACGCCATATGTGCTCACAGCTCCTGGAGGACGACATGCATTGCGCCCATTGTTGCAGTGGACGGCCTTGGAGGTGGCAATGTAGGGCTCACCCCCACATCCTCGGGCCCCTCGCCAGCCACTGTGGTGCCTGTGTACCTGCTCTGCTGGGGTGACCTGTCATCCTCCTGGGTGGCCACCTCCTCAGGCAGCACATCGGCCCATGGGGTGTCTGGGGAGTCGCTGATGGCAGCCTCTGCATGCGGCACCTCGTCGACCTCCGCTGGTTTGGGCTCAATGCCATTGTACTCCTCGGCCGCCTCGATGGCCTGGATGTTACCTGGGTGGGGTGGTGGAACAAGGTACACAGTAGATATGGGGTTGTCACAGACACAGAAGTAGAGCACATATTTACATAGACATATTTACGTAGAAATATGGACATATTTAGGCAGACACATATTTATTTATGCACTCCTTGCTTTCCTCTGTCCCTGTCATTTGGTCAGTCCTAGGGACAGGAACACGTCTGCTTGCTCCCTCTTTACCCCTGGTTCCTCCTCCACCACACATTGTATGCACAAAACTAACCCACTGGAAGAGATTGCCCCATTGTATAACCTAAATCTGGGGTGTGGCCATCCAGGTCTGACTGGAGCTCATTTTGTCAGACAGATATCTGGAAAGTGTTGGGAAGGGGGGTTGATTCTATCCCCTATATTTTCCATGAACAAACAATAACGGGGAATGCGGACTCCGGTGTCTTTTTTCCTAGGTTCGGCCACACCTGCTCCCAGGATATGGGCACGCACCACCCCGTGACATGCCCTGCCTGTGCATGGTAGATAGCTGTATGTGTGCAGCATGTCTCAGACATACCTTCCTGTGGGTCAGCCGTGTCCAGCGCCAGGGAGAGGCCATGGATGTAGTTGGGGCCTAGGCGCTCAGCAAGCTGCTGCTCCAGGAGCATGAGGCTTGGGATGAAGGGGCCGCCCCCGCCAGTGCAGCTAGCATGTCAACATTCTGCAGTCAGGTGTGCACAGACCCCCCACCTGATATCATTGAACCTCTTATGGAGGCTGTCAAGGTCCCTTGGTGGCCTTCCCACCTGTGCCACAGCTCCCGGCACCTCCTCCCACACCTGGGTCCTTACGCTGACAGTTGTGCATGAGCTCATGCGCCCATACAGCTCCTCATAGTGTTCGAGGACACTTGTTAGCAGGTTGTGGTTTTCCTGCTGGCTGAATCTTATGGCCCTCTTCCTCTCCCCATCCGCCACAGGCGTCCGCCTACGCTTGCCTGTGCTGTGCCCCTCAGGCTGCTCCTGGGTGGGGTCCAACATACCCGATGGGCCGGAAACCTCAGACTCCAGATGACCCATCCCTCCTGTCTCTGGGGACTGCAGCCCTGGCGTTTTCCCAGACACCCCACCTATCATGTCTAGCCGCAGCATGTCCCTGCTCTCCCTGTCCTCCCTCTGCATCCCGGACCTGTTTGACCTCCTGTGGCCCTTGCACCCTCCCCCATCACCTTCACCAGCCCTCACCACCATAGCCACTCACCAGCCCTACCTCCTGTCACCCCCATCACGCACCAACCCAGCCACTCACCACCACCACCACCAGCCAGCCTTGCCACTTCCCTCTCCCACCACTCACCAACCCAGCCACCTACCTCCCCCACCACTCACCAGACCTGCCCCTACCTCCTCCACTGCTCACCAGCCCTGCCACTCTCCACGCCTAACCTGCCTCTGACTTTCCGTTCGCTTCACCACCAATAACGCCCGCCGTCAACCTCGCTCGCCTGCACTAACCCCTCAACATGTACCAGGTGTGCACATTAATATATGGATCTTTGGACATCTGCACGTGTGTGCACGCATTGCGCATGCGCATAGGCGATACGTAGGGTGCATACGCGGAACCGTGCGCTGCACATGCACAAGATGTGTATGTGTCTGTGCGTGTATGGTGGCTGGTTCCGTGTCCATCCCATAGGCACCAGGGGTCAGCGAAACTGTGCACCACACATGCACAAGACATGTACATGTCTGCACATGTGCGGCGGCTGTTTCCGCTGACCTCTGTTGCCTGTGGGACGGGCGCGGTACCATGCGCCACACATGGGGGCATATGCATATGTGGCATCAGCTCACACCATACCGTCCGTTACGGCTTTTTTACGGCTTGCACGTATCCTGGCACAGCACATGCGCAGACACATACATGTCTTGCTCATGTGTGGCACACGCTTCCACTGACCCTTGGCACCTATGGGACCGGCATGGAACCAGCCACCACACACGCGCAGACACATACAAGTCTTGCACATGTGTGGTGCACGGTTCCGCGTACACACCCTAAGCATCACATATGTGCATGCGCAATGCTCGCACACACACAGACGTCCAAAGATCCTTATATTAACGTGCACACCTGGTACACGCTGAGGGGTTAGTGCAGGCGAGCGAGGTTGAAGGCGGGCGTTATTGGTGGTGAAGCGAACGGAGGGTCAGAGGCAGGTTAGGCGTGGAGAGTGGCAGGTATGGTGTGTGGTGGGGGAGGAAGGTGACTGGGTTGGTGAGTGGTGGGGGAGATGAGCAGTGGCCTTGATGAGTGCTGGTGGAGGTGTGTGGCTGGGTTGTTGAGTGCTGTGGGAGGTAGGTGACACGGTTGATGGGTGGTGGGTGAGGTAGGTGGCAAGGTTGGTGTGTGGTGTATGGCAGGGTTGGTGGGTGGTGGGTGTGGTGTGTGGCTGGTTTTGTGAGTGGTGGGGGAGGTGAGTGGCAGGGTTAGCATGCGGTGGGGAGGTGAGGGGGGTTGGGTTAATAGTGTCCTGGTTAATGGCAGCCTTTGTCATTGCCTCATGTACACTGGGGGATGTGCAGGGCTTGCAGTTGCCTGACGAGGGAGATGGTGTCCATGAGGCTGGGGCACAGGGCGGGGGTGCAGGCCTGCTACAACACTGACCTGCAGCTGTGGGGGCAGGCTAGGCAGGGGCTGTGCCAGCATGGTGCAGGAGGCGTGACGAGTTGCAGGCTCACCAGCCTCGCCTCTACAGGCCCAGGGCCTGGCTCCAGGACATGTGTGAGGACCAGGTCATCTCCCTCTACCGTCTGAGCACAGGGGCTATTAGGGAGCTCTATGAGGATCTAAGAACTGATCTCGATCCCCTGACTGGTCGGTCATATGCCATACCGGGTTTGGTCAAGCTCCTTGGTATCCTACATTTCTTTGCCTCTGGCTGTTTCCAGTCATCTGTGGCCACAGTGGGTGGCATGAGCTGCCCCACCTTCTCACGCTGTCTCCACCAAGTACTGCATGCCATGATCAGCTGGTTTGGGAATCACATTGCAACAGTGGGGGACCCTGAACCAGGCCTTTGCGGCAATTGCCAAGTTACCACACGTGATGGGAGCTATTGATTGCACACATGTTGCCCTGGTCCCGCCAGAGACAGGGAGGAAGTGTTCCGCAACTGCAAACACTACCACTCCCTGAATGTTCAGGTTGTATGTGATGCAGGTATGCGTATTCTGAATGTGGTCCCGCAGTTTTCAGGGTCCACCCATGACTCCTATATCCTGCGTCACTCGGCACTGTACAGACAATTTGAGGCCAGTCAATTTGAAAATTGTATACTGCTGGGTGGGTATTTGTCATCTCTGACATGCACATCGCATACCCCTGCTATCTGTCTGAACATATGTCTGTCTTTGACGTGTGTCCCAAATTGTGTGTGTGTGTCATTTGTGTGTGTGGGAGCTGACGCGGGGGGGATGACTCCAGGTCCTCTGTGCTGCGGTGCTGTGTGCTGGTGGCACACTGACATTTGACGTTTTACGACATTTGACATTGTGTGTTTAGGTTGGCACGGTACGACACACATGTATGCTTCATGTTTATCAACAGTGTGGTGTTGTCTGTGCCATCCAGCCTGCCATGGTGGGGTAACTGTTCCTGTCACGCCATCTGTGTGTGGTGAATAGCATGACTGTCACATGCTTGCACATGTGTGCATCTCTGCTCTTGTCCAAGGTGCATTGCATGTGTGTCTCTGAGGTGTTCGTGGCTGGTGCTACTACCTTTTGGCCTCCGGTGTCTGCCCATGTGTCTGCTGTGGTTCAGGATAATGTTGTGTGCACTCCTTCTACCTCCCTCGTGCTCTGTATCTCACACCTCCAGACACTGGTGCATAGTTGTTGTGTCCCATCATGTGTTCCCCTGTTTCTGTCTTACCTGTAGGTGCTGTGGGTTTGCACGTACATTCATGTGTTCATGTGTGTGGACATCAGCTATTGGTTTAACATTCAACATTTCTTTATGCAGGTGACGCAGGATATGGGTGTCGGCCCTGGCTGCTAACCCCTGTGCGTCTATCACGGACACGTGCAGAGATGAGGTACAGTAAGGCCCATGCCTCCAGTCACTCCGTCATCGAGCGCACCTTTAACGTTTTGAAAAGTCGCTTCAGGTGTCTGGATAGGACTGGCGGGGCCTTACAATACCAACCCGTGACAGTGGCAGAGATCATTATTGCCTGTTGCATCCTGCACAACATTGCTCTCAGGCATGATCTCGATGTCGAAATTAATGAGGATCTGGAAGACGATCCAACGTGCCCTCCTGTATGTGCCCGTGGTGACACACGTGAGGGCGCAGCACTCAGGCGCCAGCTGATTGAGGAGCTATTTTCATGTGAGTACTGGATGTTTTAGAAAAAACATTTGGATAGATATATGTACTACTACTACTACTGAGCATTGGTATCGCACTACCAGTCATACGCAGCACTGCATTGACATTGCTGACACAATGCCTGGCCATCTGAGCTTACAATGTGGTCCAACTGCTAACACAGAAGGTGTGGGCAGGGGACAACAGCGGGTGGAGGTGATTAATGTAGTCAGGATTATTAGGCTTAGGTGATTTGGTAGGCTGTCACACAGGGTTTTGAGATGGTTGGTGAGGGTGGCTGCTCTGCAGCCACCC
This sequence comes from Ichthyophis bannanicus, assembly GCA_033557465.1. Classification (NCBI taxonomy): domain Eukaryota; kingdom Metazoa; phylum Chordata; class Amphibia; order Gymnophiona; family Ichthyophiidae; genus Ichthyophis; species Ichthyophis bannanicus. The sequence continues at coordinate 494,807,095 of CM066035.1, forward strand.
ATAGTTAGTTCCAGGTGTTGGGTGCTGCTAGGTGACAGGTGTTTGGTCCCGCATTAACAGTGGGGGGGCCAGCCCATTGATAGGCCCAGTTGGCTTGACATATGGGGATGACATTTGGGGGATATGAGGGGATTGATTGGATTGTATGCTCTGATGAGCAGGGACTGTGTGTAACATGTTTCAGAATGGCGATGCATACAGGTGTTAGCACTGTTTACATGCTCAGTAGTAGTAGTAGTATTTGTAGTACTTGGGTTATGCGCGTCAAGGTACAGGGCAACCACAGTGTAACTGTGCAGCAGGTGCGTCTTGACCTCACCTGGGGCCTGTGAGGTGTCGTTACATGTGGGGTGTTATTGTCATACTGAGGCTGTCGGTAGATTAGCCATACAGCACAGTGTTGCATACATTGCGGCAGACAGAGATGATTTAGAGGCAGACCAGCAAGGTGTAGGTTATAGTGAGCAGGATGGCGGATGATGAAGGGGGCATTAGGGTTTTATTTGTGTGTTCTGGGGTGACGGCAGGGATCTTGCTGATGTTATATAGGGGGCAACGCAGGCCTTAGCTGCATGATGGCTATGTGTGGGGAAGGGGTGCGAGGGATGATAGAGACCTGCTACCTTGAAGGCCACGTCGACAGAAGATGTATCCAACCTATATACAGACACTGGAAGGGTTGGAGAGGGTTTAGGGGTGATGCCCAGATGTCCGGTCTTGGCCATGCTCATTTCATGCAGCAGGGGTACCTGCAAGCAGCAATGTCAGGGAGCAAGCTGAGATCGGGGTGTGGTTTGGCAAACATAGTTCATGCGTGGTGAGATATGTTTTGGACACATCAGCGTACAGCTGCTACTGATAGCCAGGGGATGTGCCTGCTGCACCAGGGAACTGGGTATGGGGACAGGGGAATGTAGCAGCCCTTGCATATATTCCTTTCGTATAGCACCTGGGAGTGGCTTAGCAGGGGAGGTGGACACACAGGAAACACACACTAAGGGTGCTATGGGAGGCATATGGGGGAGGCAGGGTTGTACCTGGACCTTTGGGCCGAGCACGTACAGGGTAGCACGGTGACAGTTGTGGTCAACGGTCTCAAGGGCAGCAGAGAGGTCACAACGGGGACAGGCAGGCTACAAGCCCATGGACATGGCCAGGAACACGTCAGTGGTGGGTTGGGGTGGGGACAATTAGGTACACTGTCATGACAAACTGCCAGACTGTGACGGATCTAGGGGGTTATGAGAGATGTGGACGTGAAGCTGGTATGTTTGTGGCACAGCTCCAACATGACATATGTATGTTTCCCTTGTGTTTCTCATTCCCAGGACATGCTTGGTGACGTCCCTGGTAGTGTAGTGAGGTGGCAGCTGTGTGTATCTCATTCAATGTGCAGGACACTGGGGTAGGTGGACATACAGATACTTTGTGTGGACAGTCAGGAGCAGCACATGTCACAGGTTGTCTGTCTAATATACATATGTTGTGATTGACCTATTAAGCATGCTCCCACGTACCCCATATGTTGATGTTGGCCACACATATCCACATGTGTTCATGCCCGGTTTGTATTTTCCAGCACTGTCTCTGGGACATATCCAACAGGGCTGCGTATGTCTACAGGTCCTAGGTGTTCTGGTGGTGGGCCGCACTTACACCCTTCCCTGACATTGTAGCATCGGCCAACAGCAGTGTATCATCGCATTTACAAGGCCTTTATCTCCACTATTTGCCAATTGTGCACATACAGGCCGTATGTTACTGGTGGCATGCTCACCTTCTCATACTGTGTGTGTGTGTGTGTTTGTGGGTGGCTCTGTTATGATACAGTGTGCATGCAGTTTGCATTATCATGTGGTGGGCGGAGTCTGCACACCTGTGGAGCGGTGGTGAGTGTGCTATCTCTACCTTTCTGGTGTTAACCTTGTGCACAGTGTGCGCATGTGTTGTGGGTTGTGGGTTGACCTATCTCATGTGTATTGACAGACCACTGCACAACAGCATTTATGTATCCAAGATATCACCATAATTTGGACATGCGGCAAATAACGGTGGTTATTCAACACATGTTGATGACATCTTGTGCCTTTATTGAGATGTGTTGTGGACTTTGCCTGCCTGTGAGGATACCAAGCAGACATTTGCTGCAGACACACAGTACATAGCACCTTGGCTCGTTTGGGTGTAACATTAGCCTTTATATGTTTGTTTTTTGCTGTTTGTTTCATGGACCTTTCCTGTTGGGTCTCTGTGCACCAGCACTAATGGACATGGGGTGCAGCTGTGATACGCCTGTGTTACTTGGGCATGGACATGACCATATCCATGGGACACGCTCATCTGCGGTTGCATTTCCAAATGTCCACAACATGCACAGTGTTCTGTGTTGTGATAATGTTATGTTTGCCTGTGTGCCTTTTAATTACGCTGGTACTGGTGTTTGACTGGCTGCAATGTGCCCTGCTGTTGCGTCCAGCATACCATGACAGTGTTTGTCCTTATTCTGACACAAGGCAGCGGACACACACAGCACATCTACTTACGTGCATCTGTGGGTGACATCGCCCACCTGTTGCAGAACACAACACCATTCAAATATCCCTGGGAGATGGTGCCATAGGATGTTTGACCTCTGTGAGTGGGACACATGCCTATGATGAACATTACTGTTGGACTGCTACTTTCCATATAACAGGCCTGTCCAAAACACCATTGCTACCGTGATCTGTCTGGGTGTCCTGTTGATTGCGCAAGACACACATGACCATTCGAGTACTGTGGCACATTGAGATATCACACTTGACTATGCATGCCCAGTGATTCACGGACAGTCTTAATGGGATATCTGGGGTTGCAGACGCCCTTTACACTGTGGACACTGTGTACTGGTTTGTATGTGTGCATCATGGACTGGAATAGTTGCTGTATGTTCTACATCCATCTGACATTTTGTTAGTGTGTGTTGGCCATGTGTGTACATGCACCACAAGATATCCTCATCTGTTGAGGTTACGGGGGCATACAGCCATGTGTGTGGCAAGGAGCAACATTGTATACGTACTCTTGTATATGTCGGCCTACCCTGCACTTGGACATGACACAGTTGTTACCACCACACCAGTTTAATGGCCGCTAACATTTTGGATTGATGTTTGCCCTCACCAAGGGAGTTACAGTGCATGTGGGGCATCACTGTGTCATGGTTCACCCTACACGGTGCATCTGCATGTGACTGTATATGTTGGTACACAAGGGCATGTGGCAGTGTGGCTTCTGTGTGGGGTACTGGCTCATGCTTGACCTTTCTTTAACACTCCATATACAGGTCATTGTGTTTGGCTACTGTACAGCCGTGCTGCTGTACATTGATTTACAAACATAGCATTGCATGTCTGCACAGTCCTCTTTGTCTCCTGACGTTCCGCCACTAACGTTCGCCCATGATATTGCAGTGTGGCAGTGTGATTGTCCATTTTTCTCCCTCATTTGTGCATCCCATGTACCGTGATCTATGTGTACGGTTCATGTATCCATACCACCCATTGCAGGGGACCGGCTGCATGGTGATATCTCTGCATGTCTGCGAGGTTCCTTTTTTGGTCTTCTCTGGGATCATGTGCCTCTTGTACCTGTTACCTTATCCTCATTTTGCATTTGGCCTTTGTTTTGGGTTCCATTGTTGACGCTTTCATTGCTATATCATGCATTCTGGGGCAGCTGTAAAATATATATCTATATCTGTGTGTACACTTGCTTATATGTTGCTACTTATGCTTTTTCAGGCTTTTGCCACCTGTATTGGCAGACGTATATGTTTTTGGGGACAATTCATGATTGATGTGTTTTGATCCCTCATCATGCACTGCCTAGTGTCTACATGCGACTAGGGCATCTGGGACGTGCAGCAACAAGTGGGGGGTGGGGGGATATTGCATAGTGAACACCAAGCAGCTACAGCACATTATATCTCCTGCCCATCATCTGTAGACGTGCCAGTGACTTTGGGGTGACATGTGGGTAGCTGGCATGCTCAATGTGTTTTCAGTTTGTTCACTGTAAACCAACAACCTTGATATGATGACAGGCGGTATATATGATATGTCTACTGGTGACCACAATAAAATTATGTGTTTGACCCACATTTCTCTCTGCTGCTGCTTGACCACACTGACACATGGCTTTTGTTATGTTCTGGTAATGTACATGGACCACCTGTGCTCACATCCTTGTACAGTGGCAGCTGTCTATGTGGCAGCCGTCTGACACATCACAGGGTGCTATGTGTTTCCATACTGACATTCCCTTTGAGGGGACATATTTGGGTTGTGCTTGTTGTGGTTGTTTGGAGTAATGGTTGTGGACATGTGCTGGTGAACCATAGGTTGCTAGTTCAAATACCACATGTTCCTTCTCTTTGCACTTTTTTAGTGCTAATCTAACCAAGAGCTGCCTGACGACTGGTCACCTCTCCGCACACCCTTCCATCTCTTCACCTTACACCACAGTATGCCCTCGATGCAGCCTATCCGTCGCATATTAACTGTTACATATGCCACTCTCTTTTTACTGTCCATGTCAGCTGGGGGATTGGCATTGCTGTTGTTGATCTAATATGGTCCATGTCTGTTTGTAGGTTCATGTCTCACATGCTTGTTTTCCGTTCTGTTCCCCATTTTGCCCTGCTCCACAGAGCATCCCCTGCCACCCATTGGGTTTAGCTTCTTTGCTCTTTTGCATGCTATGTCCACTGCATAACATTTCATTGTGTGTGTGTGCATGTGTTTATATGTGGTTGTCGTCCCAATTACTGACTCTCATATGAGCTGTACACACCAGTTCTGCATGTGCATTGCATCTTCGTGACTGTTGGGGTTGCCCTATCCTGGAAGCCAGCTGTGTTTTGGTGTGGTGCCCTCCAGTGTTCTTACATAAGAACATAAGATATGCCATACTGAGTCAGACCAAGGTCCATCAAGCCCAGTATCCTGTTTCCAACAGTGGCCAATCTAGGTCATACGTACCTAGCAGTTTCCCCAAAAGACACAGGTTCCACAATGCTTGTATTGGGTCAAGCATTGATATCCTGGGTCCCTTTTTAATAATGGTTTATGGACCTCTCCTCCAGGAAATTGTCCAAACCTTTTTTAAACCCAGCTACACTAACAGCCTTTACAACATCCTCCGGTAACAATTTCCAGAGTTTGATTACACGTTGAGTGAAAAAAAACATTTTCTTTTATTAGTCTTAAATAGATTACCCTGTAGCTTCATTGCATGTCCCCTATTCTTTCTATATTCTGATGACATAAACAATCGATCTACGTTTACCCGTTCCACTCCGTTCATTATTTTTAGACTTCTATCATATCTCCCCTCAGCCATCTCTTTTCCAGGTTAAAGAGCCCTAACCTTTTTAGCCTTTCTGCATAGGCATATCCTTTCATCCCCTTTACCATAGGCATATCCTTTCATCCCCTTTACCATTTTGCTATATCCTTTTTAAGATACAGCGACCAGAATTGCACACAATATTCAAGGTGCGGTCTCACCATGGAACGATATAGAGGCATTATAATATCTTTTGTTTTATTTTCCATTCCTTTCCTTATGATACCTAGCATTCTATTTGCTCTCTTGGCAGCCGCTGCACACTGGGCCGAGGGTTTTAACATGTTATCCACAATGACGCCTAAATCTTTTTCCTTGGTGGTGGTTCCTAATGTGGAACCTTGCATCGTGTAACCATAGTTTGTGTTGTTCTTTCCTAGGTGCATAACTTTGCACTTGTCCACATTAAATCTCATCTGCCATTTGGATGCCCAGTCCTCCAATTTATCAAGATCCTCTTGCAATTTTCCACAATCCTCTTGGGTTTTAACAACTTTAAATAGTTTAGTGTTATCTGCAAATTTGATAACCTCACTCATTCCACTTTCCAGGTCATTTATGAATGTTGTGATAAGGAAGCTTATCATAGTTCAGGAAGGAGCTATAGTAGAGGTGAAGTGACTCTGAAGAAGCACCCTGTCTGTTCTGGTAGAAATAATAAAACATAATGTTTCCATAAAAGACTACCAGTCCCAGAATGCACCAGGTTTCCAACAGCCATTAGAAGAGCTGAAGTGGGGAAACGTGTGTTCAATCAGGAGGGCTATGAGGTAATCCCTAAGCACTCATCTCCAAGGGCAGGGCTTGATTCAGCACAGCTGCACTGTGCTAGGGTGGAGCATTCATCTAAGCAGGATAAAGGTAAAGCTTATTCTACAGAGAATCATCATCTTGATCAGAAGCATCTTGATCATCAGAAGCACCTTGATCATCCTGACCATCATCATCAGCAGAAGCCAGAGCTGACGGACAGAGAGAGAAAGAAACACTTTGGAAGAAAGAAGAGAAAAGCATTTGGGAGGTCTAAAGGAGTCCATAGCAGTACGTATACTGGGAGGCATTCCAGAGGCAAGCATACACCATTGGACTGGGGAAAGCCAGAGGAGTGGGGTTGCAGAGCCAGGAATCCCCGGACGACACCTGTGAGGGAGACGGCTGCACTTGGAAGGGACCCTAAGACCAGTGCAAGAAGGTATATGAAGAGAGACCCAGTGTCCAGGGATCTTGATTGGAAGGCTGGACATAAAAACTGGACTACATACTGGCCAGGATATTTAGAGAGGAACTTTAACAGCAATGGAAGCTCAGGTATGAACACTGATCTATGCCCTAGCTATTCACTGGGAAGACAGCAGGGAAACAAGTATTGTCCTGAGAGTGTTCCATTGAGAAATTCCTCTGTGCCAATCCATGATAGTGAACCTATGATAATTGAAGAAGGGGAAGATGTTGTAAATGGGGACTTTGAATACATGGATTGCTCTTTGTCTAAACGTCTGTGGTAATATGCTGTTACAAAATACAACAACCATCACAAAGAAATATAAACGTGTTCTTTAATCTACTCAGAAAAGCTTCTGAGTAGGATTTGAGCCACGTAATAGAAAGTAAACCAGCCAAGAGGGTTTTCAGCTGGTAATTGTTAGCAATTGAGCCTTGCCTAATTGCCTGTGAGCTCTGAAGGGACACTTCTGAGTATGTGTGCAGATACAAGATGTTATCCCTGAAAAAGAACAGTTTTTTTCCTACTTTGTGGGTTTTGTTTGTTCTTTGAAGCACTGCTAAGAAGATATTAGCAGGAGCCTACAGAAAAAACCTTTCTGTTCCCATCAAGGTCTTTATGCTTTGATTTGATTGCTTAACAAGTTCAGCTGTTGTTTTTTCCTTATTTGTTTTTCTAAGTATAATACTGAAAGCAAGTATTCCTTTTTATGTGCTACCAAGTATATCTGTGTTGGGAGAAATAACCCCATAAATAAAATATCTTCTTTGCTTTGCATTCGAGCAAGCACAACTAATTTATTGTGAACGGCTGAGTCTGGTATGAATGGACTACATTTCCCACAATCCTTTGCAAGTCATATTAATATTTGCCTTTGCCAAGACTGTGGACATTCTCACACAGCGCCCCCGTTTACAGATGGCGTAGTTTTTCGGATTGCTTTTGCGCAAAGGATTTACATGCTAAGGATTACAACTGAAGTCCGAAGAAAAAAAGAAAGTTCAAGTTAAAAGCTGGAAAAAAAGATTTTCCCTTAACTACACTTTGGAGGAAGAGGTGGCTGATCCAGATAGCTGTTCCAGGAGGAAAAGACCCTGTGCAGAGCTGGATTCATCACTGGCATAAGGTAATAAGTACCTGGGCATGTCTACTGGTGGATGGGAGTAAGGCACAGGGGTAATTGAAAAAAGAATTAGGAGGAAACACCTGTTTGGAAGGTGGTGCACTGTGTTTTTTTTTTCTGTTTTCTTGCAGGGATCAAGATGGATCCGAGGGAGATGGCCAGCTGGATGGCAGCCCAGTTTAGCAGGCAGCAGGAGCTAGCGCAGCAGGCTCAGGACACTGCTATGAAAGCCTTAATGGACCAGCAGAAGCCAGTGCTTGATCTGGTGAAAGCCTTAGTTAATCTGCAGAACCAAAGTGGACCGGATGCAAGACCAGCAGTAAATACTGGTATACCACATGTGGACAGTGTGGGACTCAATCAGGGAATTGGGGCATTTAGTTTTGGGAAGCTAACTCCAGATGATAATGTTGATGATTTTCTAGTCTTTTGAGAGAGTGGCACAAGCATTAGCATGGCCAGAGACCCAGTGGGCAGTAAGGCTGGCAGCCTCATTAACTGGAGAGGCGCTTGCAGCTTATAGAGCAATGCCAGCAGCTCAGGCTTTGAATTATAAAGATGTAAAGGCTGCTATTAGAGATCGCCTAGGGTTGTCTATTTCAGAGTATAGGCGAATGTTTAGAGCTACTGCATTAGGAGTGGGTGAAACACCCAGGGCTCTGAGTCAGAGAATCAGAGGATTGGCTGTAAAATGGTTGGAGCCTGAGGGAAAGACTGTAGAGATGTTATTAGACATTATTATGCTTGAACAATTTATGTCTGCTGTCCCTAAAGATTTGCACACTTTTCTTATACAGCAAAATTGCCAAAATCTTGGAGAGGCAACCATGCTAGCAGAGAGATTCTTGGAAGCCACGCAGGCTTGCCATAGAATGGGTGGCCCTCTGAAGATTGGGGCTGAGGCAAGCTGTGCTGTATCAGAAAAGAAAATGGTTAAAACTGTTTCTGAAAATAAATGTACTGTGCCAAACCAGATGACACAGTGGAGTAAAAAGAAATGTTTCAAATGTGGAAAATGTGGACATTTAGAAAGGGAATGCCAGACACACACTAGCTTAATGGGTGTTGATTTAAAACAGCCCAAAGAAGGATTTCTTTTGATGGTTGATGTGCAGGGAATTACCACAAATGCTCTGTTAGACTCTGGGGCAGACCAGAGTATGTTGTCAAAGAGGCTTTGGAAGAGGATAGAGGCCCAAGAAGGATTTGTGCCTAGAGCCCCTGAAAGCCAAGTTCACATCAGATGCATTCATGGTGCTGCAACATCATATCCCACCTATAGGCTAATGGTTAAGTGCCTGGGGGAACAAGAGGAAGTTCTGTTGGCAGTGGTGCCTAGGCTACCATTTGATTTGGTTCTAGGAAGAGACTGGCCAAGATTTAAGCAAGGTCTAGTGGAAGGACTAGGAAAGAAGGAGGGAGAAGGAATGATGGTAATAGCTCCCGGGCCTTTGTTTGGAAGTCCTCAGACCCCAGCTAAAAAGATGGTTAAGCGTCCAGAAGACCAAACTACCCCGAAGCAGACATTTGTCTTAAAGTACCATAGGGTCACAGAGAAGGCCCAAGCTCCTAAGCGGGCAACCTCTCAAGCTGCTGGGTTTGACATGTGCAGTATAGAAAATGTGACTGTACCTAGCCAAGGGAGAGCCCTGGTGGACACTGGTCTCCAAGTTGAAATACCTATTGGATGCTATGGGAGAGTAGCCCCAAGGTCCGGATTAGCCCTTAAATATTTCATCGATGTGGGAGCGGGAGTAATTGATCCCGATTACAGGGGCAATCTTAAAGTTCTGTTATTTAATTTTGGACAGAATGATTATCATGTGAAGATAGGAGACAGAATTGCCCAATTGATATGTGAGAGACTGGGTTTTCCACCTGTGGAGGAGGTCACATCCCTGGCAAATTCTGAGCGTGGAACCAAAGGCTTTGGTTCTACTGAAGACAAAGGGGTTAAAAGCCTAGCTGCCACCTGTGCCCGAGAAACAGAGGTGAATGAAGAGGAAAATTTGGGACCCCAGGTATCTGATTGTAAAGAAAAGTCAGAGCCCCAAATAAGTGAGGACCTGACAGTGGTACAACAGGAAGAAATTAGGAAATTGCTTAAAGAATTCCCAGATGTGTTGACTCCCATACCTGGGGAGACCCATTTGGTTGCCCATGAGATAATAACTCCACCTGGGAAATTAATTCGTTAAAGGCCATACCGCTTGCCTGAAGCCAAGAGACAGGAAGTAGTGGCACAAGTCCAGGAAATGTTGGACATGGGAGTAATAGAGGAGTCGAAGAGTCCCTGGAATAGCCCCATAGTCCTGGTGCCAAAGCCTGATGGCTCTTTAAGATTTTGTATTGACTTCCGGCAGGTAAACGCAATATCAGTTTTTGATGCATATCCAATGCCAAGAATTGAAGAGCTTTTGGACCAGCTTGGACAAGCTCAATATTTAACCACCCTTGATATGACAAAAGAATATTGGCAAATCCCTCTAACCAGGGAGTCGAAGCCGAAGACTGCGTTCAGCACCCCCGTTGGCCTTTTCCAGTTCAAGAGGATGCCTTTCGGGCTGCATGGAGCGGCAGCTACCTGTCAGAGGTTAGTGGATCAGGTACTTCGACCCCACCAAAATTATGCCTTTGCATATGTGGATGATGTCATAATCCATAGTAACACCTGGGCGGAACATCTAAAGAGGATCAGGGCAGTCTTATGCTCCATGAAGCAAGCGGGAATCACTTTAAACCCGAAGAAGTGTATCTTTGCTAATAGGGAGGTAAAATACCTGGGCCACCTAGTGGGAAGAGGAAAAATTAAACCTCTAATGAGCAAGGTGAATAGCATTAGGAATTTTCCACCTCCAACAACAAAGAAACAACTAAGAAGTTTCTTGGGACTTATTGGATACTACCGCAGATTTATACCACAATTTGCAGAGAAAAGTGCAATTTTCACAGATATGCTGCGGAAGAATTGCCCAAACCAGTTAAAATGGACTCCTGAAGCTGAAAAAGCATTTTCAGTCCTAAAAGGGAAATTGTGTACAGGACCAGTACTGAAAGGGGTGGATTTCAGGAAACCCTTTCTGGTTCAAACAGATGCATCGGATGTAGGGCTAGGAGTGGTTCTATCCCAATGTCATGAAGGGGAGGAGCATCCTGTGATGTACCTGAGCAGGAAGTTGTCACCGGCTGAACAAAAGTATTCCACAATAGAAAAAGAATGTTTAGCTATAAAGTGGTCAGTGGAGGCATTAAGGTTTTACCTTACAGGGAGGAAGTTCCAATTGGTCAAAGACCATGCCCCACTTAAGTGGTTGCAGCAAATGAAGAACCACAATGCCAGGTTGACACGCTGGTACATGGCCTTACAGGCATTTGATTTTCAAGTGGAACATCGTGCTGGGAAGTTACACAAAAATGTGGATGCCCTTTCCCGTATTACGGACTGTAAAGAAGAAGTTTCACCAGTTACACCAGTCTGTAATAACTTAAGCAGGGGGGTATGTGATAAGGAAGCTTATCATAGTTCAAGAAGGAGCTATAGTAGAGGTGAAGTGACTCTGAACAAGCACCCTGTCTGTTCTGGTAGAAATAATAAAACAGAATGTTTCCATAAAAGACTACCAGTCCCAGAATGCACCAGGTTTCCAACAGCCATTAGACGAGCTGAAGTGGGGAAACGTGTGTTCAATCAGGAGGGCTATGAGATAATCTCTAAGCACTCATCTCCAAGGGCAGGGCTTGATTCAGCACAGCTGCGCTGTGCTAGGGTGGAGCATTCATCTAAGCAGGATAAAGGTAAAGCTTATTCTACAGAGAATCATCATCTTGATCAGAAGCATCTTGATCATCAGAAGCACCTTGATCATCCTGACCATCATCATCAGCAGAAGCCAGAGCTGATGGACAGAGAGAGAAAGAAACACTTTGGAAGAAAGAAGAGAAAAGCATTTGGGAGGTCTAAAGGAGTCCATAGCAGTACGTATACTGGGAGGCATTCCAGAGGCAAGCATACACCATTGGACTGGGGAAAGCCAGAGGAGTGGGGTTGCAGAGCCAGGAATCCCCGGACGGCACCTGTGAGGGAGACGGCTGCACTTGGAAGGGACCCTAAGACCAGTGCAAGAAGGTATATGAAGAGAGACCCAGTGTCCAGGGATCTTGATTGGAAGGCTGGACATAAAAACTGGACTACATACTGGCCAGGATATTTAGAGAGGAACTTTAACAGCAATGGAAGCTCAGTTATGAACACTGATCTATGCCCTAGCTATTCACTGGGAAGACAGCAGGGAAACAAGTATTGTCCTGAGAGTGTTCCATTGAGAAATTCCTCTGTGCCAATCCATGATAGTGAACCTATGATAATTGAAGAAAGGGAAGATGTTGTAAATGGGGACTTTGAATACATGGATTGCTCTCTGTCTAAACTTCTGTGGTAATATGCTGTTACAAAATACAACAACCATCACAAAGAAATATAAACTTGTTCTTTAATCTACTCAGAAAAGCTTCTGAGTAGGATTTGAGCCACGTAATAGAAAGTAAACCAGCCAAGAGGGTTTTCAGCTGGTAATTGTTAGCAATTGAGCCTTGCCTAATTGCCTGTGAGCTCTGAAGGGACACTTCTGAGTATGTGTGCAGATACAAGAAGTTATCCCTGAAAAAGAACAGGTTTTTCCCTACTTTGTGGGTTTTGTTTGTTCTTTGAAGCACTGCTAAGAAGATATTAGCAGGAGCCTACAGAAAAGACCTTTCTGTTCCCATCAAGGTCTTTATGCTTTGATTTGATTGCTTAACAAGTTCAGCTGTTGTTTTTTTCCTTATTTGTTTTTCTAAGTATAATACTGAAAGCAAGTATTCCTTTTTATGTGCTACCAAGTATATCTGTGTTGGGAGAAATAACCCCATAAATAAAATATCTTCTTTGCTTTACATTCGAGCAAGCACAACTAATTTATTGTGAACGGCTGAGTCTGGTATGAATGGACTACATTTCCCACAATCCTTTGCAAGTCATATTAATATTTGCCTTTGCCAAGACTGTGGACATTCTCACCCAGCGCCCCCATTTACAATGTCAAAAAGCAGCAGACCCAGCACAGATCCCCGGGGTACACCACTATTCACCTTTTTTCTATTGGGAAAATTGGCCATTTAGCCCTACCCTCTGCTTTCTATCTTTTAACCAGTTCCTGATCCACAGAAGTACCCTGCCTCCTATCCCATGACTCTTTAGTTTTGCCAAAAGTCTCTTATGAGGAACTTTGTCAAAGCCTTTCTGAAAGTCCAGATACACTATATCAACCGACTCACCTTTGTCCACCTGTTTATTCACAACTTCAAAAAAACATAACAGATTAGTAAGACAAGATCTTCCTTGTCTAAAGCCATGTTGGCTGTCTCTCATTAGTTCATGACTATCTACATGCTGAGTAATTTTATTCTTTATGATGTTTTCTACCATTTTTCCCGGTACTGATGTCAGGCTCACCGGTCTGTAGTTTCCCGGATCACCCCTGGAACCCTTTTTAAAAATTGGTGTTACATTGGCGATCCTCCAGTCTTCAGGTATTAGAAATGATTTTAATGATAGTTCACAGATTACTAATAGCAGGTCCGCAATCTCATATTTCAGTTCTTTCAACACCCTTGGATATATGCCATCCAGCCCAGGTGATTTTCTACTCTTCAGTTTATCTAATAGCTGTAATACATCTTCCCGATGTATCGATTTCCTTCAATTCTTCCGCACCATTAAATACCACTTCAGTCATGGGTAACATCCCTACATCTTCCTCAGTAAAGACCGAAGCAAATAATTCATTCAGTCTCTCCGCTATCGCCTTGCCGCCTTCTAGTGCCCTTTTAACCCCTCATATCTAATGGACCAACTGACTCTCTCACAGGTTTTTTGCTATGAATGTACTTGAAAAAGTCTTTATTTCGCGTTTTTACTTACACAACAAGCTTCTTCTCAAATTCTCCCTTTGCCTGCCTAATCAATGCCTTGCATTTGACTTGCCAGTGCTTGTGCTGTTTCCAGGTTTCGTTGTTTGGCTCTTTTTTCCATTTCCTGAAAGATGCTTTTTTGGCAACAACAGCCTCTTTGACCTCACCTTTAAACCATGCTGGCAGTTTTTTGGACTTCCTTCTACTTTTCTTAAAGCATGGAATACAGCTGGTCTGGGCTTCCAAGATAGTGTTTTTCAACAACACCCAAGCTTGATGTAAGTCTTTAACCTTTGCAAATGCTCCTTTTATTTTTTTCTTAACTATTTTCCTCATTTTATCATAGTCTCCCTTTCAAAAGTTAAAAGGTAGTGCTGTGGATTTCCTTACTATCCCTCCTCCACTAATTAAATCAAAGGCGATCATGCTATGATCACTATTGCCAGGTGGCCCAAACACCCTTATCTCTTGCACTAAGGGCTAGGTCTAATATGGCTTCCTGTCTGATCGGTTCATGAACCAGTTGCTCCAAGAAGCAATCATTTATTTCATCTAGGAACTTTATCTCCCTAGCATGTCCTGCCATGACACTGACCCAGTCGATACGGGGGTAATTGAAATCACCCATTATTATTACTGCGCTGTAAATTTTGTTAGCTTCTTTGATTTCTTTGAGCATTTCATCATCCATTTGTTCATTCTGGCCAGGTGGTCAATAGTACACCCCCACTGCCATCGCCTTCCCCTTTTTACATGGAATTTCAATCCATAGAGATTCTACAGAAAATTTTGTTTCCTGCAAAACTTTAATCCTTTCTGACTCAATGCCCTCTCTAACATAGAGTGCAACCCCTCCACCAATTTGATCAGCTCTGTCATTACGATATAGTTTGTACCCAGGTATCACAGTGTCCCACTGGTTGTCCTCCTTCCACCATGTCTCTGATATTACAATCATATCTAACCTCTCATTTAGTGCTATATATTTTAACTCTCCCATCTTATTTTTTAGACTTCTAGAATTTGCATACAAGCATTTTAGAGGGAGAAGTGGCCTAGTGGTTGGGGCAAGGTATTACAGGCCAGAATGTCAGTGGTTCAAATCCCATTAGAGGACAGCAACTTTGGGCTGGAAGGACTGGGGTTTCTAGTCCCACTGGTGCTCCTTGTGGTCTTGGGCAAGTTACTTAACCCTCCATTGCCCATGTTCCTTGTAAGTATTAGTGTATGTGTCTCATATCCCCTCATGTTAAATGTATCCCCAACCACTTTGACCCAGTGAAAAGCAGGATATAAATGCAGCTAAATTACACTTTTTTGGAACCTCTCTGCTTTTGGTAGTATCCTTCAAGGATACATTCTTCCGAACCATCCGCTCTTGGGCGACTGTCGGCTTTCCCTTATTATCTAGTTTAAAAGCTGCTCTATCTCCTTTTTAAAGGTTAATGCCAGCAGCCTGGTTCCATCCCAGTTAAGGTGAAGCGCATCCCTTCGAAAGAGCCCCTCCTTTCCCCAGAATGTTCCCCAGTTCCTAACAAATCCAAAACCCTCATCCTTGCACCATCGTCTCATCCACGCATTGAGACTCCGAAGCTCTGCCTGCCTTTTGGGTCCTGCGCGGGGAACAGGAAGCATTTCGGAGAACACTACCCTGGAAGTTCTGGATTTCAACTTCCTACCTAAAAGCCTAAATTTAGTGTCCAGGACCTCCCTACCACATTTTCCTATGTCATTGATAACGACATGTACCAAGACAGCAGACTCCTCTCCAGCACTATCTAAGACCTTATCTAGGTGGCGCGTGAGGTCTGCTACCTTCACACCAGGCAGGCATGTTACCAGGCGATCCTCACGTCCACCAGCCACCCAGCTATCTACATGCCTAATGATCGAATTACCAACTATAACGGCTGTCCTAACCCTTCCCTCATGGGCACATGGCCCTGGAGAAACTTCCTCGGTGCGAGAGGGTTTTACATCACCTGGAGGACAGGTCCTAGTTACAGGATCACTTCCTGCCACACCAGGGTGATGCTCTCCTGTAACGTGACCTCTCTCCTCCATGGCAACAGGGATGCTGCCAGACTGGAGGTGGGACTTCAGGACTATATCCCTGTAGGTCTCGTCTATGTACCTCTCTGTCTTTCTTATGTTTTCCAAGTCTGCTACTCTAGCCTCTAGAGAACGGACTCGTTCCCTGAGAGCAAAGAGCTCCTTGCACGTAGTGCACACATTAAGACCTCTCACCAGAGAGACTTCCGGTAGCATGGTGAGCTGAACGGACGTGTTCGTTTCGGCTCCGGCACCCGCACCCTCCCCTCATAACGATTCATTTCAAATTATCTACTCTTCCCGACGATATCTTTGGGGAATAAGTTTGCAGAGCTTCGGGGGACCGGGACGGCACAGATCAATAACACCCTTCTTGGTCTATGGCCACGAAAATTCCCCGGAAGACCAGAACACGCGGAGGGGACGATAAGATGGCGGAGGGTAGACGGGAACCCCTGGGCCCAAGAGACGCTCCTGTGCTGGTGGAAGAGGTGTCCCGCGCAGTGGTGGGTGCGTTGGAAGAGAAGCTGGAGGAAAAACTGGGGGGCTTGGCGACTCAAATGCGTGAAGTGCTTCAAGCGGTGGCCGATTTCACTAAGCGGGTCGACCATGCTGAGGCCCGTATTAGCTCCCTGGAAGATCAGCACGTGCAAGACCTGGCTGAACTCCAAAGCTTGAAGGCCACGCTTACCCAGCATCAAGATAAATTGGAAGACCTCGAGAACCGCAGCCGCCGGAACAATTTGAGGTTTATCGGAGTGGAGGAGGCTGTAGCGGAGCGTGACTTGCGGCGCCACCTGGAGCAATGGATGATGTCCACCTTGGCCTTGCCGGAGGATGTCGGGCGCATAGTGCTTGAACGAGCTCATCGGCTGGGGCCCTCCCGCACCGGGGACCGTAGACCGCGGGCGGTGATTGCCCGCTTTCTCAACTCCGCACAGAAAGACGAGGTGCTGAGGGCCTTTCGGCAATTGCGACAAACAGATTCCTCCACCCAGCGGATCCTGATATTTCAGGACTACTCGGCCAGTGTCTCTCAACGGCGGAGAGCCTATAAGGACCTTTGCAGTAAGCTTATAGAGCGGGGAATCCGCTTCACACTGGCCTATTCCGCGGTTCTGCGGGTCTACGGTGCCCAGGGGACTCGGACTTTTCATACTCCTCGAGAAGCCCAGGAGTACTGCAACAGCGTCAGCTAAAAAGGTACGGTGTTGGCTTGGGCAACCGGGAACATCTGGGGGAAAGGGCACTTTTGTACCCCGGCTGCTGACTCGTGATCCTGCTGGGGCCTGAGATCTGGCAACCGCCACCTCATTTGATATTAAAATTGAGGTGCTGTATCAGGACGCTATTGCATTGAGTCTTGACTTTGTGTGGAAGCTTTTGGACTCATTCTCTTTAGCCCTATATAGTGCCAGTGTCTGCGAGACAAGGGAGGCTCAATGGCTGGAACTATCTCCTGCAACCAGTTTGCCTGGCGGTGCTACGATGTTACAGCTTCCCTCCACCTGAACCTCAACACAAAGCAGTAATTTTGTTACTCTCTTCTCTTGTTGCGAGCCTCCATGGAATTTGGACTCGATACATTCTACAACAATTTAGACTTTATTGTTTGGGGAGTATGGTTTAATGTGTTACTGTTTCATGTTTTCAATTAGACCACTATGGATGCTCAGAGGGGAGGGTTGGGGGGTGGTTTTGTGGTATTGTGCATTGTGCATTTTGGAAGAACTGCCTGCTGCTGTACTGGGTCCCACCTTCACTTTTCTTCCTTTTCCATGCTGAGTGGGTGGGTGAGGTTGATACAAAGCCCCATTTGTCTTGAGGGGGGGTGGCCCCTTCAGCTATCCTTGGCAGGCGGGCCGCGCAGTTGGGCCTTTTGTCCTGGCTTAGTGTGTATTGTTTAGCTTGCTGCAGGACTATGACAAGTGTATTTATACTTTTACCTCTCTCTATATAGCGGGGGGGACAACTTCGGGTGCCTATATGTGGGGGTAATACCCAGCGCTCGTAGGGTGGGATCGTCTCTGCCCCCTCTCCGCTCGGAGAGGGCTGATTGCTTTTAGAGAGTGAGGCCGGGGGGCGGGCGGGCCGTGGGGACTTGCTGCTGTCCTGACGCGGAGCCCTGGGGAGGGCAGACCCCTGCGCTCTCAGGGGTTCCCATTTTCTGGGACTCTCTCCTTTCTCGCTTTTTCTCACATTACCTTCAAATGGGCCCTCGCGTATTGTGTATTGCGTACTGCGTACACTGTATTTTTCTGATTGGGTGCTCTCATGCTCTGATGCCTCTCTTGGGGAGTTTCTCGGGGTTCTATCACTCTCTGGTTTTTCTCCCTTTTTCTCTCATTTTACTATCACTTAATTCCCAGCGATGCCGGTTGGCCGCTGGGACTTCCTCTGTAATATTTGGTACCCCGATGGGGCCAGGGTGCCCGCACCCTGCTATACTAGAGTGGGTAGAGGGGATTTGTACTGTTTCTTTTACCGGCCACATGTTCATTCCCTGGGTCCCTAACATTGCTATGTTTGCTGTGGGGGGGGGAGGGATGGGAAGGACAGTGGCGGGGGGGAGCGGGGGGAGGCCGCATGCTCAGGGAGTCATGGTGGTGCTACGAGGGGTTGGTGGTCAGGTTGTGGATTGGGTGAAAGGGAGGGAGGTAGGGGTGGGGGGGGAGGGAGATGGGGGGCTGGGGGGGTTGGGTAGGGTAAGGGAGGTTGAGGTGGGGGGGAATGGAACTAGGCTGTATAGGGGAGGCTGGATGCATGGGGGGTGGTATGCGTGGCGCTGGTTTGAGTGAGTTGAGCGGTCGAGATGAGTGGATTGACCTGGTTTGGCGACAATGGGGGGCGGTCCTTGGCTGGGGGGACTGCTACTCGGGTCTACTTTGGATTCCTACATTGAGTTATCTTTGTTTCATCCCCTGTAGTGGATAAGCATATGCGTATAGTCTCCTGGAATGTTTGTGGGTTGGGCTCCCCGGTGAAGCGATATAAAATTCTGCAGCACTTAAAACGCCAGAGGGCAGATGTGGTTCTGTTACAGGAGACTCATCAGTCTGAGGTGGAACACAAGAAACTGGGCAGTGGGCGTATTGCGCATGTGTATGGAGCCCCGGCGGTGGGTAAAAAGCGCGGAGTGGTCATTCTTGTAGCTAAATCGGTTAGTTGGGTGGAGGAAAAGGTGGTTTCGGACACCGAGGGTAGGTATGTGGGCGTTTGGGGGAGACTGGCTGGGCGGAAAGTGGTGTTATGCTCGGTCTATGGGCCGAATGTTTACGAAGCTCGATTCTTCATGCATCTCTCCCAATTGTTAGCCGACGCTGAGGGATATCAGGTTATCCTAGGCGGGGATTTTAACACCGTTTTAGATGCTGATCTCGACCGGTCTGGCTCCACGGGCAGTGGGGGACGTCGGATGAGACAACGTTTGCGGGGGCTGAGTGACGCTTATGGTCTGCTCGATATCTGGAGAGTGTTGCATCCTGGGGACCGAGATTATACACACCTGTCTCGGGCGCATGGGACCTGGTCTCGTATAGATTACTTTCTAGTGACGGAATCGTCATTCGGTTGGGTCTCGAGCGCGGAAATTGGACCTCTTGTTATCTCAGATCATGCACCAGTCACTTTGGACCTGCGAGGGCGTGGCACCCCGGTGGGCAGCGCGTGGCGCTACCCTTTGGAGTTATGCGGTGATGCCGCGTTTGAGGCTTTTTTGCGGAAGAGATGGCAAGATTATGAGACCTTGAATGCCTCCCCGGACATCTCCCCGACCCTCTTCTGGGAGGCTGGTAAGGCGGTCCTCCGCGGAGACATAATTAGTTATCAGTGTCAGCGGCGCAAACGGCTGAATCAACAGATCCTACAGTTGGAACGGGACTTAGGTAGGGTACGCCGGACGGTGGCTGGAGCTAAAACCGTGGCCAATATACGCAGGCTTCGAGAGGTGCAAGCGGAGCTGGAGTTGTTGCTCCATCGCAGGGCCCAGAAATCGCTGCTTTATTATAGGTATCGGCTCTATCGGTTTGGGAACAAGGCAGGCAAATTGATGTCCTCACTGTTGAGACCGACCGGGGGATCTCGATCGATTGGGGCCATTCGGCGGGCAGATGGGACCATCACACGGGACACCGCGGCAATCGAACAGGTATTTGCGGACTTTTATCGGGGCCTCTATGCCAGTGATGGTGACAAAGAACAGGCGGGGCGTCTTTTTCTTGAGCGCTGCAAGCTCCCACGCTTAGCGGTAGAACATCTTGAGTCCCTTAACCAACCCCTTACGGGACTGGAGGTCCAATCTGCGATTAAGACCCTGCATAATGGGAAGGCTCCGGGGGTAGATGGGTACCGCGGCGAGTTTTACAAAGCCTTGGGGGATGAGGTGGTGCCTCCCCTGGTGGGATATTTCGAGGACCTGATACGGCGTGGTAGTTTCCCCTTTGAGGCCAATAAGGCTCTGATTACTATCTTACTTAAGCCAGGGAGGGATCCTCTCTTGCCGAGCTCTTACCGCCCTATCTCCTTGCTTAATGTAGATATCAAACTTCTCGCAAAAATAATGGCGGATAGGTTGGCTAACTATTTACCACTTTTGATTCATAGGGATCAGGTGGGGTTCGTGCGTGGGCGGCAGGTAGCGTACAGTTTGCAGCGCATTTTGTTGTCATTGGGAGCGGGGCGGTTGACGGGGGACGCCTCCTTGTTGATCAGCTTTGATGCCGAGAAGGCTTTTGATCGGGTCAACTGGGGCTTCATGTACCAGGTTTTGGAAACGATGGGGTTTGCAGGGTTCTTTGTGGATGTGATCCACTTGCTTTACGCCCACCCCCAAGGGGCGGTCCTGGTCAATGGGACTACGTCCGCAGATTTCGATATTCAGAAGGGCACCCGGCAGGGATGCCCGTTGTCCCCCCTTCTCTTTGTACTCTCATTGGAGCCTCTTCTGTCTCTCATTTGCTCCTCTTCCCAGTTTCGGGGGATTAGGCTGGGGCGGGAGGAATTCCGTCTCGCCGCGTTTGCTGATGACTTGCTCGTGCATCTGGGGGACCCGGTGGCCGGGCTACCCTGTCTGTTGCAGCTCATTACGGAATATGGGGAGCCTTCCGGTCTTCGCCTCAATCTCGACAAGTCTGAAGCGCTATTCTTGGCCCCAGACGGACACCCGGGATGGCAGGGACCTTTCCCATTGAAGTGGGCCACGGGGCATTTTAAGTATCTGGGAATTTATCTGCCGGCACGGTTGGGGGATCTTTATAGCCTCAATGTTTCCAAGATACTGAAGGAGGTCTCGGCTTGTGTGGATAGATGGCGTGATTTGCCACTGTCCCTGGGGGGTAGGGTGGCCCTTAGTAAGATGGCAATCTTTCCTAAAATACTTTACCCGCTTCAGATTCTTCCGTTGCTCCTAAGGCGGGCTGACCTTCGGCAGCTGGAGTGCCGGTTCAATAGACTCCTTTGGAGAGGGAGGAGACCCCGGGTGCGGCTGGGGATATTGCGGCAGCCTTGGGACAGGGGAGGTATGGGCTTTCCAGATATCAAGCGTTATAATATGGCATGCCTCTTGCGATATGTTCGGGACTGGCTGTGGGATACCACTGATTGTTCTCCGCTGGCGATGTGGGAGGCCATGGTGGCCCCTCTTCATTTGCGGTACTTGCTACATGCTAAGACGCTTCGGGAGGTGCCCGGGGAGATTCGGGACGTCCTTTTTAAGCCTATCTGGCAGGTATGGCGCTCCTTTTGTGTGGGCCGACGACTGTCGGCGTCTTCTACGCCGTATCTCCCGATCAGAGGCAACGCGGATTTTCTACCGGGCCTGGGGCGCTCTTATTTCCAACGCTGGGAGACCCTTGGGGTGGTGAATCTGGAGCACGTGCTGAATTCTGAGGGCAAAATGTGGTCTTACTTGGAGTTGCGTCGCCAGTATCCCTTAGGAGATCGGGATATTTTTTCTTATGTCCAGCTCCGTAGTTATCTCCACTCGCTACCCTTGGATACGCTGCGGGGGGCGGTATGCACGGAGCTTGAGTTGGCGTTGATGGGGGGGATACCGGGGCTCGGGTATCCGGGCTTTACAAAATGCTCTGGGAAGGTGTGGTGCCTTTGGCGGTGGAAGCACTGGCGTCAACCTGGTCTGATGAGCTGCGGGAAGAGATTGGAACGGAGCAGCTTCTGGGGGGATTGGCGTCCATCCCGACTCTTAGTGTCCAAGTAATCCACCGCGACACCCAATATCGGATCCTGCGCCGTCTGTACTTTGCACCGGTGAGGGCGTGGAGAGCGGGGGTAAGCGCTAGTCATTGCTGCCCTCGGTGCGGCGAGAACCGGGCGACGTTGGGACATATGTTCTGGAGTTGCTCTACGGTCGGGGTTTTTTGGGGTCGGGTGTTCGGTCATCTCCGACGCTGCCTCTTGTCTTTGGAGCCCTTCAAGGCGCAGAATGTGGTGTTGGATGTGTGGGGGGACGAATGGGGAGAAGGCTGGGGGCAGTGGAACTGCGATGGTTGCGTTTGGTGTTGATGACTGCGCGTATGACGGTGTTGCAACAATGGATGGAGGAGCGAGGACCTAGTTATGGGCTTTGGAGACTCCGATTGCATAGAGTATTGCTTATGGATCGGCTGCATGCGGCTGGGGTGGAGCGTAGATGGTCTTGCTTCCTGCAAATGTGGAGATCTCATATTCAGTTATTACCCATGGGACTGCGTCGGCGTCTGCTGGGGGAACCCTGACCTCCTGCAGTAGCCACAGTGGTAGCCTAGGGTGACAGGTCCTTAACTTTAGCCATTCTGAGACGGGTGCCAGGGAGATTGATTAGGCTTGGAGACACTCCCCTTGGGGTTGTTGTTTGGGGGTGGTGGGTTGGGGGGGGGGGAATTCAGGCTGGCAGCACCACACGGTCTGGTGCTCGCTGGGGGGGGGGGGGGGCGGGCATGAGCGCAGAATCCACCTCGTGCCAGTCACTTCTGCCCCTCGACGGACGGAATGATGTGGGCAAGTGGCAGGGAGGGGGGGCCCATTTCGGTCTGTATAGGGGAGAGGGAGGGGGGTGGGGGGGGGAGGAAGGGGGGAGGGGTAGCACTTATGAGCGCAGCGGTATGCTGGTTTTTGGGTCTGCCCCTGGGCGACCGTCCAGGGAGGGCTTCTTGAGGCTGCTGCTCCATGGGTTCTTCTTCTAGCTATCCTGTTGATCTCAGTTGGGGGTTCTTGAATTGCATCTGTCCTATATTTCTTGTTCTGTATGCTATTTCAAATCCTCGATAAGTATGCAATGTTTATACCCGTGTACTGTTTTGCTGCATATTGTGTGATAATTCATAATTAATAAAAAGATTTAAACATAAGACCTCTCACCAACTGGAAGAAAATCATACATGTGACACTCAATGCAAAAGACTGGGAAGCCCCCATCTTGCTGCTGGACTGCTGTCTGCATCTTAGTTTTAAGTTTGTGTTTAGATCTTTAAGTTCTTTACTTACTAAGGGTTGCTGTGGATATTTATACTAATAAAACTGTACCTAATACGTTTAATATACCTTGTTCACCTGAAGCTTAATTAATCTCAGGTCCTTAGTGTATGACTGATTTGGGTAACGAGCTTCACCTGAGAGCACCTCCTGTCTTTTAAGATGTGTAAGTACCTATAAAGCTATGATTTTCTTATTAAAAGAGGGCTGCTACACAGTACCCTGTCTTGTGCTGCTGAGGTAAGCTGTATTCTGATTTGATTTAAATTATAGCTCTTTGCTGCTGCTGCTGCTAGGCTCTAACTTATTATGAAATTTAAACTACAAGCTCTCTGCTGGGTTCTAAATTTAACCAGAAAGCTCTCTTCTGTGTTTTAAATTTAAACTAAAAGTACTTTGCTGATACTAGGCCCTGAGTGACTATTCAATTTAAACTAAAAGCTCTCTGCTGGGTATGAAATGTAACCAGAAAGTTCTCTTCTGTGTTTTAAATTTAAGCTAAAAGTACTTTGCTGATGCTAGGCCCTGCGTGACTATTAAATTTAAACTACAAGCTCTCTGCTGGGTTCCAAATTTAACCAGAAAGCTCTCTTCTGTGTTTTAAATTTAAACTAAAAGTACTTTGCTGATGCGAGGCCCTAAGTGACTATTAAATTTAAACTACAAGCTCTCTGCTGGGTTCCAAATTTAACCAGAAAGCTCTCTTCTGTGTTTTAAATTTAAACTAAAAGTACTTTGCTGATGCGAGGCCCTGCGTGACTATTAAATTTAAACTACAAGTTCTCTGCTGGGTTCCAAATTTAACCAGAAAGCTCTCTTCTGTGTTTTAAATTTAAACTAAAAGTACTTTGCTGATGCGAGGCCCTAAGTGACTATTAAATTTAAACTACAAGCTCTCTGCTGGGTTCCAAATTTAACCAGAAAGCTCTCTTCTGTGTTTTAAATTTAAACTAAAAGTACTTTGCTGATACTAGGCCCTGAGTGACTATTCAATTTAAACTACAAGCTCTCTGCTGGGTATGAAATGTAACCATAAAGTTCTCTTCTGTGTTTTAAATTTAAACTTAAACTGCTGCTACTAGGCTCTGACTGATTTAACAAAAAATAGTTGGTTCACAGATTAATTAGCTTTAATACAAAGAATTCCTTTCAGAAAATTCCCAGAAGTATATACTCACAATTGCAGATCTCGCTCCAGAAGTAACAGTCCCCTTTTGTAGTCCTTGTATGCAGCATTTGCTGTGCCACTCATGTTGGTGTTGTAGCCTACGGGTTTATGCATTGCCATTGTGCTATTGGTCATGGGTTTGATTCCTCTCTGTTCTAATTATTTTATGCCTCTCTTCCACACGTACTTTGCATTCCTGTTACAGTCCTATCTGTGATGATCTGTGCTGCTGGCACATTATACCCTCAACACTGTTGCCAAACATCCTTCTGTCAGTCTATCTGTGTCTGCAAGCTCTGTGGCATCCTGCCCTACTGTGCAGGCTGCTACCCCATATCCTGCACTGGCACACTTTTCTGCATTGCAGCTCTTCATGCTTGCCTCTCCTGTGTCTGCTCTGCATGGCACTGCTCTCCTCTGTCCTCCTGTCATTGCACTTATCCTGCCACCTCTATCTCCTCTGGTGAACACGTATCTCCATCCTCTGCCACACACTGTCATTGTTGCACTGTACATTACCATCACCATGTACATCGGTACAGCTGCCCCCGATATGTTTGTCCACTTTACCTGCTACCACATGGGCTCCACGCAGATTTGGCTGGTCCATGAGCTCTGCCATCTACTTCCTTCCATCACTTGTTCATTGCCTTTCCTTGGTGCTCTGTGCAGTGTTACGGTTACATCTGTGTTTGAGCCATACATTTCATGCTTGTGACCTTGGGGCACCTTTGTGCCCCTAGGCACCTTCACCTGTGTCACCTTAGCATCCCTGGGGAATCTTTTGCGGCACCTTAGGTTTGGCCAGCTTATGGGGCACCTTATATGCTGCCTTGGAGGGTGCCAACCTTTCCTGCTGCCCTCTGGGGCACATTATGACCTGCCTTGGATGATGTGGTGCTTTATGATGTGCCTTATGGTGCACCCTAAAAGGTGCATTAGGTTGTGGCTTTTTTGGCTGGCAGTGCAGATTGTTGGGATGTGTCTGACTGTTACAAGCAGGAAAAGGGATTGCCTCACACAACCTTTTAACTGAGCCCCCTGAGGGATCAAACTCATGACCACTGTATCAGCAGTCAATGTATTAACCAGTGTGCTACACCTCTGTTGCTGTGACTGCAGGTCAGCGCGCCTAATTAAGCCTAACGTGCGTTAACGTGCCATGGCTCCCTCTATCACGTGATAACAGACTTTATCGCGCGATAACCCAAAATGCTACCTTAAGACCGGAACACCCACTGCCTTATATGGCATTCTTCACATTATCGCTGCAACTAGCGCCGGTAACATTAAGATGGTTTAGTAAACATACCCCTTAGTTAAAGACTGCAGAAGTCAGGATTCTTGACCATTGCCCTCTGGAGCACAGCTCTTACACAACCATTTTGCCCAATGCTAGGCTCCGCCCCCTGTCTGAGGCCTCTTAACAATATTGACAGATTTCTCTAGTTGCCTGCCTCTTATGCATTTAGGTGATGTGAAAGTTTGATCATCACCTCCCTTTCATTGCTTAGTGTTTGTACTCGGTGACTCTTTTTGTGTTGACTACCAAAGCTAACTGGGCAATGGCTGAATATTGTTGTTGCCCAGACAGTGGCTGAATATCACTGCTGCCTGGTTAGCTTCTGGATTCTGTAGCAAACATAGATATTCAATGGCGGTGGCCAGATATGGTCATGGCATTGAACATCTATGTTAACTCTTCAGCACTGAATATTGGACTCACTGTGTATATCATGGACTGCCCGAAGAACAAACCAGTCAGTACCAGAGGATATCAAACCTAAGCTTTCTTTAGAAGCTCAGATGACAAGACTTTGATATTCATACTTTGGACACATCATGCGAAGAGAGAGATCATTAGAGAAAGACATCATGCTTGGCAAGGTTGAAGGTCAACAAAAAGAGGAAGACCAGCAATGAGATGGATCGATACAATAACAGCAACTATGGATTTCACTCTATCAAAAATGAGCTGCCTGACTGAAGACTGAACACAGTTTAGGCAACTATCCAGAAGGTCGCCATGAGTTGACACTCACTCGATGACACTTAACAACAGTTGTTGAATGTTTAGAATAGGAGGCAACAGCAAATACTTCTTTTAGTAATGCTACCTCCAGTTATAATGATGTTCCTTGAGTTTTCTAATTCCAGATTGTTTGTTACTTCAAGTAGTACCCGCTCTATTATTCTCTTTTCCTTGTATTGCAGCTAAGGGAAATAATTTTCTTGGAGATGATTTTGGGATCATTTAGCTGAAGGATTATGTTAGAGCTTTGAGGTGTTTATTTCTACCCTTTGGGTCAGAACAAACATGGTGTTATCAGGTAGCTTGGCTGTGTTCATTGGGCTTTTTTGTGTATGAAGGATGGACACTAGGCACAAGTCTTAGAGTAGAAGCAGAATGTTTCTTATGTAGTATTCTTAACATATATTGTAAAAATGCATTAAAAATACATACTAATATTTAATTCTTAACAATTTAATGTTAATCTTTGCTAAGGCATCCTAGCAAGAAATTTAGTCAACGAGCTGTATTAATAGATTCAGTCACAGAACACAAAAAGAATGGCCATTAATAAAACATTCAAAAAAACTGAATAAGATTCTGAGGTTCCTGTTGGGTCATGAAAAATGCATTTAGATCAAAGCAACAGTTAATATAAAATACAAAGATAAGTTGCATCGCTCATAATGAAATCACTGAAACATGTATGCCTCCAGAAGCGAGTTCCATCAAAATTTTTTACTATCAAGGAATTTGCCTTTATGATATTTTATCACAGTTTATGACTTTCTTTATATGGATGAATAAGAAATATTATTACAAAATTTTACAGAGAATTGTAATAAAATAAATTGATAAAAAAGAAAACGGAAAATAGAAAAGGAAGCAGACTTAGACTGAGAATGCAATGTAATCCCCTTTCCAGTACCATTCATAACAAAAATTGCATTTAGCTCAGGCCTTTTCTGTGCAGTTCAAGGTGAGTTGCATTCAGGTATTTCCCTGTTCCCAGAAGGTTACTACTCCTTACTATCTTTCCTCTATTTTCTCTCCCTACACCCTTCCTTGGGAACTCTGCTCTTCTAGCAGATCACTTCTGTCTGTGCCCTTTTCTTCTATTGCCAACTCCAGACTTCGATCTTTCCACCTTGCTGCTCCTTATGCCTGGAACAAACTACCTGAGTCAGTATATCAAGCTTTATCTGCTTTCGGATCCTGATCCACATAGTCTCCTGCTCTCCAACTATGTGTTTCCTTACCATTCCCCTAGACATATCCTAGTCGCCAGAGATTGTTGTCTATCTTGACTATATTATAAGCTCTGATGAGCAGGGATGGTCTTTACATGTCTCTGTACAAAGCTGTGTACGCCTTGTAGCATTATACAAATGATCAGTAGTAGTAGTAGAGGTAGGGGTAAATTGGCACCTAAGCCCATGGAAGGGTAAATCACTTGTCCAAGAACACAACGAATAGCAGTGGGATTTAAAGTGGGCTTCCCTGTTTCTTAGCCTGCTGATCTAACTTTTAGTCTACTCCTCCATTCTACATGATAACTCATCAGCACAATCTAGGACCCGATGAATTATCATGGAACCATCAGGGCTCTCTAGCATTCCTCCAGCATAAAGAAAATCTTGTTTCAGGGAACCTAGGACTAACACCATGCTCCTATGCTTTGTAATAAAGACAAAATTGCACAAAACGTTGTTGTTCCAAACTGGAAAAAATTTTTGAGAAACCTGCAGATTAGTGATAGTACAGTAACAAACTGGGGGCTATTCAGTCTTTTGTACTAAGGGCTGCAGGTATGATTATCTACCACTTAGCGAGAGGCTGTTTGTGTGCACAAAGTGCAAAGAGCTGTTGGCTTTCAGAAAGCACGTCCTATCTCTGGATGCTAGAATGGCAGACCAGAAGGAGCTGAAACAGGCAGAGAGGTATATAGAGGAGACATTCAAGGATATAGTAGAGTGGTCCCACCTCCAGTTGGCCACCCCTGTGCTTCCTGGGAGGAATGAAGTTAATTGGAAGAAGAATATCATTTGATATTGTAGGAAGGAATCCCATAATTAGGCCAGCCCTCCAGTGACAGTGCTACTACTACCAGAGATAGATCTTGTTAGACAAACCTGATTGATTTCTTTGACCAGGTGACCAGGGTGTTGGACCGAGGGAAAGCCCTAGATGTGCTACATTTAGATTTCAGTAAAGCTTTTGACACCATTCCGCACAGGCAACTTATAAATAAAATGAGCACCCTAGGGATGGACCCTAAAGTTACTGATTGGGTTAGAAATTGGTTGAGTGGGAGGCGCAAACGGTATAGGTAAATGGAGCTCACTCCGAGGAGCAGGAGGTCACCAGTGGTGCGCTGCAGGGATCTGTCCTTGGTCTGATTCTTTTTAACATCTTTGTTAGTGATATTGCAGAAGGGCTGTCGGGTAAGGTTTGCTTGTTTGCATATAATACCAAAATCTGCAATACAGTAGATACCCAGAAAGGAGTAGATAACATAAGGGGGGATCTAGCTAAGCTTGAAGAATGGTCTAGAATTTGGCAGCTGAGATTTAATGGTAAACAAAAGCAGAGTCATGCATTTGGGCTGCAAAAATCCAAAGGAGTGGACAGTATAGGAGGTGAGGTACTTCTGTCCACAAAAGAAGAGCAGGACCTGGGCATAATTGTGTCTAATGATCATAAAGTAGCTAAATAGGTAGAAAAGGTGACTGTGAAAGCCAGAAGGATGCTTGGGTGTATAGGAGAGGAATGGCCAGCAGACAAAAGGAGGTGATATTGCCTCTGTTTAAGTCTCTGGTGCAACCTCATTTGGAGTACTGTGTGCAATTCTGGAGACCACACCTTCAAGAGGATTTAAACACGTTGGAATCGGTGCAGAGGGTGGCTACTAAAATGGGTAATGGTCTTCGTTATGAAGCACATAAGGACAGACTTAAAGATCGTGATATGTATACTTTAGAGGAAAGGTGGGATAGGGGCAATATGATAAGGACTTTTAAATGCACAGAAGGGTCTCTTTCAATTTAAGGCAAGCTCTTTATGAGGGGACATAGCATGAGAGTGAAAGAGGGTAGACTCAGGAATAATATGCAGAAATATTTATTTATGGAAAGAGTGGTAGATGCATGGAATAGTCCATTGGAGGCGGTGGACATGAGGACAGTATCTGGATTCAAAAAAGCTTGGGACAAACACAGAGGATCTCTAAAGGTTAAAAGAGGACTATTGTAATTGATATGGAAAGGCAGACTAGATAGACCATGTGGTCTTTTTCTGCCATCATGTTTCTATGTTTCTACTACTATTACTCATCATTTGTATAACGCTACAAGGCATACGCAGTGCTGTACAGAAGCATGTAAGAGTCCCTGCTCATAAGAACTTACAGTCTAATCAAGACAGATAACATACAGTAGATGAGGACTATGATATATCTAGGGGAATAGTAAGGAAATACATAGGAGGTGAACAGGAGACTAGTGGGATCAGGATACAAAATCATTTTCAAAGAAGTGAGTTTTTAGTCTGAATTTGAACAGAGCCACAAATGGAGCCTGAATATCCGCTCAGATAGTTTGTTCCAGGCATAAGGAGCACCAAGGTAGAAAGATCAAAGTCTGGAGTTGGCAGTAGAAGAGAAGGGCACAGATAGAAGCGATCTGTCAGAAGCGCAGAGTTCCCAAGGGGGGGTGTAGGGAGAGATAAGAGAGGAAAGGTAGATAGGAGCAGCCAAATGAAGGCATTTATAGGTCAGTAGTAGAAGTTTGAGCAGGATGCAGAAATGGATAGGGAGCCAATTAAGTAATTGAGAATAGAGCTGATATGAGCATAGTGACACTGGCAGAAGATTAGCTGGCAGCTGAGTGAAGTGGGGAGAGATGATTCAGAGGATTCCTGGCAAAATCCAAGTGCCTTTACTTGATCCTCATCCTTCTTGACCTTTCTGCTGCTTTTGAGACTGTTGGCCACAGCCTTCTCCTTGATACCTTATCCTCACTTGGTTTTAAGGGCTCTGTACTATCCTGGTTCTCTTCTTATCTCTCCCATCATTCTTTCAGTGTTTGTTCTGGTGGATCCTCCTCTACTGCTATCCCACTCTCAGATGGGTACCCCAAGGATCTGACTTGAGTTCACTCCTTTTCTCTCTCTATACCCAGTTCCTTGGTGCACTCATCTCTTCCCATGGCTTTTAGTACACTGATAGAAACATAGAAACATAGAAACATGATGACAGAAAAAGACCACAAGGCCCATCTAGTCTGTCCTTCCATAACAACAACTACAGCAGTCCACTTTTTACCTTTAGAGATCCTCTGTGTTGGTCCCATGCTTTTTTGAATTCAGTTACTGTCCTCATCTCTACCACCTCCACTGGGAGACTATTCCACGGATCCACTAGTCTTTCCGTAAAGAAATATTTCCGCATATCACTCCTGAATCTATCTCCCTTCACCCTCATCCCATGTCCCCTCATCGCAGAACTTGCTTTCAATTGAAAGAGGCTCTCTCCCTGAACATTTATGCCACGGAGGTATTTAAACATCTCAATCATATCACCTCTATCCCGCCTTTCCTCTAAGGTGTACATATTAAGATCCTTAAGTCTGTCCTCATATGCTTTATAATGAAGACTACTAATCATCTTAGTAGCAACCCTCTGCACCGACTCCATCCTGTTCACATCCTTTTGAAGGTGCGGTCTCCAGAATTGCACACCATACTCCAAATGAGGTCGCACCAAAGACTTATACAGAGGCATTATCACCTCCTTTTTTCTGCTAGCCATTCCTCTCCGTATGCACCCAAGCATCCTTCTAGCTTTTGCCGTCACCTTTTCTACCTGTTTAGCTACTTTAAGATCATCGGACACAACTACGCCTAGGTCCCGCTCTTCTTTAGTGGACAAAAGTACTTCACCTCCTATGCTGTATTGCTCCCTTGGATTGCTGCAGCCCAAATGCATGACCTTACATTTTTTAACATTAAATCCCAGCTGCCAAATTCTAGACCATTCTTCAAGCTTAGCTAGATCCCTCCTCAAGTTATCTACACCTTCCTGGGTGTCTACTTTATTGCAGATTTTGGTATCAACCGCAAAGAGGCAAACCTTACCAGACAGCCCTTCCGCTATATCACTAACAAAGATGTTAAAAAGAATCGGACCAAGGACAGATCCCTGGGGCACACCACTGGTAACATCCTTCTCCTCAGAGTGAGCTCCATTTACTTGTACTCTTTGTCGCCTCCCACCCAACCAATTTCTAACCCAAGCAGTAACTTTAGGGTCCATCCCTAGGGTGCTCAGTTTGTTTATAAGTCACCTGTGAGGAACAGTGTCAAAGGCTTTACTGAAATCTAAATACACCACATCTAGAGCTCTCCCTCGGTCCAACTCCCTGGTCACCCAGTCAAAGAAATCAATCAGATTTGTCTGACAAGACCTGCCTCTGGTGAATCCATGCTGCCTCGGATCCTGTAATCCGCTGGACTCCAGAAACCTCACTATTTTCTCTTTCAACAGCGTTTCCATTAATTTACTCACCACTGAAGTTAAACTAACCGGCCTGTAGTTTTCAACCACATCCTTACTTCCGCTTTTGTGTAAAGGCACCACATGAGCCTCTCTCCAGTCCTTTGGCACCACTCCCGACTCCAACGAGGCATTGAAAAGGTCAGTCAGTGGAGTTGCTAGAACGTCCCCAAGTTCCCTCAGTATTCTAGGGTGTATCCCATCCGGTCCCATCGCTTTGTCTACTTTAAGTTGAGCTAGTTTCTCACGAACACAGTCTTCTGAAAATTGTTCAAGATGTCCCTCGCTTCTGTTCTTATTTGTGGGTGTTTTCTGAGGTCCTGTTCCTGGTTCTTCATCTGTGAACACAGAACAAAAATATTTGTTAAGCAATTCCGCTTTATCCTTATCAGCTTCTACATATTCCCCCCCTGTACCCTTGAGTCTGACAATACCACTTTTGCCCTTCCTCTTCTCACTAATATATCTGAAAAATGTCTTATCCCCCATTTTATTGCATTGGCTATTTCCTCCTCCTTTTGAATCTTTGCCTTCTTGACTACTTTGCTAGCTTCTCTAAGTTTTTCCAAATACAGATGCCTGTCTTCCTTTCTCTGTGATCTCTTGTATTTCATGAAGGCCTCCCTCTTTTTCTTCACTTTTTCAGCTACTTCCTTCGAAAACCATAGCGGTCTCCTGTTCCTTTTGCCTTTATTTACCATTTTAACACAAAGGTTGGTTGCCTTTAAAATACCCCCTTTCAGTTTTGCCCACTGTTGTTCTACATCCCCCAGCTGTTCCCATCCCACTAACGACTCCCTGAGGTATTGGCCCATCTTTGCAAAGTTAGTCTTCCTAAAGTCTAAGATCTTCACCTTGGAATGGATTCTAACAGCCCTAGTCCTAATACTGAACCACACCATCTGGTGATCACTGGATGCAAAATGATCTCCCACTACATCAGAAACACTTTCACCATTGGTAAGCACCAAGTCCAGTATGGCCCCTTCACGTGTGGGGTCTGTTACCAATTGCCTGAATAGTTCTCCCTGTAGAGAATCCAGGATCTCCTTACTCCTAGATGATACTGCAGCAGGAAAGTGCCAATCAACATCTGGCATATTGAAATCTCCTAGCAGTAGCACTTCCCCTTTCCTAGCAATGCTGCGTATGTCTTCAATTAACTCTCTGTCCACCTCTTCCTCTTGTGAGGGAGGTCTGTATATCACACCAATGCAAATAGATTTCTCTTTCCCTCTTTCTAGTTTAACCCACAATGCCTCCTCTCTCCCTTTTAAGCTCTGTAATTCCAAAGCTTTAATAGTAGTTTTTACATATAGTGCTACTCCTCCTCCCCTTCTTCCTACCCTGTCCTTTCTGAATAAAGTATAGCCAGGTATATTTACATCCCAGTCATGGTTTTCTGTGAACCATGTTTCTGTAACTGCCACTAAATCTAAGTCAGCCACTCCCACCAAAGCTTCAACTTCAGAGATCTTATTTCCCATGCTACGGGCATTAATACACACTGCTTTCCATATGTTACCCCTGTTACCCATTTCCATAAAGGTATTTAATGTATCACTTACCTGGGGGCTTTCACTTACCTGGGGGCTTTCTTCACCCATCCCCAACGAATCTAGTTTAAAGCCCTCTTCAGTAGATTAGCCAATCTAGATTAGCCAGTAGATTAGCCAGTAGATTAGCCAGTAAGTGATGTAGTGATGACTCTCTCTAGACCTGAAATCTCTTCAGCAATCCAGGCCTGGATCTCTGCCTGCCTTTCTGACATTGCTGCTTGGATGTCTCACTGACACTTGTAATTGAATATGGCCAAAACTGAGCTGTTTATTTTTCTCCCTAAATCCTCCTCTTCCCTTCCTCCTTTCTCAGTCTCTCTGGATAACTCTTTACTCCTCCCTGTCTCCTCAGCTCGCAACCTTAGGTCGTCTTTGGCTCTTCTCTCTCCTTCTCCACACACATCCAACTGATAGCTAAAACCTGTCATTTTTTTCTCTACAACATCAACAAAATTCACCTGTTTCTTCCTGAACACACTACTAAGACACTTATCCATTCCTTAGTCACCTCCCATCTAGACTATTGTAACCTACTCCTTGCTGGTCTCCCTCCGAATCATCTATCTTCCCTTCAATCTGTTCAATGCTCTGCTGCTCAGCTAATCTTCCACCATCCTCATCATTCTTATATTACCCCTCTTCTCAAGTCATTTCATTGGCTCCTTACACATTTCCTCATCCATTTCAAACTTGTCGTGCTGACCTGTAAGTGCATTAGCTCTGCAGCTCATCACAGCCTTTCCTCTCTTATCTCTCCCTACACCCCTCCTCGGGAACTCCACTCTTCTGGCAAATCACTTCTATCTGTGCTCTTCTATTGCTAACTCCAGACTTCGCTCTGTTCACCTTGCTGCTTCTTATGCCTGTAACAAACTACCTGAGTGTGTACATCAGGCGCCTTCTCTCACCCTTTTCAAATCCAGACTGAAAACTCACCTCTTTGCTGCCGATTTCAGATCCTGACTCACCTGCCCTCCTTTGATTTTCCTTACCATTCTCCCTAGCTGTATCCCATGTCTACAGCTACTGTGTTGCCTGTCTTGACTAGAAAATAAGCTCTGATGAGCAGGGACCGTCTTTTACATGTGTCTGTGTTACACTGGTATGTCTTGTAGTGCTATACAAATGTTCAGTAATAGTAGTAGTTGTAGTAGTAGGAAGACCAGTGAAGAGGATGCAGGAGATGACGGTCTTAGTAGTGTGTTCAGAAAGGAAGGGATGATTTTTGCCAGTGTTATAGAGAAAGAAGTGACAGGTTTTAGCTATCTGTTTGATGTGTGTGGAGAAAGAGAGGGAAAAATCAAAGAAAGCCCCAAGGTTGCAAGCCAAGAAAACAGGGAGGAGTTGAGTGTTATCCACAGAAATAGAGAAAGGAGGAAGGGGGTGGGTTTAGACGGAACGATAAGGAGCTCAGTTTTCACTATGTTCAATTCCAGATGGCATTGAGAAATCCAGGCACTAATGTCAGATAAGCAGGCAGAGATCTGGTCCTGGATACCCAAAGAGATTTCAGGTTCAGAGAGGTAGATCTGGGAGTCATCAGCATAGAGATGGTACTGTAAGCCATGGGAGAAGATGAGTGAACCAAGGGAATTAGAGGAAAGGAGAGGTCCCAAGACAGAGCCCTGGAGTACACTGACTGAAAGCAGGCTAGCAGTAGAGGAGGATCCATTGGAAAATACATTAAAAATGCAGTAGGAGAGATCGGAAGAAAACCAGGACAGGATAGAACTCCTAAATCCAAGTGAGGACAGGGTATTAAGGAGAAAGCGGTGAATGACAGCATAAAGAGCAGCAGAAAGGTCAGAGGATGAGGATTGAGTAAAAGCCCTTGGATTTGGCAAGGAGCAAGTCACTGGAGACTTTGGCAAGAGCCATCTCAGTAGAATGTAGAGGGTGAAAGCCAGATTGCAGTGAATCCAGAAGGGACTGAGAAGAGAGAAAGTCAAGATGGTGGCTGGTATACAGTTAAGAGGAGGGGCATCTGGAGGGACACAGATTCCTCCCATGCCTCAAGAAAAAGTGCCATAGCTAGCGAGGATCCCCAAGCCCTGTCAGCTAAAGATTGTGAGTGCTGCTACCAGAGAGATGAAATAAATGACTGCTTCTTGGAGCAGCTGGTTCATGAATCAACAAGAGGCAAAGCCATTTTGGATCTAGACCTTAGTGGAACACAGGATCTGGTGCAAGAGATAATGGTGTTGGGGGCCACTTGGTAACAGTTATCATAGCATAATCTCATTTGATTTAATAAATAGAGGGAGAACAGCAAGGCACTCCATGGCACTAGCTTTTAACTTTCAAAAGAGAGACTATGATAAAATGAGGAAAATGGTTATGAAAAAAACAAAAGAAGCAGCTGCAAAGGTTAAAGGTTTACATCAAGAATAGACGGTTAAAAATACTATATTCAAAGCCCAGACCAGATGCATTCCACGCTTTAAGAAAAGTGGAAGGAAGGACCAACGACTGCCAGCATGGTTTGAAGGTGAGGTCAAAGATGATGTTGTAGCCAAAAAAAATCTTTCAGAAAATGGAAAAGGGAACCAAATGATGAAAATGGGAGAAACATAAGCACTGGCAAGTTAGATGCTAGGCAATGATAAGACAGACAAAGAAAGAATTTGAAAAAAAGCTTGCTGTGGAAGCAAAAATGCATAATAAAAACCCTTTTCAAATAGATTTGTAGCAAAAAGCCTGTGAGAGAGTCAGCTGGACTATTAGATGGTAGAGGGGCAAAAGGAGAGCTAAGGAGGACAAGGCCATAGTGGAAAGACTGAAATAATTCTTTGCTTCGGTCTATACTGAAGAACATGTAGGGAAGCTACCCATGCCTGAAGTGGTATTTAATAAAGGTGATGTATCGGAAGAATTGAAAGAAATATTGATAAACCGGGAAGATGTATTACAACTATTTGATAAACAAATGAGAAACATATCACCTGGACTGGATGGCATACATCCCAGGGTGACAAAAGACCTGAAATATGAGATTTCAGACCTACTATTAGTAATCTGTGAACTATCATTGAAATCATATGCAATAGCTGAAGATTGGAGAATGGCCAATATAATGCCAATTTTAAAAAAGGGTTCCAGGAGTGATACTGGAAACTACAGACCAATGATCCTGATGCCAATACCGGGCAAAATGGTAGAAACCATTATAAATAATAGAAACCATTATAAATAATAAAATTACTGAATATGTAGATAGTCATGGTTTCATGGGAGAAAGCCAACATGGATGTAGCCAAGGAAAGTCTTATTAATCTGTTATATTTTTTTGAAGGTGTGAATAAACAGGAAGATAAAGGTGAGCCAATTGGTACAAAATATCTCACTTTTCAGAAAGCCTGGGATAGGAGGTAGTGTACTACTGTGGATCAGGAACTGGTTAAAAGATAGAAAACAAAAAGTAGAGCTAAATGGCCAATTTTCTTAATAAAGAAAGGTGACTTGTGGAGTAGCCCAGGAATGTGTGCTGGGTCCACTGCTT
The DNA here is from genome assembly GCA_033557465.1 of Ichthyophis bannanicus. Lineage (NCBI taxonomy): Eukaryota > Metazoa > Chordata > Amphibia > Gymnophiona > Ichthyophiidae > Ichthyophis > Ichthyophis bannanicus. The sequence goes on from CM066035.1 coordinate 494,844,084, forward strand.
TCTGAGATATTCATAAATGATCTGAATATGGAAATAACGAGTGAGGTGATCAAATTTGCATGTGACACAAAATTATTAAAACTTATTAAAAGACAAGAGGATTGTAAAAACTTGCAAGAGGACCTTGAAAAATTGGAAGACTGGACGTCCAAATGGCAGATGGAATTTAATGTGGACAAATACAAAGTTATGCACATAGTGAAGGAATTACAAATCAAACAATGGTTACACAATGGAAGGTTCCACATTAGGAGCCACCACCCTGGAAAATGATTTAGGCTTCATCATGGATAATACATTGAAACCCTCTGCCCAGTGTGCATAGGTGGCCAAGAAAGCAAATAGAATGCTAGGAATCATAAGAAAAGGAATAGAGAATAAAACAAATGATATTATAATGTCTCTGTATCGTTCCATGGTGTGACCACATCTTGAATTTTGGTGCAATTCTGGTCGCCGTATCTTAAAAAGAATATAGCAGAATTAGAAAAGGTACAGAGAAGAGCCACCAAAAATGCTAAAGGGGATGGAAGCCTATGAGGAGAGGCTTAAAAGATTAGGGCTCGTCAACATGGAAAAGAGATGGCTGAGGGGAGATATGATAGAGATCTACAAATTAATGAATAAAGTGAGATGGGTAAGCATAGATTGGTTGTTTACTCCTTCAAAACGTAGAAACACTGGAGAACACACAATGAAGCTACAGTGTGAACATTTAAGACTAATAGTAAAACATATTTTTTCACTTGCAAGCATTCATAGGGGTTTACATCGCTCAGGTTAAAAATAAAGTAGACAATAAAAAAACAGGGAGGAGAGCATACAGTAAGCAATACAGGATTTTAAAAGAATTTTATTGATGATAGGAAAGCAACAGCAAAGTAGGGATCAAACAGCATGACAGTTTCATCGAGAGTTTTGCTGATCCCTGGACTCCAACTGCAGTTCAAATGTCAACTGAAAAAGGAAAGACTTAATGAGTGATTTAAATCCTTTGAAGGAGGGCTTGAAATGAATGTATGATGCAAGGAAATTATACAAAATTGAGGTGGTAGAGAAAAAGGCAGAGGTCCACATAGATTTGAGTTTGGCTTTTAAGGGTGATGGTATTAATCGATTTCCATGGAACGATCGCAAGCAACATGAAGGGGTGTATAGTGCAAGGTAATTAGAGCTGATAAGTAGTTTGGCGCATTGTTATAGAGGAATTTATGTGTCAGGGTAAGGATTTTATGTCGGATATGGTACTTAACAGGAAGCCAGTGGTGTTCAATTATGAGAGGAGAGATGGGTTCAAATTTGCTTGTGTTGCATAGAATATGGATCGTAGTGTTCTGAATGGTTTGTAACTATTTTTAGTTTATAATCTGTCAATCCAGCGTAAACAATATTACAGTAGTCCAGTCGTGCAACTGTGGTGAGTACAATGGAGAGCTGGGCAGGAAGATTGAGGAAGGGACAGAGGGCATGGAAGTGGCAGAGTGCAATAAAGGAGGATTTCATCACTTGACTAATTTGAGAGGAAAAGGAGAGTTTAGAGTCAAAAAGGATTCCAAGGTACCTGAATGATGACTGAAGGGGTATGGGCATACTGGCTAGGTTGGGGACAATGAAAGGGACATCAGAGTTACCTGTAAACCAGTTAGCAGAGGATTTTGCAGGGTTGATTTTAAGAGAGTTAGAGAATAACGAAGAGACAATTGATTCTAGGGAGCTGTTGAGAGAGGTTGAGTTCAGCAGGGTCGATATGTGCGAGAAGAAAGTTGTCTGCATAGATGTAGAATGAGATGCTCATGAATAAGTGTGACAAATGGATGCTAATACAAGTTGAACAATAAGGGAGAAAGTAATGATTCCTGAGGGACTCCACAAGGGTCTGAAGTGATGGAAACATTAACGACGAAAACGGAACAGTTTAACAGGAAAGATTTGAATCAGGCCAGGACAGTTCCCCAACAGCCAGAATGGTACAGACAAGAGAAAAGGATATTGTGGTCCACAAGATCAAAAACAGCAGGAAGATCCAATGAGATGGCTAGCATTCATTTTCCAGAATCAAGGGTCGAATAGGTTTTTGCTGAGCACAGAAGTGATAATTGTTTTAGTGCTATGGTTGGCATGAAAGCCAGACTGTCATGAATATGGTGTATGGGTGTGTTCAAAATGATCAGTAAGCTGTGGCAGGATCAAACACTCTGTCAAGTTTGGCAAAAAAAATTAATTGAAGATCGGTAGATAGCCAGATCCTGAGGGACAGATTTTGGGCCTTTCAGTGATGGTTAGACAACAGCCTTTTTCCATTCACTGGAGACCTGGCCTACGGTGAGACTTTTTGAAATAATGGAGTGCACAAAAGGATATAAAGTAAGAGGGGGCTCCTTCAGACAGTTGGGGAGATGGGATCTAACAGAGAGGTAGTTGACTTTTTTGTAGAAACTAGTTTTTGAACCCTGGCTAGTGAAAAGGGTGAAAAATTGGACCATCTATGCACCAGGCATAGTGTAGCAGAGTCCAAAGGAAAAGGAATGGTAAATTCAAGGGCTCGGGGAAGACCTTGTTGAATGGTGCTGATTTTGGGGCCAATGCAGAAAACTGGCTCTGAAAGTCATGCTCTATTAGCTATGCACATCTCTATGTAGCACACCGATAGCACGTGACTTCAGCACCAGCATGCAGAAAGAGGCACATATGCAAATAAGATATGCTCAAAATGTCAGCATTAAACTGAGAGAGCAAGCCAAACCCACGCGCACAGAAGTCGGTACAAGTTTGGCACGCTTTCCTAGAGAAACAGGGTCATAGGAGGGGAAATTTGATAGAAACATAGAAACATGATGACAGAAAAAGACCACATGGCCTATCTAGTCTGTCCTTTCATATCAACCGCTATAAAAGTCCCCTTTTTTCCTTTAGAGATCCTCTGTATTTGTCCCATGCTTCCTTGAATTCAGATATTGTCCTCATCTCTATCACCTCCACTGGGAGATTATTCCACAGATCCACCACTCTTTCCGTAAAGAAATATTTCTACGTATCACTCCTGAATCTATCCCCTTTCACCCTCATCCAATGACTCCTCATAGCAGAGCTTGCTTTCAATCAAAAGAGGCTCTCCTCCTGTGCATTTATGCCATGGAGGTATTTAAACGTCTCAATCATATCACCTCCATCCCGCCTTTCCTCTAAGGTGTACGTATTAAGATCCTTAAGTCTGTCCTCATATGCTTTATAATGAAGACCACTAACCATTTTAGTAGCCACCCTCTGTACTGATTCCAGCCTGTTTTGAAGGTGTGGTCTCCAGAATTGCACACAATACTCCAAATGAGGTCGCACCAAAGAATTAAACAGGGGCACTATCACCTCCTTTCTTCTGCTAGCCATTCCTCTCACTATGCACCCAAGCATCCTTCTAGCTTTTGTTGTTGCCTTTTCTGTTTAGCTACTTTAAGATCATCAGACACAATCACACCTAGGTCCCGCTCTTCTTTAGTGGACAAAAGTATTTCACCCCCTATACTATATTACTCCCTTGGATTGTTGCAGCCTTGCATTTTTTAACATTAAATCTCAGCTGCCAAATTCTAGACCATTTTTCAAGCTTAGCTAGATCCCTCCTCATGTTATGTACACATTCCTGGGTCAGTACCGGGATAAATGGTAGAGACCATCATAAGAACAAAATTACTGAACATGTAGATAGTCATGGCTTAATGGGAGACAGCCAACATGGTTTTAGACATGGAAGATCTTGTCTTACTAAAAGGTTACGTTTTTTTTTGAAGGTGTGAATAAACAGGTAGACAAAGGTGAGTCAGTAGATATAGTGTATCTGGACTTTCAGACAGCCTTTGACAAGGTCCCTCATCAGAGACTTTTGGAAAAACTTAAAAGTCATGGGACACAAGGCAGTGTACTATTGTGGATTAGGAACTGGTTAAAAGCTAGAAAGCAGAGGGTAGGGCTAAATGGCCAATTTTCCCAATGGAAAAAGATTAATAATGGAGTAACCCAGGGATCTTTGCTGGGTCCACTGCTTTTTGACATATTCATAAATGACCTGGAAAAGGGAATAATGAGTGAGGCGATCAAATTTGCGGATGACCCAAAACTATTTAAAGTTGTTAAAACCCATGAGGATTGTGGAAAATTGCAAGAGGATCTTGATAAATTGGAGGACTGGGCATCCAAATGGCAGATGAAATTTAATGTGCACAAGTGCAAAGTTATGTACATAGGAAAGAACAGCACAAACAATGGTTACACGATGCAAGGTTGCACATTATGAAACACCACACAGAAAAATATGTAGGTGTCATCGTGGATAACATGTTAAAACTCTCCATCCAGTGTGCAGCGGCGGCCAAGAGACCAAATAGAATGCTAGGTATCATAAAGAAAGGGATGGAAAATAAAACAAAGGATATTATAATGCCTTGGTATCATTCAATGGTGCGAACGCACCTTGAATATTGTGTACAATTCTGGTCTCCATATCTTAAAAAAGATATAGCGTTATTAGAAAAGGTACAGAGAAGAGCCGCAAAAATGGTAAAGGGGATGGAAGAATACCCCTATGAAGAGAGACTAAAAAGGTTAGGGCTCTTCAACCTGGAAAAAGGACGGCTGAGGGGAGATATGATAGAAGTCTATAAATTAATGAATTGAGTGGAACGAGTAAACGTAGATCGATTGTTTACGTTATCAGAATATAGAAATACTATGGGACATGCAATGAAGCTACAGGGTAAACTACTTAAGACTAATAAGAGAAAATATTTTTTCACTCAAAGTGTAATCAAACTCTGGAATTTGTTACCGGAGGATGTAGTAAAAGCTGTTAGTGTAGCTGGGTTTAAAAAAGGTTTGGACAAGTTCCTAGAGGAAAGATCCATAAACCATTATTAAAAGGGACCCGGGTTATCACTGACTGACCCAATACAAGCATTGTGGAACTTATGTCTTTTGGGGAAACTGCTAGGTACTTATGACCTAGATTGGTCACTGTTGGAAACAGGATACTGGGCTGGATGGACCTTGGTCTGACCCAGCATGGCATATCTTATGTTCTTATGTACTCTATTGCAGATTTTGATATCATCCGCAAAGAGGCAAACCTTACCCGAAAGCCCTTCCGCTATATCACTAACAAAGATGTTAAAAAGAATCAGACCAAGGACAGATCCATGGGGCACACCACTGGTAACCTCCTTCTCCTCAGAGTTAGCTCCATTCACCTGTACCCTTTGTCGCCTCCCACTCAACCAATTTTCAACCCAAGCAGTAACTTTAGTGTCCATCCCTAGAGTGCTCAGTTTGTTTATAAGTCGCATGTGACGAACGGTGTCAAGGGCTTTACTGAAATCTAAATACACCACATCTAGGGCTGTCCCTCGGTCCAACTCCCTGGTAACCCAGTCAAAGAAATCAATCAGATTTGTCTGACAAGACCTGCCTCTGGTGAAACCATGTTGCCTCAGATCCTGTAATCCACTGGACTCCAGGAACCTCACTATTTTCTCTTTCAGCAGCGTCTCCAATAATTTACTCACCACTGAAGTTAAACTAACCGGCCTGTAGTTTTCAACCACATCCTTTCTTCCGCTTTTGTGTAAAGGGACCACATGAGCCTCTCTCCAGTCCTTTTGCACCACTCCCGACTCCAACGAGGCATTGAAAAGGTCAGTCAGTGGAGCTGCTAGAATGCCCCCAAGTTCCCTCAGTATTCTAGGGTGTATTCCATCTGGTCCCATCGCTTTGTTTACTTTAAATTTAGCTAGTTTCTCATGAACACAGTCTTCTGAAAATTGTTCAAGATGCCTCTCGCTTCTGTTCCTGTTTGTGGGTGTTTTCTGAAGCCCTGCTCCTGGTTCTTCATCTGTGAACACAGAACAGAAATATTTGTTAAGCAATTCCACTTTATCCTCATCAGTTCTACATATTCCTCCCCTTCACCCTTGAGTCTGACAATACCACTTTTGCCCTTCCTCTTCTCACTAACATATCTGAAAAATGTATTATCCCCCTGTTTTATTGCATTGGCTATTTCCTCCTCTTTTTGAATCTTTGATTTCCTGACTACTTTGCTAGCTTCTCTAAGTTTTTCCAAATATAGATGCCTGATACTCCACCTCAGATGATCCAGGCATTGGTGAAAACACTAAATGCCATTAAAATACTGTTGGGGGCCAGTGCCCTAGACACCAACCCTCCGATAGAATCCCCGGCAGCCCTAGTCCCCACCCACCTACCTGATAACAAAATCCCTGCTGACCCAGTGACCCCGATCCCCCCATCTGCCCTCTAAAAAAAAACATGGTGGCCTAGCAGCTCTGATCCCCACACCCACCCAATAAAAAAAATCCCTGGTGGCTCAGCAGCCCCAATTTCACCCACCCACCCACCAAATAACAAAAAGGCCCAATAGCCCAGTGGCCCTCAAACTCCCACCCCCTTCCTAGTACCTTTAAGCTGGAGCGGAAGGGTTGTCCATGCGCGCCCGCCCCTATGCTACCATCTTGAAAAATAGCAGTGCCTGGCCCCGCACGGTACATCCTGGGATGCACCAGGCAGAGTCAGACTGCCATATAAGGTAGAAAATGCCTTATATGGCCGTCTGACCCCAACCATGCATCCCAGGATGCACTGCGCGGGGCCAGGCACCACCATTTTTCAAGATGATGGTGCAGGGGCAGGAGCACATGGGCAAAGCTTCCTCTACAGCTTAAAGGTACCAGGCCTTTTTGTGATTGGGTGAGTGGGTGGGATGGCGCTGCTGGGCCACTAAGGTTATTTTTTTAATTTAATTGGGTGGGATCAGGACTGTTGGGTCATCAGGGTTTTTTTTATAGAGTGAGTTGGTGAGGGGGATAGGGGCCACTGGCCACCAGGAATTTGTTTTCCCTACATGTGCAAGATGTTTAAGTCACCTCAGACCAGGTATAGAGATATTGGTGCTTTCGCTAGTTATGTAGGGCCCAATATTCAGATGTCTGGATCTTTGAAGGGCTATGCCCCCATCATTGCAAAGCCCTCCCCGCCAATCTCTAAATCGGATATTCAATGCCACTGTGATAGCACTGAATATCCAGTGATCGCCACCAAAGCTGGAAGTCACCGAGACTAACCCTGCAGCAGTGATATTGTATGCTGCCTGGTTAGCTTCTGTGCCTTAAAGAAAGGCCTATCTTTAAGGTGCTGATTACTAACTGGGCAGTATCCAATATTTCTACTGCATGGTTAGCGCCATTCCCCATCTCCGCTAACACCCCCTCCCCCCCCGGAACACCCCCAAGATGCCCCATTGCTAACTGGATAGCATCAGGGCATGTAGGGGACTTAGATGAGGATATTCAATGGCACTAACCATATACATACCATAGAATATCCCCATCTAGAGCATTTACACAGTTTACCAGGCTGTAAACCATGTAAATACCTTTCAAATATCAGACCCGTAATCCTCTAGGTGACAATATTAGCATGCTAATTTAATACCCACAGCTCATTTGTGTATAATTTAAATATGCTTGGCATTACTGTGTGTGCCTACTTTTCCTTTGTTGTTTACATTTGCGTCAATCTCTTTTCTGCTTTTGGTGTATCGAAACTTGCACGTAAGTTGTGTTATCTGCATACAAAGGGTGTGTTAGTCTTTCTGCATTGGCTCATTTATTTCTGAAATAAATAGCCAAGGCATCAAGAAGGGAATCAATGTGAGAAGAGGAGGAGGCTGAGGACAATCTGTTGGCAATGGAGAAAATGAATGAGAGGTTTGCTTAATCAAGGTAGAATAATATTCCTCTTGACTATGAGGACTTGAGCTCTATAGAAACTATGGTGTTTTTTAAAGAGGGCTAGAGATGAAGGGGATTTAACTTTCCTCCAGGATCTTTCTGTTGCTCTGACATAAGAACATAAGATATGCCATACTGGGTCAGACCAAGGTCCATCAAGCCCAGTATCCTGTTTCCAACAGTGGCCAGTCTAGGTCATACATACCTACCAGTTTCCCCAAAAGACACAGGTTCCACAATGCTTGTATTGGGTCAAGCAGTGGTATCCTGAGTCCTTTTTTAATAATGGTTTATGGACCTTTACTCCAGGAACTTATCCAAACCTTTTTTAAACCCAGCTACACTAACAGCCTTTACTACATCCTCCGGTAACAAATTCCAGAGTTTGATAAAAGTTGAGTGAAAAAAATATTTTCTCTTATTTGCCTTGAATAGTTTACCCTGTAGCTTCATTGCATGCCCCATAGTCTTTCTATATTCTGATGACATAAACAATCGATCTACGTTTACCCGTTCCACTCCGTTCATTAATTTATAGACTTCTATCATATCTCCCCTCAGCCGTCTCTTTTCCAGGTTAAAGAGCCCTAACCTTTTTAGCCTTTCTTCATAGGCATATCCTTTCATCCCCTTTACCATTTTGGTGGCTCTTCTCTGAACCTTTTCTAATATTGCTATATCCTTTTTAAGATACGGCGACCAGAATTGCACACAACATTCAAGGTGTGGTCTCACCATGGAACGATATAGAGGCATTATAATATCTTTTGTTTTATTTTCCATTCCTTTCCTTATGATACGTAGCATTCTATTTGCTCTCTTGGTCGCCACTGCACACTGGGCCGAGGGTTTTAACATGTTATCCACAATGGCGCTAAATCTTTTTCCTGGGTAGTGGTTCCTAATGTGCAACCTTGCATCATGTAACCATAGTTTGGGTTGTTCTTTCCTAGGCAGAGGGAGGAGTAGCCTAGTGGTTGGGGCAAGGTACTTTAGGCCAGAAGGTCAGGGGTTCAAATCCCACTAGAGGACAGCAACCTTGGGCCAGAAGGACTGGGGTTTTTAGTCCCACAGATGATCCTTGTGATCTTGGGCAAGCCACTTAACCTTCCATTGCCCATGTTCCCTGTAAGTATTAGTGTATGTGTCTCATATCCCCGCATGTTAAACATATCCCCCAATTGTGTTGTGACCACTTTGATTGAAGGATAAGGCGGTATACAAAACTGTCTAAATAAATAAATAACTTTGCACTTGTCCACATTAAATTTTATCTGTCATTTTGTTGCCCAGTCTTCCAATTTATCAAGATCCTCTTGCAATGGATTGAGGAGGCGGAGCCTAGCGCGAAGGGGAATGGACGCATAGAGCGAGAGCTCCAGGGGACTGAAACTCAATCCTGTGCCTGCGCCGGCATTTGAAATCGTGTCTCCTCCGAATTTGCTGTGCAGAATCCGGAATATGGCAAATTCCAAACCAGTCCGCCTAGACTTTGCTGCGGGGCCCGGATCTGGTACCAAACGGACAAAAACGGAACCTCCGTCCCCGCAAAAGATGGCGGCTGGGCGTGAGCAACCGGAGGCGCTGCAGGAGTTGCTCCAAGAGATCCGGGCTGTGAAGGCCATAGTGACGGCGAATAGCACCTCGCTTCAGGGTATGCAAGAGGACATACTGCAATTAAAAGAGCAATTTGTGACCCTTACCATACGTCAGGATCAAGCGGAACAACGCTTACAAGTACATGAGGAACGGCTGAAGCTCTTGGAAAAGCACTCCCGTCAGATAGATCACTTGCAGAGGGAGATGGAGGACCTTAACAACCGCGCTAGGAGAAATAATGTCCGCGTAGTGGGAGTCCCCGAAGGAGCTGAGGGGCAGGATATATTTAGTTTTTTACCGAAGCTCATCGCTTCCACGTTGCAAATATCCTTTGACTCTCCTTTTGAAATGGAAAGTGCACACCTGGTCCCCGCGCAGGCCCTACCTCACAATAAGCGACCTCGGCCTATTATTTTCAAGGCCCTGCGACACCAGCATGCTATTAAAGTATTAGAGGCTGCCCGGACCCGATCTCCGGTAACTTTCGAGGGGCATCGGCTCATGTTTTTTCCTGATTTTGCTAAAATCACTGTGGAGAAGCGGAAGCGCTTCCTGGACTTACGCCCGCGCCTGCAGCGTTTACAGGCCCGCTTTGGTCTTCTTCAGCCTGCAAGGATGAGAGTGACTTTGCACAACGTTACCAAGACATTTGATGACCCGACTGCATTAGGCCTATACATAGAGGAGAAGGAAGCTGAGTTGATGAACTCTTAAATGTTTCTTGGGACTTTCTTTTTGCTATGCTATTTGTTTGAGGCTGCCGGAACGATTGAGCCTAGCGTGTGGGTTCTCTTTTCCTTGTTAACTCCCCGTCAATTCCAGACAGTAAGGCTTGATTGACTGGCGGTGGACTGGCCGGCGCAGGCCTTTACTGATATTCCTATTACCTCTGTTGTGTCTTCCTGCTTCAGTGTGGGCTCACCCGTTCAGAACGGAGGAGCCCCCCCCCTGGAATGTGTGGGCTGTAGCACTATTCGTAATAAGATAAGCGATGTTTTACTTATGTTACATGACAACCTTAATCATGGTAGCGGGTATCTGTCACAGCGACAGCTGTATGTATGGGGGAGGAGTCATGCTGCCCCAACAGCTAGGCACCTAAACGTGTTCTTGCTTCGCATATGGCATCTTTGCGCATTCATTCACTGAATGTTAATGGGGTGAATAACCCTATTAAACGCAAGAAAATTATCCTATATGGCAAGCAACTACAAAGTGATATCTTACTATTACAAGAGACACATTTGAATGCGAAGGAGTCCCTGAAATTGAGCATTCGTCCCTTCTCACTGATAGCGTTCTCTCCTGCACTGGGTAAGCACAATGGGGTGGCCATTTTGGCTCGTAAGTCGCTAATTTGCAGGTGACTCACACTCGAAGGGACGAGGAGGGTAGATGGGTTCAGGTCACTATTAAGGTGGGATCCTTAGAGTTCATGTTACTTAATATATATGCCCCCAACATAAAGTCAACCACTATATATACGCAGATGACATCATGCTCACTCAACCAATAAACACAAATAACCCCAACTACCAGAACTTACTAAACTGTATCAGTGAAGCAAATACCTGGCTACAAAATAATAACCTTAGCATCAACCTAAAAAAAACTGAAGCAATGTTCGTAACAAGAAAACTAGATACTACTCTCCCAGAAACAATAACAATTAACGATACAATAATCCCAATCAAAAAGGAAGTAAAATACCTAGGCATCATAATAGACCACACACTTAGTATGATCCCTCACATAAAACAAACCGTGAAAACCATATTCTATAAACTCAAAACCATTCAACACCTACGACCAATACTAGACACACATGACTTCAGATCTGTTATCAGCACACTCATCACTCCCCACTTTGACTATTGTAATAGTCTACTCATCGGCCTCCCTCTCACAAATATTAACTTACTCCAACGAGCTCAAAACATCTGTGCCCGAGTAACAGCAAAAGCCCGCCTCACTGACCACATAACTCCCATCCTCGCTGAACTACACTGGCTTCCCATAAATAGTAGAATATCATACAAAATACTCTTAACCACATTTAAACTTATCAACGACATATCACCTTCACATCTAACCACTCTACTACATGCTCCAAAAGAACATAGAACCCGCAGACAAAATGCAAACCCACTCACTAGACATAAAAAAATCAATTCGAAAAACAAAAAAAACCACAAGCTCAAGAGCATTCTCATATGCAGCCCCCACCATATGGAATAAACTCCCACTAAACCTCCGCAAAATAAAGGATCTTCAGACATTCCGGAAAGAACTAAAAACATATCTGTTTAAAGAACACTTCATAAACCTTAATGAACCCCCTCCATCCTCCTCACCACACCTACATAAAAATCCTCCCTAAACACAGATCAAAAAGCCTCAAACCTCAACACACATAAGAAAAACAACCCTTCGAAACCATGATTAATAATTGACTAATGTAAATATTTGACTGATGTAAATAGTTCAGCATATGTATAATTATATGCGCCATGTTATTGTTCATGAAAAGTTAATGTTATTGTTCATAAAAAAGTTAATTGTACATAATTTAAAGAAAACACTATGTTCTATGTAAAACAATGTTCATTATGTTAATTGTAAACTGTTCATTATGTTATTTGTAAACCGCCTTTGATCTTGGGAAAAAGCGGTATAGAAGAAAAGTATAAATAAAAAAAATAAATAAATAAATAAACAGGGACTGCCCTGATTTCTTCCGTAGTATAGCTGAGTTACCTTTCACAGCCTCGCATGTACCAATCGTCCTGGGGGGTGATTTTAACTTAGTCTTGGATGCGCTGGTAGACAGGCAGCCTCCCAGGGCTCTTGAGAGCGGCCGGGCCCAGGGGGTTCTTCATTCCCTAATTCGGGAAGCTGGGCTGGTGGATGTGTGGAGACTATTTCACCCTGATGGACAGGAATTTACTTTCTATTCAGCTCCCCACCAATCTTTTTCACGAATAGATTATCTATTGATCTCTAAGTCATTAATCCCATATTTCGCAGACGCTGATATTCTCTCCTCCAGTGTGTCAGATCATGCAGCTGTCGCGGTGATTCTAGAGGGAGTTGGGCCTAGCCCTGCTCGAGGCAATTGGAACTTTGATCGCGCCTGGTTGCAAAACGATGAGTTCCAGCGGCAGTTACGGGAAGCGATACTCAACTATTTTGATCTCAACCCCCCTCACTTGTCCTCAGGGTGGGCCAGATGGGAAGGGTTTAAAGCATTCATAAGGGCGGTGATCACTAGTTTCAGTATCGGACAAGCAAAACTCAATAGAAAGAGGTTAAGGGTGTTAGAGACGCAAATTAAGGCTGGCAAACGGGTATTGATCCGCCGCGCAGACCCTTGTGTGTTACTCCGCTTGCAACGTTTGCGCTTCCACTATAATCAGATTCTCGCCTCTGAGGCGGTCAAAAGCATACGTTCACAAGAGGGTCTCTATTATTGGGAAAGCAATAGAGCCAGCAAACTGCTGGCCAATCAGCTAAACGCCCGGAAAGAACGGGGGCAGATTGCTGCCCTTAAAGATCCCCAGCAGGGCACTGTACTGGGTACAGACTCCATGATCCTGGCGGCCTTTCGGGATTTTTATGAACATCTATACTCGTCAGAGGGCGATTGTACTTTGGAGGCTTTCACGCAGCTTTTGGAACGGGTCCAGAAACCAGAGGTAGATCTGAACGTATTGGCTCCCCTTGATCTCCCTATAACTTTGGAGGAACTGGGCGCAGCGATAGCTTCCCTCTCGGCTGGGAAGGCGGCGGGCCCAGATGGCCTCCCGGCTGAATTTTACAAAGTGTTTTGTGGTGATCTGGGCCCTTTCCTGCTACAATACTACCAAGCGCTATTGAAGGAATGTCCCCGAATTGGCTCCTTTGCGTCTGCCAGCATAGTGGTCATAGAGAAGCCCGGCCGAGACCCTCTAGAAGTAGGCAATTATCGGCCCATCTCTCTATTAAATGCGGATTATAAGATCTACGCCTCTATACTGGCGAACCGCCTGTCTTCTGTGCTTCCGCAATTGATCCATCCAGACCAATGTGGCTTTGTTAGTGGTAGGTCGACAGCGGATAACGCCCGACTCCTGTGTCATGTTCTGACAGAGGCCGCCTCCTTGGAGACGCCTGTGGTTGGCTTATCCCTGGATGCTGAGAAAGCGTTTGACCACCTCAAATGGTCCTTTTTGTTCCATGCTCTTCGATGGTTTGGACTTGGAGAGGGTTTCATTAAGCACATTAGCTTATTGTACGCTAATCCTCTGGCCCGTATATGTGTTAATAATACCCAATCTCAGGAGTTTCAGTTGCAAAGAGGGACGCGACAGGGCTGCCCCCTCTCCCCGATGCTATTCAATTTAGCTCTGGAACCTCTTGCCCTGTTAATTCGACAGAACTCTAGGATCCACGGGGTTCAAATCCGGGGTGTTGAGCTTAAATTATCGGCATATGCTGACGATTTGCTGCTTTTTACCACTCCGTCCTCTGTCCCTTCGGTTCTCACTCAGATTGATGATTATGCTGCTTTGTCTGGTTACAAGATTAACTGGACGAAGTTGGTGGCCTTCCCTCTCAATGCCCGGGTGCTTAAGGATGATGTTGCACAATTTCCATTTGTTTGGGAAGCGGGGGCGGTGAAATATCTGGGGGCCTACTACTGTTACCCTTTAGAGGAAACGGTCCGGTACAATGCGGACCGCCTTGTCTCTCTAGCTAAATCCTTGATGGCCAAATGGTCTCCTTTAACTCTATCATGGTGGGGCCGCCTAGAGTCTATTAAAATGACTATTGCCCCAAAACTTAACTATGTTCTCGAAATGCTGCCCATTTTGTTTCCGCCTCAAGTATACAAGCAGATTGAGACAATACTTACGCGATATCTGTGGCATGATAGGCCCCCGAGGATTGCACTAACCAAACTCAAGAATGTCAAGGGGGAGGGGGGGGTGAGTTTTCCTGATTTTCGATTATATCACAGGGCTTTTTTACTTAAACAGGGAGGCAGGTGGCGGGACGGGGAGACGGAGATCGTCCCTGTTTGGCTAGACGTGGAGCGGCGGATAGTGCAGCCGTTTCCTTTGGAACTCATCCAGGGCATGTTCTTCCCGCCTTCCCCCCGCTGGCCTTCTCTTTTGATAGACACTCAAAGGGCCTTCCAGGACCTGCTGGTGCAAACACCCCTGGCGGAGCGGTTTTCTCTGGATCTTCCGCTTTGGTATAACCCCTTGTTCAAAATCCAGAATAAACCATTTGCCTGGAGTCAATGGTATAGCAGACATATCTGGAAATTGGGTCAATTAGTTCGGGCTGGAGGGTGGCGGGACTTTGGGGAATTGCAGAGGGAATTCCATCTTCCGGGAACCCTTGTTTTCCAGTGGCTACAATTGAAACACTGTATTGAGACGGCGCTGGGAGGCAGAAGATTCTCCACGGAAGAGGGGACATTCCTGGGGGAACTTGCTCAGGCCTGGACTAAACCTGGCATAGCTTCCTCTCTGTATAAACTCCTGGTGCGGCAGGGCTCCATGGGCCATCAGAGGATCCAGAGCCCTTGGGAGTATGAATCGGGAGTTATTCTCTCTGCGCAGCAGTGGTCCGATTTCTGGACCAGACAGATCCGTGTTACTAGAACGGCCTCCATTACACAGTCCCTGTTTTTTTTTGCCCACAGAGCTTTTGTAACTCCGGTAAAGGTGACCAAGTGGGACACCTCGGTCAATAATTCTTGTTGGTTATGCAAGGCAGCAATAGGTACCTTGCGGCATATGATGTTCGACTGCCCTCTCCTTTCTTTATATTGGGACCAGGTGTGGGATTGCATCCAGGACATTCTTTGTTTTAAAGTCCCTCTCTCCTGGGAGATCCTGGTCTTCCGGTCTGGAGCCGGGATTCCATTGCGGCGGCATGACTCCTTCCTATTAGATTTTCTTTTGGGAATTGCCATTGGTTGCAGAGTACGTAATTGGAAAGTGCTCACTGACCTCCAGTATCAGGTCTGGTGGAATTGTGTATGTCTGTACAGTAAGTTCGAAATGATGCCTCGTAAAGGCGCCAAGCATGGGCCTGGCTATTGGAGGAAGTGGCAATCTCTACTCCAGTATTGTAATGTAGCTCGCTGTTCACATGATGATTTTCCTTTTACGTCTTAGTTCGCTTAAACTTACATGTGTACCCCCGATTGCTGTCCTATGCTTATTTTTTTTCTTGTTGACATGGGGGTGGAGGCGCTACAGCTTATGTATGTAGAGGAGGGGAGGGGTGGAAAGGGTGGGGTGGAAGATGTTTATGTTGGTTTGTTGTTGTTGTTTGTTTGTGTAAAAAGTTAAATAAAAATTAAAAAAAAAAAAAAAGATCCTCTTGCAATGTTCCACAATCCTCATGGGTTTTAACAACTTTAAATAGTTTTGTGTCATCTGCAAATTTGATAACCTCACTCGTTATTCCCTTTTCCAGGTCATTTATGATTATGTCAAAAAGCAGCAGACCCAGCAGAGATCCCTGGGGTACACCACTATTCTCCTTTCTCCATTGGGAAAATTGGCCATTTAGTCCTACCCTCTGCTTTCTATCTTTTAACCAGTTCCTGATCCACAATAGTACACTGCCTCCTATCCCATGACTCTTTATTTTTGCCAAAAGTCTCTTATGAAGGACCTTGTCAAAGGCTTTCTGAAAGTACAAATACACTATATCAACTGACTTGCCTTTTTCTACCTGTTTATTCACACCTTCAAAAAAACATAGCAGATTAGTAAGACAAGATTTTCCTTGTCTAAAGCCATGTTGGCTGTCTCCCATTAAGCCATGACTATCTACATGTTCAGTAATTTTGTTCTTTATGATGGTTTCTACCATTTTTCCCAGTACTGACGTCAGACTCACCGGTCTGTAGTTTCCCGGATCACCCCTGGAACCCTTTTTAAAAATTGTCATTATGTTGGCCATCCTCCAATTTTCAGGTATTACAGACAATTTTAATGATAGTTCACAGATTACTAATAGTAGTTCTGCAATCTCATATTTCAGTTCTTTCAACACCCTTGGATGTATACCATCTGGTCCAGGTGATTTGCTACTCTTCAGTTTATCAAATAGTTGTAATACATCTTCCTGATGTATCGATATTTCCTTCAATTCTTTAAATACCACTTCAGTCCGCACCTTTAAATACCACTTCAGTCATGGGTAATATCCCTACATCTTCCTCAATAAACACCGAAGCAAAGAATTTATTCAGTCTCTCCTCTCTCGCCTTGTCACCTCTTAGTGCCTCTTTAACCCATCTATCATCTAATGGACCAACTGACTCTCTCACAGGTTTTTTGCTATGAATGTACTTGAAAAAGTCTTTGTTACGCGTTTTTGCTTCCGCAACAAGTTTCTTCTCGACCTGCTTCTCGAGATGGCACAGGACTGAGTGGTATCAGGGAAACAATTTCTTCTGGTGGAGATTATAGCGCATTTTAGGTGCAAGAATATTGAACCATGCTAATAAGATAGAGGACCAGAGATCAGTTTGCCTATCTATTGGAAGGGCAAGGAAAACAGATAGCAAGAGAGTCAGCTGTAGGAAAACAAGAAAGTGCTGTTGAAATGGCAGGATGATGGTATTGTGCTGAACGTGAATCTGGATTAAAGGAGGATGGCAAGGTTTTTGAAGGAGGAATTGAAAAACAATAAGACAGTGATCTGACCAAGAAAGCTGACAAGAAGGTATTTGAATGGGATAGAAAGAGGCCCCTGATTGGGTAATAATAAAATCCAAAGTGTGGCCAGCAGAATGGGTATGGCAGGAAACATGTTGCACAAAACCATGGTCAGACAGAAATTGGGTAAAGGATTTATCATATGATCTGACAGGTGCATCACAATGGATATTAAAGTCTCTGAGGATAATAAGTTGAGGGTAAAGGTTGGACGAACTCAGAATGGCTTGAAGAATAGAATCCCACATCTTGGCCTGAAGGGGGGGGGGGGGACAGTATAGGATGAACAGTATAGGATGAACAGCCCTTATCTTAACCAGTAAGAATTCTGGACCAGCTAGTGGACATTCGAAGAGTTCAAAGAAAGGGATAGAATTCCTGTAAATAAGGGCCACCTCCCCCTTTCGAGAAAGTCATGGGGTGGGAAAAGGCTGAATAGCCTGGGGGTGGCAAAGTTGAAATTAGGAATTTTCCCCTTCCAGGAGCCATGTTTCTGTGAGACAGAGAAGATCAAGACTGATGTCATTAACTAAATCAGAGATTAGAGTTGATTTGAATTTAAGGGATCTATAATTAAAGTGTGCAGCTTTTAAACTCTGCTCAAAACTAACAGACAAAGGAGAGCAGTTGGACATGGAACCAAATAAAGTAACAGAGGAAGCGTGGAAGACACCAGTTGCTTCCAGTGAGGTATAGAACGGGCAGACCAAGTGACGGGAATAGCATTTTTCACAAGGTCAAAGAAGGGGGGCATGGTTTGAGGGAGCACAGTCTGTGGATGCCAGCAAAGATAAGGCAGACTAAAATAGGAACAGAAAGAGATGAGAAGTATAAGTTTCAGATGTGGCATCACTGTCACCCCCAGAGTTGCCCAAGGAGAAGGACCTGCACAAATGCACCATGACACAAATGCTGCAGGAAGGTGCTGTTTTAATCCAGGCAGCTTGACGCCACCTTGTGGCATTAGGGTTACATAGATGGGGCTTTGACACGACATTTCAGGGTGCCGGGAACCAAGCAAAACTTCCCAAATGTGAAAAGAAAGAGCAGACACTAAAAACAGCTCTAACACACAGTTACTAGATTGACCACTGTTGGAAACAGGATACTGGGCTTGATGGACCTTGGTCTGATCCAGTATGGCATATATGATCTTAGAGCACCACTATTCTATTCCCTGCTCTGGTGTCAACGGTCACGTACTTGTTGAAAATCAGGAGTGGCATGTGATTTTGTGATATCATTACTGGTACATGCCACTCCCAATGTTTCAATACTGCTAGTCAGTGCATTTTTTATCCAATTTCAACTGCTCGCTTCCAATAGTACCACACACCTGAATTCAGTCACCATAACCAACAAATACAGCTCCATCAGCCTGATTTACAGTTCCCCATCTTCTTCCCCTGCTGACCTGTCAACCATAATAGACCTCACCTGCAACCCCAAGAACCCACACATACCAAACTGGGTAATGGGTGACTTTAACTTGTCAGCTCTCCAAAGCACCCACTCCAAAGCCTTCCTCGAAGCACTCAACGAGTTGGGTTATGAACAGATAATCGATGCCCCTACCCACTCAAAAGGAAATAAACTGGACCTTGTCTTCATTCCATGACCAGCCATAAGCCCAAACTACAACCTCGACCTATCTATCACTCCAGTCCCATGGTCCTACCACAGCCTAATTAAATTTCAGATGTCCATGCATCAAGATCACAACATTCCTCGTAAGGAACGCGATACTTCCTCAGCACCCACAGGATGATTCTGGCTCTTCAACAAAGAGGAGATCATTGACAAAGTCCTACCAAACCTCAGCTTGCCATCTCCCAACCTCGACTCGATGATATCCACCTGGAACAACAGCCTTAGCTCCTTCGCACATCTGCCTCAAATAAGATACCAAGAAGAAGAAAATCAGCACGATGGTACTCCTCAGAAATATGGGCTTCTCTACTCCTCCTCAGTAAGCTTGAAAGATGATGGTGATGCTCACGGTCCTCAGACGACCAGGCAGCATACACCTCCCACTTAAAAGTACACCACGAAGCAGTCTCCAAGAAAATGAAAGAATACCACGCCGAACTCCTGTTACGCTCCCTAAACAAACCTCATGACCTCTTCAATATTGTAAAGACCCTGACGAAAGAACCTTCTCCCACCCAACCAAGCTTGCTACACCCTCAGGAATTCACTGACTACCTA
Source organism: Ichthyophis bannanicus (assembly GCA_033557465.1). NCBI lineage: Eukaryota > Metazoa > Chordata > Amphibia > Gymnophiona > Ichthyophiidae > Ichthyophis > Ichthyophis bannanicus. Next base: position 494,863,414 of record CM066035.1, read on the forward strand.
CAGGCCAAAGCCAGCCAAACCAACATCACCACTAACTCCATACCAGGTCACAAACCATGCCATCTAACGCCTCTGACCTCCTTCACGCCCCCTTCCAAGAGATGCATCGAGGACATCATCATATCCATCAACACCACCACAGCTCCCAACAACCCTTGCCCAGCATTCTGGATAAGGTCGCTGCAAGCAGAACTCAGCCCAATCCTATCCAAGATTATGGAACTGTCCTTCTCAACAGGGACATCAACAAACATCCATCCGGCCCCTTCTAAAGAACAACAAGCTGAACCCCCAGAAGGTGGAATCCTATCGACCAATCTCCAGCATCCCCCTGCTGGCCAAGATAATCGAGAAGGTCATTCAACGTCAAATCCAGCACCACATCGAGACCACTGCTCCCTTTGACACATGTCAGCATGGCTTTAGAGAATTGCATGGCGTCGAGACACTCCTCACCACTCTAATCAGTACTTTAATCACAGGGATTGATAACATCAGACAAGGATATGCTCTAATCTTCATGGACATTGCCTCTGCGTTCGACTCAGTCAACCACGAACTTCTCCTTGCACGTCTTCAAGAGAAGGGAATCCATGGTTCAGCCTTGAGTTGGTGCAAGTCTTACTTATCGGACAGATGGCAACAGGTACAATCTGACTCTAAGACCTCTAAGCCTTTTCAACAAAAGCAAGGTGTTGCCCAAGGCTCCTCACTCTTGGCCCTCCTTTTCAACATATGCATGCAGCCCATCTGCTCAATATTTCCGGCCTGGTGTATGCCGATGATGTACTGCTTTTCACACCATTCTCTATTGACCAGCCTGACTCCTCGCCTCTAACAAAATGTTTTGATGCTGTCACTGACTCCACACGCAAAGCCTCAGAAACAATTTCAACAAGACAGATGTCCTATTCATCACCAGAAATCAGTCCTTCATCCCTCCTGCTTCGGTAAAGGTGAGAGACGCGGAGCTCCCGAGCAGGCCCACCATCCACTACTTGGGTATCACCCTAGAGCAGCAGCTCGACATGAAAGCACATAGAAGCAACACCATCATAGCAATCTATCACAAGATACGCACGATTCAGCACCTACGACCCCTACTGGAACCTGACGATTTCCGGACGATCTTTCAAGCACTTGTAACCCCCCACTTCAACTATGCCAATGCCATCCTGCACGATCTTCCAAAGAGCACACTGAACTCACTACAACTAGCAATGAACACGGCAGCCCGTATCCTGCACAGAGCCTCCAGAAGAGACCACATAACCCCAATCTTGCAACACCTCCACTGGCTTCCGATCCACTGCAGGCTCACTTTCAAAGTACTACTGTTGACATTCAAAGCCGTTAACAAACTGTCCTCCATCTGCCTCACGGACCTTGTCCACCCCACTCTTCTGAACAGATCCAGAAGTTCATTCGCTGCTAACACACTCGCAATCACCAATGCAATAACAAAATGCTCCCTTGCAACAAAGAAGAGAGCATTTATGTTCAACACACCTACACTCTGGAATGCCCTTCCAACCACTATCCAAGCTATTACTGACCTAGCGCAATTCAGAAAGGCACTAAAGCACCATCTTTTCCTGCAACATTACTCCCATACCGGTGACATAACACAACCCAGCACACCTTTCCACCCATCATGACGACACCACCACCTCACACACGTAATGTTGATGTAACCATATCCACCAAACGATATCTTAGTTGTAAGATCGTGTCATGTTGACACAAACAGTTTCACAACATAATTGCTAAGTTTGTATATAGTTACCCCTGTTAAAACCCAACGAGCAGCGGGAGGGGCCTCCGGAGCAGCGCTACCCAATCGGGGAAGCCTCCAGCAGTCTTTAAAAGCTTCGCGCCATCGGGCGCAGGCCCCTTAACCCCCGCCACTACCAGCAACTCTCCCCTTACCTGGGGATCGAGCAACGAGCAGCGGGAGGGGCCTCCAGAGCAGCGCTACCCAATCGGGGAAGCCTCCAGCAGTCTTTAAAAGCTTGGCGCCATCGGGCGCAGGCCCCTTAACCCCCGCCACTACCAGCAACTCTCCCCTTACCTGGGGATCGAGCAACGAGCAGCGGGAGGGGCCTCCGGAGCAGCGCTACCCAATCGGGGAAGCCTCCAGCAGTCTTTAAAAGCTTCGCGCCATCGGGCGCGCCCGCGCCTGAGGGCCCTTTGGCGTGGCCCTTAGGAGTGGCACGACAGGAGTTCAAAGCAACAACTCTGAACGTATACACACTGAAAAAACTAAAGTCAAGGCAACCACCTAGATTAAGCTCCCCTGGCGCTGAGCTCTCTCTTCTCCAGGTAATTACACCTCTGCCGAACACCACGCGACAGCAACAAACCACCCCGTCTAACCCACAGGACCGCTCCTTCCTGCATCACCAGGCAACACCCTGTGGAAACCAGGTTTGATAAGCACTATCAACCTTACTATTCCTTCACAAAACATGACTATCTGAATTAATTTCCTGAATAATATTGTCACACAAGTTTATTTGCTCACTACACTGGCTAATTGATGAATGTTTGTGGGTAGAGACGTCTAACAGTATTTGCTACATTGTCTCCATTGCCCAATCTCTTACAGTTTACATTGTCTCCGCTGCATATACATTGCTACATCTCAAAAATTTGTTACATTGCTTCTAACACATATCTAATGCTCCAAAGTGAAAAATGAAACATTGTGTCTACATACTTACCAGCTGACTACAGTCTTATACCACTCCAAAAAGGTAGCTATAAGAGGCTCTCTTTCTCCCACACCTTAACAACCTGAAACCATACCAATTGTCTCATATTTTCCTTGTCTCATTTTGTCTCATATTATCATATAGTCTCACATTGTCTCATATTGTCTCATATTGTCTCATATTTTCCACCCTTGTACCGGAACAGATAGACCCAAAATGAAGCACATAATCCTCACTCTAATGAGCCTTTACCTTCTACTTACTATCTTGCCATCCAGCTCTCTGGCACTAACAGCACAAAACCCCATCCCGACGCTCCGGACTAGTGGAAGAAAATGCTCTGATGACATCAACAACTCCTATCATGGAGCGAGCTATCCACGCCGCCCCCGTCTAGTCTATATCCCCCTACAAAATAACTCTAAACCAAAGCAAAATAAACCCCTACATACTAACAGCCTGAAGTGCGCTCTCATTAACGCTCGATCACTTCGCAAAAAATGGCCAGCAATCACTGAAAAAATAATTCATCTTAATCTAGATGTCATCATGATAACTGAGACCTGGCTCTCACCGGAAGATAATACCATCCTCAATCAACTTCTCCCACCCAACTTCGTAACCTTCACAAGCCACAGACAAAACAAAAAGGGCGGAGGAGTTGCCATCATCACCAGAGCTGACCTTCAATTCAAAATGGTAGAAGCCAGCAATACCAATACCCTTGAAACATTATCGATTTCCAACCACGTTTGCTCCATAAACCTTATTTATAGAGCGCCCTCCACTGATCCAGACAATCTCTCCAATATCATAAACATAGCAACAAATACCCATGTTCCACACAGACCAAGCTGGATACTAGGTGATTTTAACCTTCCATCCCTACAGGTCAATCAGGCTGCCGCCTTCACAGAAGCCCTAGATACCCTAGGATACACTCAATTGGTTCATGAACCTATACACACAAAGGGCAACATTCTTGATCTGATATTCGCCCCACAAGTGGTGCTTCAACAAGTACAAAACATCAAGTTATCACTAACAGCAGTTCCATGGTCGGATCATAAGCTCATTTCATTCCAAATTCCGACCCCTACCAGGTCTCAAAGGTCCATCACGAACGAACAAACAATCACAACCTCAAATGCCAGAAGTTTTCACCCGTTTAACAAAGAACGCATCCTGGATGAAATAAACCCTCTCCTTGACAATACCCCACAAGACCTGGATGTCCTAATTTCCACATGGAACAGCAAGCTCAGTGCAATCGCAATCCGCCCTCCCATGACTAAAGCCTCAAAGAAAAGACCTTCCGCACCTTGGTTCACACCTGACTTAAAGGCATCTTTAACTCTCCTACGAAGATCGGAAAAACGCTGGAGGAAATCACGGACCAGCAGCGATCAAGCAGCATACATCCAACTCTTACACACTCATCGTAGGGCTGTAACAGACAAAATGAAACTACATCACACCAACACTCTGAAACGCTCATTAAACAAGCCGCACGACCTCTTTAACCTGGTCAAATCTCTTGCCAGAGAACCGACCCCTGAGCGCACAGAATCTATACACCCTCAGGATTATGCCAACTTTATGCAATCAAAGCTATGCAGAACCGACAAGATGGTGATACCGGACCCCCCTTATGCTCAAGCATGCGCAACGTATCTATCCACCTTTACCACTCCATCTAAGATAATTATTGAAGACACCATTGCTACCCTAAATACCTCTACTTCATATTCAGATCCATGTCCAGCATTCTGGATAAAAGATCTGCGATCTGACCTTGCCCCAATATTAGCCAAAATGATGCGACTATCATTTAGCACCGGATCATTCCCATCCATGCTCAAACAGACCTCTGTTAGACCGCTGCTTAAGGACACCAAATTAGACCCTCTAAAGGTCGAGTCTTACAGACCCATATCCAGTATCCCGATGCTCTCTAAAATCATTGAAAAAATAGTATACAGGCAGCTACAAGATCATGTGGACACCTATGCACCTCTAGATCCATCACAACACGGGTTCAGAGAGTCACATGGAGTGGAAACACTACTTACCACTCTCTTCAACACCATAATCTCAGGCATTGACAACTCACGTACAGGTTTCGCACTTATCTTTTTAGATATTGCGGCAGCCTTCGACTCTGTCTGCCACGAGATCCTCCTGATTCGGCTAAAAGAGAAAGGCATCACTGAAACAGCACTGGAGTGGTGCAGATCTTACCTGTCTGGAAGATGGCAACACGTACGAACAAATGGAACCACATCTGAGCCATTCCTACAAAGTCAAGGAGTCCCTCAAGGATCCTCCCTATCGTCTCTTATGTTTAACATTTATATCCAACCCATATGTAACATCATTAGACACTTTAATGTGAGTTGCATGATTTACGCCGACGATGTCCTACTTTACCTGCCAATATCCCTGGATTGCCCAGACCTCACCCCAATAACTAAGTGTTTCAATGCAGTATCCGAATGGCTCCTCTCTCAAAATCTGCGCATCCAACATAAGAAAACAGAGGTCTTATTTATCTCTAGAAATCTTGAGTTTATTCCACCTAACCACTTAGAAGTCGACAACGCCAAGCTGCAGGTAAAATCAGCCATACGATACCTCGGAGTCACACTGGATCAGAACCTCGACATGAAGCAGCACATAGCAAAAACAGTAAGAGCGATCTACTTCAAGATCAGATCCCTCAGACACATACGCCCTCTACTCGAGCTGAATGACTTCCGTACCATCTACCAAGCCCTCATCATCCCTCATTTTGATTATGCAAACGCCATCCTACAAGGTCTCCCTAAAGCAACCTTACATCCCTTACAACTCGCCATGAACAGCGCTGCGCGAATCCTTTTAGGAGCACCAAGGAAAGAGCACATCACACCCCTCCTGATGCAGCTGCACTGGCTCCCCATCCAAGCCAGGATTAACTTCAAGATCTTAGTGATGACATTCAAGGCCATCAATGGGTTATCCTCCTCTTCAATATGTGACCTCATACAACAACCCATGCCCAACAGGATAAGAAGAACGGCTGCAACCAACATGCTAGCAATACCAAAAGCTATGACAAGATGCGCCATATCAACTTCAAATAGAGCCTACAGCCTGAGCGCCCCAAGCCTCTGGAACTCCTTACCACCACACATCAGAGCTATCCCCAATTTGAGCCAGTTCAGGAAGGCCTTAAAAACACCTCCTCTTTATTAAATACCTCACAGCCTCCCTCGAACCCCAGCCTCCAGGTACGAACAACACACAATGAACTCATCTCACTTATAGACAGTTACCAATTTCAGTATCCCTTTTGTGTACATAGTTTACCAATTTCAGTAGTCCATTTATGTACATAGTTTCCCCCGTTATCCAAGTTGATTGCTCCTGTTCATTGTAATGACCTGACTCTTGTTCATTGTCGGATTCTGTTTCGTTTTATGTAAACCGCGCTGATCGTAAATAGTGCGGTATATAAGAAATGTAAAATAAATAAATAAATAAATAAAATAAATAAATAAGTTGTAATACCTGTTCATTGTAAAGTTTCAATGTATATTTCAGCCTGCATTGTACGCATTAATGTTACTTGTAAACCGCACTGATTCAAAAGAGTGCGGTATAGAAAAGATTTAAATAAATAAAATTTCCCTTGAAAAAAAGGTGCTGGTATTCATATGCAGGGCTCTGTCATTAATACATGAGGACCATGGGTCAGTCTTAACAGGCAATAAAAAAGGTGCCGGGACTCCGTACCACTGGGTACCCTCTGAAAAAAAGCCCTGCTGTTCTGTTATCTGAATGTTCTACTGTATTGTCTTTTATGGTGCATCATTTGTATTGTGCTGACACTGTAAGTTTTCTATGTTATCTGAATGTTCTACCATGCTATCCATTAAGATATAATCATTTGTATTCTGCAGAAATGGTATTATATTTCTGTTATATGAATTTTCTACTGTGCCATTTTAAGAGGAATATTACTGACATTGTATCATATTGCTGCTATTACTAGGATTTAATTTGCCTAACTCCAAGTTTATCTCATTGTTTTGATTGCCTACCATGCTAATGTAATGATTTTGCTCTAGTTATGCTGCTACTACAATGTAAGCCGTCTATGTCAAGCAATACCTATCGTACACCATCTTACATGAATCTCTTCATAAAGATGGCTAATAAAGCCTAAGAGACAAATAAATAAGACAAGTGGGAACTTGGGTACTGGTTCACAAAACAGCACAGACTCAGGTATTTGGTAGGTGGGAATTTAGGGCTTGGGTGGAGGAATTTTGGAAACTGAGTTTGAGAAGGTATTTAGGGATTATGAGGACAGTGGTGATTAAGTAATTAGGTGGAGTGTAAGAATATGGGTGGGCTAGAGGGGCTGTGAGGTGTTACCCAGGCTGAAGAAAGGTGGGGAAGGATTAGAGTCAGTAGAAAGGGACAGGAGGATGTAGAAGGAATCATAAAGAGGAATGGGATGGGTCTTTGAAGAGGATGAGAGAGGATAGAAATGGAGATGATATAAGAGGTAATGGAAGGCTGGTTAGGGGGTAGGAAACAGAATAAAAGACAAGAGGGAAGGTGGTGAGATGAGTGACAGGGAAGGAACCAGTAATGGCAGAGAAAAAGTCAACATACTACTGATAACATCTCAAGATTTTCCAGGAAGATAACAAACTGATATCTGTCTCCACTAGCTTCTCAGATTCCAGATTGTTTATCAAACTTGGAAGACCATGTAAATCTTTCAAATTTTTCTCTCTCAAATATTTTAGACAGATTGGCTCCATTAACAGAATACTTTACAAAGGACTTTGTTTACAATAAACAGCAGATAAGATAAGCGGAGAGAAAAAAGCATTAAGTAAAAATTGGTTCTAACCTTTCCATTTGCAAAGCACATCATAGAAACATAGAAATATAATGACAGAAAAAGACTACATGGCCTATCTAGTCTGTCCTTCCATATCAACAACTACAACAGTCCCCTTTTTTCCTTTAGAGATCCTTTGGGTTTGTCCCATGCTTTTTTGAAAGTGTTACTGTCCTCATCTTTACCACCTCCACTGGGAGACTATTTCATGAATCCACCACTCTTTCCATAAAGAAATATTTCTGCATATCACTCCTGAATCTATCCCGCTTCACCCACATCCCATGTCCCCTCATAGAAGAACTTGCTTTCAATTGAATGAGGCTCTCTCCCTGAACATTTGTGCCATGGAGGTATTTAAACATCTCAATCATATCACCTCTATCCCGCCTTTCCTCTAAGGTGTACATATCAAAATCCTTAAGTCTGTCCTCATATGCTTTATAATGAAGACCACTAGCCATTTTAGAAGCCACCCTCTGCATCGACTCCATCCTGTTCACATCCATTTGAAGGTGCGGTCTCCAGAATTGCACACTATACTCCAAATGAGGTCACACCAGAGACTTATACAGAGGCATTATCACCTCCTTTTTTCTGCTAGCCATTCCTCTCCATATGCACCCAAGCATTCTTCTAGCTTTTGCCGTTGCCCTTTCTACCTGTTTAGCTACTTTAAGATCGTCAGACACAACCATGCCTAGGTCCCGCTCTTCTTTAGTGGACAAAAGTACTTCACCCCCTATACTATATTGCTCCCTTGGATTGCTGCAGCCCAAATGCATGATCTTACATTTTTTAAAATTAAATCCCAGCTGCCAAATTCTAGACCATTCCTCAAGCTTAGCTAGATCCCTCCTCATGTTATATACACCTTCCTGGGTGTCTACTCTATTGTAGATTTTGCTATCATCTGCAAAGAGGCAAACCTTATCCGACAGCCCTTCAGCTATATCACTAACAAAGATGTTAAAAAGAATAGGACCAAGGACAGATCTCTGGGGCACACCACTGGTAACATCCTTCTCCTCAGAGTGAGCTCCATTTACCTGTACTCTTTGTCGCCTCCCACCCAACCAATTTCTAATCTAAGCAGTAAATTTAGGGTCCATCCCTAGGGTGCTCAGTTTGTTTATAAGTCGCCTGTGAGGAACAGTGTCAAAAGCTTTACTGAAATCTAAATACACCACATCTAGGGCTCTCCCTCAGTCCAACTCCCTGGTCACCCAGTCAAAGAAATCAATCAGATTTGTCTGACAAGACCTGCCTCTGGTGAATCCATGCTGCCTCGGATCCTGTAATCCCCTGGACTCCAGAAACCTCACTATTTTCTCTTTCAGCAGCGTTTCCAATAATTTACTCGCCACCGAAGTTAAACTATCTGGCCTGTAGTTTTCAACCACATCCTTACTTCCGCTTTTGTGTAAAGGCACCACATGAGCCTCTCTCCAGTCCTTTGGCACCACTCCCGACTCCAACGAGGCATTGAAAAGGTCAGTCAGTGAGGCTGCTAGAATGTCCCCAAGTTCCCTCAGTATTCTAGGGTGTATCCCATCCGGTCCCATTGCTTTGTCTACTTTAAGTTGAGCTAGTTTCTCACAAACACATTCTTCTGAAAATTGTTCAAGATGTCCCTCGCTTCTGTTCCTGTTTGTGGTTGTTTTCTGAGGTCCTGTTCCTGGTTCTTCATCTGTGCAGTCCATCAAGCTAAAAATAGTTATTTCTCAAACATCTTACAGTGAAGTGAGAACCACCCTAGATCCTTGGTTAGGATAGTGGCTAACTTAACTCAGGAAACTATGGCCAGCAGAAGAATCTAATCACAGTTCTTTCTCCAGATCTCTTTGCATCATATTTTGAAGATAAAATTAAGGCTATTCATGGGTTAATTCAATTGGTCTCATTACAGGGTAAACTAGGGACACGAGGAACCCGATTCACAGAAGGGGACATCCGGTCTGTCTGGACATCCCTGATGAAGACGGGGTTGTGTGGAACCGATTCTGGTCTTCGGGAACAAAATGTTGCCATGTTAGCCAGAATCGGTTCCGAGGACAGTCTGGAGTTCCCCTTCCACCTGTGGGGACATCCTCCCCGCAGGGGCCCCCGACATCCATGGCTCCAGCCCCCCAGTTCCCCACCACCCAACCCACAGCTGGTCTGCCGTGGCCTGCATCGGGCGGTGGGGACCACCCTGCACCCAGCCCCAGCCCCAGGGAGGGGATCCTCGGGCCCAATCAGGCCAAAGGTGCTGCTTATACTACCTTTGAGATGGTATATGCAGCACATCCCCATGGGCCCTGCAGCACATACAGGTCCATGACTTGAATCGCCCCATACATGCTGTCGGGCTGACACACCCCATCTCCGCCCCATTCCCACCCTCTCCCCCCTTCCCCCCATCCTGATGCATAGGACATACAGGGAGAGCCAGAAGGGGAAACTGGCACGGACAGCTTGCTGGGCTGCACGTCCCAGCGGGACAATCCACATTCGTGAATGACCTCCATAGCCCTCAGCTAGATGAAACCTAATAGTATGGATCACCTGAATAACCTAAACAGTAATCTTCCCCAATCTTGGATTTCAGAACGTTTCATCAAATAAATATGATGCAAATAAAATGTGTGCCTTCGAGTCAGTGTTGACTCCTGGTGACTCAGAAGCCCCTCGGCTTTCTTGGCGGTATAAGGTTATGCAAATTTTGAATTCAGGAACAGTATCCAGGATCTGCTCCCAGCCAATCTGGCAAAAAAATCTTCAGATCCAACTGGTACCTTACATATGCACTATGATGAATGCAGCTTTAATAAATGGCAATGTCCCAAAATACTGAAATGAGGAAAGAATTAAACCACATCTGAAAAAGTTAAATGTATCTAAAATTGTTGATAAAAGAATTATTTTACAACTCATAGACTACTTAGACAAAGTAAATGTCCTCCATCCTCAATAATCAGACTTTCAGACACTACAAGCATTGAAACCTTGTCTTTTGCATTTATTAATGAGATACAGTTGTGATTATTGGCACTCTTGCATTTTAGGTATCTTCTGTACAATTTCTTGAGAAATAATTGGAAAAATTCCAACTGTATGTCATCATAATATTTTAATAGTATGTTCAAAGCTATATAAAAAGATGTCTGTGCAACTTAGATGTAGTAATTTCTGAGAAAAAACAAAAACAAAATATGACCTGGACAGGATTAATGGCACCCTTCACTAATATCTTGTTGCACAACCTTTTCAGTGATAACAGCCTCCATACGTTTCTTGTAACCATCTATAAGTTTCGTATATCTGTCTGCTGGTAGTTTCTTCTACTCTTCAACTGCAATTTGTTCCCTCTCAGGAATGTTTCCAGAATGCCTTTTACCAATGGCAGATTTCAGCTCTTTCCAAAGGTTCTTGATTAGACTGAGATCAGGACTCATTGCGGGCCTTTGCTGTTTTACTTTCTATCTGTTCCTTTTAAACCATTCTTTTGTACCTTCAGATGTATGTTTTGGGTCATTGTCCTGCTGGAGGACCTATGACCTTTAATCCAGACCTAGCTTTCTGACACTAGGTAGCACATTTCACTTCAAAATACCTTGGTAGTCCTCTGACTTCATTATTCCTTTAATACGTTCCAGGCCTCCAGTTCCTGAGTCAGCAAAACTGTTCCACAACATTGTAAAACCTCCACCATATTTAACTGTGGGAAGAGTATTTTTTCCCTTATGACATCACAGACTTCCGCAAGAACCTTAAAACTCTGCTCTTTACAGAAACTTATGAGCAGATAGATAATAGTACCCACTCGAGCGGTATTGCAGCTACCCCTATAGGTGACCCCCGCCTATGGTACAACTCAAAACCCAATCAGCCCAACTAGACTCACGAGAACTGTAGACACAGGAATCCCAAGGTCTTGAAGGTCTTTGGAGATGGCCTTGTACCCCTTTGGCATTTGATGTTTGGTGATAATGGATTTATGACCGTCTCAGGCAGCTCTCTTGTCTTCACCATTGTGAAAATGGAACAGTGAGTGATGTGGCCACTTTAAACATTAGAGCCATCGTTCATTTGTTGATTCAAGCCATATGAGTACTAAAAATGGATCACAGGTGCGTTTAATTTTACTACAATGGAAATGTAGTTCTTCTGTCCAAACTGATTTGAATTGTTTATAAGGCTCCAGCTGTAAAGTGCAGAAAAAACACAGCCACGTCAAAGATTTCTTCAAACAGTCATCTTGGTCTTCTTGCAGAGAATTCCCTCTCTCTTCTGTTTGGTTTTGTTTATAAGGATGGTGACAATAATCATGCCCTGGCAATGTCCCAGTTTTTATACTATTTCCTACTTGGTCCTTTATTTAATTGGTCTTGTTTTATTTGATTCTTTATGTATCACTTATGTGTGCATATATAGTCCAAAGCCATTTCACTGGTCACTTCTTTTTAGGAGGTATTGGACATTAAGGGGTTGAACTGCAAGGGTGCCAATAATGTTGATCACAACTGTATTTCTTAATTTTGACTCTGGAAAGGCTGCCTTATCGGCTTCCCTGCATATGAACTCTGTATTTTGATCTAGTTGATCATGGCTTTATGCTTTCCAGTCTATTGCTTTCAGCATAAACATTAAAGAATATAGAAACATAGAAACATGATAGCAGTTAAGAACCATACAATCTATCAAATCTGCCCTTCCATACTGAATATTAAGCTCTAAAGTCCCTTTTTTCCTTGTTTGTCCCATGCTTTCTTGAATTCATATACAGTTTCTTTTGCTACTACCTCCACTGGGGGACTATTCCATGCATCTACCACTCTTTTCATAAAGAAATATTTTTGCAAAATACTCCTGATTCTCTCTCCTTTCACCTTCATCCTATGCCTCGTCTATTTTTTTAATTGAAGGAGGCTCTCCTCCTATACATTTATGCCACGGAGATATTTAAACATCTCTATCATATCTCCTCTCTCCCATCCATCTTCCAAAGTATACATATTGAGATCTTTAAGTTTGTCCCCATATGCCTTACGGACATTTCGGTAACCACATTCTGCACTGACTGCATTCTGTTTATATCCTTTGAAGATGTGGTCTCCAGAATTACACACAATACTCTAAATTAGGTCTCACCAAAAACTTACAGTATACAGAGGCACTATAACCTCCTTCTTCCTGCTGGCCATTCCTCTCCCTATGCACCCAAGAATCCTTCTGGTTTTCGCTATCACATTTTCTACCATTTTAGCCATCTTAAGATCATCAGAAAATCACCTCATAGCATGCTATTCTTTCGTGGACTGAAGCACTTTGTCCTCTTTACTGTACCACTCCCTTAGATTTTTTCAGTCCAAATGAATGACCCTGCATTTTTTAGCATTAAATTTCAGCTTCCAAATTCTCAAGCATTCTTCAAGTTTCACTAGATTCTTCCTCATGTTATCTACTCCTTCCTGGTTATCTAATCTCTTGCAGGTTTTGGTATCATTCACAATCTGGCAAACCTTACCCGATAGCCCTTCCACAATATCACTTATAAAAATGTTAAAAAGAATCAGACCAATGACAGATCCCTGCAGCACACCACTGGTAGCATCCTTTTCCTCAGAGAGAATACCTTTGTCATCTCTGTCTCAACCAATTTCTAACCCAGTCAGGCACTTTAGGGTCCATCCCTAGGGCACTCAAATTTATTTGTACATCACTTGTGCAAATCTAAGTACACTACATCTAGAGCTTTCCCTCGCATCAATTCTGTGGTCACCCAGTCAAAGAAATTAGTGAGATTTATCTGACAAGACCTGCCTCTCGTAAAACCATGTTGCCTTGAATCCTGCAATCCATTGGATTCCAGAAATCTCTGTTTTATGTTTAAATCATTTTTTATTGTTATTAATTAACAACCAAATACAAACCAGTTGTCTTTGGTGCACGGGGACACTTATGCGATACCAGGACGACTAATACATAAGCATAATTGTACAGACTAGATCGTCATCATTTATCAATATGTAAACCCCTTTTTAACCATCCCCCCTCCTCTCCTTCCCTGTGGTGGACATTGCTCTTAGTCGATTCCTCAAGCCAATCTCCCATATATTCTGTAACAGTTATGTAAATAAATGGTGAACAGACCACTTCAATCAGCTGGTTTAGAAGAAAAACAGGCAGTTATCCCATTAGTCAGGCGAACATGAGAGACCCAAGGGCGACGGATGGTCTATATAAAGACACAGTTTAGCACCATGCTACATCCCCGTGGGGATAAAGAATGAATGTAAGATTCCCAAATTGCCATAAACTTGGCGTGGCAGGGCGCAGAACCCTGTGCAGCAACATTCTCCATTTGCATAAGTCTATGGAAACTATTTTGCCATGCCCAGTAAGCTGGGGGTTCTCGATCCGTCCATGTCCGCAGTATGCACCTAAGGCCCAGAAGGCAGGCCTATTGTACAAGGAGTTTTGCTCCCTGGCCTTTTACCTTGAGTCCCTCCAGATCCCCCAACACTAAGCCTTCGACCCGGAAGAGCACTGTCCGTCATAATATGTCAGTCGGAAACATTCTAATCTCATCCCAAAAGGTACGTATTTGAACAGAGTCCCAGAATTGGTGTCCCAGCATGCGCCAGGCCACTAGGAATTTTGGGCAGGTCCCAGTGGCTGCCAGTCCAGCCACTCTGGCCCACACTGGGGAAAAAATGATCCGTAATATCACCTTGCAAAGTGTCTCTCTGAGCATTATATCTGTAGTAACTTGAGGCACCTGGCGGAGAGCCCAATGTATGGTATCTCTGCACCAGCCAATCCCTAGTTCCATGTTCCATTTTTGTACCAGTTCTTGATGGTGGTTCTGCTGCATTAAAGTCACCCAGGCCCCATCCATTCAAGACAGTGTCAGATGCTCTCTGTCGTCATTCGTCATATATAAGAGAATATAAATAAATAAATAAATTCTCAAAGAGCTTTGTCAGTGCTTTCCAAAGTGAAGTCCCATGTTCTTCCTTTTCAGTAGTGTCTCACTTGTCTCACCTGTTGGAGCGCAAAGACTCCACTGCGGGGAATCCGGTATTCCACGCTCAGGTCCTCAATAGATTTGAATTGCCACTGTGGGGTTAGAAATTGAGATAACCAGACCAATCCTTGCTTCTCCCAGAACCTAAACTCCTTAGAGAGATCTCCTGAGGGGAACTCTGAGTTGCCCTGTAAGGGCAGCAGGCTTGTGGCTCTGGAAGTCTATGCCATATGGGTGCATAAGGTCTGCCATGGACCTCACATCAGCCGTATCAAAGGGTTGGCACATATCTTGAAGGGCAGGCATACCCAGGGGGACATGGACATACACAGGATGTACAGATCCTAAGAATTTGCGTTCTAAGAGCATTGGGGTGCAGACCATTGTATTGTAGAGCCTGTCCCAGATATGGCATAAAAGGCAGCTCATATTGTATTATTCTAGGTCAGGTACCCCAAGCTCCCCTTGCTCCATGTCGCCCAGCAAGCGAGCAAAAGAGATGCGTGGACATCGGCCCAGCCAAAGAAGATGGCTTAAGTTCTGTCGCCATATCCACAGGTCTCGTTTCAGCAGCTTCATTGGCAATACCTGTAGTAGATATAACCATTGGGGGAAAAGTGTCATCTTATACAGGGCTATTCGCCCCAAAAGTGTCAGTGGTAAGCTCTCCCATCACTGCAGTTGCTCTTTCTCTTTACACAATAGCGGTCTCACATTAAGTTCGTACAGGTGGGAGAGATTAGAGGGAACATGTACCCCCAGGTATTTAAAGGACTTGTTTGTCCATTTCAGAGGGAAAGGACCCGGCCAGCATTGTTGCAAACATGATTCGAGGGACATGGCCTCAGACTTATCCATATTGAGTTTTAAGCCTGAGCAGTCACAAAAGTCTCTGAAGACTTCTAAGAGAATTGGTAGGGATGTCTGAGGATTTTGCAAATGTACTAGAAGGTCATCTGCATAAGCTGCAATCTTAAATTGTGACCGCCCTACTTTTAAGCATGTATCCTTGCACTTTCCGCAATGACAGTTCCAAAAATAATAGAAACAACAGTGGTGACAGAGGACAATCCTGGCATGTGCCACTGCCCAAGGGAAATTCTTCAGACATCTGCCCATTGGCGACCACGGCTGCTCTGGGGGAATTATATAGCAATTTCAAGACTTGCATGAAAAGCCCATTGAAACCAAAATGGTCCAATAGCACAAACAGAAACCTCCAGTCCACTAGGTCAATTTTTTTTTCAACATCAAAGCTGATTAATAGGGAATTCTGGAGTTCTGCATGACTTGTTGCTATTGAAATGAGCACTCGACACAGGTTTAACACTGGGTATCTATCCCTTACAAAGCCAACCTGGCTCTCCTGTATTAATGCAGGCATTATGCAGACCAGGCAAGCAGTCAGTATTTTAGTGAGTAGTTTGTTATCGCAATTTACAAGCAAAATGGGCATGTAAGATGCTGTAAGGAAGGAGTCTCGCCCAGGCTTTGGGAGTACCACTATATGTGCCACATTCTTTTCATAAGGCCTGCAGGTCAATTAGCTGGGAGAATAGGCATTGTAGTGATGTCTTAATTCGCTTTGCATCAGTTTATACCATTCATTGCTGAAGCCATCTGGTTCAGGTGCTTTGTAGACCTTGGAGCGTGTTATTGCAGACTCCACTTCCTCCTCAGTTATAGGTTTGTTGAGGTGGGTGCATTGATCAGGGGTAATACCGGAAACTCCAATCCATTAAGGCACTAGAGATCTCCCAGTCTTGATCCATCTCCCACAGTATATAAGGTCTGATAGAAGCTACGGAATAATGCCTGTATGCGGTGGCCATCTGTCACCACCTCGCCCCTGTCTGAGAGGGACACTATCCTCCTAAGGCCCTGATTACATTTAATCAGGGAGGACATAAGTCGCCTGGCCCAATTCCCAAACCGGTGTAGCTTACATTGATAGTATATCTTAGCCTTGTAGGCCCTCTGGTGTAATAGGATATTCAATTCTATTTGGAGAGCCACCAATTCTCCTTGTCGCATGGGGTCAAATTGTCATCTCAGTAGACGTTGGGTTGCCCCAATCTGCCAAGTCAGCCACAGTACTTTGTGTTGATCCGTTTGCATCAACTATATTCAAAATTCATAAATTCACCTTGGAGCACTACTTTAGCTGTCTCCCAAAACGGAGTGGGATTGTCCTGATGGGCTTGATTAGTGTTAGCATATACGTCCCATTTTTCTAGAAGAAACTGCAAAAAGGACGGGTCTTGATACAAATGGATTGGGAAGCACCATCAGCGGCTCCCTATGTGCCCTCCCGATTTCCTCATTTCCACCCAGACTGGTGCATGATCAGACGTCCACTATAGTCTCAATACTCATACAGTTTATCTGGGCCAAGGAATCTGATGTAATCAATGCATGAAAGCGTGTTGTGGGCATGTGATAAGTGGGTATAATCGTGATCCTGTGGGTGCAGGATGCACCACTTGTTCACCAGGTCGAGAATCTTGCAGAGCTGCTCAGTGCCCCTCCTAGAGCCTATTGGCCCAAAGGGACCTGGTGAGGCTTTATCTATGGCGGGATTCGAAACGCAGTTAAAGTCCCCTCCCACCACAAGAGAACGTTAAGGGAACCCAGCTAGTGCCTTACCTATATCCACACAAAAAAGAATTGATTGGGGGTGTTAGGGCCATATATGTTGCAAAAAGTGTAATAGATGTTCAAGAGTTTCCCCGCCACTATGATGTATCTCCCCTGTGGGTCCACCACCTGCTTATCCAGCATGAGGTCCAGGCCTTTATGCATCAAGACTGTTACACCTGCCTTCCAGGAGCACGTCTCAGTCCCAAATGATTGTTCCACCCACCACCATTGGAGTTTAGTATGCTCAGGGGCATCCATTTGTGTTTCTTGCAGAAATACCACATCGGCCCTTAGATCTCTCAAATGCTTCAACAGCTTGTATTGTTTGAGGGGGGATCCCAACCCAAAAACATTCCAGGATAAGTACCGGATAAAAGTATCA
Source organism: Ichthyophis bannanicus (assembly GCA_033557465.1). NCBI lineage: Eukaryota > Metazoa > Chordata > Amphibia > Gymnophiona > Ichthyophiidae > Ichthyophis > Ichthyophis bannanicus. Next base: position 494,881,062 of record CM066035.1, read on the forward strand.
CCCATGCCTGTTCCTGGTAAATGATACTTTAAACAATATTCTACCACCAGCAGTGTGACGGGTTGTCGCCCAGCTTCGGCACCCTGTATCTCCTTGAGCTGGGATCACTGCCAAACAGCTACAAAGTCTAACATTGATATATGTATCTGTCCACCCTAGATTAACCCTCCCTTCTCCCTCCCCCCCTTTGACCCATCCCTTGTCTATTCTCCCAAACCTCACACCCCTTGGCCATCATTCACCTTCCAGCAGTCACTCAGGATGTCAGGGTACCCTCTCCCCCCCCCCCCCAGCCTCTTGCTCATACTATTAACCCCCACTCACACATTCATTCACTCACTACTTTACTTTCCAGTCCTTCTTTTGTACCATTACAGTAAGTTACCAGCTTCCCTTTAGTGCGCTTGTATACCTGGGTGACATTCATTGTCATCACCCCCATCCTTAATAATTGTGAAGGATGTTGAGACCAGTGGCTATGTAGTATTCCTCAGTAACGCCACCCAGGGGCAGCATTTTGCTATGTTCTGGGACCTAAAAGCACCCAATGTTGCCTGTACCCCTTGCTCCAAACCATCCCAATGCAATTAAACTCCAAAAGCACCATATATGTATAGGCACGGTGCTCCAGCCTCACCAGCTCAGAATTAATTCCCTGCCATTTTCCAAATTGTTCCCCTACATGGCCAGCATGCCATCTGCCCAGGCAGCCCGCCAAACATGGATGTCTGTACTCTAGCTACGTTGCCGCATGCATACAGCGCCCCGAGGGACACCACACTACCGTTCGCCGGCCAATGTTTTCACCGGAGCCCGCACCCATCATGCCAGCCCTCCCCCATCAACATGGTCTGAGACATACCAGTACTCAATCACCCCTCGCACTCACACCAGGCATACCAGACATTCACATCCACACACCCATGCTCCACACTCCCAGCATCCCGTCACTGTCACTCTTGCCCTCACATCAAATCAGTCATTACCCACCATATCCCTTCCACCCAAGAAAAGGGATGGGGAGATTCATGACATAGTACTGATTAAGACAAAGCAGCAAGTTCTGGTTGGTAAACGCTCAATCTTCTGTGCCTGCCAGGTCCTTGCCTAGTGCTGACAACTTAGATATCATAGTTATGTCCCAAAAGAGTCCAACTGTTCTTACCCTTCTTATGTATTTGTGGTTGTAGTAGCGATACTTTGAACATAGTTGGCAGCTGCAGTGGTGTCCTCAAAAATCTGTGAGACCCCGTTGTGGAAGACATGGAGGTGAGCAGGATATTGCAGTGTAAATTTAATTTTGGCCTCTGAGAGGGTCCTACACATTCCGGCAAAAACACGTTAGCGTTGACTCAAGGCCATTGAATAATCTTGAAATATTAAAATGTTGCTTACGTCATGTTTCAGTGGCATCTGACCTCGCACAGCGCATAATATTTTGTCTTTCTGGATGAAATTCAAAAACTTGGCGAGGACTACACAGGGACATTGGTCAGTGTCTCTTCGCTGTCCCAGTTGGTGCACACGCTCTATTATCAAAGGCCAGCAATGCCTTTCCATTAGTTTACTCAACACACAGGTCAGAATAACCAGCCTGTAGTTCCCAACCTCATCTTTAGTTCTGCTTTTCTGTAAAGGGGCCACATGCACCTTTCTCCAGTACTGTGGGACCACCCCAGACTCTAAAGAAGCACTGAAAAGATTAGACAGTGGAACCACTAGAACTTCCCTAAGTTCTTTCAGTACTCTCAGATGTATCACATCTGGCCCCATTGCTTTGTCTACTTTGAGTTTAGCCATCTCCTCACGAACACAGCCGTCTGAAAATCCGGCTCACTTCTATTTCTATTTCTCAGTGTTTTCTGAGGTCCTGTTCCTGGCCCTTCATCTACAAACACAAAACAGAAATATAAGTAGTTTCATTCAGTTTTAATAGGACATTCATTTACAGTTGAATGAGGCTCTGCACTTTCTAAGTCTCATCAATTGATGTGTGGTTTACACTCGCAACTTAAAGCTATAAATGCACAGTATGGACTTTATTTTCCCTCTTTAATGTGGAATAACATGACTAAAACATTTTCTGGAACCTGTAGATTTGGAAAACTTCCTGCAAGAGGCATCAGGAACTACCATGGATACGTGATCAATAGATTTAGAAGCAAGTGCTGCTTGTTCATTTTGACTGAACATGGACAGAATTCTGAAGGATGGGATGTAGATGGTCTCTATCTTTGGCAATCCCTTCAAATGGTTATGCAGTCTTTTAAACTTGCTGCTGGGAAGGTAATTGAGTGGTATGAATGGTGGCAACTTAGGACTCGGGTGTGCTTCCTCCTCAGAACAATCAATATACAAAATGCCTGTATGGTGTTTCTGGCATGAACTCCCCTTTTATGCACAGAATAGAGCAGCTCCAGTACTAAGTTGACCCAGCTGGATGAAGAATTGGAGATGTTCTTTGCAGGAGCTGTCCATAATATAATCAGAGTCTTTCTGGATCAGGAAGACATTCTCTGTATGGAGGGGAATTTTAGAAGAGTAATAAGTGCAATCTGGGACATCTAAACCAGAACATCTGAAAAAAAAAACAGGCACGTCCAGGTGCAGACATGATTTCACAAATGTGGATGTGCCCAATATAGATGTCTCTGGGGCATCTACAAAGACATCACTAGAACCATATTTTAGAACCTTGATATCTAGGATAGCCTAATGGATTGAGTAGTGGATTAAGAAAAGATCACTTAAGGTGTTATTCCGAGGTACGAATAGCAGAGATGTCCATCCCCACAATTCGGGTCCCCTCCTGACCACTGTTCCCTCTAAGCTGTGCGCGTGTGCGCATGCACACACCTCGCCGAGTGAGCGCGCATACTTTACAACAGAGCGCACAAAAATTACGGTTCTGATTCTGATAGAAAACAACACAGATGTTCTTAAAATTGAAAAGTTGTTGTGTATTTATGGTTTTCACAAGTTCTACAATATTTTCTAGTGCAATCAATGTGGTGTACATCCTGTATTCTGACGTGTAGTCAAATTTTAAAGTATATAACTCAGAGTGTCATTATGTGGCGCACAAAACTTTTACCTTCCTTCAAAAGCTGCACAGCTGATATTTTATGCGCACACAGCCTACAGAAAATTAGAGGGAACATTGCTCCCGACCACAACTAATTTCCCCGCTCATTATATGGGTAAGTTAGACGAGAGTGAGAAAGGGGCGGATCGGGGGAGGTGTTAGGGCAGGCAGTGGGCGGTCGTCAGCCCCGGACGTACAGGGCCAATTCCAGTGTCAGCTCTGTACATCCGGGGTCGGTGGCTTGAACAGGGAACTTATTCCACATCGGAGGTGGAATAAGTTACCCTAGTCAGTGGGGGAAGGTGGGCCCGGGGCTCTGAAAAGTCAGGAGGGGGCACAGGACATTCCCCATGGCCCGACCCTGGCCTTGGAAGGCCAGATTGGGGGTCGGGCTGCAGGAAAAGCACTTTTGGAGACGGCAGCTGGGGATTGCGGCTTTTCAATGGAGCTGTGGTGCCATGGCACAGCGGCTCCATTGAAAAGCCCTGACTGAGCTAGTCGGGCAAGGCTTGTACATGCAGGCCGGACTGAATCGGAGTCCAGGCCTGCACGTATAGGCCTGTACATGATTCTGATCCCGTGGTCTAGATGTGCCCTGCGGGATCAGAATCCCGGCTAACTCTGTGCGTCCAGTTTCGACCGGATGCACCAGAGGGCCAGGACATTGGGCCTTTAGTGTGCAAAGCACACTGATACTGTCATTAACATTGTACTGAGGATGATGGAGCACTTTCTTCTCTACACCCTCTGGATGGTTTTCAGCTAAAATGAGCACTTTTCAAATACTTGTTTGTGCTTGGAGCAGATCTTACATTAGACCCGATGCCGGATATCCATGACATTTCTGAGATCAAGTGAGAATGTCCAGAATCCTAGGAACACCTCCTCTATACCCACATGACTTGGACATCCCCAGATATGGCTTCTAAAATAGTTCTGGAGACATCTCTGTGCTTTGGACATCTCTAGCCCATTTTTGGATATCCAAAGCATGGATAGAGCTTCTAATATGACCCCCCAAATTTTTTTTTTCAATGATTGGACAATGATTGAAGAACTTTGATGTGCTTTGTATGTGTGCGATATGAATTTTGAGATATCAGTGGAAAATTTGATGTGGTATGGATGATTACATAGATCGTGTATATTAGTAGCAGGAATGGTTTTGGGATGTGAATGTGTTGAGGTAGAATAATTGTATGAATGAGTAGGTGCATAGGGCACATTATAAGATGCCTTGGAGGACAGGGCACTTTATAATGTGCCCTATGGGGCACCTTATAGGGCACCCTATAGGGCGCCTTATGAGGTACCTTAGGTTACAGCACTGTGAGGGTGTTTTTGCTGGCAGCACTGATTTAAATTAAAAGGAAATCCCTCAGACAGCCTTAGTAAACAATACCACTGCGGGATAGAACTCATGACCTCTGCCTCCACAGTCATTGTAGTAACCAATTGGCTACATCTCTACAGCTTCTAACACAGCACTGGCATGGACTTAAGATTAACGTACATTAACGAGCCAAGGTGCCCTCTATTGCGCGATACAGATTCATTGCTACCTTGTCACCGGAACGCCCACTACCTTATATGGCATTCCTCACATTAACACTACAACTAGCGCCGGTAACATTAGGACGGTTTAGTAAACATACCCCTTAATAACATTGCAAACTGTAGACACAGGAATCCCAAAGTCTTTGAAAATGGCTTTGTACCCCTTTGAAGTTTGATGTTTGGTGATAATGGCTTTTCTGATGGTCTCATTCAGCTCTCTTGTCTTCACTATTGTAAAAATGGAACAGGGAGTGAATGTGGCCATTTTAAACATTAGAGTCATCATTTATTGGTCATAGAACCAAACTGCAAGAAGGCAGTGACAAACTGGCATGTCATTAAGAGGGTGAAAGTTGTACAATGATAAGCCGAAGGCACTCACAAAATGAGAAGCAAGAAAAAGCCAAAGCAGCAAGAACCACTCAACTCAGCAGGGAAAGAGCGAAGGGCAGCAGTGAGGAAAGCCATGAGAGCCGAGTCGACAGAGTGATGCAAGCAGCAGTTGTAGAGTGAGGCAAGATGAAAGCAGGTCTTTTTTTATTTGGTTTATTTCTTTTTTTTTCATCCCTTTTTAGTTTTGTCATGTAGGCTAAGTGGACCCGCTGGAAACGTGATAGCATGTTACAGGGTGGCTGTGCAGGCAGGAGCGGGATTTGCAGCTACTGCAATACAGCTATACTTCAGATTTCAAGAACAGGACTAGCAACACAGGGTCAGGCTATGACAGAAATGGCAGGATAGTGAGACTGCCGCCAGCAACAGAGGGAGACTTTTATTTTCAGTTCTTTTTGTTTTATTTTCTTTGTTTCTTTTTTGTTTTGGCTTTACTTTTTTATTTCTTGCTTTTATTTTTAGAAAGTTTTGGCCACGCACCATCCCAGAGAGAATGTAGTGGGAGGAGGAGTAGCCTAGTGGTTGGGGCAAGGTACTTCAGGCCGGAAGGTCGGAGGTTCAAATCCCACTAGAGGACAGCAACCTTGGGCCGGAAGGACTGGGGTTTCTAGTCCCACAGATGCTCCTTGTGGTCTTGGGCAAGCCACTTAACCCTCCATTGCCCATGTTCCCTGTAAGTATTAGTGTATGTGTCTCATATCCCTGCGTGTTAAATGTATCCCCCAATTGTGTTGTGACCGCTTTGATTGAAGGATAAGGCGGTATACAAAACTGTCTAAATAAATAAATAAATAAAACTGTCAAACACACAGCTAGATACTGAAGTTAGAGAGTGTGGGTAACTGTCCCTTAGTACAGTTCTATAGTCATTCCTCCTTCCAGGGGAAACCAAACAAGAGGAGGGCTGTCTTCAGAAGCACTAACATTTCCACCAACTCCGCTGCTAGTTATGAATGATAGGGAATAGGGTGATCCACAAACCAATGCAAAAGTTACTGTTTGCAGAATCATTTCTCCACAAGGCTTATTTTAATCCATAAGGGATAGCTTGCTTATCTGTGAAATTTCAGTCTGATTACAAAACATTTAGAGGTCGTCCCATTCTGAACGTTTTATGGATAGGAAAAGGCAATTATATATTGAAAATATTCCTTTTTAAGGCTCAGTTCAGGATGACTGCACGTGAATCCAACAATATCACAGATTTGGCTCTGTCAGTCTTGTTTATATCAGAAGCACCATTTGCAATCCAAGCTCCTCTCAATGACATCAAATTTTTATCAGTTAAGACTTACCCAAAACAGGCTATTGAATTTTCAGGGCAGCTCTGCTTTTTCTCTGAACATTTGTCAGGCTTAGCCCTTTTTGATGAAAGAATCTCAGCAGAAACAAAGAAAAAGATGGTGCAGAACCTTCAGCGGCCATCATTACCAGACATTCCAGTTATCTGCTGCTTAGTTCAGATGACATGAAAACTGCCAAATTGGGTGACCTTTAAATGTTGTTTATTTTCATGAAAATGTTGTGTGTTTGTTATAAATATGATAAAAAAACAAAAACAGCCTTGTGGAGAACTGAAATCTGTTAGTTTGTTTTCTAGACCACCCTAATGTTGAGCCACTATATCCCTTGCCATAGAGAATATACTTGCACTGTGCATAGTGGTTGGAGGGCCAAGTTGTGCTCAGTATGCCAAGGGATGTGTGTGAATGGCCTCTATGGGCTTTGCAAAGTAGTGTGACACCGAAATCTGTGCAAGGGTTTGAATTATGGCAGGCTGATCTCTGCTGCTTGTGCTTAGCATTGCAGCTAGGGTTTCACTCACCAGAGATTTTCCCATGCTGTGATTCATGGGCCACTTGGTATGTCCAGAAATGTTACTGTAAAGGTAATATTAATGAAAAAAATTATACCAACATTTTATCCAAAAGTACATTTAAATTGTTTTGAAAAGGAGTTCAAATTTCTTCTGATGTAAACTCATCACACTGACTAATCTGTCATCATTGCTCCAAAACATATTTTTTCTTTTGTTAAAAATTCCAAAAAGCTATTAATATCTATATACAAAACTCCTTTTAGCTCATGCATCAAAAAATCTTCCATGCATGTATATACATATTGCAATCCAAAAGCATATAGAAAAAATAATTATCTTAACAGAGCATAATTTAGCTCATGTTCTTCAAAGTTTTTCAGAACTCTTAATAGCTTTACTAGGCTTACCCATAGTATGCAAAATATTCCTCATAACCCCAGCCTGGCTGGTAGTTTCATCCTTTCAGGGATTCATCAGGGTTAATAATAATCCAAACTCTGTAATTATTTCATCTCACTTCAAACAAAAACATGCAATGGCCCTTGGCTTGAAAATTTGGAGCAGGAGTGTTAAGTGACAGGGTGGTATTCAGCATACCAGTACTGCTTGCTGGCATGCCTACTATTTCCCATGCTGCATTACTGTGCCACTGCCCCTCAACATCTGGCGTTCCCTTTCTTCTACCTCAATCACTAGCTTTTCCTTCCTGTTGTGCTGCAGTGCAACAGTTCCTTTCACCTGCAGGTCGCAGAGACCAGTTAACATATAAGCATCTTTCTTCATAAGGGGTTGCAACCATCATCACCAAAGCCTCTGCTGTGAATGCTTGCAGCTGAAAACCCTCTAACATCACTTGCAAAATACTCATTACTGGGATGAGAAAGCTCAGAATAGCCCTTGCGGAACTCATTTCCTCCATGACATCTTTAAAATATCATCTGCGTGATATTTATCCAATCCTGGCAGAGTAACCCATTCCCCCACTAACCTCTCCAGCATTTCAGCAGTGAAAGTCCACCTGGTGCCAACATCCTGATAGAGCTGGTGTGCAGGTGCCCCTGTTGCATCCTGCTTCTCACACAGTTCACGTCCATTCTTCACACTCCAGTGAAAATACCCAGCTCTTCTGGGTAATTCTCGATCAGTTGCTTCAGGACAGGGCTGCCCCGTGCTTCCCAGATCTAGAGAATCTCTAACAACCAGGTGCAGCATGCATACAAAGCATCTGATCCCATAGCCTTGACCATGTCTCTCCTGCTATCTGTTATGAAGAAACCTGAAAAAATGGTGCTGTTTGTGCCCTATGTGCCAGGCTGGAGCATTGCCCTTATTTCTGCTAAGATATGAGTCCAAATATGTAGTCACCCATTGCCTGGCTCTGCAGCATACAGCCCACCAGTATCCTCCTCCTGTTACTCACTTCTTATATCTACAGTCTGTTTCTGCTTTGTCAAGCTTCTCCCAGTGTGCTGTCAGGGAGAGGTAGGTGAATGTAGCATTCTGACTAGTGCAGATGTCATTGGTGAAATACATACTAATACCAGCCTATGCTTTTGCCAGTTTTGCCTGGAGATGGTGATGCAGCCAAATATACAGGCTAAGGATCACTCTCTGCTGAAAGTTATCCTGCAGGGCACTCAGTAATCAGGAGATAAAAGATGTGGCAACCGCATAAACCTCACCTTCTCAACCATGTTCAAGGGATGGTCATCCAGGGCTATCATTTCCACAATGCACTGGGTCACCACCACAGATACTATCTGCCGACTGCCCTGTGGCTGTGCAGCCAACCACTATCACATCTTTTCCATAGCAGCTTGCTTTGATGCATGTAGGGCCTGCTGAGACACCCCATGACAGACACCCATACATAGCTCCTGCCACACTTTGATTCCAAGCACACATCCCCAGGTGACACTAATACCCATGTGGAATCTTCAGATTTTGTATCTGTGAAGACCATCTCTGCGCACATTTCAGCAGGGAATATTATACACCTGCCTCTAAGCTGAGTTGCTTTCACCTGCTGCTTCTCTTATGCCCTTAACCCTGCACCGTGTAAATTTCTCTTTGCGCGTTTATGGAGATGACACCAGACACCTGCTCTTTCTGCTCTTTCACTGTTGCACTAGAAACTGCAGCTCTTTCTATTCTCCTTGTAAAGACATCGCTCTCTGTCTTCATCAGTGAACTACAGGAGCCCATAAGAATACCCTTGGAATGACTTTTCTCTTTCTACGCTCTTATGCCAATGCTGCTCTCACCTTCCCTCCCTTTCTTCCTGTATGCCCACTTCGTTTTCCAAATTACCCTTCTCAAGCATGATACACCCAGCTCTTGGGAGAAGGGGCTGCCTCTCTCTTAGCACCCTGAGCCACCCATCAGGCCTGCACTGCCCTGGATCAGCTTCATCCCATATGTTTTGCCTCAGATACTGGCCCTGCAATCAACTTCCCTGCAGTGTCTACTTACCCTGCTTCCTTGCTCACACTCTTCAACTGACTAGGGAGATGGAGAATGTGTTTGCCTGAATAACATTCCTCGCACAATATCATTGGCCTTGTAGTAAAGAACGAGCCAAAACCACAATACTAGAAAAAATCGTTCTCTTTCACCTTTGGTAAGGATTAGAAATAAATATTGAGGTCTCAGTAAAAAAGAGCACTGCTATTTAAGACTCACGTCAAATTTATAGCAAAGTGCTTTGTCACATCAACGACCTCCAAACTGCATTTTAAACAGACTACCAATCGTTTCTTTCCGATGAAAACTGACAAAAACTGTTAAAACTTATCTTATGCGACTAGGCAGCTACATATTTTTAATTGATCCCGATCCCCACCGGTACCATCAAGACGTTTCACAGCAATGTTTCCTCAGGGGATCCATGAATGCTGAATCACACTACAAAGAAATGTAAAAACAACATCATTCCCATCCCTACTACACTAAAACTTAACCTCCCACTCCACAACATCAGTGACGTTTGAAGGGCTTTAAAGATTGGACCGCGATTACGAGGTCCGCATGCGCGGCGTTTTCATTCACTGTGGCGGTTTTGAGGTTCTTCTGGAGTTGGGAACAGAGTGAAGCCATAGTTTTATTATACGCGGTCTGCATCAAAGGTGAGGCGTTGATTAATGGTATATTTTGGTGTTTTGGAGTGGGAGGTTAAGTTTTAGTGTAGTAGGGATGGGAATGACATTGTTTTTACATTTCTTTGTAGTGTGATTCAGCATTCATGGATCCCCTGAGGAAACATTGCTGTGAAACGTCTTGATGGTACCGGTGGGGATCGAGATCAATTAAAAATATGCAGCTGCCTAGTCGCATAAGATAAGTTTTAACAGTTTTTGTCAGTTTTCATCGGAAAGAAACGACTGGTAGTCTGTTTAAAATGCAGTTTGGAGGTCGTTGATGTGACAAAGCCGCTTTGATTGTATGATAAGGCGGTATAGAAATACCGTTAAATAAATAAAATAAATAAATAAAGCACTTTGCTATAAATTTGACATAAGTCTTAAATAGCAGTGCTCTTTTTTACTGAGACCTCAATATTTATTTCTAATCCTTACCAAAGGTGAAAGAGAACGATTTTTTCTAGTATTGTGAATAACATTCCTGTCAAACTGGATTCCCAGCTCTCAGGGGCAGAGATTGCCTGTCTTTTAGCATCCTGTGCACATTTAAGACTAATTGGAGAAAATATTTTTTCACTCAAGGTACGAGTATAATCAAACTCTGAAATTTGTTGCCAGAGGATGTAGTAAAAGCTGTTAGTGTAGCTGGATTTAAAAGAGGTTTGGACAAGTTTCTGGAGGAAAATCCATAAAACATTATTAAAGAGGACTGGGCAAATCCACTGCTTACCCACTGGACAAGCAGTATGGAATCAGTGTACAATTTGGAAAACTGACAGGTACTTGTGACCTGACCTGGCCACTGTTGGAAAGAGGATGCTGAGCTTGACAGACCCTTGGTCTGACCCAGTATGGCATATCTTATGTTCTTATGTACTCAACAAGGCTGCTCCAAAGAGTGAGACTGAATGCCAAAGAGTAAGATTTTTCAGATGGTACTTCTGGGATATAAACTTAGAATGATTTAAGTGTACAGTATGGCTTTGCAAAATTAAAAAGCAGCATACAATGATACTTTCTTTTCTTTAGTGCCTCTAAAAGGATGAAGTGGAGGCAATATGAGACAGTTTTCAGTGTTTCAAAGTATGCACATAGATAATTATTGACGCAGGGGAAACAATTGGGGCAGAGGGAGGCAGTGGGCAGGAAGGTGGGCTCAAATTTCTTTGTACTAGTAATGCCACTTGGCTTTGCTTCTGTTAGATTTGCATCTCAAGAAAATAGTGATTAGATTCAGTGTACTATGTCTGAGGCTCTTATGCGTGAGAAAAGAGGTTCAAAGAGTGCAAGAATAAGAGAACGTTCAAATGAGTGTGACACGCTCCTAATGAGTGAAATTTGGCACCATGCAGACTATCCATCAATGCTTAAGACAATAAACAACTGCCAATTGGGAAACTATAAAGCCAGAACTTTCCTAGCCTCTCTCTGCCTTTCTGATATCATCCCGCCACTCCTGAGAGATATTCCTTGCAGGAGTAGATAGGAGGAGAAAGCCCAACAAAACTTTCCAACTACTAGTTGTGAAAACTGACAGCAACAGCACACCTAAGCTTAAAACTGGGAGGAAGGAACATTCTGCTGCCTTGAAGGTGGTTTTTTTCTTACTCTGTTTTTTTTTGTGCTTTCCTTTAGAAAACCACAGAACCCCTACCTCAAAGACAGACTTCAAGCTGATGCTTTCTTCGATCTTTATTTTTCTGTTTTCATATGCTAACCCCTGCAAGCATCCCTTCCTCACTCTCTCAAAGTCACACACAAAATGGTTCTCTGGAGTTTGTGCTGGGATGTGTGTTCCAGCCCTGCTGTGACATCATGGCCCATGAGATTTACAGAACTCAGGCAGGGATATTTTCTTTAGTTGCTTGTCAAGGATTTGACCTACCAATCTCCAAAAAACTCCACTGACTCTCACTACACGTACAGAAAGGAAAACAAAGAGAGTACAGGTGATCACAGAGCCAGGTGTTACCTAAATCATATCTAGAGGGAACAGAGACAAGTCTGCTTTAAATGCCCCTTGTCTCTGTACAGCACTGTACCTAGTCAGTATGCCACTAAGAGGGAAGGGGATGGCCTCAGTAGTAGGATGGAGGGCTGCAACTTGCGGCTAACATTCACCACAGCAACGCCCTCCAACAGCACATACCCTAATCTCATTCACAAGCCAGTAAACCATTTTTTTTACAATTTTTAAATGCATTTAAAACCTTGAAAAAATGTAACTGTCGATCACGCTAAAGCTCCGACCTTCAGGGATGATGTTGCTGAAGGACCATGCGTTGACTTGAGTTTCGCGCACCTTTGAAGGACTGCCTCAGGACTGGTCTGACAGTGGCAATTCAAGTCCTCAAGAATGAACATTATCCCACCCAGAAGCGGAATTTAACTGGAAATGAGAAGGCGTTCAGACAGACCCCCAGCCAATGAGTTCAAACTGCTGTCAGCCAATCTACTGACTCATTCAAGCCGATAGGCTGACCAGCCTTGAGTGTAAAGATCCACCTTTGTTCCAATCTGACCAGGTGTTTCTCAGCCTGACCCGCAGTAGATCACCAATAGCATCCAATATTAACCAGCGAAGAAGCTGCCATTGATGTTTGAAAGTCACACAAAGGGGATACTATAGGGGCTGATAGAGTCTCATTATGCAACCGTGATCTGTGTTCCCTCAAGAAGACTTTCACTTTATGGCAAGTTTTCCCCATGTACACTTTTGCACATAAACATATGATTGCATACACCACCCACGCGGTTTCACAATTTGTCACATCTCTCAAGCGGTAGGTAATCCTGCTAGCTGGGTTTGTCTACTCATCTACATCTAGTGAGGTTGCACACATTGTACAGTGTCCACAAGGGCTGGGGTTCTGTTCCGACGCCTTCTTGTTTCCAGTTAAATTCCCCTTCCGGGTGGGATAATGTTCATTCTTGAGGCTTTGAATTGCCACTGTCAGACCAGTCCTGAGGCAGCCCTTCAAAGGTGGGCAAAACTCAAGTCAACGCATGGTCCCGCAACAACATCATCCCTGAAGGTGGGGGCTTTAGCGTGACCAACAGTTACGTTTTTTCAAGGTTTTAAATGCATTTAAAAATTGTAAAAAAATGGTTCACTGGCCTGCGAATGGGATTAGGGTATGTGCTGTTGGAAGGCGTTGATGTGGTGAATGTTCACCGCAAGTTGCAGCCCTCCGTCCTATTACTGAGGCCATCCGCTTCCCTCTTAGTGGCATACTGATGCTGTTACTAGGTACAGTGCTGTACGGAGACAATAGGCATTTAAAGGAGATTTGTCTTTGTTCCGTCTAGATATGATTTAGGTAACACCTGGTTCTGTGATCATCTGTACTCTTTGTTTTCTTTTCTGTGAAGGATTTGAAGCATGATTAGCTAAAATGCCTCCTGCTGGTGCTAGTGATCCCTACTTGACCTTTTCCTTCTTCTAGATCGGCTCTAGTGTATCTGGTTGTTGGTATTTGTGAGTACCAACAACACAGGCATAATGAAAACAAAATTTATGAATGTCAAGTCAGAAAGTTTTCCTGAACATAAGTTCTTGTTGGCTCCAGGACTGAAAATCACGATTTTCAGCAATTTTTCCATTTACATGATAACTAGTGCACATGACTGATAGAAGACAGAGAGTAGGGCTAAATAGTAAATTTTCTTAGTGGAAAAGGATGAATAGTGGAGTATCCCAGGAATCTGTACTGGGCCCGCTACTTTTTAACATATTCATAAATGACCTGGAAATGGAAACAATGAGTGAGGTGATCAGATTAGCAGATGACACAAAATTATTCAAAGTTGTAAAATCACAAGAGGATTGTGAAAAATTGCAAGAGGACATTGAGAAATTGGGAGACCGGTTATCGAAATGGCTGATGACATTTAATGTGGACAAGTGCAAAGTTATGCATTTAGGGAAGAGCAACCCAAACAATAGCTGCATGATGCAAGGTTCCATATTAGTAGTCAATACCCAGGAAACGGATCTAGGCATCACTGTGGATAATATGTTGAAATCCTCTGCTCATTGTACAGTGGTAGCCAAGAAAGCTAGTTGAATGCTAGGAATTGTAAGGAGAGTCATCGAGAAGAAAACTAAGGATATCATAATGCTTCTGTATCACTGCATGGTGCAACCACACCTTGAGTATTGTGTACAGCTCTGTTTGTCGCATTTAAAAAATGATATAGTGGAATTAGAAAGGGTGTATACAGGTAGCTATCAAGAGCAGTAAGTGGGAAGGTAATATCCGGTATGATTTCTCTTAGAAAGTTATCTTTGTTGCATTTTTTATATCTCGTATGCCGCAAGTATGTGGGCTTTGGTGTCGGATGGTTTATATAGTATGATAGTTTAAAGTTGATTAGGTAGTGCTCTGACCATGGGACAGGAGTGGCTTGAGGAGGTGCAGATATATAGCAATGCGGGGATGTTCTGGGTATGAAAATTAGGTCAAGTGTATTTGCTTTCCTGTGTGTTGGGAAGTTTATGATTTGATGAAAATCCAACTCAGTCATGATGTTGAGGAATGTTTTGGCATGGTTGGAATTAAGGGAGAGAGGTTAAAGTCCCCTAGTACAATTAATTGTTTTGCTGAAGTGGTGGAGCAAGCTGTTTCTAAAATGGGTGTGAGACTTTTTGTCTCAGCAGACAGAAGTCTATAAAGCAGGCATAATGCGAGGTGGGGGTTCAACTTCTTACTTGGGGCCTAGAGTGAGATCTGAAATGCAGTGGCCTTTAAGCTTTGCAGAGTCATAGGAAGTGGAGTCAGAGCAGGCAGATCAGGAAGCAGCATGAGTATAGCGTGGGGGGGGGGGGGGGGATTCCCCTGCCTGCCCTTGGCTGAGTGAAGTTTGGTATGGCGAGCTCCCATGCTGTGCCCTGAGGTGATCCCTGCAACTCACAGTCTGGTGCAGAGAGTCCCAACTCAGAGCCCCAATCTGGATGCCAGTAATCTGGTGCGGAGCCCCGATGCTGAGCCCTGATTCCTACTGGTGCAGACGGATCTGGTGCAGAGACCCCCGATAGACAAGCACCGGACCCAGTCAAGCAGTCCCACAATATGGCGGTCGGAAGAGGGAGACCCAGGGTGTGCAGCGGCCTTTAAGCTTTACAGAGTCACAGGACGTGGAATCAGAGTGGGCAGATCAGGAAGCAGCATTAGTGTAGTGTGGGGGGGAGGGGAGAGGGGATTCCCCTGCCTGCCTGCCCTTGGCTGTAAGAGTGAAATCTGGAGCAGAGAGCCCCAACGCTGTGCCCTGAGGTGATCCCTCAGGGGAAAGAGGGAGGGGAAGAAAGGGGGAAGGGGAGGCAAGAGGGAAGGGGAGAGGGAGGGGGAGGGAGAAAGAAAGAAAGGGGACGAAGAGAAAGAAGGAGGAGGGTATGAGGAAAAAAAAGTTAAAAAATAAATAGTAAATGAAATATAAATTTATGACACAAAAGGGGGAAGAAGAAATGGTAAAAAACATACATGCTGGTACATTCAATATATTAACTACTACAAAAAAAACCAGACAGATCTATGTCCAGATTTAAACCATCTGATATCAAAATGTGCATTCTGTGTATGAACTGCTGTCCTAATTATAACAGGATCCTATCAATGTCACCTCCTTTCCAGATTTTATTTTTACAGTCTTGACCACTAAAAATTTTAAATCAGAAATACTATGGTTCATTGTTGTTCAATGTTGGACCAAGAGTTAATCTTCTAAAGCTCTCTTCAAGCAGCTCCTATGATCTATAATTCTGGTTCTAATATGTACTATTATAATTATTATACATAGGCAAAAGTAAACTTAATATTATTTATATGTATACTGTCCTACTACTTAGGTCCTTGCCCTCCATTTTATTACACTGATAGGTTGTTTTATATATATGTATATGCTTTATAGTTTTTAACTGTCGATTTTAAGTTGTTATGTAAGTTGTTATGTATTTCTGTACTTTACGATTATTTATTATTATTTTATGTACTCTGTTTGAGGTTCTTACATCCCTGATGAACGCTGATGCCGAATCACAGCTGTGTAAGGTAGGAGCATCTACAATTCAGTAAAGGTTTAAATTTACATCCTCCACTGTTTGTTTTTCCACCTCGCTCTTCGACAAATCTTTGACTTTGTGGGTGTGTGTCTGCTTCCTGTGGACTCAGTAGTGAAAGAAGGCCAGGACTGTAGTGTCTTTCAGGTGCACTCTCTTTATGGAAGACTCCAGATCCCCTCCTAACTGCTAGCAGATATAGAACATGATTTCCTTAACAAATCAAAAGCTCTTTATAAATTATTCTTTGGACAATCCATAAACTGGATTCTAGATCTATAAATTATCTTCATGGGGTATCTCCTCTTCCTTTGTTGACTGTCCTTCCTTTGACACACAACCTACATAAATCATAGCAGCTAAAGAACCCATCCATTCTATGTGTATAAAATCTTACAAAATTACTCCTACGGGGAATTTTATAATAGGATATCTAGGTTGTGAAGGTGCATAGATATATATGTTGTACCTATTTTATAAAGATAACATATGCATTTGTGTGTCTATATAAAATTGCCTCCTTGAAAGCTCACATATAAAGTTACAACCATTCTGAGGCAACTATAACTTTTCTGCCTAAGTCTGCATGGATATTTTAATTCCACCTCACTTCTGTTCAGCTTTATTCTCAGGAATGCCTATGTTTATACCACATGTTCCCTGTAAGTATTAGTATATGTGTCTCATATCCCCCCATGTTAAATGTATCCCCCAACCGCTTTGACCCGGTGAAAAGCGGGATATAAATGCAACTAAATAAAAATAAATAAATAAATAAAATAAAAATACATGCTATGCATCAGCAATGGATACTTGTATGCAGTTATACACCAGATAATATGCCAATTTCTTCATCTAAAATGTTATTTTACATGAAAAGGGCTTATAAAACTACACCCTTCTGAAAGTAATTTATAACATGTTGCCTGGGTCGAGAGGCCAAGAAGGTACCTATTGTAAACCTATTTTGTGAAAATATGTGGGTGCCTATGTGTCTTTATAAAATGCCAGCACAAAAACAGCCAAAATCGTGGCTAAAAAGAAGCCTTTTACATTTACACCTGTTTAGGAGCAGTTGTAAAGGTATACAGCTGAAGTATGCACGTAGAGGGACATTTTATAATCTATGTGTGTACTGCATGACTCCAATTGTTTTATACCCAACTCCTCCCCTGAATACACCTTCATCAGGATCATGTACAAATACATGCCTATTTGTCATAGGGGTATGTTTACTAAAGGGTGGTTAGGGAGCAAGTGTGCCATTAACATGCGTTATCGGCACCCGTGAGCAACTAGCATCACAAAAAGCGCCGATAACGCTGGATTAACGTTCAGAAGTGGGGCCCTTAGCTTTAAGGTGAAAGGAGGTGTAGAGTGGGCATTAATGGGGTGGCGAGTGGGCGGGGATAGGGTGTGCTACCTTAATGCTGGGTTCTGTTACCGTGCATTAGAACTCCCAATGCTGGGAACCCAAATGCCATGTAAAGGTTCGCAGTAAGGGCTATTTCTGAGTGGAGAGAATGGAGAGAGCTCCACCCACCAGAGTTACCAAACTGTGATAGTAGTGCTCCACTGGCAACAACAGAATGGTGCCCTATTAAGACGGGCACTATGTTGTTGCTGCCAAATCAGCAAAGGAGATGTCACGTGGGCGTGCAGTGGGGCTAGCTGGTCCACTATGCTGACAAGGTTGCTGCCTAGGGTGTACATATGTGATGTCTCTTAGGACTTTCACATCTTACATCCTTTCACACCTTACGTCAACTCCGTGCCATCTGCCCTTTTATATCAGTCTCCTCCCTGACCACACTATTACTGTCCCTGGACTACTGCAATGTTGTCCTGGCCGGTCTCCCTCAATCCCAACTGCGAAGACTACAACTAGTCCACCATACAGCGGCACGTATTCTTACTCATGCTTCTCGCTTCAACCACATCACCCCCATCCTGATTCACCTACACTGGCTTCCCCTTGTTTACCGTATACAGTTCAAAATCCTCATATATGTGCACAAAACCATCCATACCGGTACTCCCCTCTACCTTGCCAATCTAATACATCTTCATTCATCTCACCGCTCTCTCAGATCGGTTCACCTGAACCGCATGTCTCTTCCCTCCCCTTCACAGGCTCATCTTGAGACCACTCGCTCCTCAGCATTTTTCTTTTTGGGCCCCCGACTCTGGAACTCGCTTCCCGTCGCTCTCCGTTTAGAACCCTCTTATAAAACCTTTAAGGCTGGCTGAAGACCCACCTTTTCTGCACCGCTTTTTCTCTTCCTTCTGCTCCCCTTTCTCCCCCACCCTGCTGAACTTGGATGTACTTATTTCTCTGTTTTGTCTACCCCGTTGCATTACCTATTGCTTTACTCTATCTCTCCACCCTATCCTGTCTCTTAATCTTTTCTTTTCTTTTTTTTGGCGTTCCTTTTCCTTTTCAGCAGCCTTTCTATTTTGTTATTGTACACCGTTCTGGTGCCATCGGTAAAGAGCGGTATATTAAATGTGATAATAAAAGATAAAGATAAAAGATAAAGACTCCACCGTGACAGTGGCAGCACACATACATGCTGCCACAGTCAAAAAGATGTCACGCCACCCCCACTGCCACCATGCTGCCATGTTAGCATTTGGTGAGGTGGGGTGGCTGTGGCCTGCTGTGGACAAACTCTGTGTCCCAGCCCTGTGTGTCAGCTGCAACCCTGCAGTTCCCACTGTCAGTGTAATGGCAAGCATGTCAGCAGCAGGTACAGTGGAGGACATGGTGATCCCTCCCTCTTGAGGTCTGTGGAGGGGGACAGGATCTACATGGTGTGACTAGCTGCATGTGCGCAAATTCAATAAGGCTGCCTACTGGCACTGAAGTGGCAGCTGTGCCACGATGGCATGGAGGAAGTCCATCTTGACTGTTGGAGCCTGCCACTCGGCTAGTTTTCTGAGTGAATGGGCTAGTCCAGGGATCAGGATGCCCCCCACCTGCACATATTGAGTGGATATGTGCAAGTGGAGGGGGGGGGGGGAATATGCCACTGAGGCAGGAATACTGTGCAATCTGATAATAGCCCATGTCAAAGGAAAAATGACCACCCTGCCCCCTCACCTGCCATACCACAACCAGAATCTGTACATGAACCGGTGACCTCTCCATAAATAAGTCAATGACAACCATCAGAGCCACATGTGATGCCAAAACTGTTAAGTTGGTCTGCAAAATATGAGATCATTCCATGACTACCCCACAAGCACACACCAGGAAATGGGAATGTTGGTCATTCTGCTAATACAACCATGGTCTGCAATGTGCTTGTTCATGTATTATGGCCTGCCCCTTTGACTTCATAGATGCCACATGTAAGACATGAATCTCAGTAGAACCAGCAGCATAGCAAGGCAGTGCAACATACAAACCAAAAAAGATGTCCCTCTCCCACACCTGCCGAACATACCTTGTCAGACAAGTATGGCTGAGGGCCTGCAGAGATCTAGGCAGACATACCAAGACATACCCCAGCTCATGGCCACATGCATCCTGCCAATGCACAAATATATCCATAGATTGGTGAACCTACATGGCTGCTCTGTGGCTCCAAACACATGGCCATGGTGTGTATGTGAGAAGAATCACGGGTTCACAACCAGCCTATGGATCAGAACTTGTATGTTCAGATGTGTTAACTTTATCCAGGCCTCAGGACATACCAGTTTGCATAGATGAGAGGCCAGATTAATGCTAACTGACATAACAGCTGCATCTGTGAAAACAGTGTCAGCCTACCTGGCGCAGCTGCAGCCTATAGGGAACAAGGCTCAAGGGGAGGACTGGCCTCTGTGGATGTGCAATCCATTCACTTACTTGGTGACAGTGGCAGGAATTGGTGATTTACCTGCATGCACATTGCTCTTGTCCCATGCTGCATTCACAGAGTGCAAACAAGGGGACTCTTTGTTCCATGCAGTGTATGCACATACAGGGAGGTAGGTATCAAGCAAATTTGCATACAAGAAGCACCACTTAAACACTATCTACTGATCATTAGCCAAAGCATCCAGCAGTACATTACCTATTACCCCAAATGAGAGTCCAAATGTACCCGTGTGCCTGATTAGGACAGTGTGACACTGACCTCTGAATGGTACGTGCACACTTCCAGCTGCCAAAATGTGGAACAGAATGTCATGTTGATCTCTGCAACTCCCGCCACCATATGGGAAGGCAGTTCCTGGAGGTGACTGTTGGGGTGAGGGTAGGAGTGCGGGGAACAGTACCATACATGTTTAGTATGTGCCCTTAATAGGTGCCATTGCTGGGCAAAGCCTATGTTCACATGGGCAGAACCTATGCTGGCCTACTCAGTGTCTGCATGTGTTAGATCAGAGGGCCTGCATGACATTCTCATTGGCTCCCCATGGGCACCAAGTGTGACAGCCACAAGGATGGTGTTAGAGTACAAGGAGACAGGATATGGTGGCATATGTGTCGCCAGCAACTGTTCCTACATCCAACCTCATGTCTGGCCTGCCATAAATTCACATGCTTTTGGGGGGGGGGGGGGGCAATGTGTCTGCAGGATGGGAGAGTGCATGTGCTATAGTGGCCAGGGTTGGAGTGCCCATGGCTAGGGACATGACATTTCATGCGAGTGCAGGCATGGAACTAGGTTCAATGTTCACTGCTCAGAGCTGTGTAGGAGGACATCATATTTGTGTATGTGACAGACATAGGCCACTCTGGGCCAGTATGCACTCTCTGCCTATCTCTGACCCACTTTCTACTGTCCCTCGCATTGCATGACCTGTCCCCAGGTCCAAGATAAAAGGATACATAATGAGGAGCAGAGGATTCTGGGTATTGCCTAAAACAGAGCAGTTTGCACAGGGTGTATATGTGTTGGAGGGTGGCTGAATGGTGGAACCAGCTTAGCATTGGTCTACAACAGACATGGCCTGGGTGCACATATCTGTTCATGCTGAGAAACCACTCTCACTCCTACCAAGCTGTGACCATGTTACGGCTATGTATGCACACTGAGCTATATAGGGTCAAGCTGTTTCTTTTATGTCAGTTCAGTCAGTACATAGGCTGCTGGTTATCCATGCTGTTTGTACAAAGCTGATGTGTTCATAGTGGCTATGTGCACATGCAGTGTGTGGTGACTAGCAGTCTGGGCACAGATGGTATGTGAGTGGCTGACACAGGAAGGTATTGTCTAACATATGCATGCTGCCTGGGATTGATCTGGGTGATTTCAATTCCCAGAAAGTGAGGCTAACATCTGTTCTTGGGCTGTTGATAACTATGGTCTTGGCAGCACCACCCCCTCCTGCTTAGACAATACTCACTGCATTTGGGTTCCTTGTCAACAGCTTTAAAGAGCAACATAAGATGTTATAGATGGCATAAGATGTTATCTGTGCCTTGTGTTCCACTCCTTAGCCAACAGGAGTGGAACACAAGGCACAGATAAAACAGGTCACTCCAGCATGCTACAATTGTTCAGAATACCAAGTGACTAGCATTGCACACTACAGACAATTCCTGTAGTACACTGGCAGTGATCAAGAACTGCTCCAAAACCCAGAGTCCAGGACGTGCTCTGGGGACTAGGTGATGTGTTCCCTCCCTCACAGTCAGGATGATTGCAGAAACAGGTCATTTTCACATATGGCAGGTGTCATGTGCAGGAAGCACACATTGTCCCTGCATAGTACAGTGCTGATGTGATGGATCACTGCATTCTCCATATGGCTATCAGGTGTATATATGTGCTCAGATTGTGCAGTGCATCATGGGTAATGGAGGGGCTAACCGATACCAGCACCCAGGGCCCCAATTGCAGCCATGGTGGTGACTGTGATCACTGGAGCATTGCCTAGTACCTGCTGTCTTCTAGGGCAGGATGGTCAGCTATGGATCGCAGAGGTCATGGATGTGGTTTGCGTTATATGTATGTGCAGGTGTACCTATCTTGCAGTGTACAGCAGATGACTAGGGACTGCATGCCCTGCACATGTGCTGCCTCAGGAGTTAGTGCCATGCTGCGGTGCAGCAGACCTCTGCATGCAATTGTTTGGCATTGGAGGTACAGTAGGGGAAGGGCATCTTGACCTCACATGCATCTTGACCTTTAAACAAGGGATATATTCTGCAACTGTTTGTCTGTTATGCTGCTAGTGTACTGAGTATGCAGTGTAGTGCACATGTGCCACTGTAGGCAGGCCCTAGGTGTGGTCTACCACTGTCTCAGACTGTGCCAGCCATGTTATTGCATGTCCTGGGTTTCGCCCATTTCTGGCAGGGAGCTAAGGTCTCTTGCTTCTAGACAGTGCTATGGGGTTGTGTGTGGAGGTGCAGCCTAATGGTGAGAGCACTGGCTCAGTAGGTGGCAGACCAGAGTTTGATTCCCACTTGTTTTCTTTGTGGCTGTGGGAAACTCACTTCAATATACTGTCAGACACAGTATGGGCTCTACATTGACTGGACAACATACATACTTACACTTTTTTATGTATTACATTAGCACATTGGGTCTGCACACATATACATTGCAATCATGCCCATCTGACAGCATGACTTTATTGGCTCTGCTGTAGCCCATTGCAAAGGGAATGACATGTTCACCCTGCAGATGTATGACACATGAGTTGTACATGATTAGAATAGTCATCATAACTGTGACTGAACATCTTTGGCTCCATCACATGAATGCATGAATGCAGTACATGCAGGCACATCCCACTCCTGGGATGGCCACCTGCAGGGATCCTCACACATCCCTACTTGCTCCATATGGCCAATATGAGAAACACTTGTCCAGTTTTTAAAAACACATGTATCAGGAGGATTGTATGGTGGTTAGAACAGCTGACACAGCTGTCATACCCAAATAGCTGTTATTGGGACTTCCCCATGACACGTTTACACTTTGTTCACACACACTATAACTGCATTTGTGCACTCACATCAAGTACATCAGGGCAGCAAGGCCATAACACACTCTCATCTACTGCCATCCATCCATCCATCCTTCAGCTCATCCCTCAGCATATGCCCATTATGTTCAGTCATATATTCTCCAGCCAGCTACTACGTCATGGCCCACACAGGAACAGTTAATCACTTCTCCTGTAAATGATCGGCACGTCATCATTTCTGCTGACCATCCTTTTGATGCACACATCATGATGATGCTGGCTCTACCAGGAGACGCTTCTTTCCAATCCTATGCCACACACTGACAATACAGCATATTACATGGGCACCCCTCGTTGATATGGTACAGTTGCCTCACACATGCTCATCCCAATTACTGACTGACACGTAGTGTACATATGCATCTGACAGGTCCATCATTTCTTACCTTTCCATCCATCCATCACCTCAAATGTGACTTTCACAGGGGTTCCCTTATCCTGCGTTAAGGTGACTGCCATTTTCATGCGTTAAAGAGCATGCTTGTTACCTTAACACCTGATGTCCTGTTAGTGCCCGATAAATGGAGCCAAGCACTTTTACCGCTGGAACGCCTACTGCCTGCCCTGGCCTTTACCACTTGATGACACCCTTACCATTACTGCTTGCTAAATGCTGCGCCCTTAACACTCTTTAGTAAACATACCCCTTAGTGTATACTTGTATGTGAGGGATAATTTTATAACAGACATTTTATGTGTGCCTACAGAAAAGTTTAGGTGTGAAAGATCTTTTATATAAATTTCACCCAGAATGTAAAAAAACCCTGCCAAATATAAAGATAAAAACATATACAAAGTTACAGTGCAAGCTTAAGGCTATATGACACTAAGTAAAACATCTGTAACTTTTTAGATAAACTACCTATTTCAGAGGTTGCTACTGTACTTATAATTAACTATGATCACACATGCTGTTCGACAAATGTGAGAAATTATCTGGTAATAGCAGCAGGTTCGATGAAAAGCCAAGCTGCCCACCAGTTGCAGAGTAGATACATGCAAAGGATATTAGGATAAGCTGTTAACTGCTACTACCCATGGGAGACTTCTTGGCGATTAACTGTGCATTCAGAATTCAGTACATTGCAATTAAAATGTAACACAGTCATTTCTTGGATGAACGAGTTGTCAAGATTATCAACAATATCTGTACAATTACAAATAACTCACAAAATAGTATCACCAATGATTCAATCTTTTACAACTGCATATCCTCAAAAACATCCTTATTTTAATTTTTTGTATATATAGATCAGAACACTTACAGTATATTCAAGATATATAATATTCTTAAATTTCCTATTTCTGAATTTACTTCAGTGTCTTGAGACTTATAGAGAAATCCAATCTGAACTGTGAAAATTTTCCCTTCCAGTGGGACTTTTATTTTTAGATTTTATTCTTCCTCCATCTGCCTTTGGGCAATTTTTTCTGCTTCAAGCATGAGCAAGCAATATTAATCCAATTTCTAGTTTCTGTGAGACACATTATGCTAGATCATATGCACCTCATCCTTTCTCCTTGGATGAGTGCACGTTTTAACTGTTTCATTGTTACACTCATCTATTGTCCATCTCTGAGCAATATCATATACAATGTGTTTTAAAAAATTTAATTACTAAACCAGTGGTCCATTATTAACAGTATAACATGAAACACGGAGTATTTAAATTAACACTATCGAGACTTGAAACATGAGAAAGACTGTCATTTATCTTCAGATGTAGTATAACAACAAAGGAATGTTGTATAACAACAAAGGAATGTTATAGCAATGGGTCATGAGAGACTTATTCATTAAGATAGGATCATCTTCTTGCTTCAAAGAGTATGGTTCTCCTGCTTTAGAACAGAGAGAAATTAAGATAATAGAGAAGATGCTGCAGATGCCTAAAACAAAAAGCTTCAGAACATCAACAGAAATTTAGTAGATGTTACAAAGGTATGCATTTTTGTCCTTATGTGCAAAGTATTTTATCCATACTAAAAAAATCTGAAAAAAGGCTTAGTGAATCAAGCCTGAAATGGAAAAAAACAAAGGGGTATGTTTATTAAAATGCAGTATGCTGTTTTGCAACTAACATGCGGCATAAGTAAAATGCCGTGTGGCAGTTGCAAAACAAGTGTGGTATCTGCAGGAAAGTGGCCAGTATCAGCTCTACAGATACCATGCACCAAAGACTTATACAGAGGCACTATCACCTCCTTTTTTCTGCTAGCCATTCCTTTCTGTATGCACCCAAGCATCCTTCTAGCTTTTGCCGTCGCCTTTTCTACCTGTTTAGCTACTTTAAGATGATCAGACACAGCCACGCCTAGGTCCCGCTCTTCTTTAGTGGACAAAACTACTTCACCCCTATACTATATTGATCCCTTGGATTGCTGCAGCCCAAATGCATGACCTTACATTTTTTAACACTGAATCCCAGCTGCCAAATTCTAGACCATTCTTCAAGCTTAGCTAGATCCCTCCTCATGTTATCTACACCTTCCTGGGTGTCTACTCTATTGCAGATTTTGGTATCATCCGCAAAGAGGCAAACCTTACCCGACAGCCCTTCTGCTATATCACTAACAAAGATGTTAAAAAGAATCAGACCAAGGACAGATCCCTGGGGCACACCACTGGTAACATCCTTCTCCTCAGAGTGAACTCCATTTATCTGCACTCTTGTCGCCTCCCACCCAAAAGAAATACAGGATGGGCATGTCACAACCATATATACTCCACATGTACATTATGATGCATGATGACAATGACATCCCCAGAAAACCCGAAGATGTAAAGATGTCACAACTGGGTAGAACCCAAAAGTGTACACAGCACCCTCACTACCTCTGACTCTCTGATCGGGTAACCTGATGATTGTACAAATGTCAATAGTTATACAACTCCTTCTCCACTGTACCCTATCATGGTAAAGCTGTATTTACAACATACTGTATGTGTATGATGTACAACAGTGCAGCCCTCACTCTGTCATTGTTTTGTTCTGTGTAAACTGATGTGAACTGTACACAGGTGGTGTATAAAGGCATGTGAAATAAATAAGGTGCATATAAGCTAAACAATGTTGGAGTCAATATTACAGTATCATTAAGGCATGCCCAGTTGATCTGCGGTATTGTCAATGTGCAGCATAGGATAGTCAAGAAGTGTGGCTTGCTTGAGCCACCATGTGCATGCTGATGTCAGCAAAAGGGGGACTGAGCATGAGTGGTGATGCAGAACAGTCATAGGTGAGGTGTGAGTGATATGTCCGAATGTGCAGAATGATCCTGTGTGTGCCATGGTGTGGTAGCTGTCTGGAGAAGACTTGAATGCACATGACGGGCATATACTGAATGATATCCCGTATGATAGATGGTGGTAACAGAGATTGTTGTAAGTCCATGTTGGGCCCATGTGCCTGACATGACATCACATATGCATCTGGAGTGTGTGTGACACAGTAATAGCTATGTGGCACAGCAAATATCATCTGCTTATGTATGTCAGATGCCTCAGCCTGTCTAAGCACCATACAATCATCCTGACAAATGTGCATCTAGGAACTGGACTGGTCCAGCCCATATTGGCTAAATGATTTCTGACATGTCATCCTTTAGAAAGGCAATAAAGACTGATCTGTTCCACCTCTACTATGACCATGTAACATAACCATATATTATCATAGGCCTGCCAGTCTCATGGCACAGTCTACACTCATGCTAAGCCCTTAGGAAATAGGTATTATTATGTAACATAATTCTCCCAGTTGCTATCCAAGTTGACATCCCTGTTCAATGTAAAACATTTAAAGGTCTTGTTCTGTGTAAACCGCTCTGATTTCAAAAGAGTGCAGTATATAAAATCAAATAAATAAATAAATATGGAGCAATTAAGGATGTATGCTGATCTCTTCAGGAGATCATCACAACAGTGGGATGTGGCTGCATGTACCAGATATATGTGATATAGCCAAAGATCATCTGTCACACTTTGGTGGAATGATTCCAATCATGTCCATCATGTGTGTCATACATCTGATGTGTCCACAGCTCAGACCCTCTGCAGTGGGCTACAACTCAGACAATTATGTCATGATGTCACATGGGCATGATTGAAATGGCCTTGGTTGAAAAACAGACTGAAAAAGTATAACATCTGTCCCCCAGCCGATGCAGACCAGGGACTGTATTTGCCACTAAATGGAAATTACTCTCCCACAGCCTGAAGTAGAACAGCTGGGATTTGAACTATGGTCTGCTCTGTGCAAAGACAATGCACAAACCACTACACTACACCCCTACACTATATGACTCTGCAAAGGATACAAACCAATACACTGTAGGTCCCTGTCTGCAAATTGTAAACATGTTCCTGGCCTATCATCCAAGGTATGCGATATGACAGTGTGGAGTGCATATACGTGCTGGAGCCAAATCTTATCTGTCACATTTATGTTGAAAGAATCCAATCATGTCTACCACGTGGATCAGACATCTGCTGTGTCCACATCTCTGACCCTCTGCAGTGGGCTACAGCTCATACAATAATGTCATGATGTCACATGGGCATGATAGCGTCTGATGTCATAGCTGTAGATGAAATCTTAAATAGCCCGCTTTTCAGCTACGGAGAAACAGAGAGGACAAAAAGGAAAAAAATAAAAATAAAAATTCAAGACAGTGAGAAATACATTGATGAGGTGCTTCTTGAAACATCCAAGCTCTCCAGCAGAGGTGAAGATGGAAGCTTACAGAAGGACAAAGATTAGGCACGAGTCACCAGGGCATGCAGAATCACCAATCCAACTCCTCGAGCCCTTGAATTGACAAACCATTATGCAACCCTGGAAGTGGAGGAGGCGGAGGCATCCCAGGAAAGGGAAGAACCAGAGTTCGAGCACCCTAAAGCTGTAGAATCAGTGACCACTAGGAAGCGAAGGATAGTGGTGGTTGGTGATTGTCTTCTGAGGGGTGCAGAAGCATCCATCTGCCAACCAGACTTGATGTCCAGAGAGGTGTGCTGTCTACCAGGTGCCAAAATCCAAGATGTTACAAAGAGTTTGCTGAGACTCATCAAGCCTACTGACTATTACCTGATGTTGCTCATCCATGTCTAAGCGTATCAAGAGTGACTTCATGGCTCTGGGACAGAGGGTGAAGCAGATAGGGGCGCAGATGGTGTTCTATTCCATTCTCCCTGTTGATGGTAAAGGCCAAGGCAGAGAAGCTTGCATCCTGGAGATAAATGCATGGCTGCGTGGATGGTGTCATCGAGAGCGTTTTCGTTTCCTAGACCATGGAATGATGTTCCAAGGGCTGCAAAGCAGAGATGGCATCCATCTATCCAAGAAGGGTCGACATGTCTTCAGTAGCAGACTGGCTAACCTACTAAAGAGGGCTTTAAACTAGAGTCATTGGAGATGGGTGAAGAAAGCCCCCAGGTAAGTGAAACATTAAATACCTTTATAGAAATAGATAAAAGGGGCAACATTTGGAAAGCAGTGACTATAAGTGCCTGTAGCATGGGAAATAAGATCCCAGATATTGAGGCTTTAATGGGAGAAGATGACTTGGATTTAGTGGCAGTTACAGAAGCATGATTCATGGACAACTATGACTGGGATATAACTATACCAGGCTATATGTTATTTAGAAATGACAGGGTAGGAAGAAGGGGAGGAAAAGTGGCACTATATGTAAAAAATAATATTAAAGCTATAGAAATACAGGGCATAAAAAGGAGAGGAGGCAGTGTGGGTTAAACTAGAAAGAGGAAAAGAGAAATTCATTTGCATTGGCATGATATACAGGCCTCCATGACAGTGAGAAGACATAGACAGAGATTTAATGGAAGACATACAAAGCATTGCCAGGAAAGAAGAAGTGCTATTGATAGGGGATTTCAATATGATGGATTTGATTGGCGCATCCCTGACACAGTGTCATCTAGAAGCAAGGAGATCCTGGATTCTTTACAGGAAGAAGTATTCAGGCAACTGGTAACATAACTCACACATTAAGGGGCCATACTGGACTTGGTGCTTACCAATGGGGAAAGTATTTCTGATGTTATAGTGGGGATGATCTCACATCCAGTGATCATCAGATGGTGTGGTTCACTATTTGGACTAGAGCTGATAAAATCCATTCAAAATCGAGGGTCTTAGACTTTAGGACAATTAACTTTGCCAAGATGAGCCAATACCTCAAGGAGCCCTTAGTGGGATGGGAACAGCTGGGGGATGTAGAAAAACAGTGGTCAAAACTGAATGGGGATATTTTAAGGGCAACTAATCTTTTTGTTAGAATGTTCTATGTAAATATGTAAATATGTATTCTGTTCTATGTAAATATCTCATGTATATAGTTTAACCCGGTTCTCCAAGTTGGTACTCCTGTTCGATGTAAACCAAACAGCTTGTTGTTATGGTCTTTATGTTATAATGTAAACCGCGCTGATGCCGAATAGTGCGGTATATAAGAACTTGTAATAAATAAATAAAGGTAAAAGGAAAAGGAGGCTGCTATGGTTCTCAAAAGAGGTAGCTGAAAAGATGAAGAAAAAGAGGGACGCCTTCATGAAATACAAGAGATCACAGAGAGGAAGACAAGCATCTATATTTGGAAAAACTTAGAGAGGCTGGCAAAGTAGTCAAGAAGGCAAAGATACAAAAAGAAGAAGAAATATCCAGTGCAATAAAATGAGGGGATAAGACATTTTTCAGATGTTAGTGAGAGGAGAACGGCAAAAGTGGTTTTGTCAGACTCAAGGTTGAAGGGGAGGAATATGTACAGTAGAAGCTGATGAGAATAAAGTGGAATTGCTTAACAAATATTTCTGTTCTGTGTTCACAGATGAAGGGCCGGCAGCAGAACCTCAGACAACACTGATAAACAGGAACAAAAGCGAGGGGCATCTCAAACGATTTTCAGAGGACTGTGATCGTGAGGAACTAGCTAAACTAAAAGTGGACAAAGTGATGGGACCAGATCAGATACATCCGAGAATACTGAAAGAACTTGGGATTGTTCTAGCAGCAACACTGACTGACCTTTTCAATGCTTTTTTGGAGTCAGGGGTGGTGCCAGAAGACTGGAGAGAGGCACATATGGTCCCTTTACACAAAAGCGGAAGTAAGGATGTGGTTGAAAACTACAGGCCGGCAGGTTTAACCTCAATGGTGAATAAATTATTGGAAACATTGCTGAAAGAGAAAATAGTGAGGTTTCCAGAGTCCAACTGATTACTGGCTCCGAGGCAGCATGGATTCACCAGGGGCAGGTCTTGTCAGTCAAATCTGATTGATTTTTTTGTCTTGGTGACTAGAGAGTTGGACCGAGGGAGAGCCTTTGATGTGGTATATTTAGATTTCAGTAAAACACTGTTCTGCACTGGCAACTTATAAACAAACTGAGCACCCTAGGGATGGACCCTAAAGTTACTGCTTGGGATACAAATTGGTTGATGAGAGGCGACAAAGGGTACATGTAAATGGAGTTCACTCTGAGGAGAAAGAGGTTACCAGTGGAGTGCCACAGGGATCTCTCCATGGACTGATTCTTTTTAACATCTTTGCTAGTGAAGTTGCGGAAGGGCTGTCGGGTAAGATTAAGAACATAAGAACATAAGATATGCCATACTGGGTCAGACCAAGGTCCATCAAGCCCAGTATCCTGTTTCCAACAGTGGCCATCTAGGTCATAAGTACCTAGCAGTTTCCCCCAAAAGACAGGTTCCTCAATGCTTGTATCTGGTCAAGCAGTGATATCCTGAGTCACTTTTAATAATGGTTTATGGACCTTTCCTCCAGGAACTTGTCCAAACCTTTTTTAAACCCAGCTACACTAACAGCTTTTACTACATCCTCCGGTAACAAATTCCAGAGTTTGATTACATGTTGAGTGAAAAAATATTTTCTCTTATTAGTCTTAAATAGGTTACCCTGTAGCTTCATTGCATGTCCCCTAGTCTTTTTATATTCTGGTGATGTAAACAATCGATCCACGTTTACCTGTTCCATTCCATTCATTAATTTATAGACCTCTATCATATCTCCCCTCAGCCGTCTCTTTTCCAGGTTGAAGAGTCCTAACATTTTTAGCCTCTCTTCATAGGAGTATCCTTCCATCCCCTTTACCATTTTGGTGGCTCTTCTCTGTACCTTTTCTAATAACACTATATCCTTTTTAAGATACGGCGACTAGAATTACACACAATATTCAAGGTGCGGTCACACCATGGAATGATACAGAGGCATTATAATATCCTTTGTTTCATTTTCCCTTCCTTTCCTTATGATACTAGCATTCTATTTGCTCTCTTGGCCGCCGCTGCACACTGCCTCTTTGTGGATGATACCAAAATCTGCAACAGAGTAGACACCAAGGAAGGTGTAGATAAGATGAGGAGGGATCTAGCTATGCTTGAGTAATAGTCTAGAATTTGACAGTTGAGATTTAAGGCTAAAAAATGTAGGGTCAAGCATTTGGGCTGCAACAATCCAAGGGAGCAGTACAGTATAGGGGGTGACATGCTTCTTTCCATAAAAGAACGGGACTTAGGTGTGATTGTGTCTGATGATCTCAACGTAGCTAAACAGGTAGAAAAGGTGACAGCAAAATCCAGAAGGATGCTTGGATGTATAGGGAGAAGAATGGCCAGCAGAAGAAAGGAGGTGATAGTGCCTCTGTATAAGTCTTTGGTGCGACCTCATTTGGAGTATTGTATGCAATTCTGGAGACCACACCTTCAAAAGGATATAAACAGGTTAGAGTTGGTGCAGAGGGTGTCTACTAAAATGGTTAATGGTCTTTGTTATAAAGCATATGAGGACAGACTTAAGGACCTTAATGTGTATACGTTAGAGGAAAGGCAGCACAGAGGTGATATGATTGAGACGTTTAAATACCTCCATGGCATAAATGCACAGAAGGAGAGCCTCTTTCGATTGAAAGCAAGCTCTGCTCGAGGGAACATAGGATGTGGATGAAAAGGGATAGACTCAGGAGTAATATGCGGAAACATTTTTTTACGGAAAGAGTGTTAGATGCATGGAATAGTCTCCCAGTGGAGGTGGTGGAGATGAGGACAGTATCTGAATTCAAAAAAGCATGGGACAAACACAAAGACTCTCTAAAGGAAAAAAGGGGACTCTTGTACTGGGTGATATGGAAGGCAGACTGGATAGGCCATGTGGTCTTTTTCTGCCATCATATTTCTATGTTTCTATGAGTGCAATCAGAGGAAAAGGATACCATGGTCTGCAATGTGTTTGTTCATGTATTATGGCCTGCCCCTTTGACTTTGTAGGTGTTGCACTGGTATCTGTCCATGGTTAGAATCATCCTAACCTTTGTGGCCGTGATATAGCAGAAGGCCTGTTGGGTATGGTGTGCCTGTGTGTGGATTATATCAAAATATGTAATTGAGTACACACCCATGAAAGAGTACATAACATGATGATGGTCCCAGCTCAGCTGTAACAATGGTCATACATGTGTCTGCTGCAAGCTGATGCCAAGAAATGCAGGGTCATGTATTTGCCCTGGCAAATTCCAAAGTAGTGGTACAGTGTGATGTGTGAGATACCTGTGTCCACCAAAAAAGGAAAGGACCTGTGTGTAACTGTGTCTGATGTTCCCAATGTAGCTAAAAAGGTCGAACATGTAACCACCAAAGGCAGACGGATGCTTGGGTGTATAGGAAGAGGAATGTCCACCAGAAATAATGAGCTGCCAATGCCTCTGTATACGTCTCTGGTGCAACCTCATTTGGAGTATTGTGAGCAATTCTAGAGATGGCATTCTCAAAATGATATATGCATATGTGAGATTTTGCAGAGGGTGTCCACCGACATGATTAGTGGTGTTTGCAGTTCAGGACAGACATGATGATCTCAATATGCATACCTTTGGGGAAAGGAGGAATGGGGGATGTGAAAGATACATGTAAATACCTCTTTTGTAGCAATGCACAGGATAGTATCTCTCCAGTGAGTGCAAACCCTGCTAGGAGGAGACATGTGATAAGAGTGAAAGGGGATAGACCCAGAGCTAGAATGCAGACATATCCTAGGATGGAGCGATTGGTAGCTGTGTGGAATGGGCTACCAGGGAAGGTGGTGGAAAGGACAGTACCGGATAGCATGACAGCATGGGATAAAAACAGAGGATCTGTCACAGCAGGAGGTGGACAAAAATTTGATGCTATGAAGAGGGAGACTAGATAAGCCAGGTGGAATATATTTATTTATTTATTGAACGGTTTTGTATACCGCCTTTCAGAAAAATCAAAGCGGTTTACATAGAACAAAACTTGAACATTACAATGAAACTTATTCAAACAATTGAAATTACAGCGAATATTAAATTGTACATAATAGAAAAGGTAATTTGAGGGTTACAATGCTGAGTAAATACTGATTAGATATATAGATATTTTAAACATATATACAGATATAAAATATTTACAAGTTTTAAAATCTTTTCATCTTATCTGAGCAAGGAGAAATGTATTGTAGTTCACTAGAATTATTAATGTTATGATTAAATGTGATAATGTGGAGAATTGAGTATTGTAAGATAGAGTGAGAAAAAGGAAAAAGTCAGTTGTGTATTAATGAATAAGAGTATACATGATTTTAAGTGGGAAATATTTCATCTTTTGAGAATGAGTCTCCAAAGTACTCTATAAATAAGTGAGTTTTAAGATCTTTTCTAAATGCTGAAAGATCTGCGATATCTCTGAGTTTATTCGGCAGAGCGTTCCATATTAAAGGAGCATTGAAGCTGAATGCCCTATTTGTTGTAGTTTTGAGTTTTGAAAAGTTGTTTGGAACAAGTAAAGTGTTCAGGTTCCTTTGTCTCACTGTTCTGGTCCTTGAATGAATTGTCAGTAGATCAGTTAGATATGATGGGGCTATATCTCTTATCAGTTTGAACGTTGTTATGATAACTTTATATTTTATCCTACTTTGTATAGGTAACCAGTGAAGTTTGTACAGTATAGGGGTTATGTGTTCAGTTGTACCTGCATTTATAAGCATTCTTGCAGCAACATGTTGTGCTAATTTTAGTTGATGTAAAGCATGTTTTGGAATACCTTGAAGAATTATGTTACTAAAATCTAAGTGAGGCAGGATCAGGGCTTGAAGGACTAATCTGAAGTCCAGGTTTGATAATAATGGGTTTAGATTTTTAAGATATCTTAATTTATTATATATTGTGTTTGTTGTATTCCTGATGTGTGTTGTTAGACTTAACGTTCTGTCTATGATAACGCCAAGATATCTTATTTCATCTTTTATGGAGATGCATATGTTTTCAATCTTTATTTCTGTTGGGGGGGTAAATTTTTGATTTCTAGAAACAAATAATGCTTCTGTTTTCTTGAAGTTAATGTGTAGATTGTGTTAATTTAGCCATTGCGTCATTTTAGTGAAGCATGATTTAATATTAGAGAAGTCCAGGGAGTCTATGTCCATAGGGAGGTAAATCATAACATCATCAGCATAAATTGCATATTTTAATTTGCACTGTTGAATGATGTGGCATATAGGTTGTAAATATATGTTAAAGAGTAGAGCTGACAATGCAGATCCTTGAGGGATTCCTTGTTTTTGCGTATAGGTTTTAGATGTATGGTTTCCTATTTTTACTTGTTGCGATCGATCAGTTAACATAAGAACATAAGATATGCCATACTGGGTCAGACCAAGGTCCATCAAGCCCAGTATTCTGTTTCCAACAGTGGCCAAACTAGGTCATATGTACCTAGCAGTTTCCCCAAGAGACACAAGTTCCACAATGCTTGTACTGGGTCAAGCATTGATATCTTCGGTCACTTCTTAATAATGGTTTATGGACCTTTCCTCCAGGAACTTGTCCAAACCTTTTTTAAACCCAGCTACACTAACAGCCTTTACTACATCCTCTGGTAACAAATTCCAGAGTTTGATTACACGTTGAGTGAAAAAATATTTTCTTTTGTTGGTCTTAAATAGTTTACCCTGTAGCTTCATTGCATGTCCCCTAGTCTTTCTATATTCTGATAACGTAAACAATCGATCTACGTTTACCCGTTCCATTCCGTTCATTAATTTATAGACTTCTATCATATCTCCCCTCAGTCGTCTCTTTTCCAGTTTAAAGAGCCCTAACCTTTTTAGCCTTTCTTCATAGGAGTATCCTTCCATCCCCTTTACCATTTTGGTGGCTCTTCTCTAAACTTTTCTAAAATCGCTATATCCTTTTTAAGATACGGCAACCAGAATTGCACACAATATTCAAGGTGCGGTCTCACCATGGAACGATATAGAGGCATTATAATATCTTTTGTTTTATTTTCCATTCCTTTCCTTATCATACCTAGAATTCTATTTGCTCTCTTGGCCGCCGCTGCACACTGGGCCGAGGGTTTTAACATGGTATCCACAATGACGCCTAAATCTTTTTCCTGAGTGGTGGTTCCTAATGTGGAACCTTGCATCATGTAACCATAGTTTGGGTTGTTCTTCCCTAGGTGCATAACCTTGCACTTGTCCACATTAAATTTCATCTGCCATTTTGATACCCAGTCTTCCAATTTATCAAGATCCTCTTGCAATTTTTCACAATCCTCTTCGGTTTTAACAACTTTAAATAGTTTTGTGTCATCTGCAAATTTGATAACCTCACTCGTTATTCCACTTTCCAGGTCATTTATGAATATGTCAAAAAGCAGCGGACCCAGCACAGATCCCTGGGGTACACCACTATTCACCTTTCTCCATTGGGAAAATTGGCCATTTAGCCCTACCCTCTGCTTTCTATCTTTTAACCAGTTCCTGATCCACAATAGAACACTGCCTCCTATCCCATGACTCTTTAGTTTTGCCAAACGTCTCTGATGAGGAACCTTGTCAAAGGCTTTCTGAAAGTCCAGATACACAATATCAACCAACTCACCTTTGTCCACCTGTTTATTCACTCCTTCAAAAAAACATAACAGATTAGTAAGACAAGATCTTCCTTGTCTAAAGCCATGTTGGCTGTCTCCCATTAGGTTGTGACTATCTACATGCTGAGTAATTTTATTCTTTATGATGGTTTCTACCATTTTTCCCGGTACTGACGTCAGGCTCACTGGTCTGTAGTTTCCCGGATCACCCCTGGAACCCTTTTTAAAAATTGGTGTTACATTGGCGATCCTCCAATCTTCAGGTATTAGAGATGATTTTAATGATAGTTCACAGATTACTGATAGCAGGTCTGCAATGTCATATTTTAGTTCTTTCAACACCTTTGGATGTATACCATCCGGCCCAGGTGATTTGCTACTCTTCAGTTTATCTAATAGTTGTAAGACATCTTCCCGATGTATCGATATTTCCTTCAATTCTTCCACACCTTTAAATACCACTTCCGTCATGGGTAACATCCCTACATCTTCCTCAGTAAAGACCGAAGCAAAGAATTCATTCAGTCTCTCCCCTATCGCCTTGTCGCCTCTTAGTGCTCCTTTAACCCCTTTATCATCTAATGGACCAACTGACTCTCTCACAGGTTTTTTGCTACGAATGTACTTGAAAAGGTCTTTATTTCGCGTTTTTGCTTCCGCAGCAAGCTTCTTCTCAAATTCTCTCTTTGCCTGCTTTATCAATGCCTTGCATTTGACTTGCCAGTGCTTGTGCTGTTTCCAGGTTTCGTCGTTTGGCTCTTTTTTCCATTTCCTGAAAGTTGCTTTTTTGGCAACAACAGCCTCTCTGACCTCACCTTTAAACCATGCTGGCAGTTTTTTGGACTTCCTTCCACTTTTCTTAAAGCGTGGAATACAGCTGGTCTGGGCTTCCAAGATAGTATTTTTCAACAACACCCAAGCTTGATGTACGTCTTTAACCTTTGCAACTGCTCCTTTTAGTTTTTTCTTAACTGTTTTCCTCATTTTATCATAGTCTCCCTTTTCGAAAGTTAAAAGGTAGTACTGTGGATTTCCTTACTATCCCTCCTCCACTAATTAAATCAAAGGTGATCATGCTATGATCACTATTGCCAAGTGGCCCCAACACCCTTATCTCTTGCACTAGATCTGGTGTTCCACTAAGGACTAGGTCTAATATGGCTTCCCCTCTGGTCAGTTCATGAACCAGCTGCTCCAAGAAGCAGTCATTTATTTCATCCAGGAACTTTATCTCCCTAGCATGTCCTGACGTGACACTGACCCAGTCGATACCAGGGTAATTGAAATCACCCATTATTATTACTGCACTGTAACGTTTGTTAGCTTCCTTAACCGCCTTACCCTCCCGCGCTCACCTACAATCTACCCGCTCCTCTGCTTTCTTTTTTGCTGCTCCTGCCCTCTGGAATGCCCTCCCCCCCCCTCCCTCCGCCTAGAACCTCAGTATGCCACCTTCAAACAACAGTTAAAAACTCACTTGTTCTCCCTAGCCTTTAATGTTCCCTCCCCCTTCGTATGATTGTTCCTCTTCCCTACCTTTTGTTTCTTGCCTAGGCCCACCCTATGTTATGTTTGTTCTGTTTCTTTGTTTGCTCTGCTGTCCTATCGAACATTGTACACTTCTTTTCCTTTTCATTGGCCTCGGCCTTCTTTTATTGAATTTTAATTGTACACCGCTTGGTTTTGTGAAAGGCAGTTTTTATCAATTACAATAAACATAAACAAAAAACATGTACTGGCTTTACCTTGGGTTGGTCTCTCAGGCAGCTACTGATTCCTTTCCTCCTGATATCTTTCAGGCTATGGAACTCAGCCTTCTGGTACCTTTCTCCACTCCTTCCCAGATAGCCACTCTCTTGAAAGTTTCCTTGGAACCTTTCTCCCTTTCCAGGATCTCTCAGAGTTTCTCCTTCATGTGCCTCTGTTGCTCTGTCTGCTCGGGCTGCAGACCTATTCCTTTCCAGCTTCTCCTGGACCTGCTGGCTCTGCTCTCTCTGCTGCGTCTCCTGTGTGCGTGTCTCCCTTCTCTCCTGTGTGTCCTGTGTGTTTTTTCTTTGCTCTGAGTGTGTTTTTAAAAACTGTTTGCTGCCGGGCACTCCCTTGCCTCTGCACAGGTGTGACCAATCATTGAGCAAGCTTGGCTCTACATCTGAACTAGGGCATGGCCTGGCCTCAGCAGAGAGCTGAGTTTTTTTCTTGCCTGCCTTGCAAACACTGTGCAGAACTGAACTGTCCCTTGTTTTAAAGGGAAAAACAGGGGTTTCTTCCACTTCCATCTCTTCCTGGGAGCTTTCCTCACCACACTACATTAGATTATAGTACTACACTTTAATCTTTAATGTGAAGTAATTGTTACTACTATTGGTTAGTAGCATGAGTACTATATAAAATGTATTCAGAATTTCAATTACACTATTGATATTCACAATTTTGTTTTTTTTATTTGACTTTATAGTAGGAGTACATCTCCATATACTACTTTACACGTGTAATACATCACAAGGTGTTCTTGTGAGTATCTGCCTATATATTTTAATGGTTTTGTTTAACTGTTTTTTATAGTATTAATTTAGCAATATTCTTTTCTGTCCTGCGTTTTGTATTTCTTCATTACTTATTGTTTGATTATTCTTTAACTATTATGTTTTAACTAATTATTGATGTTCTCTGGTTTGTATGTTAATATATCTTTTTGCTTGTATTAATGATAATATTGTTTACTTTATTTAATTTTATTTTACTTTACTTTATATTGCAAGCTGTGTGCCCCCTAAGGAAGGTGTTGCTGAAACGTGTTGGAGTTTACCTAATAAAGAATCCTGTGACCATTATACATCTCTTGCTCCTTGTGTTTCGCTGGCATCCACTGCAAGAGCGAGTGCTCTTCTTTTGTGTTGACATGTTAGGTAAATGTCATATTTCAAAAATTTTCACTAACATGATGGCTACTGTGCATGTATAATATGTCAACCCTACCCACAAAGATGGAATTTTGCAATGTTCATACGGCAGGCACACTTGTGACACACAAAACTCCTTCCCATGGACATCTTATATCCCTTCATAATAGTACACTTGAGGCAATATCTGCAGCACATGTCCGGTGAGCACTCACCTACTCCTCTTGTACCGGTGCACTGTCATCCTAAATACATTGGGACAAGAGGACATATGGACATGTGCTATCACAAACCTGAACACACCAACAGTCATCAGGAACAGTATTCTCTGTTCAACAGTGTCCAAGGGCACTCACATGTGCCTACCAATTTCCTTAAGAGACACACAGGTCCCACGATGCATATGTTGGCATCTGCAGTTTTCCTACATGATCGGCTTTGATGCTGCTTTATGTACATTGCCTCCAGTAACTTGTCCAGACCTGCTTTGTTAACATCTGCAACAACTGCTGTTCCTACATCATCAGGCCATAGATGTCAGAGTTCAATTACCCATTGCATGCTACACTCTCTTTCCCTATTTGTCTTACACTGATGACACTCCGGCTCCAGTGCATTTCACACATTCTTCTGTGTTTATGACAGCATGCACACTAACTCTGGGTTTACGTGTCCCACTCCATTCATACTTTGTTGCACCTCTATCATTTCCCCCCTCGACCATCTCTCTACAAGATAAATGGGCCAGTCCTTTACAGCTTCTCCACATTTGGGTATACTTCCATCCCCTTCACATTTGTGTCTATCTTCTCAGTACCTTTTACAATTCCCACATATCCTTTCTGGGCAACAGCAATCAGATTTGCACATAATGTTCAGTTGCTGTATTGGACAATTTGGAGGCATCATACCATCCTCTGTGTAATTCTCCATTTCGTTCCTTCTGATACATGTCATTCTCTTTGCCATCTTATCTACCACTGCACAGTGTCCAACAGTTTGCAATGTGATATGCAGGCTGACAGATACATATCTTTTCCTGCCTGGTGGTTCCTAATGTAGAACCTTGCATCATGACACCATTGTTTGTGTGGTTCTTTGATATTTGCATAGCTTTGCAGTATACCACATTACGTGTGTTTGGCCATATGACTATCCTGTCTCCTATGATCTCATGATCCACATGTACTCATTCACCATCCTCACATATTTTCAGAAACATGAGGACCTTTGCACCATCTGCAGATGTGCTGGACTCACCTGTTGTTCCCTTATCCAGCTATTTGTGCTACATGTTATAAAGTAGCACTGACAGCACAGTCCCCTATGAGTCAATGCTTTTCACACTTCCCCATTTGATAACCAAGCCATGTTGCCCTCCCATGTGCATTCCATCCTTGCAGCATCTTCTGATCCACATTACTACATTGCCTCCTATCCCAGGACATCCTCATTTGGACATGACTATTTCATATGGGACTTTATGTCAGGCCTTGTGACAAACTGCGTACACTATATCACCCTGCTCACCTTGGTCTACCTGTTTCTTCACACCTTACACAAATTGGAAGGGACAGTGGGTTCTGTACAACATTTCAAAATAGAACATGTTGACATTATGGCACATATAAATCATCTAATATATATCACACCTGGGAAATCTTACCATCACCTTGTCCAACAACACAAATCCTTATCTAAAGACCTTCTTTGTTTGCTTATAAACGTGAGATCAATTAGGAATAAATTACCGATCATAACTGATATCCTCACCGATTATAAGCCTGACATATTATTCTTAACAGAAACATGGCTCACGGTTCATGATAACATTCTCCTAAATCAATTACAAACTGATGGCTATGAGCTACTTCACTGCTCTAGGGTTTTAAAAAGGGGTGGGGGTGTCATCGCTATTATAAATAATAACCTTAAAGCTACCCTCATTTCCACTAACAATATTGAGAACATGGAGGTTCTTATGTTTGAAACAACTTCACATTCATTTGGTCTCATATACAG
Organism: Ichthyophis bannanicus; assembly: GCA_033557465.1. Taxonomy (NCBI): domain Eukaryota; kingdom Metazoa; phylum Chordata; class Amphibia; order Gymnophiona; family Ichthyophiidae; genus Ichthyophis; species Ichthyophis bannanicus. Next base: position 494,921,936 of record CM066035.1, read on the forward strand.
ACCTCCATCCACAGATACAAAATCTTTATCCTCCATATTAGATATGATATGTTCTCTCAACACAAGAAAATAACAGTTAGTAATCATTGGAGACTTAAACCTCCCCTCAACTACACCATCACACTCAAAAGCATTCATTGAAACCATGTCTGAACTTGACTTTGAGCAAATTATAGATTTCCCGACTCACATAAAAGGAAATACCCTTGACCTAATCTTTCTTCAAAGATCGCCAGATTATAATCTCAATGTTTCACAACCCCAAGCTATTCCCATTCCATGGTCCGACCACCATTTAATTAAATTCAATCTCCCACATTTCAATAAGATCACAACCCAACAGCCGAAACAAAGACTAACTACAATGTTCAGGAAATTTGACAGGGAAAAATTTTTAGGACAGATAATACCACATATTCCTGAAACAGTAACTGACATCAATATCAGTATTGCTAACTGGAACGAGACTATAAAAAAAGCAGCTATGCTTCCTAACTCTAAAGCAAACAAATCCAGATCCAAATAGAGAGACTCCCAACCTTGGCATTCGCAAGAAATTAGACAAATAAAGAGGGAACTTAGAAAGATTGAAAAAAGATGGCGGAAAACTAACTCAAATAATGACAGAAATTTATACAATGAGAAACTAGACTACTACAGAAAACAATAAATTCATCTAAAAAAGCCTTTCATACAAAATTACTAACAAATTCCCTCAACCGTCCCAGAGAATTATTTGAAATAGTTAAAAAAGTATCAAACCCTCATAATACAGATGTCACCCTTATTAACCCACAAACTCTTGCTGACTATTACATAACTAAGCTATCACCACTATCAGACCCTCCAATTCCGCTAATTTATTCCAACCCAAAGCCTGAACACATATGGGATAAATTTCATACTGTAACACTAAAAGAACTGGATAAGGTGATCTCAGATATTAACACAACCACTTCTAGTCTTGATCCCTGCCCAGTTAGCTGGATCAAAAATACTAAATCACTCCTAGCACCCTACATTCTAAATATAACAAATTTTTCACTCACACATGGTACTATGCCAACCATCCTAAAGAGAGCCTCGATTAGACCTATTCTGAAAAACAAAAAACTAGACAATCTTGATCCCTCTTCATATAGACCTATCTCTAGCCTTCCATTTATGGCAAAGATTATAGAAAAAACAGTATATAATCAACTTCAGGATCACATTGAACTTCATGCCCCCTTAGATTCACACCAATACGGCTTTAGACCATACCATAGTGTAAAAACACTACTTGCAGTTATCTTTGATGATATTTTAAAATACATTGACAAATCAAAACAAGCAGTATTACTTATATTTTTGGATATATCAGCTGCCTTTGATTCAATTAACCTTTGTATCCTTTTTGAAAGACTCAAACAGATTGTGGAGGGGTTGCGCTCTATGTTAGAGAGGGCATTGACTCAGAAAGGATTAAAGTTTTGCAGGAAACAAAATCTGCTGTAGAATCTGTATGGATTGAAATTCCATATAAAAGGGGGAAGGCAATGGAAGTGGGGGTGTACTATCGAGCGCCTGGCCAGAATGACCAAATGGATGATGAAATGCTCAAAGAAATCAACCCCTCCACCAATTTGATCAGCTCTATCATTACGATATAGTTTGTACCCAGGTATCACAGTGTCCCACTGGTTGTCCTCCTTCCACCATATCTCTGATATTCCAATCTTATCTAACATTTCATTTAGTGCTATATATTCTAACTCTCCCATCTTATTGTTTAGACTTCTAGCATTTGCATACAAGCATTTTAGAGAATGTATTTTGTTCATGTTAATTTGGCTATTGTTAGACATGGGTAAATTGGGATCTTTAAGCTCTGTCTGCTCCATACTTGAGGGCATTTGGGCTACTTTACTCTTTTGTTAGATATGATTGGAACCATGCGAGAATAGTACCATGTATACCAATCTGTTTGAGTCTTTCAAAAAGGATACAAAGATTAATTGAATCAAAGGCAGCTGATATATCCAAAAATATAAGTAATACTGCTTGTTTTGATAGTGCATCGTGGGACCTGTGTGTCTCTTAAGGAAATTGGTAGGCACATGTGAGTGCCCTTGGACACTGTTGAACAGAGAATACTGTTCCTGATGACTGTTGGTGTGTTCAGGTTTGTGATAGCACATGTCCATATGTCCTCTTGTCCCAATGTATTTAGGATGACAGTGCACCGGTACAGAGGAGTAGGTGAGTGCTCACCGGACATGTGCTGCAGATATTGCCTCAAGTGTACTATTATGAAGGGATATAAGATGTCCATGGGAAGGAGTTTTGTGTGTCACAAGTGTGCCTGCCGTATGAACATTGCAAAATTCCATCTTTGTGGGTAGGGTTGACATATTATACATGCACAGTAGCCATCATGTTAGTGAAAATTTTTGAAATATGACATTTACCTAACATGTCAACACAAAAGAAGAGCACTCGCTCTTGCAGTGGATGCCAGCGAAACACAAGGAGCAAGAGACGTATAATGGTCACAGGATTCTTTATTAGGTAAACTCCAACACGTTTCAGCAACACCTTCCTCAGGGGGCACACAGCTTGCAATATAAAGTAAAGTAAAATAAAATTAAATAAAGTAAACGATATTATCATTAATACAAGCAAAAAGATATATTAACATACAAACCAGAGAACATCAATAATTAGTTAAAACATAATAGTTAAAGAATAATCAAGCAATAAGTAATGAAGAAATACAAAACGCAGGACAGAAAAGAATATTGCTAAATTAATACTATAAAAAACAGTTAAAACCATTAAAATATATAGGCAGATACTCACAAGAACACCTTGTGATGTATTACACGTGTAAAGTAGTATATGGAGATGTACTCCTACTATAAAGTCAAATAAAAAAAACAAAACTGTGAATATCAATAGTGCAATTGAAATTCTGAATACATTTTATATAGTACTCATGCTACTAACCAATAGTAGTAACAATTACTTCACATTAAAGATTAAAGTGTAGTACTATAATCTAATGTAGTATGGTGAGGAGAGCTCCCAGGAAGAGATGGAAGTGGAAGAAACCCCTGTTTTTCCCTTTAAAACAAGGGACAGTTCAGTTCTGCACAGTGTTTGCAAGGCAGGCAAGAAAAAAACTCAGCTCTCTGCTGAGGCCAGGCCACGCCCTAGTTCAGATGTAGAGCCAAGCTTGCTCAATGATTGGTCACACCTGTGCAGAGGCAAGGGAGTGCCCGGCAGCAAACAGTTTTTAAAAACACACTCAGAGCAAAGAAAGAACACACAGGACACACAGGAGAGAAGGGAGACACGCACACAGGAGACGCAGCAGAGAGAGCAGAGCCAGCAGGTCCAGGAGAAGCTGGAAAGGAATAGGTCTGCAGCCCGAGCAGACAGAGCAACAGAGGCACATGAAGGAGAAACTCTGAGAGATCCTGGTTCCAAGGAAACTTTCAAGAGAGTGGCTATCTGGGAAGGAGTGGAGAAAGGTACCAGAAGGCTGAGTTCCATAGCCTGAAAGATATCAGGAGGAAAGGAATCAGTAGCTGCCTGAGAGACCCACCCCAAGGTAAAGCCAGTACATGTTTATGTTTATGTTTATTGTATTTGATAAAAACCGCCTTTCACAAAACCAAGCGGTGTACATATAAAATTCAATAAAAGAAGGCCGAGGCCAATGAAAAGGAAAAGAAGTGTACAATGTTCGATAGGACAGCAGAGCAAACAAAGAAACAGAACAAACATAACATAGGGTGGGCCTAGGCAAGAAACAAAAGGTAGGGAAGAGGAACAATCATACGAAGGGGGAGGGAACATTAAAGGCTAGGGAGAACAAGTGAGTTTTTAACTGTTGTTTGAAGGTGGCATACTGAGGTTCTAGGCGGAGGGAGGGGGGGAGGGCATTCCAGAGGGCAGGAGCAGCAAAAAAGAAGGCAGAGGAGCGGGTAGATTGTAGGTGAGCGCGGGAGGGTAAGGCGGTTAAGGTGGAAAGAGCGGGGAGTGTGTCTAGGAGAATGGAAGAAGAGGAGATCAGTCAAGTATTGGGGAGTGCTAGTGTGAAAAGATTTATGAGTCAGGATAAGTAATTTGAAAGTTACCCTAAAGGGGACAGGCAACCAGTGAAGGTGAAAGAGCAGAGGGGTTACATGATCCCGAGGTGAAGAGTGTGTGACCAGGCGTGCGGCAGTGTTCTGAATTCTATTGAGGTGAGCAAGTTGGTATTTCGGGAGACCGAGAAATAAAGAATTCGCAATGTCCACCCGTGACATAACTAAGGAGAGAACCAAAGTGACAAGGGCCGAGGGAGAGAGGAAAGGACGCATAGAACGGATCTGACGGAGAAAGAAGAAGGATGTTTTGGTGATGTGAGAAATGTGAGAGTGAAAAGACAAGTCGGAGTCAAAGTGTACACCAAGGTATCGGAAAGTGGAAACCAGAGGTACAGGAGACCCAGAGAAAGAGGGAGCCAAGGAGGAAGGAGAAGAACCGTGAGAGAACCAGATAGCGATAGTTTTAGCGAGGTACAGGTGGAGACAGTTGAGTGTCAGCCAATCAGCTACTGCTGCAAGGCAGGAATCCAGTACAGCAAGATCAGGGGAGGAAGGAGAGGTGTGATGGAGCAAAAGGATATTGTCTGCATAGAAAAAAGTAGAAACACCAAACTGCTGTATCAGAGATGCAAGGGGAGCCAAGAAGAGATTAAAGAGAAGGGGGGCGAGCACAGAACCCTGGAGGACCCCACAGGGAAGAGCGTGAGGATTGGAAGAGGGAGAGGACGAGGAAGATGAAAGAACCGAGTATGTCCGAGAAGAAAGAAAAGAGTGAAACCAGTGAAGTACAGTGCTGCAAAGACCTGCATCCCGTAGACATTGAAGAAGGAGGGAATGGTCAACCAGCTCAAAGGCAGCTGAGAGATCTAAAGCAACCGCCACCGAAATATCACCACGATCATGTGCAACATGCAATGCATTTGTGAAAGCCAAGAGAACTGTTTCAATGCTGTGACCCTGACGGAACCCGGATTGACGGTGGTGAAGGAAGTTAGTAGAGTCAAGGTGATGGGAAAGCTGTGCAAAGACAAATTTCTCCAGGAGTTTAGATAAAAAAGGGAGATTGGAAACAGGACGATAGTGGGCAGGGACCAAAGGATCTAGTGAGGTGTTTTTGAGGATAGGGCGCACCAAAACATGTTTCCAAGATTTCGGAAAAGTTCCAGTAGAGAGAGATGAGTTAAACATAGTGAGAATAAAAGGAAGAAAACCTAAGGATGGGGTCAAAAGCCAGGAAGAAGGAATGGGGTCGAGAAGACAGGAAGTCTTCTTAGAAGAGGATATAAGGTGGAGAAGTTCAGGAGCAGTAATTGGGTCAAAAGAGGCCCAGAAATGGGAAAGACAGGAGACGGGGGGAGGGGAGGGAACAGGTGGCGGGGAGGAGATGGGGGCAGGACAGGAGGGTAGGGACGCCCTTAAGGAGGAGACTTTGCCACTGAAGAAAGAAGCAAGTTGCGATGGAGGAGGAAGAGAGGAAGCGGGGGAGGAGGAAAAAGGCGCCTGTAAAGAGGTGAGAGAACGGAGAACAGAGTAAAGATGTCTGGTTTGATTTGGAGCATTGGAGATTGCAGTCAAGAAGTAAGAGTGCTTAGCAGAATGTACTTGAGAGCGGTAGAAGGAGTGGTGGGAATGAAAATTTGAGAGAGTGGTAGGAGAGGGGGACTTGCGCCACAGCCGTTCTGCGCTACGGAGTTGAGTCCGAAGGAGCCGGAGACCACTGTGGTACCATGGGTGGGAAGGACGGTGACGGGCAGGGCGAGGACGGAGAGGAGCAACTTGATCAAGGGCAGCAGAAAGGGAGGAGGACCAAAGAGTGGCCTGAGCAGAAGGGGATAGCAAAGGAAAGTCTGAGGGGAGGAGGTCTGCTGCAGCAGGGAACTGCTGAAGTGAGAGGGGGGTAATAACACGACGCAACTTCTCTGACGGGGGTGGGGAGAGAGATAAGGGGGAAGAAGGAACATCTGGACCTAAGCAGGAAACGGAGAGGCAGACATGATCAGACCAGGGAAGAGAAGTGGGGCTAAAATCGGAGAGGGAAAAAGCAGAGGAGGAAGGAGTCAAGAATAGGTCAAGTGTGTGACCTGCCTGGTGAGTGGGGAAGGTAACATGTTGTGTGAGGGAAAGATCGTGAAGAAAAGTGAGGAAAGCGTGCTCCTGAGAGGAAGAGGGAGCATCAACATGGAGGTTGAAATCACCTGCAATGATAATATGAGGAAACGCAAGAGATACATCGGTGATTGTCCATAAGAGAGCATCCCACAGCTCTGAGCGAATAGCAGGGGGGGAATAGATGAGAAGTACGTGGAAAGGAAAAGGGGTGTGGAGATGAAGCAGAAGGGATTCCGGATAGTGTAATAAGGCAGAAGAGACCTGGGTGAATCTAAGGGACGGATGGAGTAGGGCAGCAATCCCACCACCAGAGCGCCCAGTACGAGGAACAGAGACCGCAGAGAAACCAGGTGGCAGACAGCGGGCAAGCAAAGCATCCTCACCGTCCTTGAGCCAGGTCTCAGTGACAAGGGTAAGATCAAAGGAGGATTGAAGAATGAGATCTTGGAGAAGAGTTTTGTTGCGGAGAGAACGACAGTTAACAAGCCTATGGAAAGACGACATTGAGAGGATCTGGGAGGGAGGGGGGAATGAGAGGGCGGAGAACGGACAGAGACAGAGGGGCAGCATAAACGTAGATTTGTGAAGCAGCGGGAGCGGTCGCGAGAAGGTCTCACTGGTCGTCTGCCCCATAAGACAGGAATGGAGGCCGTGGTGGCACAAAAGCAGGGAAAAGAAGGAGCAGTATGCAAAGACGAAGTGAGTGCCGGATACAAACCTAGAATAGGCACTGGAGGGAGATATAGGAGGGCGGGGAAAAGAGCGGGCCTAGGTGACTGAAGAAGGAAAGGGGCAAGTCCAGGTGAGGAAAGAGAGAAGAGTGCGGCAAAGAAGATGCTGAACCACGTTAGGAGCATGGAGAGTCCTCCGCGACCGGAGCGGTCCCAAGGAGCGCACCTAAGGAGCACGTCGTGCTCCTTAGGTGTGCGCCAAGGACGCGCGCCGTGGCGGCAAGCGCCGCAGGCACTGGGTTTAAATACTTGGCAGGCAGCGTACCTAGCTGGATGCGGCCGCGAACGCGCGGCCGCGAGACTTCCGGGAGGGGCGGAGCAAGGCTGGAGGCAGGCAAGTGTTGGCCCGGGTGGAGAGGGCAGACACTGGGGAGACACAACACGTAAATGGAGTAAGCAGCAAGCCAGCAGAAGAACAGCATAAACAAACAAAGACAGCATGTAAACCTGAACAGCTTGCAGAGAAGCAGTTTGCTTCCACTAGTGTCCAGGAGCCAGACCTAACATCTGCTAAGAGGTGGATGGATAGTTTTATGTATGAAGAGAACTGAAACCCAGATAAGAGCAGAGAAACTGAGCTTTTAACACTAGAAGCATTAAGAAAACTGTTTGCAGAGAGGAAGCTTTACCCTCCCAGTACAAGTGTGCCTTCTCAGGGTGATTTGCTGTTGAAGCAGTTTCAAGAGTTTTTAGAAGACAGGAAGGCTGGGCAAGTTTATAAAACTGGTGGAAGTAAGAAGTACCTGGTGTCCATAGAAGAGATGCAGGTGGATTCTTGTATGCCAGAAGCTGACTCAGAATTGTCACCAATGGATTGCTCTTTTTGTCTAAAGGAGAACTGAGCATTGTTGAACAGGATTGAAAGACTGTGAAACAATATAGTGACTAATTTCTGTGACTTCCAAGAGTTGGAAAAAGCCAAGACTGTGTCCTACTAAGTATGTGAGCTTCTGAAGCCAAGAAGCTGCCTTTAGTAAAAGTTTGGTTTGGAAAAGAAAACAGCAGCTGTTAAAAGGTTTACCTGATACGTGGAATGACCACAAGAAGCTGTGCTCTGTGAAAGTTTATTTGAATGAAAGCTGCTGCCCAGTGATAGAAGGTTTTTGTTGCATTTTCCTCTGTTAACCTGATTTACTCTTATGATGGAGAAGCATCCTTTGGCTTTTGTGTTTTTGAGCTTTAATGCCTTGGAATCCTGCAAAAAAAAATAAATTTTCTTGCTGCCTTAAACCACCGGTCTCACAACTACATTTGTCCTTATATAAGTAAGCCAACTACAAGTCACAGAATCCCTCTGGTGACAAACAAGGGAAGCTTTATTTAAAGGGACACTATAAGGCCGCTCTATGCTTGTAAGCCTTCGGGCCCAAGCAAGGGCGTCGCAGTATGTCATGTGAGAGACGACTTAAAAAATATATATATATAAAAATGAATGAAGGGCGTTGCCGAAACTCGTTGGGGTTTACCTAATAAAGAATCCTGTGACCATTATGTGTCTCTTGCTCCTTGTGTTACACTAGCATCCACTGCAAGAGCGAGTGCTCTTCTTTTGTGTTGATATGGATATCCCGGAGCCATGTTCTCTCCCTGGAAGGACGTCCTCAGCTACAAAGAAGATGATCTCCAGCCAATGCTACCAGAGGACCATTTCTTTACAGAGGAAGATGCATTACCCGATTTAGAAGAAGAGTGGGGAGGCTTGGTCAGGATGATGCAGCGGTATATAAGAGAAGATGTACATGCAGCTTCGCTATTAGAATATTGCCGGAAGAAGATGTTTCGAAAGGGAGACTATGATAAAATGAGGAAAATAGTTAAGAAAAAACTAAAAGGAGCAGTTGCAAAGGTTAAAGACTTACATCAAGCTTGGGTGTTGTTGAAAAATACTATCTTGGCAGCCCAGACCAGCTGTATTCCACGCTTTAAGAAAAGTGGAAGGAAGTCCAAAAAACTGCCAGCATGGTTTAAAGGTGAGGTCAGAGAGGCTGTTGTTGCCAAAAAAGCATCTTTCAGGAAATGGAAAAAAGAGCCAAATGACGAAACCTGGAAACAGCACAAGCACTGGTAAATCAAATGCAAGGCATTGATAAAGCAGGCAAAGAGAGAATTTGAGAAGAAGCTCACTGTGGAAGCAAAAACCTGAAATAACGATTTTTTCAAGTACATTCGCAGCAAAAAACCTGTGAGAGAGTCAGTTGGTCCATTAGATGATAGAGGAGTTAAAGGGGCACTAAGAGGCGAGAAGGCGATAGCAGAGAGACTGAATGAATTCTTTGCTTCAGTCTTTACTGAGGAAGATGTAGGGATGTTACCCATGACTGAAGTGGTATTTAAAGGTGCGGAAGAATTGAAGGAAATATCGATACATCGGGAAGATGTATTACAACTATTAGATAAACTGAAGAGTAGCAAATCACCTGGGCCGGATCATATACATCCAAGGGTGTTGAAAGAACTGAAATATGAGATTGCAGACCTGTTAGTAATCTGTGAACTATCATTAAAATCATCTCTAATACCTGAAGATTGGAGGATCGCCAATGTAACACCAATTTTTAAAAAGGGTTCCAGGGGTGATCCGGGAAACTACAGACCGGTGAGCATCACGTCAGTAGCGGGAAAAATGGTAGAAACCATCATAAAGAATAAAATTACTCAGCATGTAGATAGTCATGGCCTAATGGGAGACAGTCAACATGGCTTTAGACAAGGAAAATCTTGCCCTACTAATCTGTTATGTTTTTTTTGAAAGTGTGAATAAACAGGTGGACAAAGGTGAGTCGGTTAATATAGTGCATCTGGACTTTCAGAAAGCCTTTGACAAGGTCCCTCATCAAAGACTTGGCAAAACTAAAGAGTCATGGGATAGGAGGCAGTGTACTACTGTGGATCAAGAACTGGTTAAGAGATAGAAAGCAGAGGGTTGGGCTAAATGGACAATTTTGCCAATGGAGAAAGGTGAATAGTGGTGTACCCCAGGGATCTGTGTTGGGTCCGCTGCTTTTTGACATATTCATAAATGACCTGGAAAGTGGAATAACAAGTGAGGTTATCAAATTTGCAGATAACACAAAAGTATTTAAAGTTGTTAAAACCCAAGAGGATTGTGGAAAATTGCAAGAGCATCTTGATAAATTAGAAGACTGGGCATCAAAATGGCAGATGAAATTTAATGTGGACAAGTGCAAAGTTATGCACCTAGGGAAGAACAACCCAAACTATGGTTATACAATGCAAGGTTCCACATTAGGAACCACCACCGAGGAAAAAGATTTAGGCGTCATTGTGGATAACATGTTAAAACCCTCGGCCCAGTGTGTAGCGGCGGCCAAGAGAGCAAATAGAATGCTAGGTATCATAAGGAAAGGAATGGAAAATAAAACAAAAGATATTATAATGCCTCTATATCGTTCCATGGTGAGACCGCACCTTGAATATTGTGTGCAATTCTGGTCGCTGTATCTTAAAAAGGATATAGAGAAATTAGAAAAGGTTCAGAGAAGAGCCACCAAAATGGTAAAGGGGATGGAAGGATACTCCTATGAAAAAAGACTAAAAAGGTTAGGGCTCTTTAACCTGGAAAAGAGACGGCTGAGGGGAGATATGATAGAAGTCTATAAATTAATGAACGGAGTAGAATGGGTAAACGTAGATCGATTGTTTACGTTATCAGAATATAGAAAGACTAGGGGACATGCAATGAAGCTACAGGGTAAACTATTTAAGACTAATAAAAGAAAATATTTTTTCACTCAACGTGTAATCAAACTCTGGAATTTGTTACCGGAGGATGTAGTAAAGGCTGTTAGTATAGCTGGGTTTAAAAAAGGTTTGACAAGTTCCTGGAGGAAAGGTCCATAAACCATTATTAAGAAGGGACCCAGGATATCAATGCTTGACCCAGTACAAGCATTGCGGAACCTGTGTCTTTTGGGGAAACTGCTAGGTACGTATGACCTAGATTGGCCACTGTTGGAAAAAGGATACTGAGCTTGATGGACCTTGGTCTGACCCAGTATGGCATATCTTATGTTCTTATGTTCTTAAGTTCATTCCGAGGGGACATAGAATACAAAAAGCTCCTCGTATGTTCAAAGATGATGAATCCTTTATGTCAAACTGGATAAAAATTCTAAATAAGTGTTCTCTAGATCTAATGATCCTCCTGATTAACACCTCAAAACGCAGAGGTTTTAAAATCTCAAATAGATTCTAAAGTAGGAACACTTAAGAGACATGATACAAAATACGATACAGAGAAGAAACGTTTTGACAAGAAGCAGTCATTTATTTCATCTAGGAACTTTATCTCCCTAGCATGTCCTGCCATGACACTGACCCAGTCGATACCGGGGTAATTGAAATCACCCATTATTATTACTGCGCTGTAACTTTTGTTAGCTTCCTTGATTTCTTTGAGCATTTCATCATCCATTTGTTCATTCTGGCCAGGAGGTCGATATTACACCCCCACTGCCATCGCCTTCCCCTTTTTACATGGAATTTCAATCCATAGAGATTCTACAGCAAATTTTGTTTCCTGCAAAACTTTAATCCTTTCTGACTCAATGCCCTCTCTAACATAGAGCGCAACCCCTCCACCAATTTGATCAGCTCTATCATTATGATATAGTTTGTACCCAGGTATCACAGTGTCCCACTGGCTGTCCTCCTTCCACCATGTCTCTGATATTCCAATCATATCTAACCTTTCATTTAGTGCTAAATATTCTAACTCTCCCATCTTATTTTTTAGACTTCTAGCATTTACATACAAGCATTTTAGATACTGTATTTTATTGATATTAATTTGGCTATTGGTAGACGTGGGTAATTTAGGATGTTTAACCTCTGTCTGCTCCATACTCGAGGTCATTTGGGCTACTTTACTCTTTTTTGGAACCTCTCTGTTTTTGGTAGTATCCTTCAAGGATACATTCTTCCGAACCATCCGCTCTTGGGCGACAGTCAGCTTTCCCCTAATATCTAGTTTAAAAGCTGCTCTATCTCCTTTTCAAAGGTTAATGCCAGCAGCCTGGTTCCAACCCGGTTAAGGTGAAGCCCATTCCTTCAGAAGAGCCCCTCCTTTCCCCATAATGTTCCCCAGTTCCTAACAAATCCAAAACCCTCATCTCTGCACCACTGTCTCATCCACGCATTGAGACTCCGGAGCTCTGCCTGCCTTTTGGATCCTCTGCTTGGAACGGGAAGCATTTCGGAGAACGCTACCCTGGAAGATCTGGATTTCAACTTCCTACCTAAAAGCCTAAATTTAGCCTCCAGAACCTCCTTACCACATTTTTCTACGTCATTGGTATCGACATTTACCAAGACAGCAGAAACCTCCCCAGCATTATCTAAGACCTTATCTAGGTGGCGCTTGATGTCCGCTACCTTCGCACCAAGCAGGCTTGTTACCAGGCAGTCCTCATATCCACCAGCCACCCAGCTATCTACATGTCTAATGATCGAATCACCAACTATGACGGCTGTCCTAACCCTTCCCTCATGGGCACCTGGCCCTGGAGAAACTTCCTCAGTGTGTGAGGATTTTACATCACCTGGAGGACAGGTCCTAGTTACAGGATCACTTTCTGCCACACCAGGGTGATGCTTTCCTGTCACGTGACCTCTCTCCTCCATGGCAACAGGGATGCTGCCAGACTGGAGGTGGGATTTCAGGACTATATCCCTGTAGGTTTCGTCTATGCACCTCTCTGTCTTTCTTATGTTTTCCAAGTCTGCTACTCTAGCCTCTAGAGAACAGACTCGTTCCCTGAGAGCAAAGAGCTCCTTGCACCTACTGCACACGTAAGACCTCTCAACAACTGGGAGAAAATCATACATGTGACACTCAATGCAAAAGAGTGGAAAGCCCCCATCTCGCTGCTGTCTGCATCTTAGTTTTAAGCTTGTGTTTAGATCTTTGATCTTTACTTACTAAGGGTTGCTATGGATATTTATACTATATGTTTAGTATACCTTGTTCACCAGAAGCTTAATTAATCTCAGGTCCTTAGTGTATGACTGATTTGGGTAACGAGCTTCACCTGAGAGCACCTCCTGTCTTTTAAGATGTGTAAGTACCTATAAAGCTACGATTATCCCAGGGGTGGGTGGGTGTTAGGGAGGGAGGGAAATAACACTTATTAAAAGAGGGCTGCTGCACAGTACCCTGTCCTGTGCTGCTGAGGTAAGCTATATTCTGATTTGATTTAAATTATAGCTCTTTGCTGCTGCTAGGCTCTTACTTATTATGAAATTTAAACTACAAGCTCTCTGCTGGGTTCTAAATTTAACCAGAAAGCTCTCTTCTGCCACTTAACCCTCCATAGCCCATGTTCCCTGTAAAATAGTTATCGCCAATTTATAATGCCCTGTTCAATGTAATTTCAGTTTGTTCAATGTAAACCGCACTGATGCAGAATAGTGCGGTATATAAGAGAATGTAAATAAATAAATAAATAAATAAAATTTAAACTAAAAGTACTTTGCTGATGCTAGGCCCTGAGTGACTATTAAATTTAAACTACAAGCTCTCTGCTGGGTTCCAAATTTAACCAGAAAGCTCTCTTCTGTGTCCCTGTTGGACTCCACTCTCTCGTTCTGTGCACACATCCATGAGCTTGTCAAAATCTGTCATGATGTTCCCCATCACAGTGGCAGACACTGCAGCATCCGTCCCACACACATGACATAGACATGTATCCACAGGTTTGTCACCTTCCGTCTAGATGTCAGCGGTCCCCTCCTTGCTGGCCTGGAACAAAATCCTCTCTCTCCCCATCTTCAAACTGATCAAAACACAGCAGTTTGGCGAATCATCTGTCACCTCTGTTATGCTCATATAACCCATCCCCTCCAGTGACAGCACTGGGTCCACATCTGTGGCATAACAGAAAGCAACCCAAGCCCATGACCCTTTGAAGTGAACAAAATCTGCCTCTTCCCCCCAATATTTCCTCTCTAGTCTCACCCTACACCCCTCCCTATTAATCCTGCTCATCTCCCACATGCCTGCTATATGTGATCCTCCCCACAACTGGCAACTCCAGACATTAGAAACATAGAAACATCATGGCATAAAATGATCACATGGCCTATCTCGTCCACCCTCCCATATCAAACACAATAGTCCCCTATTTACCTAGAGATCCTCTGTGTATGTCCCATGTCTTTTGAATTCAGATACTGTCCCTGTGTTCCCCACCTCCACTAGGAGACTGTCCCATGCATCTACCATTCTTTCCTTAAAGAAATAATTCTGCATATTACTCCTGAGTCTATCCCCTGTCACTCTCATCCTATGTCCCTTCGTAGCAGAGCTTGCCCTCTATTGAGAGAGACCCTCCTATGCATTTATGCCACAAAGGTATCTAAATGTCATTAACATATCACCCTTATGCCACATTTCCTTCATGGTATACATATTAAGCTCTTTATGTCTGTCCACATATGCTTCATAACGGAGACCACAAACCATTTCAGTAACCACCCTCTACACCGACTACAACCTGCTTATATCCTTTTGGAGGTGCAGTCTCCAGGATTCCACACAATACTCCAAATGAGGTCACACCAGAGACATATACAAAGGCATTATCACATCCTTTTCTCTATTTTATTTAACTAGGCTTATATACTGCTTTTCTACCAATCAAAGCTGTGTACATTCAGGTATAAGAACATAAGATATGCCATACTGGATCAGACCAAGGTCCATCAAGCCCAGTTTCCTGTTTCCAACAGTGGCCAATATAGGTCATACGTACCTAGCAGTTTCCCCAAAAGACACAGGTTCCACAATGCTTGTACTGCGTCAAACATTGATATCCTGGGTCCCTTCTTAATAATGGTTTATGGACCTTTCCTCAAGGAACTTGACCAAACCTTTTAAAAATCCAGCTACACTAACAGCCTTTACTACATCCTCCGGTAAGAAATTCCAGAGTTTGATTACACGTTGAGTGAAAAAATATTATATTTTATTAGTCTTAACTAGTTTACTCTGTAGCTTCATTGCATGTCCCCTAGTCTTTCTATATTCTGATAATGTAAACAATCAATCTACGTTTACCCGTTCCACTCCGTTCATTAATTTATAGACTTCTATCATATCTCCCCTCAGCCGTCTCTTTTCCAGGTTAAAGAGCCCTAACCTTTTTAGCCTTTCTTCATAGAAGTATCCTTCCATCCCCTTTACCATTTTGGTGGCTCTTCTCTGAACCTCTTCTAATAACGCTATATCCTTTTTAAGATACAGTAACCAGAATTGCACACAATATTCAAGGTGCTGTCTCACCATGGAACGATATAGAGGCATTATAATATCTTTTGTTTTATTTTCCATTCCTTTCCTTATGATACCTAGCATTCCATTTGCTCTCTTGGCCGCCGCTGCACACTGGGCCAAGGGTTTTAACATGTTATCCACAATGATGCCTAAATTTTTTTCCTGGATGGTGGTTCCTAATGTGGAACCTTGCATCGTGTAACCATAGTTTGGGTTGTTCTTCCCTAGGTGCATAACCTTGCACTTGTCCACATTAAATTTCATCTGCCATTTTGATGCCCAGTCTTCCAATTTATCAAGATCCTCTTGCAATTTTCCACAATCCTCTTGGGTTTTAACAACTTTAAATAGTTTTGTACCATCTGCAAATTTGATAACCTCACTCGTTATTCCCTTTTCCAGGTCATTTATGAATATGTCAAAAAGCAGCGGACCCAGCACAGATCCCTGGGGTACACCACTATTCACCTTTCTCAATTGGGAAAATTGGCCATTTAGCCCTACCCTCTGCTTTCTATCTTTTAACCAGTTCCTGATCCACAATAGTACACTGCCTTCTATCCGATGACTCTTTAGTTTTGCCAAAAGTCTCTGATGAGGGATCTTGTCAAAGGCTTTCTGAAAGTCCAAATACTCTATATCAACCAACTCACCTTTGTCCACCTGTTTACTCACATCTTCAAAAAAACATCACAGATTAGTAAGACAAGATCTTCCTTGTCTAAAGCCATGTTGGCTGTCTCCCATTAGGCCATGACTATTGTCACCAGTAACCTCCCCAGAGCCAGGGCATGTGGAGTAGGTCAGCCTGGGATATCCCAACTTAGGAAGCAGGGCAGTACACTTGGTCATGCACTGCCTTCTGGGAGTTGTATTTCCTCTTACTCACTAAGCCAGGAATAATTGTAGTCAAGTGGTTTCAGGCAAAACAATGACAAGGTTTTATTTCCCCTTCTGGGTGGATTAATTGCAAGTGAAACTTAGGACAAAATTACCATACTTCTGGCATAAAGAATACATCTCAGGAACTCATAATACAAAAACAGCTTCTTTGGCTTTCAGCTTCAAACATACAGTGCTCCGTACAAACTTAAAAGTAACACTCCCTTTTTTATACAAAGGCAACACTTTGCTTCTTCTCTGCTGTTCAAACAGCCTTATTAACAGCCAGTTCAGCAAAGTGATATGACGTGATCAGCTAGTGATAGCGTGCAGTCCATTTGCTCATCTGATATCTCTTCGGTAACAGACCCTGTCTGCATTTCCTCAACATGACTCTCAGCTGGGTAAGTTTGTGCACAGTTATACAGTGTTTTAAAATACAGTCCCTCTCTATTTCCCTTAGGCCTCTATTCACAGCACTCTAAAGAGCAGGGTTGAGCATTACCGTATATATGGGATTTAGCATAGGGAGAGTCCAGCAAATCTTGGCAATCACAAGGAAAACTTTTAAACCTAGTTTCCTCTCTATACGTTTTATACAGCCTGCCTTTTGGCTTTTTCAAGGAAGGACGTCTTAGCACGGCTGGGTCAGCAAGGATTCCAAACACTGGCTGTGTTTTCCTGCCTTTTAGCTTCTCCTTTTCCTCAGACATACAGATTTATTTATTTATTTTATTTATTTAGTAAACACTTGTATACCGCTGCTTCCTACGATCAGCAGCGGTTTACTTTACAGAATCATAATGTATTGTACGGTACATTGAGATTTCAGTTTTACATTTTGATTAGTCAATGATTACGTAACACGGGACAAGCATTTGGATACGATACATATTTGATTAAAGCACAAATATCATCTGGCCAGCACCTCTCTCTCTCAGGAGTTTCTGAGTGCTCCCAAACCAGCCTCCCAGGCAGTCTCTCCCTCCAGCTGCCTTCCTGATAGGGCTCCCGTCGTGGGCTGCTCCCACCTGGCTTTTGGGCACGGGCTCTGTGAATCTTTGTTGCCCTGGCTTCCTGAGCTGAGTCTCCCGTTTCTCTCTCAGCTGCTGCTGCTTTCTCCCAGGTGTTTGTTCCTGTCCTCGTCTCTCTTGCCTTTCTTGCTTCTCCACCAGCTCCTCCACCTCTTCTGTGGCTCAATTCTAGTGAGTACTTTTTATATCCCTGCTTCTGAGGGCTTAGCTGCGCCCCTCCCCCAACCAGGTGTTTGTTTATGTTTATGTTTATTAAAACTTGATTGACCGCCCTACAGTAAAATCAGAGCGGTGTACAATAAATAAAAACCAATAAAAGGCACGAAGCCGGAAAGGAAAAGAAATTTACAATTTAAAAGCAAAGTGGGGTAAGAAGCAGTAGGGGAGGGGAATAGAGTTATAAGGGGGGAGAGGAGGTAGGGAGGTTAAAGGTCAGGGAAAAAAGGTGGGTTTTTAGCTGCTGTTTGAATGCTGCATGACAGGGTTCTAAACGAAGGGAAGTGGGAAGGGAATTCCATAGTGCGGGGCCTATAAAGAAAAAAGCTGAAGAGCGAGTGGATTGAAGACGGGCAGCGGCAGGGGAAGGAAGGGTGAGACGGTTCAGATGGAATGAGCGGGGAGTGTGCCTGGGAGTGTGAAAATGAATGAGCTCAGCTAGATATTGTGGGGTACTGGTGTGAAGGGCCTTGTGAACTAAAGTGAGTAGTTTGTACTGGGAACGAAAGGAAATGGGTAACCAGTGTAGATGGATGAGAAGAGGGGTTATGTGGTGATAGGGGGACGAGTGCGTGAGAAGGCGAGCTGCGGTGTTTTGGATTCTCTGAAGGCGATGAAGTTGGGAGGAAGACAAGCCGGTGAGGATAGAGTTAGAAAAGTCGACCCGGGACATAACTAGGGAGAGAAGTAGTGTGGAAAGAGCGGAAATGGAGAGAAAAGGACGAATGGCGCGAATTTGACGTAGAAAATAGAAAGAGGTTCTAGTGATATGGGAAATATGAGCGTGGAAAGTGAGGTCCGAGTCAAAGAGAACACCGAGATAACGAAAGGAGGTGACCAAGGATATAGGGGTGTTGGAAAGGGACGGGGCTAGAGGGGGGGGAAGGGTGACCGTGAGGGAACCAGATGGCGGTGGTCTTAGTCAGGTTAAGGTGGAGACAGTTCTGGGTCAACCAGTGAGTGACGGCTGTGAGGCAGTTATTTAGAGGAGTGAGGTCGGGGTGGGAAGGGGATGTGTGGTGCAGAAGAAGAATATCATCCACGTAGTAGAAAGTAGATATCCCGAATTACTGGATGACTAGTGTGAGGGGTACCAAGAACAGATTAAACAGAAGAGGGGCCAAGACAGAACCCTGGGGAACCCCACAAGGTAGAGGAAAGGGGGCGGACGGTGGCATGGAGGAGGAGGCAGGAAGGACTGAGGCTGATCGGGCATAGAGAAAGGAGTGAAACCACCTATAGACATTGCCGTAAAGGCCAGCTTCACGGAGACGGGTTAGAAGGAGGGAGTGTTTCTCCTTAATCCCTGAGCTCGGGGATACGTTGCAGCTTGGGCGTGTTTGATCCCCTCGTGACTCACTCTGTTTATGTTTCCCTTGGCAACCCTGTGCCATGTGCTCTGCCTGCCTGTCAGTTTCTGAAGCCAACTCTTCTGCTTCACCCAGTAACATAGCCTCGGAAGGATCTTCTACATGACACTATCTACATGCTGTGTAATTTTGTTCTTTATGATGGTTTCTACCATTTTTCCCGGTACTAACGTCAGGCTCACCGGTCTGTAGTTTCCAGGATCACCGCTGGAACCCTTTTTAAAAATTGGCGTTACATTGGCGATCCTCCAATCTTCAGGTATTACAGATGATTTTAAAGAAAATTCACAGATTACTAATAACAGGTCTGCAACCTCATATTTCAGTTCTTTCAACACCCTTGGATGTATACCATCTGGCCCAGGTGATTTGCTACTCTTCAGTTTATCTAATCGTTGTAATACATCTTCCCGATGTATTGATATTTCCTTCAATTCTTCCGCACCTTTAAATACCACTTCACTCATGGGTAACATCCCTACATCTTCCTCAGTAAAGACTGAAGCAAAGAATTCATTCAGTCTCTCCGCTATCGCTTTGTCGCCTCTTAGTGCCCCTTTAACCCCTCTATCATCTAATGGACCAACTGACTCTCTCACAGGTTTTTTGATACGAATGTACTTGAAAAAGTCTTTATTTCGCGTTTTTGCTTCCACAGCAAACTTCTTCTCAAATTCTCCCTTTGCCTGCCTTATCAATGCCTTGTATTTAACTTGCCGGTGCTTGTGCTGTTTCCAGGTTTCGTTGTTTGGTTCTTTTTTCCATTTCCTGAAAGATGCTTTTTTAGCAACAACAGCCTCTCTGACCTCACCTTTAAACCATTCTGGCAGTTTTTTGGACTTCCTTCCACTTTTCTTAAAGCATGGAATACAGCTGGTCTGGGCTTCCAAGATAGTATTTTTCAACAACAACCAAGCTTGATGTAAGTCTTTAACCTTTGCAACTGTTCCGTTTAGTTTTTTCTTAACTATTTTCCACATTTTATCATAGTCTCCCTTTCGAAAGTTAAAAGGTAGTACTGTGGATTTCCTTACTATACCTCCTCCACTAATTAAATCAAATGTGATCATGCTATGATCACTATTGCCAAGTGGCCCAAACACCCTTATCTCTTGCACTAGATCTGGTGTTCCACTAAGGACTAGGTCTACTATGGCTTCCCCTCTGGTCGGTTCATGAACCAGCTGCTCCAAGAAGCAGTCATTTATTTCATCTAGGAACTTTATCTCCCTAGCATGTCCTGCCGTGACACTGACCCAGTCGATACTGGGGTAATTGAAATCACCCGTTATTATTACTGCACTGTAACTTTTCTTAGCTTCCTTGATTTCTTTGAGCATTTCATCATCCATTTGTTCATTCTGGCCAGGCGGTCAATAGTACACCCCCACTGCCATCGCCTTCCCCTTTTTACATGGAATTTCAATCCATAGAGATTCTACAGCAAATTTTGTTTCCTGAAAAAATTTAATCCTTTCTGACTCAATGCCCTCTCTAACATAGAGTGCAACCCCTACACCAATTTGATCAGCTCTATCATTACGATATAGTTTGTACCCAGGTACCACAGTGTCCCACTGGTTGTCCTCCTGCCACCCTGTCTCTGATATTCCAATCATGTCTATCCTCTCATTTAGTGCTATATATTCTAACTCTCCCATCTTATTTTTTAGACTTCTAGCATTTGCATACAAGCATTTTAGAGACTGTATTTTATTCATTTTAATCTGGCTATTGGTAGACATGGATAATTTGGCATTTTTAAACTCTGCTCCATACTCGAGGGCATTTGGGCTACTTTTCTCTTTTTTGGAACCTCTCTGCTTTTGGTAGTATCCTTCAAGGATACATTGTTCCAAACCATGTGCTCTTTGGCAACTGTTGGCTTTCCCCTATTAGCTAGTTTAAAAGCTGCGCTATCTCCTTTTTAACGGTTAATGCCAGCAGCCTGGTTCCATCCCGGTTAAGGTGAAGCCCATCCCTTCGGAAGAGCACCTCCTTTCCACAGAATGTTCCCCAGTTCCTAACAAATCCAAAACCCTCATCTCTGCACCATTGTCTCATCCATACATTGAGACTCCGGAGCTCTGCCTGCCTTTTGGGTCCTGCGCGTGGAACAGGAAGCATTTCTGAGAACACTACCCAGGAAGTTCTGGATTTCAACTTCCTATCTAAAAGCTTAAATTTAACCTCCAGAACCTTCCTACCACATTTTCCTATGTCATTGGTACCGACATGTACCAAGATAGCAGACTCCTCCCCAGCACTATCTAAGACCTTATCTAGGTGGTGCGTGAGGTCCGCTACCTTCGCACCAGGCAGGCATGTTACCAGGCGATCCTCACGTCCCCCAGCCACCCAGCTATCTACATGCCTAATGATCGAATCACCAACAATAATGGCTGTCCTAACCCTTCCCTCGTGGGCACATGGCCCTGGATAAACTTCCTCGGTGCAAGAGGGTTTTACATCATCTGGAGGACAGGTTCTAATTAAAGGATCACTTCCTGCCACACCAGGGTGATGCTCTCCTGTCACATGACCTCCCTCCTCCATGGCAACAGGGATGCTGCCAGACTGGAGGTGGGACTTCAGGACTATATCCCTGTAGGTCTTGTTTATGTACTTCTCTGTCTTCCTTCTGTCTTCCAAGTCTGATACTCTAGCCTCTACAGAACAGACTCGTTCCCTGAGAGCAAAGAGCTCCTTGCACCTAGTGCATACGTAAGACCTCTCAGCAACTGGGAGAAAATCATACATGTGACACTCAATGCAAAATACTGGAAAGCCCCCATCTCGCTGCTGGACTGCTGTCTGCATCTTAGTTTTAAGCTTGTGTTTAGATCTTTAAGTTCTTTACTTACTAAGGGTTGCTATGGATATTTATACTAATAAAACTGTACCTAATAAGTTTTATATACCTTGTTCACCTGAAGCTTAATTAATCTCAGATCCTTAGTCTATGACTGATTTGAATAACGAGCTTCACCTGAGAGCACCTCCTTTCCTTTAAGATGTGTAAGTACCTATAAAGCTACGATTATCCCAGGGTGGGTGGGTGTTGGGGAGTGAGGGAGGGAAATAACACTTATTTAAAGATGGCTGCTACACAGCACCCTGTCCTGTGCTGCTGAGGTAAGCTGTGACCAACTTCCTGGGTGATTAACAGTCCTTGCTTGGAAACTGCTGCTACTAGGCCCTGACTGATTTAACAAAAAACACTGGGTTCACAGATTAATTAGCTTTAATACAAAGAAGTCCTTTCAGAAAATTCCCAGAAGTATATACTCACAATTGCAGATCTCTCTCCAGAAGTAGCAGTCCCTTTTTCTAGTCCTTCAAGACTGAGGATTACAGAGCTCTGGTTAAGCTATTTATGCCTGTGCTGCTGAGGTAAGCTGTGACCAACTTCCTGGGTGATTAACAGTCCTTGCTTGGATAGGAGTCTTTCAAAATGGCCTTTTGACCTGCCACCTGGTGTTAACACCTATTGAAAAAGTTTCACAGGTCTCTTGCCCCCTAGGTAGAAGGCCTCTTTGTAAAGGTCTCTAGAAGACTTTATTTGTTGCTCAAAGAGTACAGTCCCTGTTTTGCCTTTTATGCTAAGTTATATTCTGATTTCATTTAAATTACAGCTCTTTCCTGCTGCTGCTGCTGCTGCTACTGCTACTGCTAGGCTGTGACTTATTATGAAATTTAAACTAGAAGCTCTCTGCTGGGTTCTAAATTTAACCAGAAAGCTCTCTTCTGTGTTTTAAATTTAAACTAAAAGTACTTTACTGATACTAGGTCCCGAGTGAGTATTAAATTTAAACTACAAGCTCTCTGCTGGGTATGAAATGTAACCAGAAAGTTTTCTTCTGTGTTTTAAATTTAAACTTAAACTGCTGCTACTAGGCCCTGACCGATTTAATAAAAAACACTGGGTTCACAGATTAATTAGCTTTAATACAAAGAAGTCCTTTCAGAAAATTCCCAGAAGTATATAATCACAATTGCAGATCTCTCTCCAGAAGTAGCAGTCCCTTTTTCTAGTCCTTCAAGGTACTGTATATATTTATTTAGACAGATTTGTATACCACCTTATCCTACAATCAAAGTGGTAACATCACAATTTGAGGGTTACATTTAACATGCAGGTACTTAACAAAATTTAGACAGCATTTTTCCCTTGTCCCCGAAGTGTTCATAATCTATGTTTTTGTACCTGAGCCACTCATCCTGAGGGTTGAGTGGCTTGCCCAAGACCACAAGGAGCACCTGTGGGACTAGAAACCCCAGTCCTTCTGGCCAAATGTTGCTGTCCTCTAGTGGGATTTGAACCCCTGGTTCTTTGGCCTGAGGGAACTCTACTGGCCAATCCTCTCCCTGCATATCCAAGCATCCTTTGGGCTCTTGCAGTCACATTATTTTACTTGTCTAGCCACGTTAAGATCGCCAGACACACTTATGCCCATGTCCCGCTCCCCTTTTTTGAACAGAAGTACCCCATCCCCTACACTGTGCAGCTCCTTTGGATCTTTGCAGCCGAAATGCATGACCCTGCACATTGTTTGCATAAAATATCAGCTGCCATATTCTAGACCATCCACCAAGCTTAGCTAGATCCCTCCTCATGTTACAGACTCCTTCCTGTGTGTCTATTCCATTGCAGATATTGGTATCATCCATAACAAAAAATCTTTATCTGACGGGCCTCCTGCAATATCACTAACAAAGATGTTAAACAGAATTAAGACCAAGAACAGACTGCAGCAGCACAACACTGATAATGTACATCTCCTCAGAGTGAGCTCCATCTACCTGTAACATTAGTCACCTCCCACACAACCATGTTCTAACCCCATCATAGTAACATAGTAAATGACAGCAGATAAAGACCAGCGTGGTCCATCTAGTCTGCCCAGCAATAAGGCAGGAGTAGGTGCACCCCTTCCCATGTCTTTTAGGGAGTAGGTGCACCCCTCCCCATCTCTTTGTTTCTTTGTTTGTTTAGAGGTGAACCCACTGCTCCTCCCCCCATTGCTCCATGTAGGACACCCCTATTTGTTGAGAAATTAGATGGTTCTGTTTATTTTGATGTAGGACACCCTATTTGTTGAGAAAATAGATGGTTCCGTTTATTTTGATTTAATCTTGTTGCTGTAAAGTGATCCACTGTGTCTGTCCCAGGCCACTTTGAATTCCATCACTGTGTTTGCCCCCACCACCTCCATTGGGAGAGTATTCCAAGCATCCACCACCCTTTCAGTAAAAAAGTATTTCCTGGCTTTCCCTTTCAATTTACCACCTTGCAGTTTCATGTCATGCCCTCTAGTTTTACAGCTTCCCCATCTCTGGAAGAGGTTTGTTTGTTCATTATTTCTCTTTTAAGTATTTAAAGGTCTGAATCATATCTCCCCTATCCTTCCTCTCCTCCAAAGTGTACATATTTAGGTCTTCAAGTCTCTCCTCATAAGGCTTCTGACGCAGTCTTCAATCATTTTAGTCACCTTCCTCTGAACAGCTTCCATTCTTTTTACATCCTTTGCAAGATACGGTCTCCAAAACTGAACATAGTATTCCAAGTGAGGCCTCACCAGAGACTTATACAGTGGCACTAGTACCCCTTCCTTTCTGCTGGTAATTCCTCTTCGAATGCAGCCCAACATCCTCCTGGCTTTTGCCACCACCTTGTCACACTGTTTTGCCACCTTGAGATCTACAGAAATAATCACACAGAGGTCTTTCTCCTGTTCCGTGCACACCAACCTCTCGCCCCCTATCGTGTACATTTTCTTTGGATTTCTGCTACCCAAGTGCATGACACTGCACTTCACATTAAATCTCAATTGCCAAGCATCAGACCATTCCTCCAGCTTTTGCAGATCCCTCCTCATGTTCAGCATTCCCTCAGGGAAGTCCACTCTGTTGCAAATTTTCATGTCATCTGCAAAAAGACAGACTTTTCCATTCAGTCCTTCAGCAATATCACTCACAAATACATTGAACAGTGCCTGGCCCAGGACCGAACCCTGCGGCAGCCCACTAATCACCTTCCTTTCATCTGAGTGAGCTCCATTTACCATCACCTTCTGTCGTCTGTCAGTCAACCAATTTCTGATCCAGTTTACCACCTTGGGACCCATCCCCAAACTACTGAGTTTATTGATAAGCCTCCTATGAGGGACAGTATCAAAGGCTTTGCTGAAATCCAGGTAGATGACATCCATCACGTGTCCTTGATCCAGTTCTCTGGTCACCCAGTCAAAGAACTCAATCAGGTTTGTCTGGCAAGATCTTCCCTCGGTAAAACCATGTTGCCTCGGATCCTGCAACCCTCTGGTTTTGAGAAAGTTCACTATTCGCTCTTTCAGAAGCATCTCCATTACCTTTTCTGCCACCGAGGTAAAACTCACGGGCCTGTAGTTTGACACTTCTTCCCTGTCACCACTTTTGTGTAGAGGTACGATGTCAGCCATTCTCCAGTCCTGAGGAACCTCTTCTGTTTCCAAGGATCTGTTGAAAACATCCTTTAACGGCCCTGCAAGAACCTCTCTGAGCTCTTTCAGTATCCTGGGATGTATCCCATCTGGTCCCATGGCCTTGTCCACTTTCAGTTTTGCAAGTTGTTCTAACACCTCATCCTCTCCGAATGGTGTGGTATCTACCTCATTCCCATTTTTATATTTGGGAGTCACAGGTGGTCCTTCTCCAGGATTTTCTTTAGTAAAAACAGAGCAGAAGTATTTGTTTAGCAATTTCACTTTATCAATGTCATTTTCCACGAGTCCGTTCTCAGCACTTCTGAGCCCTGCAATTCTACCTCTGATCTTCTTCCTTTCCCAAATATACCTGAAGAAAGTTTTTTTGCCGCCAGTGGACACATTGATCCCTATACCATGCCGCTCTTTGTGCCTGTATCAAACTACCTGAATTGGTGCATCATGTGACATCCCAGTCCCCTTAGGAAGCCATGCCAAATACTCACCTCCTCAATATGGCATTTGTGCCATGATCCCCTCTGACTTTTATGGAAATCCTGTCCATTTCCTTTGACATCTCCACGTCTTCAGCTGCATGAATTGACTGTCCTGACTAGAATGTTAGCTCAAAAACTGAAACCCACAAAACACTGTAGAATCCCACTTGAATAATAGAAAATTCTTTTTGTCGGACAGAGTTGGAGGAGAATGGCAAATCAATCCACTCCCCAAAACAACAGTAGTCCTTTTATTCACCTGTTGTGTCTAAGATCAAACTACATTTAAAAGTCCATCGGTTAGTTTGATCTTAGACACAACAGGTGAATAAAAGGACTATTGTTGTTTTGGGGAGTGGATTGATTTGCCATTCTCCTCCAACTCTGTCCGACAAAAAGAATTTTCTATTATTCAAGTGGGATTCTACAGTGTAGTTTCAGTTATTGATGTGGATCACTGTTTTGGGGAATTTTGATTTGTAGAATGTTAGCTCGGCAGAGAAGAGACTGTCCATGACCTGTATGTGTTCAGCACTGTGTATGCATAGTAGTGCCATAGATATGCTCTGTTTTTGTAGCAGTAGTAGCAGTACAGGTTTTTTTGTATCCTCTGCAGACATTCCATATGAACTGAGTGTTATTGTGTGGGACCACCAATGCACGCTGGGAGTGTGGACCTGCAGGGCATGGAGGCAGCAGTGGACACAGGCATGGGTATGTGAAGCACATGCCCTGCTCATACATGCAGTGTCTGCTGTTGCCGTGAACAATGCTTTCAACACACATATGTTGGCAACTTTTGTGACAGCAGCTGTGTGCTGGGCAGGGCCGTATCAAGCCTTACATGCCCCCCTGTGCAACATGAGACATGCACATCTAGTGGTTCCCCTCCCCCACACAAGTCAACCATACCTCAATGTCAGGATGACGGCTCCTACCCATGCCCTGCCACTGCTATCACCTTCTGCTTTCTAGGAAGTGGAGGCGGCAACAGTGAGGCAGAATGTACCTAAATGGAAGATATCACAACCCACACACTCTGCCCATCTGGGCTGTTCTGGTCTCACCTTCCCCTCCCCGATGTATGTACATCACCCCCATATCATATAACCTTCACTGGCTTCCAATAACTTCCAGAATACAATACAAGCAAATCCTCACTGCTTTCAAATTGTATAACGATATCTCCCCCTCTTACCTCTCCACTATAATAAAATCTCAAACTGACACCAGACACAAGCGAAAGCAAGCTCAAAACCTTCTGCAAGTTCCAACCCTTATACGCAAAACTAAACAGCACACAAGTAATAGGGCATTCAGATACACAGACTCTATACTTTGAAACGCCCTCCCTGACCAAATCAGAGGTACCAAAGATCTCCTAACTTTCCGCAAGGAATTGAAAACACACCTTTTCTCACAATATTATAATGCTCACCTTATAAACAATACCTCCAATAACTCCACCCCCTTCTATCCCAACAGTCTAACACCTCCCATCTCCCTCCCTTATTTCAATGTATATATTTTATTTATTTATTTATTAATTTACAAGCTCTTTTATACTGCGCTTTTCAGTATCAGTGTGGTTTACAAATAACAAAAAATTTAGCATCAGACCGACGGTCTTATGCTTACATTGTAACAGGATAGGTAACTTGGGACTGAAACTGGGATAACTATATATATACATGTACAACAACAGTAGTGGGTGTGAAACTATTTACAATTTATAATAAAATTTAAATACAAGCTGTTATTCTTGATGCATTAGTCCTTATAGTCTAAGAGCGTCGTAAATGTACCTGATGGAAGGATCTGTTGTATGCCTTGTCATAAGTCAGGTTATGAGTGTGTTAGGGGCTGCATGAGTGAGTTGAGGTGTGGGGAGTGGTTATGTTGGGTTAAGGTGGGCAAAGTGTAGGAGGCACAGATGATGCTTAAGGGCTTTCCTGAACTAGCTAAGAAAATCCAGCCATCACTATGCCTCTGTAATTAGTGTGCACTGGTATGTATATAGTTATTGTTCTAAGTTCCTTGTTTAAATTGTATTGGTCAAATAAGTTCCATGTACCACTGTGTTGTAGTTCCATGTAAACTGCCCCTGAACGCTGGAAGGAGCGGTATAAAAAAAAACATTCAAATAAATAAAATAAATAAATAAATATGTTGTGCCAGAAGTGGGAGGAACCAGGGCAGCCATTCATAGATGGGTCTTGGCCACTCTGCATCTGAATAGCTGGCCTGATCCCTCCCTCCTCTGATGCAAAGCACATTTTTTATTTTATTTATTACAATCTTTTATATACCGCGCTATTTGGTATCAGCGCGGTTCACATACAACAACATCAACAGAATAACAGGCTATTCCGTGTTTACAGCAAACAGGTATATAAACTTGGGTAACATAAGGTTAACTTATTACAAACATGATTATATAAAAGGTATCATGACAACACAAAAGTCCTAGTAATCTTACTGAGAAAGTGGGAGAGGCTATTTGAAGATAAGGCGTGTCTCTTATTTGGGGGAGCTTTTGCTGGGGGTAATGTTTGGTGGGTAGTATATGAGGAAAAGGTGATATTTAAGTGCTTTCCTAAATTGGGTTAAGTCAGTAATGGCACGAACGCTTGGTGGTAAGGCGTTCCAGCATCTTGGGGCATAGAATATAAAAGATCTGCTTGCCGTTATCTGGGTGCATTTTGTTACAGCCTTAGGAAGTGTTAGTGTGTTTATAGCCGTTGGTCTTCTGGATCTAGTCGATGGAGTTACATGGATGAGATTTGAGAGTGAGGAGGATGAAAGTCCGTGGATGGCCTTAAAGGTCAGCAGTATGGTCTTGTAAGTGAGCCTACCATGTATGGGGAGCCAGTGGAGTTGTTTTAATATAGGAGTCACGTGCTCAAATCTGGCGACTCCCTGAAGGACCCTAGCTGCGGTGTTCATAGCAAGTTGTAGAGGGTTAATAGTGGATTGAGGAAGGCCTTGTAGGATAGCGTTAGCAAAGTCGAAATGTGGTAGAATTAATGCCTGGTATATTGTCCTGTAGTCTTCTGGATCAAGTAAGGAGCGAAGATGCCTGAGAGAACGAATCTTGAAATAAACTGCTCTTACTACATTCTCTATGTGCACTTTCATATCAAGATGTTGATCCAGTGTGACCCCCAGATAACGAATTGTGGATTTTGTTTGCAGTTCTGCTTCTTTAACTCTTACATATGATGGTGGGGTGAAGTTGTGGTCCCTTGTAATGAATAGAACCTCTGTCTTCTTGTGCTGGATACGGAGGTTTTGGGATAGGAGCCATTCAGAAACTGCGTCAAAACATTCTATCACAGGGGAGAGATTCAGAAGTTCTGTAGAGAATGGGGTGTAGAGCAGGATATCATCAGCGTATATCAGGCAGCTCACATTAAAAGATCTGATGAGATTACAGATAGGTTGTATGTATATGTTGAAAAAGAGTGATGATAGTGAGGAGCCTTGAGGGACTCCTTGAGTTTGGTGGAAAGGTTCGGACGTAGCTGATCCAGATTTCACACATTGCCATCTTTCGGCTAGGTATGATTTACACCATTTTAGCGCATTACCACAGATGCCCTTCTCTTCAAGCCGCCCCAGGAGAAGTTCGTGATTCACTGAGTCAAAAGCTGCGGCAATGTCAAGAAAGATGAGCGCGAACCCCTGCCGAATGTTATCAATACCTGAGATTATGTTGCTGAAAAGGGTAGTAAGGAGAGTTTCTACCTCATGATACTCCCTGAACCCATGTTGGCATTGGTCGAGTGGGGCTGCGGTGTCTATGTGATCTTGAACTTGTCTTTGTACCTCTTTCTCGATGATCTTGGCTAATAGAGGTATGCTTGCTATGGGTCTATACAAATCGACTTTCTGGGGGTTTAGTTTGGGATTTTTTAACAGGGGTCTGATGGAGGTATATTTGAGGTCTATGGGGAAAGTTCCAGTTGTGAAGGAGAGGTTCATAAGTCTTGTGATGAAAGGACTGACTTCTTTACGTAGCTCTTTTATCCAATAGGCTGGCAGGGGTCAGATTGTGCAGTAGTGGTATTGATGGATGTAATAGAATCTTCAATGCATTTTCTTGTTGGTGTGGAGAACACTGAAAGGGGAACTGTACAGGTGGACAGTTGTGGTGTAATTAATGAGATTGTATCTGTCTGGAGTAGTTTAGACTGAAGGAAGTCAGCGAATTCTTGAGGGTGAATCACATTTTGTTGTTCTGGGGAGGGTTCTTTCGATAAAGTCTTAACTAAGTTGAACAGATCACGTGGCTTGTTCAGAGACCTTTTGAGTATGTCAGTGTGATGCTGTTTCATTTTCATCGTGATCATGTTTCTGTGGTTTTCTAAGTGGATTTTATAAGCTGTTTGATCCTCCATGGATTGGGATCGATGCCATCGTTTTTCCAGCTTCCGTAACTGCACGAGCGAGGACCGCAGCTCTGGGGAGTACCATGAAGCAGACTTTCTTTTTCTTGGTACATTGTTTTGATTTTGATTAGGACGTTGAGCAATGGCGCTGAAGTTGTTATTCCAATTGGAGATCATATTATCAAGGTTGAGTGTTGTATTACTGAGGAATGAGGAGGCCTCTGATAGAATGTGTTCTCTGTTGAAAGGTCGGAAATTTCGTACTGATGTTTGTGAGACGTTGCTTGATTTGAAGTTATCTTTCGCTTGTTTGCTTTGCGTGGGTATCAAGAAATTGATGAGCTTGTGGTCTGACCAGGGTACAGAGGTAATAGATGTCACTAGATCGTGGTTTGGATCAAGAATTGTCAATGGGACGAATACTAGGTCTAGAGTATTACCCTTTTGATGTGTGGATTCGTTGATAATCTGTTGGTATCCCAGATTCTTGAAAGCTTCCAGGAAGGCGGTGGCTTGACTTTGTTGTAGAGAGGGGAGGTTGAAATCTCCTAAGATCCAGCTAGGTGTGTTGGGATTGTGAGTATTGGCAGCTAGGTTTAATATGGTAGGGAGCTCATCAGGGAAGAGAGGGAGGGACCTGACTTCTCTACAAGTGCAGAGTCTGAACAACCCATGTGTTGTATGTGCCATTGTTGTCTATGAAGTTGTGTCTGCTCTGCTGCTGCCGGTGCTGCCGCGGAGGAAAAAAGATCAAAAGCAGCAGTGGCAGGGCAGCAGCAAGCATCACAGAAAGCACCTCTAACTCCTAGGCATAGCATTTGCTAGGCCATCGGGTAATACAGCCTAAAGTGGAGTTCACCCCTCTTTATCCATTCATTCCCCTTTTGAAGCCCACTTTAGTGCCTCTCGGAGTGTTGCAGGGCCACCAGTTGGTACCCAGGTTTAATGGGTTCCACAGTATTAGTAATACCTAAGTCATCTAAGGATGTAACTGGCAAGACCTGCCCATATTTATCACTGGGATCATGAGGAATTAGTGCAGCATATTCAGATGCCGCAGTGGAAGGGGTGACATAAAAGGTCATTATACGGCACTCATATTGGTGAGGGCTCATTTACAACAGGCTAATATAAAGGAAAAAAGGCAGCAGGCAAATAGGAGCACAAGGAGACCTTTAACACAGGCAATGAGCAGGCTGAGAAGACCATCTCCCAGATTATGGAACTAAGAAGTAAAAGTGTCCCACTAGGCTCCTACCTGAATACCACCCTTAAAGTCAGAGATGTCCAATTTAGCCATATTAACCATACCTTGCCTATAGTATTTTTCATAAAGGCAGTATGATTTGTAATAACTGTTTAACAATTGGTCTCATTTATATAAGTGCAGATACTTCTTCCTAATTTCTGACCTGTCTTATCCTTTTTGAAAGCACAGGGTCTCATTGCCAAGATTAGATAAGGAAAGGAAAAAGGATTTCAGTATATTCACAAGAGCTGCAAGGGAGAAGAAACATTATTGTTGCCAAATTGGAAGGACATTCTTTCTTCCTGACAGCTACAGTTTTTCTTGTTATACTCAAGGAGGGCTGGGGTAGTCTCATCAGCGGTAGGCTTACTAATGCAAAACAAAAGGAGAAAATCAACATTCTAAGTAAATAATAATGGTAAGATTACAGTGACAATAGACATGAAACATAGAACTATAAATACAGTCCACTGCAGGCTTCCCAGTTGGCCAGTTAGCGAAGGGTTTGCCAAACAGATGACGGTGCAGAGTCATTTGTGTATCTTCTTCAGCTTTACCTTCAGGAGTCTTCTCCTCTCCCTCTCCAGCTGCTAGGGCCTTGGCTGCCCCAGTGTCAGTTACTTCTAATCCTAAAAAAAATCTTGCTTGTCAACAGTGATCCAGGAGAAGTTTGGGAAGGAACAGAGGCAGAGAGAGAAAGCTATAGTCATTCAATGATTTTCATGTTATGCTTAATACGTTTTTTAGAGGGTTGTTGTTTCAGCTTAAAGAACAATGTTAAGCTTAAATGAGTGTTTGATGTGTTAGAACATCCTTATCAAATAAGGATACATTAGTATGTTATAAAAAAAGGACCTATGCAAGTATTTTGCTGGAATTATAATGAGCATATGGCTCTGCAATCCTAATATTTGATTATGCCGTCTCCATTACCTTCAATTTCAGAAGTCATATAGCCCAGACATATGCTCAATTGTAAATAGATACCTGGAGACAGGCTAGGTGCACTTTACATCATGATGGGCTTTGGAAAACCCCACACTAGCCATGTGGTGCTTCCAGATGATTTTTATTCCCATTTTGCCTCTGTGTGTCCAGGTCCGACACATGAAGGCAAAGGAGGAAAAGATACACAAATTTTCACAAGACTGGTATAACCTTAAATTTGCAGAAGTATGTGCATCTTGTCTGCAACTTTTTTGATCTGTAAACAATTATTTAGCTAATTGAGTTGCTTAGGATTGGCTGCTGTGTGCAAACAGCAATCCAAAGGGGGAACCTCCAAAACCTTAAAAAAACAGAGGTTAGATAAATGGCAGAGCCAATCTAACATGTGTTTACAACAACATGGCTAGGGTGCACACATCAGTTCGTGCTGAAAGGCCACTCTCACTCTGATCGAGCTGTGACCATGTCATGGCTATGTATCCACATAGTTTTATATAGTGTGAAACTACAGTGATGTGGGTGCAGTTCTTTTCTGGGCATTCCCATCGCTGCTGGTTGTCCATGCTGCTTGTACTAAGCCAGGATGTCCTGAACATGATCACTTGGTGCACATGCAGTGTGTGATGACTAGCAGACTGGGCACAATTGGGATGTGAATGACTGACACAGCCCTGTGATGCTAACACCTGCAGACTGACTGTGCTTGCTGTAGAAGATTAAAAGTCCTTGATGGTAAGGCTAGCAGCTCTTCTTGTGGTGATAACTATGGTCTTTGCAGGCTCATCAGTTTGTTGTCAGCACCCTCCTCCTACCTAGACATAGGTCACTACATTCAGGTTCCTTGGAAACAGCTGCCACAGCCATGGGAACTGTCATGAGATATTATAGAAAAGTGTCTGACTAAAAGAAGCAGGACATACCAGCATGCTTTCCTTGTGCAGACAACTAAGTGATTGGCAGCACACACTGGCAATGTTATGGACATGCTGCAGGACCTGGAGGGTCCAGCTATTGCAGTGCAGGCTCCTGGGACCAGGTGATGTGTGCCCCCCCCCCCCCACACACACACACACACACATTCAGGGTGACCCCAGAAACCGGTCAGTACCACAGTTTGCATCTGTTCTGTGCTCAAAGCACACAGTGTCTCTGCATAGTTCTGGCCTGATGTGATGGAGCACAGCATTCTCCTTTTGGTTTTCAGTTCAAGAAGACTGTTCAGAATATGCAAAGCATCATGGGTGATGGAGGGGCTAACCTATACCGGCACACAGAGAAGAAATTGCAGCCATAGTGGTGAATGTGATCACAGGGGCGTTGCCCAGTACCTGCTTGTCATCTATGATGGTGGGAGACATGTGCATGGCCCCTTGTGGAGACCAGGTTGGTCTGCAATGGATTGCATGGGTCAGTAATGTGGTTTGCATTTGCTGTGTGTGCAGGTGTACCTATGACATGCACATCTGCTGCCTCGGGTACATGCAATCTGCTGCACAGTTGACCAATGCGTGAGTTTTGTTTGTCATTGGTGTACAGTGAAGGGATTGGCATCTTGACCTCACATGTGCCTTGGCCTTTGGACTGTACTGTACTGCATGTTTGCAGCTGTAGGCAGGCCCTAGGTGTGGTGTACCATGGTCACATAATGTGCCTGCCACTTTGTTTCATGTCCTGGATTCACCCATGGCACTGGTTTATAGAGTAGTATGGAGGTGTAGCTTAAAGGTTAGGGCACTGTCTTAGTATGTGATGGACAATGGTTCAATTTCCACTTGTACTCTTTATGGCTGGGGGATACTCAGTTTAATTGATGCCAGGAGCAGTCCAGGGTCTGCTTTGACTTAGAGACACGTTGGGTCTGTGCACGTGCTGTTCGCAATCCTGCCCTTCTGTGAGCAGGACTTTATTGGCTCTGCTGCAGGCTATTGCAGAGGGTCAGACATATTCACCCTGCAGATATATGGCATCTGAGTGGAGTAGTAGCCTAATGGTTTGAACACTGGCTTAGGAACCAAGAGACTAGGGTTTGATTCCCACTAGCACTCCTTGTATCACTGGTAGGAACATTTTACAGTGGCTTTTTAGATATGACACATCCGTCATTGTATTACCTCTACTCCTTGTGGCCATGGGCAAGTCACTTAGCCCTCCAATGCCTTAGAATAATTCACATTATCAGTGGCCCTGTTTTTAATGTACATTACCAGATTTAGGCTACAATGTGCACCACTTTGACTGAAATTATACACCACTTTAATAAATACATATATACAATACATAACATACATGATTCGACTATTTCATCATCATTGTGACTGTACAGCTTTTTCTCCATCAAATGCAGCCACATCCTACCCTTGAGATGGCCAGTGTAAGCGACTCTTGTCCAGTTGTTGTATGCACCATTATCTGGAGAGTTGCATGATGGTTGGGAGGCTGGGATAGCTGGTATTGGGGCTTCCACGTGGCACAGGCACACTTTTTTCCCACATCCTACAACTACATTAGTGATGGCACATCAGGTACATTAGTGCTGCAAGCCTATATCACACTTTCTTCTGACATCCTTCCTTCAGCCTCTGCCAGCAATGTGCAGTCATGTATTCTCCTGCCAACTGCTACACCATGACCCACACAGGAATGTTTTCTGCATTTTGATGTATCACTCATGCCTCTCCTATGACTGATTTGCACATCAAAACTCCTGCTCTGTCATCCTTTTGATGCACACAATGTGACGATTCTGGATCCATAAGGAGACACATCTTCCCAATCCTATGCCACACACTAAAATTACAGCATTTTATGTGGGCACCACTCAATAACTCAGCTCAGCTGCCTCCCAAATGCTCATCCCATTTATTGATGGCCACGTAGGATGCCCAAGAATCTGTCAGATCCATCAGCTCCCACCTATCCTTCCATCCATCACCTTTACATTCCCTTTCACTGGGGCTCCCTTATCCAGCATTAAGGTGACAACCGTTTTCGGGCGTTAGGGTGCATGCTTGGCACCTTAATGCCCGGTGTCCTGTTTGCGCCTGATAAGCGGACACAATGCCTTAACCTGCCGAAATGCCTACTACCCGCCTCGAGTCTTTATTCCATGCAGACACTCTTAACGCTGCTGTTAGCGTGTGATATCCCCTGCTCCCCTAGCGCTCTTTAGTAAACATACCCCTATGTTCTTCTGTGTTGGATTTTAAGCAACAAGCTGATATACTATTTGATCGGTTTGTGCAACCAGGATATCCTAGTTCTTGTTTGTGTACAGCCTATAAACAAGCTCTTTATGATAATCAATCATTGCTGTTTCAAAATAACACTCATGACTCTACAGAACAATTCGTTTCTGTGCTCCCTTTTTCTTCTATGGCTCAACTGGTGGCCAAGATTGTCTATTCTCCTTAGGGATGCTACAATTGTTTCCATGTTTTAATACAAGTCAAATTGTAGCCTTCAGCCATGGACATAAGTTGGCTGATAGCTTTGTGAAGACTATAAAATGGCGCCCAATGGACTGTGGAGATTTTGTGCAGGCTGGACATTTTAAATGTGGTTCTTGTGCAATGTGTGAGCATACCATTGAGGGAAACTGGTGGATAGATCCAGTCTTTTAAAAAAACACAGTCACAAGCGTGAGATAAGTGGAAAGACAGAGTCCTTTATTAATTGTACCTATTTATTTTTTAGCATTAGCATACTACTTACACATTAGCACAACAGTGTGAAGTTAAATTTTCTTTGCGCATTGCAACAGAGGTCAGTATTTTATTTTATTCTATGTAGCACTTTTTCATGTTTGGTCCACCAGCACTTAATCAGCTTCCAGCATTTGTATTCAATACTATATGATTATTTTTATGCTTGTTTTTATATATTTTTTTATAGATGTATAATTTTTTAAATATTTATGGTTTTATGTTTTTAACTTATAAGTGTATGTTTTATCACAGGATGGCTTGTCTGTTCCTTTATTGTTTGTATAATGATTATGTTTGTTTTTAGTTTCTCGCCTGGCTAGCCCCTGATGAAGGGTTCGAAACACGGCCTGTGTCGGGCAGCCGTTTGGTAATAAAGGACTCTGTCTTTCCACTTATCTCACGCTTGTGACTGTGTTTTTTCTGTGTTCAGCGTGAGCTGTGCTCGTACGGTGTTGGATCCAGTCTTTTGACATGTTATACAATCACATTTTTATACTACCTGTCACACACAATATGTAGTATATGTTTTAATATGTCTGTGTCCACACTTATATGTGGGGTGGACTAGGAGATCTGCATTGCCATGGAGGAGAGAGGTCATGTGACAGAAGAGAATCACCCTGGTGTGGCAGGAAGGGATCCTATAACTAGCACCTGTACTCCAGGTGATGTAAAACCCTCTCGCACCAAGGAAGTTTCTCCAGGGCCATGTGCCCATGAGGGAAGGGTTAGGACAGCCATTATAGTTGGTGATTCGATCATTAGGCATGTAGATAGCTGGGTGGCTGGTGGACGTGAGGATCACCTGATAACATGCCTGCCTGGTCCGAAGGTAGCGGACCTCACGCACCACCTAGATAAGGTCTTAGATAGTGCTGGGGAGGAGTCTGCTGTCTTGATGCATGTCGGTACCAATGACATAGAAAAATGTGGTAGGGAGGTTCTGGAGGCTAAATTTAGGCTTTTAGGTAGGAAGTTGAAATCCAGAACTT
Source organism: Ichthyophis bannanicus (assembly GCA_033557465.1). NCBI lineage: Eukaryota > Metazoa > Chordata > Amphibia > Gymnophiona > Ichthyophiidae > Ichthyophis > Ichthyophis bannanicus. The sequence goes on from CM066035.1 coordinate 494,958,892, forward strand.
CCAGGGTAGTGTCCTCCAAAATGCTTCCCGTTCCACGCGCAAGACCAAGAAAGGCAGACAGAGCTCCGGAGTCTCAATGTGTGGATGAGACAATGGTGCAGAGATGAGGGTTTTGGATTTGCTAGGAACTGGGAACATTCTGGGGAAAGGAGGGGCTTCACCTTAATCGGGATGGAACCAGGCTGCTGGCATTAACCTTTAAAAAGGAGATAGAGCAGCTTTTAAACTAGATAATAGGGGAAGCCAACAGTCTCCCAAGAGCACATGGTTCAGCAGAATGTATCCCTGAAGGGCACTACCAAAAGCAGAGAGGTTCCACAAAAAAGTAAAGTAGCCCAAATGCCCTCAAGTATGGAGCAGACAGAGTGTAAAGATCACAAATTACCCATGTCTACCAATAGCCAGATTAACATGAATAAAATACAGTCTCTAAAATGCTTGTATGCAAATGCTAGAAGCCTAAAAAATAAGATGGGAGAGCTAGAATAAATAGCACTAAATCAGTGGTTAGATATGATTGGAATATCAGAGACATGGTGGAAGGAGGACAACCAGTGGGACACTGTGATACCTGGGTACAAACTATCATAATGATAGAGCTGATCAAATTGGTGGAGGGGCTGCACTCTATGTTAGAGAGGGCATTGAGTCAGAAAGGATAAAAGTTTTGTAGGAAACAAAATTTGCTGTAAAATCTCTATGGATTGAATTTCCATGTAAAAAGGGGAAGACGATGGCAGTGGGGGTGTACTATCGACCGCATGGCCAGAATGAATAAATGGATGATGAAATGCTCAAAGAAATCAAGGAAGCTAACAAAAGTTACAGCGCAGTAATAATAATGGGTGATTTCTATTAGCCTGGTATCGAGTGGGTCAGTGTCACGGCAGGACATGCTAGGGAGATAAAGTTCCTAGATGAAATAAATGACTGCTTCTTGGAGCAGCTGGTTCATGAACCGACAAGAGAGGAAGCCAAATTAGACCTAGTCCTTAGTGGAACACCAGATCTAGTGCAAGAGATAAGGGTGTTGGGGCCACTTGGCAATAGTGATCATAGCATGATCGCATTTGATTTAATTAGTGGAGGAGGGATAGTAAGGAAATTCACAGTACTACCTTTTAACTTTCAAAAGGGAGACTATGATAAAATGAGGAAAATAGTTAAGAAAAAACTAAAAGGAGCAGTTGCAAAGGTTAAAGACTTACATCAAGCTTTGGTGTTGTTGAAAAATACTATCTTGGAAGAACAGACCAGCTGTATTCCACGCTTTAAGGAAAGTGGAAGGAAGTCCAAAAAACTGCCAGCATGGTTTAAAGGTGAGGTCAGAGAGGCTGTTGTTGCCAAAAAAACATCTTTCAGGAAATAGAAAAAAGAGCCAAATGACGAAACCTGGAAACAGTACAAGCACTGGCAAGTCAAATGCAAGGCATTGATAAGGCAGGCAAAGGGATAATTTGAGAAGAAGCTTGCTGCGGAAGCAAAAACGCGAAATAAAGACTTTTTCAAGTATATTCGTAGCAAAAAACCTGTGACAGATTCAGTTGGTCCATTAGATGATAGAAGGTTTAAAGGGGTACTAAGAGGCGACAAGGCGATAGTAGAGAAACTGAATGAATTCTTTGTTTTGGTCTCTACTGAGGAAGATTTAGGGATGTTACCCATGACTGAAGTGGTATTTAAAGGTGTGGAAGAATTGAAGGAAATATCGATACATCGGGAAGATGTATTACAACTATTAGATAAACTGAAGAGTAGCAAATCACCTGGGCCGGATGGTATACATCCAATGGTGTTGAAAGAACTGAAATATGAGATTGCAGACCTGCTATTAGTAATCTGGGAATTTTTATTAAAATCATCTGTAATACCTGAAGATTGGAGGATCGCCAATGTAACGCCAATTTTTAAAAAGGGTTCCAGGGGTGATCCTGAAACTACAGACCTGTGAGCCTGATGTCAGTACAAGGAAAAATGGTAGAAACCATCATAAAGAACAAAGTTACACAGCATGTAGATAGTCATGGCCTAATGGGAGACAGCCAACATGGCTTTAGACAAGGAAGATCTTGTCTTACTAATCTGTTATGTTTTTTTGAAGATGTGAATAAACATGTGGACAAAGGTGAGTCAGTTGATATAGTGTATCTGGACTTTCAGAAAGCCTTTGACAAGGTCCCTCATCAGAGACTTTTGGCAAAACTAAAGAGTCATGGGATAGGAGGCAGTGTACTATTGTAGATCAGGAACTGGTTAAAAGATAGAAAACAGAGGGTAGGGCTAAATGGCCAATTTTCCCAATGGAGAAAGGTGAATAGTGGTGTACCCCAGGGATCTGTGCTGGGTCCGCTGCTTTTTGACATATTCATAAATGACCTGGAAAAGGGAATGAGTGAGGTTATCAAATTTGCAGATGACAGAAAACTATTTAAAGTTGTTAAAACCCAAGAGGATTGTGGAAACTTTCAAGATGATCTTGATAAATTGGAAGACTGGGCATCAAAATTGCAGATGAAATTTAATGTAGACAAGTGCAAAGTTATGCACCTAGGGAAGAACAACCCATGCTATGGTTACAATATGCAAGGTTCCACATTAGGAACCACCACCCAGGAAAAAAATTTAGGCGTCATTGTGGATAACATTTTAAAACCCTCCGCCCAGGGTGCAGCGACAGCCAAGAGAGCAAATAGAATGCTAGGTATCATAAGGAAAGGAACGGAAAATAAAACAAAAGATATTATAATGCCTCTATATCGTTCCATGGTGAGACCGCACCTTGAATATTGTGTGCAATTCTGGTCGCCGTATCTTAAAAAGGATATAGCGTTATTAGAAAAGGTTCAGAGAAGAGCCACCAAAATGGCAAAGGGTTGGACGGATACTCCTATGAAGAAAGGCTAAAAAGGTTATGGCTCTTTAACCTGGAAAAGAGACGGCTGAGGGGAGATATGATAGAAGTCTATAAATTAATGGAGTGGAACGGGTAAATGTAGATCGATTGTTTACATTATCAGACTATAGAAAGACTAGGGGACATGCAATGAAGCTACAGGGTAAACTATTTAAGACTAATAAGAGAAAATATTTTTTCAGTCAATGTGTAATCAAACTCTGGAATTTGTTACCGGAGGATGTAGTAAAAGCTGTTAGTGTAGCTGGGTTTAAAAAAGGTTTGGACAAGTTCCTGGAGGAAAGGTCCATAAACCATTATTAAGAAGGGACCCAGGATATCAATGCTTGACCCAGTACAAGCATTGTGGAACCTGTGTCTTTTGGGGAAACTGCTAGGTACGTATGACCTAGATTGGCCACTGTTGGAAACAGGATACTGGGCTTGATGAACCTTGGTCTGACCCAGTATGGCATATCTTATGTTCTTATGTTCTAACTTCATGAGTACAAATCCAGATCGGTGACTTAGAATACAATTAACCCAATTGTACAACATTGCCTGGATTTCTCACATGCATTTGTTCAGCTGTGTTGTAGGATAATTGATTTTGTGGCCCTTAATGACTGGGGGGGGGGGGGGGTGATCGTTATACACCCTTCAATTTTACAGATCAATCTTGGATTTTTAATTTTAAACAGTTCAGCCTTCGGGATGAAACGCCGAAGTAGAATGGTTTGCTTTTTTTTTTGTTTGAAGTTTGAATGATGTTACATTAAGCAACCAATAAGAAGCAAATCCTCTAACACATCATCCAAAGATACATTCAAAAGAAAAAAAATAATTAAAGATTCACAAAAGCCCACATTAATGAAAGTTACGAGAATGGGTGAAGGTCACCAAGAAGATTACATTTAAACCCCTTTTATATCCCCAACCAATACTACTTCAACAAAGAAAAATGTGGAGGGTTACTTGTCCACAAGAAACTTTTCAAGATGTGAAACTTCCATAAAGATAAATCTATTGCCAGAATACGTTACAATGCATTTGCAAGGAAACTTTAAATAAAATGTTCCATCAATTGCCAGACTTTAACTGCAAAAATGTTTTTTGACGGAGTTGAGTGACATTTGTTACATCTGGAAACACTATTAAAGGTTACCCACAAAAAGGTGAAGCCTTTTTGGAGAAATAAAGCATATTAACACTCTTCTCCATCTCCAAACTAAAGGTAACTAAGAGAGTTATCCTTTTTGTAACACTTTCAAGGGAAGACTCCAAAAACTGAGTCAGGTCCAAATCACCTACATTAACAAGCTCATCTAACTCTCCCTCTGGATCCTTTAAGACATCACTTTTAGGCAAATTGTAAATAGAAGAATCGTCAGATGTAGAATACAACAAAAGTTCCTTCACATATTTTTTAAACAGCTCAAGAGGAGAGAGAGGTCAAGTCACAAGAAAATTTAAAAATCTAAGGTTCCTCGCAATGGCACTATTTTCAACAATAAACTATCTTTGATGAAGGAATTATTCACAGCTTGTACATTCCATTCCCAACCATACCCTCCAGCTTAAGGACTCTCCCTCCCACATCTGAGAGCAAGTCCCCATGCTGCTGAAATTTCTTCGCAGTTTCATGAGAAAAGTCACAAAGATCAGTCAAAGTGCCCTTAAGCACCCTTTCCATCCTGTTAATAGCTAGACATATATCATTTAAAGAAATATCATCTGAGCTAGGGCCTAGAGCTGCCAAGTCAATAAAAGCAGGTGGCAAAGTCACAAGAACTGGGTACCGCAAGCCAGAAACAGAAGAAATACATGGTTGTCCAGTTCTAACAACATGTAGCGGGGTAGAGGCTGATGGAGATACAGCCCATACAAGGGACACCTCGGAAATGCTTACACTATCAATTATACTCAGTTGAGGGGGAGGGATACAAAAGCTCAAACTCAAAGAGACATCTGAGACAGAAGCACCCCCTACAGATTGTACAACAGATTTCCCGAGGACAGTAGTACTCACTACATGTTGGTCCATTGGGCCTTTCACCATATTCGCCATAATAAGCCCTTTACGTTTGGCTTTACACTTACCCATTCACAAGGTGTAGAGGGAGGATCCATCCTTGGGCACTCTCAGGTCACACCCCTTTATGCACACACCCATGTTCCACAGTGGAGCCCAGCTTTATCCTCTGATGCTAGGAGGGAGGAGCTATGGCTCAAATTGGTGTACAGATAGTAAGCAGACCTCTGCTCAGACGTCCCCTCATGCAGGCAGTAGTCCAAACAGGTGCCTTCACAGGTCCCACGGTGCAGCCAGGCTTTATCCCCCAACACTCAGAAGGGAGGAGCTATGACACAAACTGGTGCACAGATGGCAAGCAGACCTCTGCTCTGATATCTCCTGATGCAGGCAGTAGTCCAAACAGGTGCCTTCACATGTCCCACGGTGCAGCCTGGCTTTATCCCCCGATGCTCAGAATAGTTTGCTTTGACATGAATGTATGACGTATTCTCCTGCTGTTGGTCCAGTTGTTGGCGAGTCTGGTTTGGTGGAGAAGCTTATGACACTAGCTTTATAAGTTGGGAAGATGAAACTAAAAACTGCCACCATCTTGTTTAAGTGATGAATGAAGAGTTGCCTGTAAATACGGGGCCTTTTAAGAAAATGTTTGGCTGCAGAGATTTTCTACAGAGGTTACGTACCTTACAGTTTTGAGCTGTTATATGGTTCAAAACATGGCGCTATGTCGAATGATTAATAAATGATTAATGACTGTAACTTTTTGAAGTTATAATTTTTCTTTTGCTAAGATTTGGTAGAATAAATAGATATATATATTAAAATGAAACTGAAATTAGATGCTGACCCATATTGTCGTTGACAGATTTGAGATGGTCCGATAAAAACAACTTTTTGAATACTATATATCACTTATTGATTAAGGGAGTTTCTGACCAGTTTTTGAGAAATGAATAGGGAGCCAATGAAGTGACTTCAGAAGAGGGGTTATGTGAGCATACCTATTTGGATAGTCAATCCACATATACTTAGGAGAGCTTTTTTCTTTTCCTAAGTTATGCAAATAATTATCTAGATAGCTGTACTGAAAATCGCACAATATTCAGTTAACTACCAGCTCCTCCCATGGACTGCCCCAGTAGTATTTGCATAGTGCCGCAGTGGTCAGAAGAAATATTATGTGCACTATCCAGATAAAAATGCTGCATATTGGGCTTACCAGGACCTATCCAGTTAGCAGGTCCTGCTAACTGGACAAGCCCTTTTGAACATCAGATCTTATGCATTTAACGTGCCACAGCTCAATGAATAGATAAACTTATCTGTATAGTGTTGGGAATGTTTTTTTTTAATTTATACATTTGGCATTGGCACTGACCCAGGGTTGGCCCTACCACTCGGTGGACTAGCAAAGCCTGACCATGGCACTTTAAAATATGCAGTGTCATCCATCTCTTCCCCCCACTATTGCTGCTGCTGCTCGCTTACTTTCAGGCCTCGAGACTGACTGTGTCTTGCCCCCTCCAACCAGAAGGCCTGCTGAGTTTCATTTTTTGTCAGCCTAATGGGAGTATGGAGGTAAAGGGGTGACAGCGGCAGGGGGAAGAGGTGGGTGATGCTGAACATTGGGGAAGGGGAAGAGAAGTGAAGGAAATGTGCTGGATTTGGGGGTAGGAGAAGGGAAGGAGATATGCTGGACATTAGGGAGGGATGAGAAGAAAAGGAGATATGCTGGTGCTGAACACCCGGGGGAGGGGCAGAAGATAAGGGATGAGAGATACTGATGCTGGACACATGGGGGGGAAGAAAAGGGAAGCAGGGATTCTGGATATGTAGGATTCTGGATTCTGTGAATGAAATGAGAGTCAGAAGCTGTAAAGATGTCTTACACATTGGAACATGGAACGTACGAAGCATGAACCAAGGGAAGATGGAGGTGGTCAAGAATGAAATGGAACGTGTACAACTTGATCTGTTGGGTGTCAGTGAACTGAAATGGACTGGCATCGGGCACTTTGCATCAGATGATCACATGGTCTACTATGCTGGAAATGAAAGACAAAGAAGAAATGGTGTTGCATTTATAATAAAGAAGAAACTTGCAAAAACTTGTCACGCCCATAGCCCCTTACATGCAGTATGGAGGGGCATGGTTGTCATTAGAGAGATTCGCCTTTTGGTCTTTAACTGACTGATTGCCTTGTAATGCCTTATGGGAAAGGTAGTTCAGTCAGAAAGTATTCAACCTCAGGTAAAAAAAAACACCTTTGTAGTTGCCTTGAGTGGTAAGGTAATGACAGTTTATTAACTGAAAAAAAAACACGCTAAGGTTCACAAATTTCACCTTTGGATTATTTCTCCAGGATTCTTGTAAATGAACATCAGGATATAAATGAATTCCAAACAAAACAGCTTGCAATGTTCTCTGTTATAAACATAAATACTTTAACAGCCAATGCTATCAGGCATGGCTTGCAGTGCTGATCAAACAAACAGAAAACAGCTTTTCCTAAAGCAGGTTTCTTTTTCTCTCAGTCCAGAACACTGTTTGTCTTCTTAAACATAGAAAACCTTTCAACAAGGCAGTCAAACTCTCCACAGGCAAGCAATTCTCTATGCAAGGTTTTCTTATAAACAGCCAAACAAAAGCTTTCCTTACTTTTACCGTTAGTACGGCCTCCGGCTGAGCACTGCTCTGACTCACAGCTGATTCACCAACTTAATTAGGCAGCTTCGGCTTGCACAGTAAAAAGAAAAGGTATTTTGCCTTTAACTCAGGACCTTCACAAGTTAACCACAGGCTCTTAGGGCTACCGGACACTGGAGGTTTTCCTTATGGTTGAGTCCCTTTCAACACCTCTGTATTGGAAGACTGGCATAAAGTGCAATCCATGTATAAGACTTCTTCTTCTAAAGCTATGTCTGGTTCACCCAGTTGCATTGGCACTTCCTCTGATTCTGGCTCAGAGGGCTTAGCTGACTGCCTTCCGCTAGGGCTAAGGCTGTCTCTGGCAATTCTGTAGTGCTTAGAATTAGGCAAGCTTCTAATGCTCATACCTGGGTCAAAGCTTGTAGCAGCTTCTCCTCTCTCATGCTCTGGCCACCATTCACCAGTGCTTCCACGTCCTGTTCTCCAACTTGTGTTCCTGGTTCCTGCTGTTCTCACTGATCCAGTTCCATTCCTCTTCCAGTAAGCACTCCTACTGCTCTCACGTTCTCCCTCCTTTTCTTTTCTTCTTCCTCTCCTGCCTCTCCCTTCTGAATAAACTGACCTAGTCTTAAACCTCTCAGGTGCCTGCTCCAACCCCTCTCCTCTCAGGTGTTGGAGATCAAACTGCCTCGTGGCAGCTAATTGGGGAATTCAGTGACGTAAGGGTTCCTTACACTGAGCCTGTATTCCCTCTCTTTTTCTCCACTAGAGGCATTCTGCAACCTATTGTAGCTAGGAATTACCTGCTTTCTAGGTGTAAAGGGAGTTTTCTGTCTCTGACCTGGTTAAAATCGATCCTTTTATAAGGGTAAATTCCTTCTCTTTATCCCTGGCTCTGGGGTCCTGATAAGCTTCCTTATCACAAACTGTAATGAAATACAATGCAGTCAGTGAACGCTTAATCTCTATTCGTCTACGAGGAATACCTATCAACACAACTATAATTCAAGTATATGCCCCAACAACAGCTGCAGAAGAGAATGAAATTGAAGAGTTCTATGAACAAGCTGAAAGTGACAGAACATGCAAACAGGATATCCTGATAGTCATGGGCGACTGGAATGCAAAAGTTGGCAACAAAGAAGAAGACAAAGTAATTGGAAAATATGGACTTGGCAACAGAAATGAAGCTGGAGAAAGACTGATATAATTCTGCAAGACCAACAATCTATTCATCTCAAACACCTTCTTCCAGCAACACAAGTGGCGACTGTACACATGGACTTCACCCAATGGATTGTATAAATTTATTTACATTCTCTTATATACCATGCTATTCTGCATCAGTGTGGTTTACATTGAACAAACTGAAATTACATTGAACAGGGCATTATAACTTGGAGATAACAACTTTACAGGGAACATGGGCTATGGAGAGTTAAGTGGCTTGCCCAAGACCACAAGGAGCACCTGTGGGACTAGAAACCCCAGTCCTTCTGGCCCAAGGTTGCTGTCCTCTAGTGGGATTTGAACCCCTGACCTTCTGGCCTGAAGTACCTTGCCCCAACCATTAGGCCACTCCTCCACTCCAAAATCAAATTGACTACATCTGTGGAAGTCAACGATGGAAAAGCTGTATAACATCAACAAAGACAAACCCTGGAGCTGACTGTGGTACAGATCATCAACTACTAGTATGCAAACTCAAGCTAAAGTTGAAAAAGAGCAAACCACTCATGAATGCAGCAAAATATGACCTTGAGAATATACTACTGGAATTTAAAGACTGCCTGCAAAATGGATTTGCTGCTTTAGATACAAATGACAGAGCTCCAGAAGAGTTATGGAATGACATCAAGAAGGTTGTGTTGGAAGAAAGCAAGAAGTCTCTACAAAAGGTGAAAAAGAAAAAACGGCCAAAATGGATGACGGAAGAAACTCTGAAAATTGCCCAGAAACGCAGAGAAGCTAAAGCCAGAGGAGAAAGAAAGACAATCACAGAACTCAACAGAGATTTCCAACGTGCAGCAAGACAGGACAAGGAAAAGTACTACAATAATGCATGCAAGGAAATAGAAGCAGAAACTATTAGAGGAAGAACAAGATCGGCTTTCCTAAAGCTACGAGAGTTAAAGAAAAAGTTCCAGCCTCGAATTGGAATGTTACAAGATGCTCAAGGTTCTATGTTGAATGATGCTGAGAAGATCAAGAAAAAATGGAGGGAATTTACAGAGCTTTTATATGTAAAAGATCAAGTGGACCAACAGCCGTTTCAACCTGTACCTTATGATCGGGAACCTAAGGTGATGAAAGAAGAAGTTGAAGCAGCATTGAAAGTCTTATCAAAGAACAAAGCACCAGGCATTGATAGCATTCCCATAGAAGTACTACAGCAATCTGATGCAGCTGTTACCATACTTACAAGGCTCTGCCAAGAAATATGGAAGACATGGCCAACTGATTGGAAAAGATATGGCCAACTGATTGGAAAAGATCTGTGTTTATACCAATACTAAAGAAAGGTGATCCAACTGACTGTGGAAATTATCGCACAATCGCTCTGATCCCACATGCCAACAAGATTCTACTGAAGATTATTCAAAAGAGACTACAACCATACCTGGAACAAGAACTACCTGAAGTGCAAGCAGGGTTCAGGAAAGGGCGAGGAACGAGAGACATCATTGCGGATGTGAGATGGATCCTTGAAAAGACTAAAGAATACCAAAAGGATATCTATTTGTGCTTTATCGACTATAGCAAAGCTTTTGACTGTGTAAACCATGAGAAACTCTGGGCCACATTAAGAAGCATGGGTATACCAGAACACCTGATCTTACTCTTGCACAATCTGTACATTGATCAAAAAGCAACAGTTCGAACAGAACAAGGAGAAACAGAATGGTTTAAAATAAGCAAAGGTGTAAGACAAGGCTGCATACTTTCCCCCTACCTGTTTAATTTATACGCAGAAAAAATAATCAGAGAAGCAGGATTGTGTGAAGACAACAGAGGTGTGAAGATTGGTGGAAGACTCATCAACAACCTTCGCTATGCTGATGATACCACATTACTGGCTGAAAGTGAAGATGATCTGAAACATTTGCTTCTCACAATCAAAGAACAGTCTCAAAATGGGCCTGCACCTTAATGTAAAGAAGACAAAGATCATGACAACTGGCAAGAGCAATGCGTTGTCTGATTTCTTGACTAATTGTTGCTTCTTTATTGATAGTTGATCCAAGTAGGTTAAAGTTGTTCACGATTTCAATTTCTTCTCCTTCAACGATGAACCTGTAGATTATGCCAGTTGTCATGATCTTTGTCTTCTTTACATTAAGGTGCAGGCCCATTTTGAGACTGTTCTTTGATTGTGAGAAGGTTCATCGTTGAAGGAGAAGAAATTGAAATCGTGAACAACTTTAACCTACTTGGATCAACTATCAATAAAGAAGCAACAATTAGTCAAGAAATCAACAGCAGAGATGTCTCTCTCCATACAAAGATTCGACTTGTTCAAGCCATGGTATTTTCAATAACTTCGTATGGATGTGAAAGCTGGACAGTGAAAAAGATAGATAGGAAGAAAATTGATGCCTTTGAATTATGGTGCTGGCGGCGAATACTGTGTATACCATGGACTGCCCGAAGAACAAACCAATCGGTACTAGAGGAGATCAAACCTAAGCTTTCTTTAGAAGCTCAGATGACAAGACTTTGACTTTCATACTTTGGACACATCATGCGAAGAGAGAGATCATAAGAGAAAGACATCATGCTTGGCAAGATAGAAGGTCAGCGCAAAAGAGGAAGGCCAGCAATGAGATGGATCGATACAATAACAGCAGCTACGGGTACCAGTCTGTCAACAATGAGCCACCTGACTGAAGACCGAACACAATTTAGGATAGCTATCCAGAGGGTCACCATGAGTCGACTCCGACTTGATGGCACTTAACAACAACAACAGGGGGGGAAGAGAAGGGAAGGAGAGATCCTGCACTGGAGGGCAGTAGGGAAGGGAAGATGCAGGACTATGGAGTGGGGAAGAAAACAGAGATGAAGGTTAGTTTAAGGCGCCAGATACCTTTGGGCTAGCCCTGCACTGACCTAATAACCCTTCATAAATATCAGACGCAGCCTTTCTTACTCAAACAGGGAGTCAGCAAATGGTTTCATTTAACCAGAATTGTTTTCTGTTCTTCAACTGCATGATGAACATCCTTAGAGCTTGTGATGCACAAGCATCTATGGCCAAGGTGAACAAACACTCTGCATTCCATCTACTTTCTGTGCATCCTGATAGCTTTCCACTGCACAGTTTATAGCTCAAAGACTCCTATTATTTTGTTACGTGTATGCTAATGGATCATTCCATCTTGCGTGCTTATTTTGAAATGTTTAGCATCTTTTGCACTGGGAGCTGGAATGGCGCATGAGAATCCCAAATATGATCCATTATCTGAATAGCTTTTTGTTTGTCAGCCCTAATGGCTCCACAGCTTTCCATGGGCTTTTCCTTAAGTTCCTACTTTATTCCACCTTGTTGGAAGACAAATTGAAAGGTCTGGCTAGAACTTAATGGCTGTTCAGACTCCCCTGGGATAACCTGACTAAGGGTTTCGTATTGCACGGCAAATGTGTCAGGACCACATGAAGTCCCTTGTAGTTTGCAGGATGATCCCTATGGGATGAATGTTTCTACATAGGCTCACTCTCTCATTGATAGGTGTGATGCCACTGTGGGAAACCTTCTTGGTGCGTTTTAATGGGGTAACAATTTGTCTCTCACTGCTAGAGTCCAGTGCAGACTTAGAAATCTAGGATGATGCCTCTAGAAAAATACATTTTGAGCTCCTTTACTAAGACTCATGGTGTGCTGCAATCTGGCCTGTAGATTGAGAGTAATAACCTGGCAATGGCTAATATATTAACCTTCAGTCCTATATTAATGAGGGTGTTAAACGTCTGCAGTTCAACTTTTCCTACACATGCTAAACATATTCCGTGGGTATGTAACAAGATTGCCAATTGTCTTTCACTGCAAGTGAACCAAATTCATGAAGCTGGAGCCAAAGGTCCATCCAGCAGGGACTCCAGTTATGGATCACCTTTGGGGCTTTGGAGTAAGGATATGTGGGTCTTCTTGTGTTGATCCACAGCCTCTGCTATCTGAAAAAAGCCTCCAGGATCTTCAGATGGTCATACTTCCTGGTGCAGCACAGTAAGAGGACACTGCCAAGCAAGATACCAAAAAAAATATATAAAGGAATGAGAGGGACCATTAGATAGAGCCTGTACCAGTCACCATTTGATTTTTAAGTGATTATGGTTTCCCTTATCAATCATCAGTCTCAAAATTATTCCAAATTCAAAGTCCATTTGTTCAATATATCTTTATTCTTCTTATTTACTTTTTCCAATTTATATATAAAAAATCATCTAAAAATATATATGTATCTTCACCTTCACTGTGATATATACCAGCACCTAAGAGTTGCAATTGTAGCACTGTCTCACTTGAACCAAACATTCACTTGGGGTAGTTTCTCGAAATAGGCTAGTTTTGGGCATTTGCCACTTATTTTTCCTCATTTCCAATATCAACAATTGTTTTGAATTGATGGTCAGCATTGAAAAAGTAACTTTGTAACCATTACTGGGATCAATGGACTTTAATGTACTTTTACTTTTTAGGTTCTTCAGGCCGGAAGGTCGGGGGTTCAAATCCCACTAGAGGACAGCAACCTTGGGCCGGAAGGACTGGGGTTTCTAGTCCCACAGGTGCTCCTTGTGGTCTTGGGCAAGCCATTTAACCCTCCATAGCCCATGTTCCCTATAAAATAGTTATCTCCAAGTTATAATGCCCTGTTCAATGTAATTTCAGTTTGTTCAATGTAAACCGCACTGATACAGAATAGCGCGGTATATAAGAGAATACAAATAAATAAATAAATAAATAATGTGATGTCTAGGAAATCATAATTTCAACTTGTTCAGATTTTTTCATTTTATCTTGGAGTTATCAGTATCTGGAGTATCCACCAAGATGACTGCAACATTGTGGCAGAAGCGCCGGTAGAAAAGTAATCTATAAGGACATGTAACTTATGAATTATTATGGTGGGGGTAATTTTGATCACTGTTAGTGGTAATTAGTTTCCCTGTAAAAATAAGTAGTTTTCTCCCGACTATCTGACTGTCTCTAATGTTGGGTTTTGTATACCTCATTTCTCTAGTCATTTGTTCACACCCCTGAAGCAGCTGTAGGGCAAAACTGGGCCACATCGGGTATATGACCGAAGCAATCAATAGAAACATACAGACATGACGACAGAAAAAGACCACACGGCCTATCTAGTCTGTCCTTCCATATCAACCACTATAACAGTCCCCTTTTTTCCTTTAGAGATCCTCTGTGTTTGTCTCATGCTTCTTTGAATTCAGATATTGTCCTTATCTCTACCACCTCCATTGGGAGACTATTCCACGGATCCACCACTATTTCCATAAAGAAATATTTCTGTATATAACTCCTGAATCTAACCCCTTTCACCCTCATCCCATCCCCTTTCACCCTCATCCCATGTCCCCTCGTAGCAGAGCTTGTTTTCAATTGAAAGATTTATACCACAGAGGCATTTAAACATCTCAATCATATCACCTCTATCCCGCCTTTCCTCTAAAGTGTACATATTAAGATCCTTAAATCTATCCTCATATCCTTTTTAATGAAGATCACTAACCATTTTAGTAGCCACCCTCTGTACTGACTCCAGCCTGTTTATATCCCTTTGAAGGTGCGATCTCCAGAATTGCACACAATACTCCAAATGAGGTTGCATCAAAAACTTATACAAAGGCACTATCACCTCCTTTCTTCTGCTAGCCATTCCTCTACCTATGCACCCAAGCATCCTTCTAGCTTGTGGTGTGAATTAACCATCAGCACTGCCAATTTCAGTTTTTTAATTCAGATAAGCTTTTATCTGTTTCAAATAACAAAGCTTCAATGATGCCGATGAAATGGGGGCTTTTAAATTAATCATTGTTTAAATAAGAAGAGAAAACCATAAAAAATAAAGGGGGTTTTCTGACCACTGAGGATTGGTGCCCTATCTTTGTAAATAAGAAAAGGGATCCATTTAATGGACCAAAGGGACTAACTGAAGTCTTTTCTCCTCTATAGATATGAAAATTGAAAAGAAAAAGAAAAAAATAGAAATGAAACATTTAATATTAGAGAAAGTATAAAGATTAAAGGGAGTTTTTTGATGACAGGTGATTAATGGTTGGATTATATTAGTTTTGCTCATACCATGACAGCCATGAACCTTACTTCTAATCCATGGTATGTGGAGTATGATCTCAGCATCTCAAATTTACTGCTAATGTTCGGTGTAGTACTTGCATCGTGCCAAAGGGAGCTTCCTTCTGGAGTTTGTAAGATGTAACAGGTATGGCTGGTTTGCCAAGATGTGTTTGGAAGTCCTTCTTTATCAAACCTGTGGTTCCCAATACAATGGGAAACATTTCTGTATCTTTCTGCCACATTTTCTTGGTCTCTGACTTGAAGGAGATATTGTCAGTAGCAGATAAATACACATGTATAAGTACTTTTCAGCCAGAGAGACAAGCAAGCGAAACAGTCTGTGTCAGAAGCTAAAGTTCCCAGGTGTTCTGCCAGCCTCTGTTCATGTTCCAGAGTGCCGCAGGTGTTTTCTGGGCTGCATTTCAAATCCTGTATGTCATCTTCAGCAAATTTGTAACAGCTAATAGGTGGTCCTTCTGCAAACAAAGGTCCATGGTGCGAAAGTTGCTAGGATGACAGTCCATATAGGGGTGGCTCAAGGCAATCTGCTGTCTGAGGCGAGGGATGAGATGGGGGAATCTTTCTCAAAACTCCAGTCAGGGACTGAAACAAACCAAAAAGCCTATTAGATAATATGTAGCAAATGCAAAATGTTCGCACCCCAAGGAACTAAAAGAGAGAGCGAGAACCACAGCAGTTTATAACTCCAAATTATAATTCATTTGTATTTTGTTGCTATAAACTGTGTTATGGTGCTTGCTTTTCCTTTTTGAACATATATTTTGGATTCACAGAACCCCCTTCTCAACAATGGATGCAGAGCAGAGGTAGGACATTCACCCACAGAACTCAATATATTTAAAAAAAATAAATCTGATTCTGGTCATCTCACCAACAACAAACATTCTCCAGTACCAGACATATTGGGAACTAATATAAAACCCTACAAAAGTCACCAAAGATCTCCAAGGCCAAATCTACCCTACCACATACAAGCATAAACTTCCAAAACTCATACAACAAGGGGTCTACCCAGAAAAAGCAGCACTATAAATACTGCAGCGGGCCCTAGAACACCGATATGCTTATTTGAAAAGCTGAACAAATCAAATTATTACAGTGTAGATCCCTATGTACAAATTAACAGAATAAACTACTCACCCTGGTTCATAAAGCCCTACATACCAGTACTCCACAATATCTAGCTGATCTTATTCATTTTCACACCCCCAGACACACCCCCCCCCCCTGCTCGTTCCATTTAAACCGTCTCACCCTTCCTCCCCCCTCTGCTGCCCATCTTCACTCCACCCACTCCTCAGCTTTTTTCTTCATAGGCCCCGCACTTTGGAACTCCCTTCCCACTTCCCTCCGCCTAGAACCCTGCCACGCAGCATTCAAACAACAGCTAAAAACCCACCTCTTTTCTCTAGCCTTTAACCTCCCCACCTCCCCTCCCCCCTTGTAGCTCTACTCTCCTTCCTCTGCTGTTCCTTAACCCACTTTGCTTTTATAAATTGTAAATTTCTTTTCCTTTTTCCGGCCCTGTGCCTTGTTTTTATTGCTTTTACTTATTGTAAACCGCTTTGATTTTATTGAAGGGCGGTTAATCAAGTTTTAATAAACATAAACATAAACATACCTGGCCTCAGTCATGCACTCAGAACACAGACCTCACTAAATACAGAATATGTGACCATAACCTAAAGGAAAAATAAAAAATAAGTAGACCAAATTTAAACTAAAACCCCAAGGTGTTGCATTGTTACATGGCCTGTTACAGGATATTAGATTAATGATTCCATTCAATCAGTTTCACTATTCTAATGATATTATATATCATACTTACTATTTTATTATAATAGGGATTTATTACAATGATTCATAGAAACAGTAAGTCTGGGGAGAAGCGTTCCTGTCCGGGGTACAGACGCGGCAGTTGTCTTTTGCCGCAGGAGCAGCTAGCAGGTGCCTGGAGGCTCTGCTTGGAATCGGGCAGGCAGAACGAGGGCGGTCACGGCTGGGGAGGACCCCTCTTCATTCCTCCATTTAATCCAGCGGTTTCTACACGCAGCCGCGTGGCGTGGCCTAAGGGGTGTGATTCAAGGGGCAGGACACGCCCCTTTGGCACCCCTTCGATGTTTCTGAGAAGCCGAGATCAGCGTTTTTTTGCCATGGGAAAACGTAAGGTGAAATTGCCTGTTAAATCTGGGGCCAAAGTCCAAGGAAATAAAGTGGTGGGTCCCATGGATAAACATTTGATTTCCCAGCTATCTGCTACATTGTCGCCTGAAAGAGCTTCGTTGAGCTCTTATTCAAGGACACCACCGCCTTTCCCTCTTCCTCCTTTTTCATCTACTGTGTTGGATTTGTCTCCGGAACTTGTTCCTCCTATACCACAACCTGTTTCGCCAGGAAGTACAGAGGGGATTGCTAAGAGTCCAGGTTCCGGTGAGGTAACTTTAAAGGATATTTGGACTGCCATTCACAATATTGACATGCGTCTATCTACCACCTTGTCTTCCCTATGTCAATTTACTTCTGATGTAGTCAGTAAAATGCAAAGCACTGACAAGCAACTGGCTTCAATTGCTGTCATTGGCTAAGACAGATTCTCAGCTCCAGTCTTGTTCAGATAATAATATTGCCTTAATTCGGGATGTATCTTCTTCTGCTTATCGACTGGAGGTGCTTGAGAACCAGTCTAGAGCCAAGAACTTACGTTTCCTAAATTTTCCTGTTACCCATTTGCTGTCTCCTGATATCCTTTTGAAAAATATTTTACTGAAGTGTTAAAATTGGATGGGAATATAGATGTTGTACATATTTATTACCTTTCTTTAAGATCCTCCCCTCCTTTAGTTAAGGATGAGGAAGATATGCCGCCTTCAGATCTATCGGTGGGTCAGGACCTTACTGCTGTTTTGGAAGATTCTGCAGATATCATATCCAAACGTAACACTCTTGTGGTTACCTTTGGCTCTGAATCCATTAAATTATGTGTTCTTCGTGCTTACTTTAAATTTCGGGAATCTCTCTTTTGTGGTCAAAAGCTTCAAGTCTTCCCGGATGTGAGCAGTGCTACCCAGGTCCGGCGTAAGCAGTTCCTGGCGTTAAAATCTCATGTATTGGCTTTAGGGGCTTCTTTCTTTTTGAAATTTCCTTGTCGTTGTGTACTTACATTTGAGGGTCAATCCTTTGTATATATTGATGTGGTTCAATTACAGGTTTTTTTTAATCAAAAGGAGGTTGTTAAGGGTTTGGGTGGTGAGATAACTGTTCCCCAAAGTGGAGTTTGAAATGCTTCTGTTTTCTTTTTTTTTTTAGTATAGTCAGGGTTCGCTCTCCCTTGATGTGGTTTTTCTTAGATGTGTATAATTTTTTCCTTGGATATTGTAATGATGTGGATCTTTGTGTATTTGCTTGAAATTTTGTTTTGTTATTCAAAAAAAAAAAAACAGTAAGTCTGTGAGGCAGCAGTTTGTTTATATTTCAATAGCTGCTGCCTCACAGACTTACTGTTTCTATGAAACATTGCAATAAATCCATACTATAATATAGCAAGTATGATATTTCATTTTTTAGTAATTCTAATAATATTATATATAATACAAGACCT
The DNA here is from genome assembly GCA_033557465.1 of Ichthyophis bannanicus. Taxonomy (NCBI): domain Eukaryota; kingdom Metazoa; phylum Chordata; class Amphibia; order Gymnophiona; family Ichthyophiidae; genus Ichthyophis; species Ichthyophis bannanicus. The sequence goes on from CM066035.1 coordinate 494,977,398, forward strand.
TGTGATGTATTTCTTCAGAGGCCTGCCTCTGCCGACGCTGACAGGGGGATGAAACGCTGAAATTTGAGCTTCCGCACCATCCTGCTTCTGAATGCGGCCTTAGGTTCGAGTAGGGGAGATGCGGAGAAGTTCCACTGTAAGGGAAAGACATATAACGCATGCAGCCACATCTGAGAGAGTCTGGATATTCATTTTTCTCTCTGGATTACTCGGAAGACTTTGCAAGAAGAGCAGAAATATATCTGCTGAAGAGCTTATGTTTAGCAAGCCTTAGATTAGAACACTGTGATTCAGAGTGAATTTGAGCTGCCAAGCGTGGCTTGCTCCAGTGAGTGAGATTGAAGGCTTTTTATTCCAGCAGTGTTTAAGGGTATAAATTTAAGTGTACAGGAGTAGCCTCTTGGATAGAGCAGGGGAACCATCAAATCCCATTGCTGCTCCTTGTGCTCTTGGACAAGTCTCACTTAATTAATTAACTTAATTAAGTCTCACTTAAGGTGTCACCCTTCACTGTTTCTTACATTTACAAGCTCACATTAGCAAAACCTCCAGGAACTCATTCCACAAACTAGCCATCATCTGCAGACTAAAACCCCTCTTCAGTCAAGAACACTTCCGCACTGTCTGTCAAGCAGTTATCACCCCCAAACCTGGACTACTGTATCTCCCTCCTCCAAGACCTTCCATCTCAAACCACCCAACCATTTTAACTAGCTCAGAACACTGCTGCCCGCTTCATCATAGGATCAGCCAAGCACGAGCACATAACTCCTCTCCTACCTCTGCTACACTGGCTACCAATCACCTCACGAGCCAAATACAAAACAGCACTGACCATTTTCAAGATCAGAAACAATATGTCAGCTGGATCTCTACAGACTGTTATGCTCGGAACCAAACAATAGACCCAAAAGACAAAACACCAGAGAAACTATCCCAACTCCCAGCTCATATACTAAAGCCAATACAACTACAACGAAGAGGGCATTTCACTAGCTGCACCTGCCATCTGGAACTCACTGCCAGAGAAAATAAGGACAACCAAGGACATCAAAGACTTCAGGAAACATCTAAAAATGGTCCTGTTCTCTGAACATTTCAGAGAGGACACTCAGTACACCCCCTCATGACACATGCCTATACAAAACTGCACCAATATACATCATTTGTAAATAAGTCATACTCCCGACCATCTCCCGCATGTTACCCCCAACCTATGTTTATTACAAAAGTTCTCTGTAATTGTTCTGTTCTTGAGTTACACTGTAAACCGCTTTGATTCTAAAGATAAAGCAATATAAAAAACTTGCTAAATAAATAAATAAAATAAATTCTGTATTGCCTTAGATGCAAATTTAGATAGATAGCCCTCGGGGACATACCTACCATATGTGAATGTAATTAGTTTTGAACTAATATTTAAAAGACATGAGCTAACACCCCAACACCCCTCCCTCCCAACAAAAAAAAATAAAATCTGTCTCTACCAGGCTCCTGCTCTTTGTTTCTTGATGGTTAGAACCTAGGGAACCACATGGGCTGCTCAATGCTTCTAGTCTCGATTGCCTCCTGTTGCTTTAGCTTTGGCTCCGTGAAATCAGAAAACTTCAGCATGCTCTAGAATCAGCGGCCACGAGAACTAGAGGGTCCAGACTGATGATGTTATCCATTGGAGACCGTGATGCTTGGAATCCCTGCCAGAAGTCACGGCTGTATTTATTTCTGAATTTGCCGTCTCTGGCATGCCGCTGCCTTCCTGCTGCTTTTTTTTCTAGTTTAAGCAGAAAAAAGAGCAGCAGGAAGGCAGCAGCAGCCCAGAGGCAGCAAAATCCAAAATAAACACAGCCGGAGTGCTGCCCACTAAAAACTGCCGCCTGAGACCACCGTCTCAGTTGGCCTAATGATAGAACCACCCCTGAGACCATACATTGTTGCAAATGCTAGTTGCAGTAGCACAGTGAAGGTCTCAGCAATGTTTTTCTGCACATATTCACATGGAATAATATTTCTGCTGTGAAGTACATAAACTTGCAGAATTACTTGATCAAAACAGGAATCCATCTTGTTTAATTCAGTCTTTTGTTCAGAGCAGGCCCCATCTTGTAACAGGAAGCCATGCTCTTGGTTCAGACAGTTTCTGAACAGGTACCAGCCCTACATTTCCCGCTCTTTTAAGATGGGAATAGCTATAAGGGAACATATTCCCTCTTAAAGCCTAACTAATTAGCAGGCTACTGTGCAGGTCAGAACCAAATGAGATGGTTAACTAAAGTCAAATAATAGTTACTCTAAGCATAATAGTTGCATTAGACACAATACTGCATGAGTAATTATACTGTGCATACACAAAAGCGGTAAAAGAAGTTAATACTGAAATGATAAATGTACAGTAAGATCAAATCAACTCAATCAATGTAATGAGTATAACTTCAAACTTAGTAGTACAGTGTACTTACCCTACTCAATGTATAACTTGGTATATAGGTTATAGATAGAGGACTATTTTGAGGCATGAATAACAGGGATGGACATCCCATTGGGACGTCCATCCCCACTATTCGTGCCTTATCCCGTTCCCGTCTACTTTCTCTGTGTCTTGTACGGGAAGGTAGTCAGGGGCAGGAAAGGGACAGATCGGGGGAGGCATTAGAATGGGCAGTGGCCTTCAGCTTCCTTTTGTGGCCAAGGCAGGCACAGTCTTCTTTCACTCAGATGCCTTTCCATCCCCACCTTTTCCTCCCCCCTCTGGGGAGAGGTCGAGAGCAGGGTGTTTCTCTCAATGCTAGATGGCGTTGCCACTCGGGCTTGGGCACTAAAACTGAAAGGCTCTCCTTGCAAGGCTGCTCTTTTACTTCAGGCAGGCTTGTCAGTGACAATCTGTCATCATCTTCTTCTCTGTCGTATCCTGAGAGAAGAGATGAGCTTGGGGAAACAGATCGAGGACTGGGAGGCATGAGCTGACCTTCTTTCAGCAGATTAAGCTCACTCTTAAACTGGGTCCAGTCCATTTTGCACTTGGCTAGTGTCCTTTTATGCCTTTCTAACTCCCGTTCACCTTTGAACTGCTCAGCTCGAAGAGAGGCATTTCTCTTCTTCTGGAGAGCTAACTCAGCTTCAGAAGTTTTCAAATGCCCAACAAAGCTCACTCTTTCAATTCATACTGGGTTTTCTCCTTCTGTAGTCTAACATTTTCCTCTGTCAATTCAAATCTATAAGTTATAGCTGCCTGATGTTCTCTCTTAGATTCTTTCACTTGCCCATCCAGAGCAGAAAGCTGCTCTAGTAACTCTTGGCATTTCTCATACTGTGAGCCATGTGTACTGGAGAGGGGGGTGTTCCTCCCCATTACGCTCACCTGATAGGGCATCTCTAGCAGCTAGCTGCTGTTCTAAATCAGCATTTCCCTGCATGAGAGTCCTTATCTGAATTTTGGCCTCTTTTAAGTTATCCATACATAAATCAAGTCTGTCTCGAGCATGCTGTAAAGCTCCTACAGATTTAGTCTTAAAGATATGCATCACACAAGCATGTTCAGCAAGCAGACTCAGCGTTAATTTGTCTTTATGACCCAGCAATCTATCAAGGACCCCACTAAAAAAGTTATCTGTCCTTGCAAGCTCCTGTGGGTCTAATTTGAGGCATTTACTGATATGTACAATATTCTCTGGAATCTGTTCCTACTCCCAACATAGGGTCGCAAATTTTTGGATTACAAGACTTTCTTGCTCTGCAACATTGTTTGAGAGAGCCATCATAAATCAGACAAACAGCTTTAAATTTGTAAGACATGGTTTGTTCAGAATTGCCTATCGCAGATGAAAGCCCCCAATTATGTAGGAGATATTGTCAGTAGTAGATAAATATTCATGTATAAATACTCAGTATGTCTAGGGAAAATTGCTACTCTACTTTTTCCCAGGATTCCATAGGACTACCTGGCAAACAAACCAGATGATAAAACAAGAACCAACCCTGTGTTTGCATATAAATTAGACTTTATTTCTGATAGCAAAAATAGTGTAAATATTAGCATAAATTAGTTTTCTGAGGTAGTATGTTATACAGCCCTATGTTACAATTACCAAGAGACCTAATCTCTATTTTGGGAACCAACATCACTGATTCGCTCTGCACTCAGATGTAGAGTACATTATTTGTCTGTCTAAACTAGCCCCAACCTCGGGGGGGGGGGGAATTAAAGACCAGTACCTTAGCTCTTGCCATAACACTTATGGCTGGGTCCAAGAAATTGTCGCCGGAACAGCATGAAGTTTAAGTATGGCAGAGGTCCAATGTCAGCTGAGATGAACTGCATGGTCACTCTGAGCTGCAGGTCTGTGGGAGATTCACTCCATCCCGAGGTTTTGCTCTTGGATACTATGGGCTCTATTCTGTACTGGATGTCCATGCCCCTGTGCACCCAATCAGAATCAGATACACAGGGGCAGATGCAATTCTGATTCTGCGGGGCACGTCTAGCCCTTCAGTATCAGAATTATTATTAGGCTTGTACATGCAGGCCTGGGACCTGATCCCAGTCGGCCTGCACGTACAGGCCTCTACTCAGTTAACCCAGTCAAGTTTTCTGAATGGAGCCGCAGCACCATGGAAAACCCTTCACCTTTCGATGTGCCCCGAGTCTCAGAGGTGGAATAAGTTCCCTGTTCCATCTGCCGGCCCCAGACATACAGGGCTGGCAGCTGAAATGGTCCTGTACTTTCGGGGCCACAGACCGTCCACAGCCCACCCTGTCTCCACCTCCATGCCGCCCCTTTCCTGCCTCCGTCTAGCTTCCCGATACAAACACCCTGCTCATATGGGTAGGTTAGTCGGGGTCAGCAGAGGGGGCCGAATAGCAAGAATGGACATTCCAACGGAATGACCCCCGTAGCTGACTTTCCGGAACATAAGAACATAAGAAATGCCATACTGGGTCAGACCAAGGTACATCAAGCCCAGTATCCTGTTTCCAACAGTGGCCAATCTAGATCATACGTACCTAGCAGTTTCCCCAAAAGACACAGGTTCCTCAAAGCTTGTATTGGGTAAAGTATTGATATCTCGGGTCCCTTTTTAATAATGGTTTATGGACCAGGAACTTGTCCAAACCTTTTTTAAACCCAGCTACACTAACAGCCTTTAATACATCCTCCGGTAACAAATTCCAGAGTTTGATTACACGTTGAGTGAAAAAATTATTTTCTCTTATTTGTCTTAAATAGTTTGCCCTGTAGCTTCATTGCATGTCCCCTAGTCTTTTTATATTCTGATAACGTAAACAATCAATGTACGTTTACCCGTTCCACTCCGTTCATTAATTTATAGACTTCTATGACTTCTTCCTTCAGCCGTCTCTTTTCCAGGTTAAAGAGCCCTAACCTTTTTAGCCTTTCTTCATAGGGGTATCCTTCCATCACCTTTACCATTTTGGTGGTTCTTCTCTGTACCTGTTCTAATAACGCTATATCCTTTTTAAGATACGGCAACCAGAATTGCACACAATATTCAAGGTGCAGTCGCACCATGGAACGATACAGAGGCATTATAATATCCTTTGTTTTATTTTCCATTCCTTTCCTTATGATACCTAGCATTCTATTTGCTCTCTTGGCCGCCGCTGCACACTGGGCCGAGGGTTTTAACATGTTATCCACAATGACGCCTAAATCTTTTTCCTGGGTGTTGGTTCCTAATGTGGAATCTTGCATCGTGTAACTATAGCTTGGGTTGTTCTTCTCTACGTGCATAACTTTGCACTTGTCCACATTAAATTTCATCTGTCATTTTGATGTCCAGTCTTCCAATTTATCAAGATCCTCTTGCAATTTTCCACAATCCTCTTGGGTTTTAACAACTTTAAATAGTTTTGTGTCATCTGCAAATTTGATAACCTCACTCGTTAATCCCTATTCCAGGTCATTTATGAAAAAAGCAGCGGACCCAGCACAGATCCCTGGGGTATACCACTATTCACCTTTCTCCATTAGGAAAACTGGCCATTTAGCCCTATCCTCTGCTTTCTATCTTTTAACCAGTTCCTGATCCACAATGGTACACTGCCTCCTATCTCATGACTCTTTAGTTTTGCCAAAAGTCTCTAATGAGGGACCTTGTCAAAGGCTTTCTGAAAGTCCAGATACAGTATATCAACCGAATCACCTTTGTCTACCTGTTTATTCACACCTTCAGAAAAACATAACAGATTAGTAAGACAAGATCTTCCTCGTCTAAAGCCATGTTGGCTGTCTCCCATTAAGCCATGACTATCTACATGTTCAGCAATTTTCTTCTTTATGATGGTTTCTACCATTTTTCCCAGTACTGACGTCAGGCTCACCAGTCTGTAGTTTCCCGAATCACCACTGGAACCCTTTTTAGAAATTGGTGTTACGTTGGCCATCCTCCAATCTTCAGGTATTACAGATGATTTTAGTGATAGTTCGCAGATTACTAATAGCAGGTCTGCAATTCCATATTTCAGTTTTTTCAACACCCTTGGATGTATATCATCAGCTTCTGCTCCCTGATTGGGGTTACACAGCCAAGCAGCCATCCATCTCTCCTGCTTACTGAACTCCAGCCTAATTGGGGCTGTCTGAGAGGGGAAGGAGTCAGCTCCATTTGAAAAGCAGCTGCCTTCAGGCAAGTTAAGAGCTGTCATCAGCTTCTGCTCCCTGATTGGGGTTACACAGCCAAGCAGCCATCCATCTCTCCTGCTTACTGAACTCCAGCCTAATTGGGGCTGTCTGAGAGGGGGAGGAGTCAGCTCCATTTGAAAATCAGCTGCCTTCAGGCAAGTTAAGAGCTAACTGTCATCAGCTTCTGCTCCCTGATTGGGGTTACACAGCCAAGCAGCCATCCATCTCTCCTGCTTACTGAACTCCAGCCTAATTTGGGCTGTCTGAGAGGGGGAGGAGTCAGCTCCATTTGAAAATCAGCTGCCTTCAGGCAAGTTAAGAGCTAACTGTCATCAGCTTCTGCTCCCTGATTGGGGTTACACAGCCAAGCAGCCATCCATCTCTCCTGCTTACTGAACTCCAGCCTAATTGGGGCTGTCTGAGAGGGGGAGGAGTCAGCTCCATTTCAAAAGCAGCTGCCTTCAGGCGGGCCCGGGCCTGGTGGGCCCGCGCCTGAGGGCCCTTTGTCGTGGCCCTTAGGCTGTGGTCCCTGGCCACTGTGGTTCCACATCCGTCACTTTGTCTTCAGCGAAAAGAGAAGAGCTCCAGTTCCCTAAATACCATGAGAAGGAATGAACCACCATCAGTCTACACATCTCCATCAATCAAGTTGGTAACATAACTCCACAGCGTCTTGCTACCCTTCCGCATGACTCTCACCCCAACGCTTTAGTTATACAACGTACATATTAATCTATGCTCTTCTTCAACCAATTCCTTGCAAACTACTCGCCATCTAGCCTTTGGGCCTACCTTATTGAATTACTCTGATGTTCATATTACCTACCACACAGTTGCCTAGCAGATATCCATACATACCACACTGTGCATATTTCATTACTTTATTGTGAATTACTCTGATGTGCATATTGCCTAACCACACAGTTCTTAACAGATATCCTTTACCTCCACTCTGTGCAGATACCACTACCTTATTGTGAATTACTCTGAGTACATATTGCCTCATTACACAGATGCTTAACAGATTTCCAGTACCACCACACTGTGCACAGTTCACTAGCTAGCAACATTCCTGGATCTACTATATACATTAGTCATCATGTTATCTCACTGGGTATTCCCGTACCCCCTTACCCTTGCTATGTGCTACATTTTAATAGCCCTGACCTTTTACACCTTAGCCCTTACTTCACCTCAGAACACTATACCAGTCCTCCGTAGATCTTGTTGGAGATTCCCTGACTCCCCCAACCATCAATTCGAAACACGTCGGCGCACACCAGGCCCACATGTTATCTATGTGGATCTTCAGCAGCAAAATCTATTTCGACGATTACAGTCCCACCATCCTCCTGACCTTAAATGTGCACTAATAAATGCACGATCAATAAGGAAGAAATGGCCAGCACTAACTGATATGCTCTCAGCTCATAACCTTGATATCCTATGTGTCACCGAGATATGGCTTTCAGCCGCTGACGCCGTGATCCTTCACCAGTGTGTCCCGCCTAATTTCTCAGTCCAGTCTTGTCACAGAGCTGACCGTCGTGGCGGAGGAGTACTTATCCTAACAAAAGCTGACCTCAAATTTCGGCTTGCCGCCTCAAGCAGCACCTTTACCCTTGACTCTTTTACCATTACAAATAAACAAATCACTATTAACTTGCTCTATAGAACTCCATCATCATCTCCAGATGACTTAGCAACAATAATTGATCTTGCTTGCAACACCACGAATTTGCATACTCTAAACTGGATATTAGGTGACCTCAACCTCCCAGTCATTCAGGACAGCCACACCAATGCCTTTATTGATGCTCTCAGTGATCTAGGCTATGTTCAACTTGTTGATACCCCTACCCATATAAAGGCAACTCACTTGATCTTATCTTTGCACCACAAACAGCCCTCACACATTTGCACCAGTCTCACCTAAACGTAAGTGCGGTTCCCTGGTCGGATCACTTCCTGATAAGATTCCAGATTCCAATTTGCACCAACTCCTCCAAATCCATACCTGAAGATAAACCCATATCAGAACATTTAAAGCGCTTCCACCCTTTTAACAGAGAAGATATTCTAAAGAGGACACAGAATCTATTTGACCCTCCTCTTCAAAGCCTCGATGACATGGTCGCCGCTTGGAACTCAAGCCTAGATGCCGTGATCCACTCACCTACCACGAACAAAGCACCACATAAGAAAAAGAATGCCCCATGGTACTCCCAAGAACTACGTAATTCGCTCCTTCAACTCAGACGACTTGAGAGACACTGGCGACGATCAAGAACAGCTGAGAGCCATGAGGCATTCACAGCACAATTAGGAAAACATTGGTTATCTGTAGCATCAAGTATGAAACAATATCATGCAAAAAGACTACAACGCTCCTTGAACAAACCCCACGAGCTTTTCCAAATTGTGAAATCTCTAGCAAAGGAGCCATCTCAAGAGAACTTACCCTACCCAGACTCACAAGACTATGCTTATTACTTGCGTAAGAAAAGTAATCAGCTTGCCCAACCTGCTAAGCCCCCCATACCAGCCAGCCTACCTTTCTCCATCCCACAACCTCCTCTTGGTCATTTCTTGAGTGGGTCCCAACACACTATCACATCATTTTCTACTCCATCTGACAGAATCATTCAAGACACTATCCTAAACATAAACACTACAACAGCACCCTCTGATCCGTGTCCAGCTCCCTGGATAAAGGCCCTGCATGCCGAGCTCAGCCCATTCCTATCCAAATTGATTGATGTATCGTTCTCTACTGGAACATTCCCTCGAAGCCTGAAACAGATGGCTATCAGACCACTCCTAAAAAACAGTAAGTAGGATCCTTCGATGATGGAATCCTACAGGCCTATCTCCAGCATACCTCTCCTATCGAAAATCATTGACAAGATTACCCAACGCCAATTACAAGATCACATAGATACTAATGCACCCCTGCATCCCTGCCAGCATGGATTTCGCGAAGCACATGGTGTTGAAACATTACTCACAACCTTATTCAACACCATAACCTTAGGTCTCGATAACATCAGACAAGGCTTTGCACTAATCTTCATGGACATTGCCGCTGCATTCGACACCGTAGACCACGAAGTTCTCCTGCTACGCTTCAGACAGATGGGAGTTCATGCTTCAGCTTTGTCATGGTGCGCTTCATACCTCACTGATCGCTGGCAACATGTCCGTTCTGGCCCCTCCAACTCCGATTCCTTCCCCCAAACTAAAGGTGTTCCACAGGGCTCATCTCTATCCGCCTTGCTATTCAATGTCTATATGCAACCCATTTGTGATCTCATCCAATCATTTAATATCAACTGCCTGGTCTATGCTGACGACGTCTTGATGTACATGCCAATTTCAACAGAACATCTTGAACTATCCCCACTTATCAGGTGCTTTGACGCTGTCACAGACTGGCTAAATGCACAAATGCTTAAGTTAAATTTCAAAAAGGCAGAAGCCCTCTTCATCACCAGGAATCCAGCTTTTACTCCACCCCTGTCTATCAAGGTTCGCGACGCAGAGATCATATGCAAGACTACAGTAAGATACCTAGGTGTAACACTTGATCAGCAACTTAATATGAAGGCTCATATCAAAAACATAACAAAGTCGGTCTACCATAAAATCCGGACCCTCCGCAATCTGCGTCAACTGTTAGAGCCTGATGACTTCCGAATTGTCTTTCAGGCCCTAATAATGCCTCACTTTGACTATGCCAATGCGATCTTGTATGGTCTACCTAAGTGCACGACTAATCCCTTACAACTTGCAATGAATTCAGCTGCAAGAATCCTTCATGGAGACTCAAGAAGTTCTCATATTACCCCAATACTAAAACAATTGCACTGGCTACCCATACAAGCCAGGATCTCATTCAAGATCCTAATTATGACCCATAAAGCCATCAAGAAATACCCTGCTACTGCCATTACTGACCTAATTTCAATCACACCTCCCAATCGAGCAAGGAGATCGAATGCCGCAAATACTCTCATATTACCTAAGGCAAGCACGAAGTGTTCTCAATTCACTAGATCCAGAGCCTTCTCCTTCTTTGCTCCATCCTGCTGGAACGCACTACCAGCAACTATCAGAACCATCAGTGAACTCTCTCAATTTAGGAAGGCACTGAAACGTCACCTCTTTCTTCATCACTACGATGTTGCAGTCTTCCCCCCACACCCACCCACTCTCACATCTCAATGCAGCACCTCAAACTCATGCATGTCACATTCCCAGACTGATCACTCGCAATCACACCTTCTCCTCCAACCACCATGAGAAACTTATGCAGTGCCGCATAACTCATTATATTGTTGCATAAAGTAGACTGTATTTATTCATCATGTCTCCTTGTTAAGGGACTGGTTATTTATACCCCATTTTACCTGTTACACCTGCTTAATGCATACCCAAGTTTAATTTTCCTGTTTAATGTATACTCAAGTTATTATACCTGTTTCACTGTAAGCACAAATCACGAAATTGAGATGTGCAACTCTTATATTCATTGTAAACCGCACTGATGTCGAATAGCACGGTATAAAAGAGACTGCAAATAAATAAAAATAAATAAATAAATAAATTTGCTACTCTTCAGTTTATCAAATAGTAGTATCGATATTTCCTTCAATTCTTCTGCACCTTTAAATACCACTTCAGTCATGGGTAACATCCCTACATCTTCCTCAGTAAAGACCGAAGCAAAGAATTCATTCACTCTCTCCGCTATCGCCTTGTCGCTTCTTAGTGCCCCTTTAACCCCTCTATCATCTAATGGACCAACTGACTCTCTCACATTTTTTGCTACAAATGTACTTGAAAAAGTCTTTATTATGTGTTTTTGTTTCCGCAGCAAGCTTCTTCTCAAATTCTCCCTTTGCCTGCCTTATCAGTGCCTTGCATTTAACTTGCCAGTGCTTGCGCTGTTTCCAGTTTTTGTCATTTGGCTCTTTTTTCCATTTCCTGAAAGATGCTTTATTGACAACAACATCCTCTCTGACCTCATCTTTAAACCATGCTGGCAGTTTTTTGGACTTCCTTCCACTTTTCTTAAAGCATGGAATACAGCTGGTCTGGGCTTCCAAGATAGTATTTTTCAACAACACCTAAGCTTGATGTCAATCTTTAACCTTTGCAACTGCTCCTTTTAGTTTTTTCTTAACTATTTTCCTCATTTTATCATAGTCTCCCTTTTGAAAGTTAAAAGGTAGTACTGTGGATTTCCTTACTATCCCTCCTCCACTAATTAAATCAAACACAATCATGCTATGATCACTATGGCCAAGTGGCCCAAACACCCTTATCTCTTGCACCAGATCTGGTGTTCCACTAAGGACTAGGACTAATATGGCTTCCCCTCTGGTCGGTTCATGAACCAGCTGCTCCAAGAAGCTGTCATTTATTTCATCTAGGAACTTTATATTCCTAGCATGTCCTGCCGTGACACTGACCCAGTCGATACCAGGCTAATTGAAATCACCCATTATTATTACTGTGCTGTAACTTTTGTTAGCTTCCTTGATTTCTTTGAGCATTTCATCATCCATTTGCTCATTCTGGCCAGGCGGTCGATAGTACACCCCCACTGCCATCGCCTTCTCCGTTTTACATGGAATTTCAATCCATAGAGATTCTACAGCAAATTTTGTTTCCTGCAAAACTTTAATCCTTTTTGACTCAATACCCTCTCTAACATAAAGCGCAACCCCTCCACCAATTTGATCAGCTCTATCATTATGATATAGTTTGTACCCAGGTATCACAGTGTCCCACTGGTTGTCCTCCTTCCACCATGTCTCTGATATTCCAATCATATCTAACCTCTCATTTAGTGCTATGTATTCTAACTCTCATATCTTATTTTTTAGACTTCTAGCATTTGCATACAAGCATTTTAGAGACTGTATTTTATTCATATTAATCTGGCTATTGGTAGGCATCGGTAATTTGGAATCTTTAAGCTCTGTCAGCTCCATACTCAAAGGCATTTGGGCTACTTAACTCTTTTTTGGAACCTCTCTGCTTTTGGTAGTATCCTTCAAGGATACATTCTTCCGAACCATGCGCTCTTTGGCGACTGTTGGCTTTCCCCTATTATCTAGTTTAAAAGCTGCTCAATCTCCTTTTTAAAGGTTAATGCCAGCCAGAGAGACAGGCAAGCAAAACAGTCTGTGTCAGAAGTTAAAGTTCCCAGGTGTTCTGCCAGCCTCTTTTCATGATCCAGAGCACTGCAAGTATTTTCTGGGCTGCATTTCAAATCCTGTATGTCATCTTCAGCAAATCCAATAACAGCTAATAGGTGGTCCTTCTGCAAAAAAAGATCCATGATGCGAAAGTTGTTAGGATATCAGTCCATACATTGTTGCGAATGCTAGTAGCAGTAGCACAGTGAAGGTCTCAGCAATGTTCTTCTTCATGTAGTTACCTGAAATAATACTTCTGCTGTAAAGTACATAAACTTGCAGAACTGCTTGATCTGCAAGTTTTAAGGCTGAGTTATAACAAAAAAGGAATCTATCTTGTTTAAATCAGTCTTTTGTTCAGAGCAGGTCCCATCTTGTAACAGGAAGCCATGCTATTGGTTCAGACATTAGTTTCTGAACAGGTACCAGCCCTACAGACTGCATTTCTTGGTACTTCAGGATCTTCTGCCTCTCAAGGCGATTCAGAGAATAATCCCTTGGAACCGACACCTCCATTATCAATGCCGTTCTGGTGCTTTTCTTCTTTACCCCTATGTCAGGTTTTCTCGCTTCCAGTTTCTTATCTGTCAGAATGGGAATGTCCCAGGTGATAACCTCTTCATTCTTTGTAATTCTTTTATGGTCATGATCCCAGTGCTTTTCAGGGACAGTGATGTTGTAGTGTTTACTACAGAGTTTCCAAAGGATGAGACATGCTACTTTGTTGTGCCTTTCTGTATAGAAATTTTACACCATCAGAACTTCACAGCGAGCTATGAGGTGAGTCACCATTTTCAGCTCTGTCTTACAGAATCAACATATGTCTGTTTTGCCTGTTTTTTCAGTGCTCACTGTAAACTATCTCGTCTCTAATCCGCTGTCCTGGGTTGCAACTATCAATCTCTCATCCTTCAGTTTCAGTTCACTCCTCCTTAACCATTCATGTATCCATTCTTGACTGACAAAAGGTTCCTGGAGTAACACTTTGGGGTATGTTTACTAAACCACGGTAGCGGACTCCATGCGATATCAGAGCCAAGGCCCCATTGAGTTCTGTTGCTTCCTGTCCTGTGTGTGCTTATTTATTTATTTAACCACTTTTCTATACCACCTTATTCTTCAATCAAAGCTGTTTACAAAGTAACAAACTGAGAACATGGAACGAGAAAATATGGGAGGGGTTGGCAGGGCAGTTAACAAGATAGAACTTATTTATAATTTATACTGACTTATTTACAGTTTGATCAATGCTTCAGATTATGTGTGCCATAGGGAGCCTTGGTTGTTTATTTCCTAGGTTATGTAACATTTCCAAAGTGCTCAATGAACAGAAGGGTTTTGAGCTTTTTTTGGAAGTCGTTGATGTCACTTGAGCCTCGCATGTCATCCAGAAGGGAGTTCCATAGGGTAGGTGCAGAGAGTGAGGGCACTCTTCTGGACATGGAATGTTTGGTTTTTTGTATTCTGTGGGTACTATGAGGATATTTTCGTTATTGTGTCACCTGGGTCATGTGCCTGAGTCTCTAATGATCATGTTCTGTAGGATGTCTGCCGAGCAGTGGTGTATGATTTTAAATATGTTCAGTGTTGCTTTAAACCTTACACTGGCATGAATTGGAAGCCAGTATAGTTGGTAGAGTATTGGGGTGATATGATCATTTTTGGCTGTTCCCGTGATGATGCAGGCTGCCGTATTTTGTGCTAGTTGCAGTGATATATTTTGCTTCCGTCTTGCTGTAGTTTACTGCTAGGTTGTTGTTACTGAGCCAGATGGTCATATCTTCCAGACATTGAATTATATGGATGAGAGCATGAACTGTCTCCTACATGTCTCCTACATGTCTGTACAGCGCTGCGTACAACTGGTAGCACTATATAAATGCTCAATAGTAGTAGTAGTAGGTCAGGTGCATATAGGTCAATTGGGGTATAGACAATGAGATTGTCATCATATATGCAGTATTGTATTTTATATTTTTTGATAATATTGCAGATGGATTGTATGCATAGGTTAAAGAGGACTGAGGAAAGTACAGAACCTTGTGGAACGCCTTCTGGTATAGAGAACAGCACTGATTTGTTTGACCCGCATTTTACTTGCTATATTCTGTTACTTAGGTAGGAACAGAACCACTTTGGTATATTGTTACGTAGGTCCATTTCTTGAAGATGTTGCAGCAGTATGTTGTGGGATATGGTGTCAAAGGCAGATGAAATGTTCATAAATATGAGGAGTCCGTTCTTGTTGTTGTCTATACACCTTATGATATTGTCAAAGAGGGAGGTTAATAGTGTTTCTACATTATGGTGTGGTTTGAACTCATGTTGGTGGGGGTCTAGAGGCGCATTCTGGTCTAAGTAGTCCTGCAGTTGTCTTCGAAGGGCTTTTCTATAATTTTTGTGATATGCTGTAGGGTCATCTTTGCTGAGTGATTTGTTCTTGAGTATTGGCCTTATAGTTGCTTATTTGAGGGACGATGGCGTATGCCCTTGTTGAAGGGTTGTCTTTACTAGTTTGTGTATATATTGATTGAAATTTTCCTTGACTGATATTATCCATGCTACTGGGCATGGGTCTTCAGGTGAGGTGGTTATGTTAAGGGTGTCCATGATATGTTCTATTTGTTGAAAGGTTGGTGTGCTGAACTCATCCCAGGTTTGGGCGTAGACCAGGTTTATCGTATTGTTCAGCGCGGGTGGTTGGATGTTTAGTTGCAGTTTTGTGTGTTTGTATATTATGTAGTTTGCCATATCTTGAGGATGTGTTTTGGGGGTACTCTGTTGTGATGGGTCTCTGGTGAGCATCCATACAATGTTAAATAGCTCTCAGAGTTTGTTTGCTGATTTCATAATGATATTAGTGTGGTGCTGTTGATCAGTTTATTGTATTCTAGTTGTTTGGTTCTGTATTGGTGTAAGATGTCCGGAGCCTTAGTTTGTCTCCATTTCCTCTCGAGTTTCCTCGGAGCTTGTTTTGCCTCTCAATGCCATCGGAGTACCAAGAGGTGGTGTATTTGCTTGTTCTCTGTTTGGAGTGGATGCTGCTGTGTATATAGTGTGGTTCCATTTTTCAATGTTGTTATCCTGATCATTTATATCTTGATGAAGTTTTGGGATTATCTCTTGTAGGACTTTGTCTTTGTTAAAGGACTTGAAGCTTCTATCCTTAGCATTTTCCTCTTGATGGCTGACAGGATTGGTGATTCGAATTGAGAATGTTATTAAGTGGTGGACTGACCAAGGTATCAGTGTAATTGCTGGAGCAGTGATTGGATTGTGCTCACTCAGCATGTTAGAGATGAAGATAAGATCAAGAGTTGTTCCTAGTCTGTGTGTGGGAGCTTCAATTATTTGGTTGTATTTTAGGGATTCCATCACTTTTAGAAATGATCTGGCCTCTTTGTTGGAAGTAGCACTGAGGTTGAAGTCTCCTAAGTGTAATGAGGAAGATCTGTCCCTTGCCTTGAAAGCACAGGAATCTGTTAGATTCAGATCAGATTCTGACAGGCAGGCAAGCCACATGATCCCTAGTTGCCAGGAGCAACGTAAACAGACCCAGACACGAGGTCTACAGCCCCGCCCAACTAGCAAACATTTCCCAGCTCTGGATTCAAATAGCTTTCACCTGAGCAAGGGAACGCCTTATCAGCAGTATAAGAAGTACTCAGAACAGTTAGAGAGGGCAGAACTGCAAGGAGGTTCAGCAGAACTGCAAGGAGGTTCAGAAGAACTGCAGCAAGACTCACAGGGAGGACGTCATAGAGCTGTTGGGAAAACTCATGATAGAGTCCATGAGAGAGCCTGTGAGAATTCCACTTCAAGTTGGAGGAACAGGAAAGAACCAAGGGAGAGATTCAGAGGAGAAATCAGCTGTGAGAATCAGTTACCTGTGACGCAGTTTGATTCTCAGAGGCTACATGCTGTGCAGAGTGAATGGCAGGAAGAGAGAGAGAAACCGTATGTATCTGAAGAGTGTGACCTTTGGGAACAGTTGCAAGCCCTAGAGAGGGAGAAATACTGTGTGGAGGATATCTGTATGTCTGAAGGGGAAGAATTTAAAGAAGCCAAACCCCGAAGGAAACTTCCCAGGGAAAAATCCTTCCATAGCAGGGCAGAGCAGTTCCACTGTCCACAACAAAGTATAAAAGGTAGGACACAAAGAGGCTTTAAAGAGAAAAACTATTCTAAGAAGTGTGTCTCTCCTCTCTTCTACTCTGAGCTAGACGGTAGCAGTTTGCCTTACTTTGGAGAGGGTGTGTCAGATAAGCCTGGTGAGGACGCGGCTCTGAAAACTCTACAAACATTTGGTTATAAGGAAGATGTTTGTCTAGATAAAGCACAGCAGGAACCAATGCTAACAGATACTGCTAGTGAATTGTCTATTGATGAAGCAATGGATTGCACATTAATAATATCTGATAAAATCACTTCTTTGTGCTGAAGCCAGAGTTAAAGCACTGTTTAAAAGAAGCTGTGAAAAGCACAGAAGTGACGTATAAGACAAGGAACTGTATGCTGAATAATATAGTTGCCTGTGATTCTAAAGAAGCAAGAAGCTGTATTTAATTTCTTCTATTTACCTGCCAGAGTGTATGGCTTTTGTCCTTATGTTTGTATTATTATACTTTTGAAAATCCAACCCCAGGAGGGGAATAAATCCTCATTTGAATACCTGACCCATTCGTGTCACAACTACTCCTTTCTACGAAGAGGGTTATCCGGCATTCTAGCTGCTCGCCTAGGCCACAGTCTAGTCTAAGCCGTGACATAAGGCAATGAGCGGCTCATGTAATGAGTTGTATGCGCAAATTGTCTCAAGTACTGTGGAGAGTGCTTTGGGGGGTCTGTATGTGAGGCATATGTTAACAAAGGGCCCAATTTTCAGTTAGGCAGGCTATGTGCGCATCAGTGAGTAGCCTTCCCGCTGACCCCCTTAACCCTGAACACCCTAAACACATCCCATTGCTAAGTGGATAACATCTGGGCATGTTAGGAACTTAACCGGGATTTTCCAAAGGCACTACCCGTTTAGGTGCCTTTGGAAAATCTCAGTTAAGGCATTTACACAGGTAACTAGGGCAGTTACCCATGTAAATGTCTTCGAAAATCAGGCCCATACTTGTTAGATATGAAAATTATGTTGGACTCCGCTGTGTTGCTTGATGAAATGGTCTTGAATAAGCACCCCCTCCCCTTTTGTGTGTTTTGGGGCAGTTGAATGCTGAGTACGTGGGTGGGGTGATTTAGTTTAGGATGACCTAGTTGGTATCATTGAGTCAGGTTTCTGTAATGCATAGAATATCTATCTTTTGGGTCTGCAAGTAGTCAGTGCTGGTGTTGGCTTTGTTTCTGATGGATTTTGAATAAATGAGTGTGCACATGATAATGGTGTCTAGGATGGGTTTGGTGTGTGTGGCTTGGGGTGGACGGGTGGGTATTATCTGTATTAGGGGGGTGTTTTCCGTGATGTGTGTTTGTTGTGGTTTCTGCCATGGGGTGCTGTATTGAATGTGAGGTTGTAGTGTGGTAGTGATATTGTGTCTTGGAGTGTATGGCCCTTGTTTGGTGTAACAGCTGTTGTAGCAGGAGGAGGATTACTACGAGCTTGATGTTGCGAGGCCACATATTGCATGAGGAGGTGCGGGGTTCTTCCAAAGGATACCTTTCTCTTGCTTTTGTGCTTGTTCATCCTTGCTATGCTATGGTATTGTTGGGTATCTGGAAGTAGCATCTTCTTTTTTAGGCCCACTCCCTTTCCACTCCAAGGGCCACGTCTAAGGGCCCTTTGGCATGGCCCTTAGGCGCGGGCACGCCTGCAGTAGCTCACTTAAGTGAGGAACAGTGATGCAGGGTGATGAGGCTTGCGGGTGGAGCTTGGCACTTTGAAATAATGCCAACAGACAAGTGCTGCAATCAGTGGGCTCACCTTTTACAATGCTGCAATCAGAGCTCTCATGTAGGTGAACAGTGCAGTGGTGAATGTGCATTCTCACTCATTCATTCTAGTTGTCGGAACGCTTGTCCAAGTTTGATGATGGAGACAGATTCTGGATGTTTACTTTCATATTGCAGCACTTTTTGCGTATTTGAATCCAATGATGCTGTCAGGTATGCCTGGAGACCTAAGATAGTAGCTCTGTAGGTGTAATCAATCTCTATGAGGCCTAGCCCTCCTTCAGCTATAGGAATGTAGTCTTGGCATACACTGATTCTTGTAAATTACTTCATGAGCATGGAGGAGTTTTCTTGTCAGCACATCCACTTTTTCAAGATCTTTAAGAGGCCAGTCCACAATCCCAAAGCTGTATGAGAGTACAGGAATTGCCAGCTGATTGATGGCTTGTATCTTATTCCATGATGTTAAAGCACTTTTCAATAATGATTTTAATTTCCTGTAATATTCTTTACTGATCTTCTCTCTCAGTAATTTCTGCTTGAGTGTCATTCCTTCCTCTACTCTGAGATACTTACTGTATATATGCCTTAACATTCACTAATCTGAACTTAGCAATGGTGCATCCACTATATGTTGTTCGATTCCACTAAATACATGTTAAACACTTCACAGACTTGATACTAGTTCAGTTTGCCTCCTCGACCTGACTGCAAAGTTTTGCTTCCTGCTTCAGAGGCGGATGAATCACTCTATAAACATGCAGTAATTTCTTTCATTTTCCAACTCAATGATGACAGCACAATGCATATCACCTAAGCGTGCCTCTTTGTACTTTGAGCTGATGTCACGATCACACAAAAATGTCTTAGTAACGATAAAGTCAGATAATGATATTTCACTCTAAAATGCCATTTAACTCTTTCAGTTTCACAGCTTGCAATTCAAAAATCCAATATTGCTCAAGATAAGATATCTTAGCCCTCTGATCACCCTCCTGTGGTAACAATGGTACATGGTCTATAATAGTCCACATTAAATCCATAAATGCATGATTATTGGATAAACAATGTTGCACCATTGGAGCTGTCAGTGTACTAGTCTTTAAACAACTTTTGTATTCACCTAAATGTATTTTTATTGGACAAGTTCTCTTGTCCACATACAAAAATAAACAAGGACACATAATAATATAAATAACAAAAGATGTTTGATAATTGGTGGAATACCTATATTTATAAATCTTCTTAGTATGAGGATGTGTCCACTGAACAAGCATGTCCAGGTGATGTCACAACGGGAGTCCTTCAGTGTGTTGAGGGGGTGTTTGTGTACAAGTCTGTAATCTGGAAGGCATACAGTACATGCACAGACATGATGCTGGAACAGAATATCTCAGCAATATGGAATGGAACCAAGACCCCATCCCTGACTGCCTAGTGGTGGAGCATATCCTGCATGCCAAGTAGGTTGGGATATCTGGGGGAAGGGTAGAAGAGAGGAAACCAACCCCAGACTTGCAGAGGCCTATTATACATGATCACCTTGTTGGCCTGCATGTCAGACACATTAAGTAGCTACCAATTGAGTGGAGCTATTTCATTCAGATGATGCTCACCTGACTAGCATGGGGTAGGACTTGTTTCTGAGTGCCCTAAAGAGGGTCAGACAACAGCTTACAGCAGTGTAAATAAGTGTATATTGGCCACAATTTGCAAGTATGGTAGACAGGGCAAGCCACTCACAAGCTGTCTACATCCTGTGGTGTGAGTACTTAAGTCTGGAAGGTGTTTAAATGAGGGAAAGGCCAGAGAAACATGCATCTGTCACCAGGGTCATTTGGGCACCAGTATGGCAGCAGACCATTCAACTTTTGCTATGGTCAGAGCAGGACTAGAACACTGTCAACCTTGCATGCATGTGACATGATGCCTGTTAGTGCTTGGTGACTACTGCCTCCCAGAAGAACCATGACTTTGCTTCCTCAAAGCAGCAGACCACTGCTCTGAAGATGATTTCACAGTGGGTCCCAAAAGGTTCCTTTCCTCTTTCCTCTCTGGCTACCCTTGTCCCAGATGTGAGGTGTAAGGAGAAAGGCACATAATTAAGTATAATTATGTAATTTAGGAGGGCTCATAAACCAAGGCCAGATGATTTGATATGTGTTATTATGATTAATAAAGCAGTGGCTATGCATCATTCTCACTCAATATTAGTGTCTGGCCCCTTTCTTGTGTTTGTGTATTGTCACAGCCCCTCCTTTTGGCAACGTGCTTGGAGGTCAGGGTGGACATTTATTTCTTTCTTGAAGTGAGAAACTTCTTTTGCCCAGAGGGATTCCGGGACTAGTAGTTCATCTCTTTGGAATGAATAGTTGTGAATGCCAATATAAGTGGTAAGGTAAAGGGTTTTATTCCCATACAGCACAAAAGGTTTCCAAATGAAAGCAAACAGGTTTCACCTTATTCTGGATTATCACCAAACATTTACCAAGTCCAAACTGTTATATGTGTTTCACAGTTCTTGTTACTTAGGCAGGTTGAAAGCAAACAAACAGGTCAAATAAATCAAAGTCAAAGCTTCTTCTTTTCAGCTTAAGCAAACAGTGTTTTCAAGTATGTCCTAGCCACTATACTTCAGGTAGGGATTTCACACTCCCTGCAATACATAGTGTGCAGTCCATAGGACATTCAAACTGGGCTAATTCAGGTTCCACAAAGTCCAATTGCATAGCCTCTGGCTCTGCTACGTTAATTGCTAAACCTGGGTTTCCTTTTGGTAGGTCTGGCAATACGTCAGTGGTTCTCTCCAGGCCTTGCCAGCCCTGCTCTGCTTGTTCTGGCAAACAGGTAATGTGCTCTTTGGCTAGTACTTTCTGTACAGGTTTCCACACCTTCTGCCAACTAGGTTTGCTATAGCCACGGCTCCCTGACTTCCAGGCTTCTCTAAGACCTGGCTCAGATCTAGGAAAGGAATGGTAACTGTACCTTGGCTCTCTGAGCTGTGGATCTCCAGCGTATCATCTGCAAGGCACTCTCCTGCTTTCTCTGTCTCCTCTGAAGACCTCTCTCTGGGGCTCCCCAATATGAGACTGTCCTTCCTGGAACTCGTATTTTCCCTATAAGGACTTCCAGTTCAGCTGCCTTTCCTTTTGTAATTGGAGCCTTCTGCTTTCTCTCACCTCAGTATCAGTAGGAGCTCTCCTCCTCTCTACAGCAGCAACGCTTTCTGCTTCTCTCCCTGGAATACTTCTCTTCTGAAGACTTCCCCTCTGAAGACTTCTTTCCTGAGGACTCCTTTCCTGAGGACTTCCCTCCTGAGGACTTTTTTCTCTCCTAATTGGGGACTGCTTATAAGAGCGTTCCTCAGCTAAAGTTCCTGGCATTCTAAACAGGTGTGTTTGATTACTCTTTGAATTAGGCTTTGCCTCCTCTACCCTAGGGCGTGTCAGCTTTCCTCGTGAGAGTCCTTGCTTGCTTCCTCTAGCTGCACTTCTATCTAACTGCACTCTACACATATCTGATTCTTTAACAGAATCAGTGTTTTTTTCTAACTCCATAGGCTCAGTGGTGTCAGCTTCATCACAGTATCTATTGATTGAGGCACCCTTTTCACTTGCCAGGGTATGCTGGGTGCTTGATACCAAGTGCAACTTCGCAACTGTGCACCCATCAGATAAAAAGTGGATTAAGCATTCATTGCCATTCTACCAACATCTTCAGTGACACTTGCAGCCCAATTGCCACCTTTTCTCATGGACTGCGGTATAGAAGATGGAAAAATGGACTATATGGTTGGAGAAGGTTGTGGTCTCTGAGGACTCCAGCCATAAAGGTATGGCCACTCCTCCCTCTTCATCCTGCAGGGCTTCAGAGCTCTTCCTTCTCCTCCTCCACTCTTTTGAGAGCCTAATGAGGGGAGTAGCTGCCTTGATGTGCCCATAATAAAGCCAGTAGTGGTCCTATTCAACAGATGAAATATCTCAATATAGAGGGAAAAAGATAGATAGCATGGGGATTTATAGGATGAACCACCTGGGGCTCAGCCACTTCCTCCCTCTCATGCCACCAAAAAACTCAAACCCACTCATGTTCCCATCTCTGCTTACACAGGAACACAGTAATATCATAAGCAGATACAGTTATATAGTCATGTTATATCTCACTGTTGTGCATTAAATCTATTCTAATACTTCTTACTTATTTGTCAAGTCTGTGCAATTTGAACTGTTATGGCATTAGGGGAACAGGAGCACCCAAGCCTTGGAGAGATTTAGTTAGGGGTAGAGGGCCAGATATAACTGCAATAAAAGTATTCATAAGCATGACCGGAATCTGTCACAAGGGTCAGCCTCACTTCAGTATGGCAGCAGACCTATGGACTTAGATTGACAGCCTTACTTACACATGGTAGGTGGCCAGGTAACACCCGCTCAGTACTGCCTCCCATAAGGATCATGACCTTGCTTACTCACAGTGGGTCCCAAAAGGTTCCTTCCTCCTTGCCTTTCCCAGTATCCCCATCCCAGATGTCTGGTATAAAGGGAAGGGGCCATAGTTGAATACAATTAGTTAATTTTATTTTTATTTTTATTTATTTATTTAAAAGTATTTATATCCTGCTTTATCCTTGAATCAAAACAGATTTCACTGCAAACCAATCAAGTAGGGTAGTGCGGGGGTGTCAGCATGCAGTGGCTGTGAAGCTAGTGTTCATGAGTGTGTGGATAGGTAAATCTTGATTTGGGGTGCAATATATACAGGTTGAGCTATCTACATTGGGCTATATACATTTTACTGAGAGTAATAGGATGCTTTGATGTTGTGGATGTCATTTCTTGTGTAACTCGTTTTGTGATGTGGTTAGGGTGGATTGGTGGTCTTCATTGAATTGTTCAATGAATAGGGTGGTTTTGAGTAGCTTCCGGAAATCCTTTATATCTGTTGTTGATTTTAGATTATCTGGGAGGACATTCCAGATGGCAGAGGCAGCAAGAAAGAAGGCTCGCATGGATGTGGATTTGTTTGTTCTTGTGAATAGAATAGGTGTTGGTATATTGTTTTTGGTGCTGTTTCTGTCTGGTCTTTTGCTTGTTTTGGTTCCAATGAGTTCCTGTAGTATTCCTGCTGAGATGTTGTTTTTAATTTTGAAGATGGTGAGCGCTGATTTATATTTTGCCCGTGAGGAGATTGGTAGCCAGTGTAGATCTTGTAGTATTGGAGTTATACGGTCTTGTATTGATGCGCTAGTAATAATGCGGCAGCAGTGTTCTGGACTATTTGTAGGGGGCGGGTGGTTTGTTTAGGTAGACCTTGGAATAGTATATTACAGTAGTCTAGCAGCGGTGTAATAATGGCCTGGCATACTGTGCGGAAATGTTCTTTATTGAGGAGGGGTTTTAGTTTCCGGAGTGTTGCGAGTTTGAAGAAGGCTGTTCTGGATATCTTGTTGATATGGGGTTGGAGGGTAAGTTACTTGTCCAGGATCACTCCAAGGTATCTGACTTCATCTTTTATTGTAATTGGTGTGTTGGATATGTTGATAGCAGTAGGGGGAATGAATGCAGAGTCTCTCGTAATGATAACACAGGTACACTAAAAAAAATTTTTTTTAAACTGCCTCTAATGTTTCGATTGATTTTTACGTTTTTTGGTGCGCTGAATCCAAATCTGGTAACCAATTTGCTCCATCACATACAGATCTTTTGCAACATTGGGTTAGCAGTTTGAGGTGAACGCTTCAGATTGAGTGCGATCGAGATAAAAGTTTCTTGGATGAATTCTTTATACTAATTGTTTAGTAGTTATTCAAATAAGAATAAAGAAAATTGTAACAAGGCAGCACATAAGAATAGAGTAATGTCAACAAAACACACTGTGATGGTAGCAAAATTGTCTGCACTTAAAACAGCCACATACATGTGCACAAACATTGAGCATATAAGAGCGAGGTTAGACACAAAGCAAAGCAAATAAATGTGCAAAAAATGTTGTAAGAATAGAAAACGCAAACCGCACCATTGCAATACATGAAGACAAACACCCGATGGTGTGAAAATAAAATTCTAATAAATGAGATCCGACACTGTGGTAATAACTAGCAAATTTTTATTTCAAAGTTTAGTAAAAACACGATATTTGTCAACACAGTTTAGATTTTAAAGTCATTCTTGGGTCAATCAATCTCCTGGTGGGCCCGTTTCTTCTTCCCCCGAATGCTTCTCTTGGTGCGCTGCTTGGCGTATTTTTCATCTGGGGTTTCCCGCAGCAGCAACCAGCAGAAATCAGCCATCATAGTGGTGTTCCATCTTCCTTGGTACCTTCTCTCTGCGTCCTTGATGTCCTGGTGAAACCTTTCACCTTGTTCTTCACTGTACGCCCCCAAGTTTTCGGGAAAGTAGTTCACATGGGAGTGCAAGAAATGGACTTTCAGGCTCATGTTACAGCCTTGTTCTTTGAAGGCATTGAGCATCCTGGCAACAATATCCTTATAGTTCTCATCCCGCCTGTTCCCCAAGAATTTGAGAACAACATCCTTGAAGGAATCCCAGGCTTCTTTTTCCTTCTCAGACATCGTTTCAGCGAATGCTCCATCTGAAATGAGTTTCCTTATATCAAGGCCAACAAACACTCCTTCCTTTAGCTTTGCTTCAGAAAGTCGGGGGAACTTTGAGCAAAGGTACCGAAAGCACTCACCATCTTTTGGAAGGCACTTGATGAATTGCTTAATGAGACCCAACTTAATGTGGAGAGGTGGTAATAGAATTTTATCACGAGGTACCAAGCTCTCATGAAGAACATTTTTCTCACCGGGTCTCAAATACTCCCGAATTGGCCAGTCTTTTTTTCCCCCAGTGTAAGTCGCGGGCCCGGCTATCCCACAAGCAAAGGAAGCAGGGATATTTGGTGAAACCGGATTGCTGCCCTAATAGCATGGATAGAATTTTAAAGTCTCCACAAATCATCCACTTATGCTCATCATAACGAATCTTCTGAAGAATCAGGGCCAAATTCTCGTATTTTTCTTGGAGAATAACAGAGTGAGCAATAGGAACTGAAGCGAATGTGTTGCCATTATGAAGAAGAACACCTTTTATGCTGTCTTTTGACGAATCAATGAACAGCCGCCATTCAGCAGGATCATACTTGAGTTTAAACTTTTCCATCACTCCGTATATATCGTTGCAAAATACCAAATCTTCCTCTTTGCTGAAATACTTCAAAAATTGTGTCTCGCGGTTGCGGTACCAATAAAAAGTTGTTCCTGGTGACAATAGATTTTTCTGTTTAAGCCGAGAACCTAGCAGTTGGGCAGCATCTTTTGGGAGTCCTAAATCCCGGACTAAATCATTCAATTCAGCTTGAGAGAAAAGTTCAGGTTTTGGATCTGGTTCAGTTTCAAACTCGGAAGTACTGGACTCATCGGGAAAAGCCATCTGATGAGTCTCATCATGATCAGAACCGTCCACACAAATATGATCCAAAGATTTTGGTGGTTCAGGCACAGGTACTTCGTTGCTATGAGGCATAGGCCTAATTGCTGAGGGAAGGTTGGGGTAACTTATTACGTTCTTATTTTTTAAGTTGTATCCCTTCACAATGCAAGAGCAAAAATAGCAGTCACTGCTGTGGTCTCTTTGTTCACGCCACATCATAGGTATTCCGAAACGAAATGCTTGTTTTTTACCTTTCATCCATAAGCGTAGATCTTCCTCACATGTCTTGCACACTTTGTGAGGAGCCCACGGTTTGTCTTGATCGCCTAACTTCAAACCGAAATAGGCGAAATATACTTTTTTAATAAATGCAGAAATGTTCCTCTGCCGCTTTTTCACGGTATATTCCCCACAAATAAAACAAAAACTGTCCGGAGAGTTGACGCAACCTCTGGCTCTGTGAGCCATCACAAATACACAGCACTGCAAACTACAACTGTAGTGAACCACTTCGGAATAAAGCTGGATTACGACTGAGCAAACAAAAGGTAATAATGAACTTGCAAGAAACTGAAATTTGACAGGAACGTTCATGTCGCAACCACCGTGTTTGAGCGAGCGAACGAGGCGAGGCGAACAGGAAAGAACATGCGCCAGCGCGAGTACTGGATTTAGCCCCCCGCCTCCCAATTGTCCTATTAATGTATAAAATGAATACAAAACACTCTAAAATATCATGAGGGAGTGTTTCTAGTTAGTTAACCATTACAACCTCTATTTTGGGCCAAGAAAATAAACTGCAGTCGGCTAAAAAGAAATTATGTGAACATTCCTTATATGGGTAAGAAATCTAATTTTGCAAGAAAACGTGACGTGATGGAACATTTTGGCTATTTTTCCTGGATTCAGCACCCCAAAATCTATAGGAATCAGTTTCAAAACTGGAGGCAGTTTTTTGGTAGTGTACCTGTGTAATTGCTTCAGGTTTTTTTACGTTGATGTTTAGGTTGTTGTTAGTTAGCCAGGTTGTTATTTCTTGAATGCAGGTTGATATTTTGGTATAGTCTGGGGAGTCCAGTTGAATATGGGTATATGCCATGATGTCGTCAGCATATATGGCTTATTGTAACTTGAGTTTGTTAAATATTTTGCATATGGGTTGAATATAAATGTTGAAGAGGAGAGCTGATAATGATGAGCCTTGGGGAACTCCTTGAGTAGTTTTGAAGGGTTCTGAGGTGAGGTTCCCAGATTTTACTCTCTGGTGTCTATCTTCAAGGTATGATTGGAACCATTTAATTGTGGTATCTTGTAGTCCAATCTCAGTTAGGCGCTTCAATAGGATGTGATGGGAAACTGTGTCGAATGCTGATGATATATCGATAAATATTAGTAGGAATTTAGGAAGGATCAGGTATCTAGGCCACGTGTTTGTTATTATTAATAAAACTGTGGCTATATGTTATTCCCACTTGATATCAGCATCCGATACCTTTCTTATGTAGGTGTATGTTATTTTCTTTAGAATCTCAGATGGCAAGACTTCAACTTTCATATGTTGGACATATGCAAAGACAGATCATTTGAGAAAGACATCATACTTGGCAAGGTTAAAGGTCAGCACAATAATAGCAGCTATGGATGCCACTCTATCACAATTATCCACCTGACTGGACTGAACACAGTTTAGGACAACTATCCAGAGGGTCGCCATGAGTCGGCATCAGCTCAACAGCACTTAACAACAACATGCAATTACTTGAGACACCCCTTCCCCTTGCTAGGACATGTCACAAATACCCTGGTTATTTATGTTTAGTGATTACCTCTTTTTGTGATATGTTATGCATTTTTGTTATTTGATGCAATCTCCTTTTTGTTGATAACTTTAATAGTATAGCAGTGATTTCTTAGACAAAGTGAGCTATTTCAAAGGTGTTGCAGAAAGTGACTCATTCTTTACTTGCACTTATGATGTCCTCATGCAGTCAAAATTTTATAAAGATGAATTTAGAAATAGAATCAGTATGCCTTAAAATGTTATACATATTATAGTGGAAGAAAGTGCTCTAGATACATATGTAGTGTGTGATAACATTGTGATATTGTCATTTTCATTTGACTATCTTATGCAGAATTTGCCCTTTGCTGTATTTTCAAATGTTTAGCAGTAATGAGAATGGTGTTAAATGATGTGGAACTTGATATTTATTTGCATCCAGTTAGACAATATAGCTGAAAAAATCACGAGCTTTACTATCATTGTTTTATTAAAACTGGTAGAGTGTCTGTCAAGCCATAAAAAAAGATTAAGAAAAACTAAAATAAACAAAGAATGACATTCTGAGTATGTCAAATGTAAAATAGAAATTGCTTGCACTTAATTTAACTATTTCATGTATTTTGACAGTTTTCTGATGCTTTGCTTGACAAAATATACAATAAAATCAGGAGGTTAAGTTCCAAAAGCATTTACATCAGCAAAAGAACTGTCTAAAAATTGTTGAGAGGCAACAACACTTTAAAACATCAAGAGTGGTATGATTACTCCAAGCCATTGGAGGGGCAAAGCAGGACAAACAGTGGAATGACGACCCCAAGGCACTGGGTGAGGGGCAGTGTCATCAACATTAACTAGAAGACCCCAAGATAATGAAGACAAAAAGTTTGTTCACTGGTGTTCAAAGGGGTGAACCCTAAAGATATGACCATTCAGGTCCAGTGCCCAGGTCAGTATTCTAAGTGGCACCAAAACACAAGGTCTGCTGAGGTACTTGGGTGCACAAAAATGTGCTTTTCTATGAAATATTCTGGTGGATGGCATTTGTTAATTGGGGGCTAGGAGGTGCAACAATCATTTCCTCTCTGTGCCATGGAACAAAGAACACCAAGACACCACACAAAAGGGTAAAACAACATTAGCAACAGTGGAATGAAGACCTAAGTAGTAGCTCACAGGGTTCTGCTCATGCTGCTTTAAGGCAATCCTACTTTTCCTCTATTGCATTGCCACTGCCCCTCTGCCATTGGTGCTCTCCCTTGCTCCCTCTCAATTACCAGCTTATCCTTCCAATAAATCAATGTGTTACACAGGGTGGCTAGTATGTAAGCATCCTCCTTGATTAGAGGTTTCAATCCTTTTGGCACTTCCAGATGCAAGGAGTCCACATGAACCAACACTTATGATATCAATCCCTCTCTGCTGAAAACCTTCTAACTTTACCTCCAGACTATTCACTAGTAGAATGAATATGCCCAGGATAGCCCTTCTTTAACTCCGTTCTCCTGTAGCTTTCATGGAATCAGGACTTAAGTCATGTTCATCCAATCCTGATGTCCCAGAAGCTTTAAGTACCGATCTTGGCATCCAATGACATCTGATGAAAGACTGTTTTTACTCCACTAACTTCTCCATCATCAGATAGGTAGGTAACATTCATCATGTGTCCATATCCTTCATGAACTGGGGCACAAATGCCCCTGCTGTTTCCTGCTTCTCATGCAGCTCGTGCCCACCCTTCACACTCTAGTGGAAATACCTTGCTACTTTTTTGCACTTCTCAATCAGTAGATTCAGGAAAGAGCTGCTGCTTCCCAGGCCTAGGGAGTCTCTTATTATCAGGTGCAGTAAGTGTTCAAAGCGTCAGATAATATAAAAGCTCCCTCCTTCATTATCATAATCATAAGAACATAAGATATGCCGTACTGGGTCAGACCAAGAATTGCACACAATATTCAAGGTGCGGTCTCACCATGGAACAATATAGAGGCATTATAATATCTTTTGTTTTATTTTCCATTCCTTTCCTTATCATACCTAGCATTCTATTTGCTCTCTTGGCCGCCGCTGCAAACTACCTTATCTGATTTCTTTGAGGAGTTCTTCTTCTGTAACAACAAGGACCGATCTGTAGTGCATGCCCTAACATACCTGTTAGTCAATTTCTCAGGATTAAAAGGATCCAACGATAGAAGCACAACCAGCAACCCACAAACTTTCCCTACACACCAGTCACCCCCGCATGTCAACTCCACAGACAACATGTAGTCCCCCTAACCATACCAACCTTCAAGAAACCAATGCAACACCCTCCCACTTCAGAGTACTGTACATAGTTGTAGTTAATCTGTATTTAGTTTCCCCGGTTTCGCTCCCATGTTCAATTCCCTGTTCCATGTAAACTCAATGTTGTTTGTATACATTGCAGTATTCTTGTTCGATGTACACCGCACTGATTTTAATAGCGCGGTATAGAAGAAATGTTAAATAAATAAAATTAAATAAATAAATAAATCTGCACTACTGATAGGGACTTCGAACGTCACTCGGTTGATATGCACCATAGATTTAAAGCCAGGGGATATCCAGAGGAAAGTATTAAGAAAGCTTATGTTAGGGCATGCACTACAGATCGGTCCTTCTTGTTACAGAAGAAGAACTCCTCAAAGAAATCAGATAAGGTAGTTTGCACCTTGACTTTCTCACGACATTCCAAATCAATTATGAACATCCTTAAACAGGAGTGGCATCGCCTTACTACTATGCCAGCTTTTGATACAAAGCAAATCATGGTAGCTTACAAGAGGAATACAAATTTAGCTAATGCACTTGTACCATCTGCCCTCATGAAATCCCACGCCCCTCCTAAAATCAAGGGCCATTATACTTGTGGGAACTGCTCCATCTGCTTGCACACTATTATCACCAAAAATAGTTTTACTGACTTTAAATCAGGGCATAAAATACATCTGAATCAGTATACAAATTGTAGAACATCTAATGTGATTTATCTCATACAATGTCCATGCCATCTTGTGTACATTGGTAAGACTAAAAGAGAAATCCGCACTAGGATCACCGAACACAAAAGCTGTATTTCTAGGAAAATCATTGATAAACCCCTGGTATCGCACTGGATTGCATCCAATCATAAGGTCAATGAGTTAAAATATTTAGTTCTAAAACAAGTAAAACCACATTGGAGAGGAGGGGACATCAACAAAACCTTATTGAGGCTAGAACAAAGATATATTTTTGAATTTAAGAGCATGTTTCCACATGGTCTCAATCAGGAAACGGATCTCTCAGTTTTTCTTTAGTCCATGTCACACACAGATTGCATTTTTCCTTTTATTTATCTGGGGCAAAATATAATATAAACAGATATTGGTTCTCAGAATTTTTCATATCATCTGTACACACATTCTACTGTATTAAACATTGATCAACTTTATCTTAAATTGATAGGAAGTTTGTTTTATTAACAAGCACATGTTTATGCTTTTATTAGGAACAAATGTTGAAGAACATAATGTATAGAGCCTTTGATTATGTGAGGTGCATATTATCTTGGCTAGAGAAGAGACATCCTAAGCTTCTTCGTTTAGATCCTCCAATCGGCTTCTCTACATTTTTGGCGCCAGAATCACAGGGTTATAATTAAATCCCCTCGTTCAGTTTAGTTTCACTTTCGGTATCACGAGAATACTGCCAGCGGTCCCTGCTCTTTTGAGGTAACACATTGTTTCTTCAAATTCTATCTCTATTTTCATTTTTGTTAACATAATGTGTAGTAGTTCCATAGATTAGATACAGTTATATACACATTGCACTATGCCACATTACGTTTCAATAATGTACAGGTTTTAATAGAGTTGTTTGAAAGTCTCTTCGGACTACTACGATGTCTCATATCCCTCCTCCTCCCCTTCCTTCAGAATTGCAGAGGATTAGTATGTCATTCCCAAAAAAAAGATAACTTTTGATTTTCCTCACACTTTGGCAACGAATGAGTAATGTTCCACAGTATGGTTCATAATTTAAGTTTGGCTGTGATAAACCCACATGAGAAACTACTTTCCACTCCCTGCTAAGATATGCAGTTTCTGTGTCATAATAACACTACGGCACCGAAGTAGATCAGTAGCAACGGTTCTGAGTCATCATGGTAATAATTATGCATATTGTATACTTTCAGTTATGCAACATTTGCCACAATCAGTTTAAGCTGTCAGCTCCATAGCGGTCCCATGTGTACAAGGTATTTTTCCATTTGCATTATATTATAGGTCTGAATACAAAAGATGGGTGATTTTTCTAATGTCATATGTCAAGTCATGTCACTGTTTTTAAAGGTAATTTAGAGCACTTCTTTTTCGGGTTCAGCAATTATCGTTCTAAACGCCGAGTTTTAAACAACTGTGCTCCTCTCCGTAAACGGCATATTTGGCCCCTCTCATACGACTATTTAGTACATTTTATTCTGTGCTTAAGTGTTTTAGCAAAGCACAGTGCTTCAATCATTCTCACCTTTAAGTAGGTTTGAATTAAAAGGACATTTCTGTCCACACCATATCACGCTTATTTCTTGATGTTCTTAGAAAGTAAACTTAATGTATGTTTATCAATCAAGTTTAGTTCCCATCACCACATACGCCGGTTTTGCAGAGTTCAGGTTCCTTCCCTCAGTGGGCAGCACTATAAGCCTTTTCTACACATTTATGTATTATAACCTGCAATTTTTAAACATTCAAGAACAATATAATATTTCAAAATAATGAACAGATGAGGTATGTTGCATCTTTTGGACAATTAGTAACGTGCGATTCAATTTCCCTGCATTTTCATTCACGTTATTTTTACATCACATTAAACATATCATTTTACATAAGTTCATGGTAGTACATGACTTTCAATACGATCTACTGATTAGTTAATACTGAATACGGACTCTCTTGTTTGCCCTCTTGTTTACAGATTCTCAAACTTGTGATTTGGTCTTGATTAAGTATAAGCACAAGTTACATGGTTGTTTCACAGTTTTAATAGATTCTGCTGTGTACATTGTTTCACCTTGTTTACCACATAGCACCATAATGCAAGTATTCATTAGATATCTTTGAAACATGTACAACTCTTATACTTCATACAGACATAAGTTTTATGTTTTTTAAAATAAGGCGTCCATCTTCATTGTATGGATTAGTCAATATAATTCGAACATCCACTACATAGTGAGTCCTTATAAGCCAATAACACATTCAGTATTGTCATATTGACATGCTTTTAAGTATTAACATCAATAAGTTATTTATTTATTTACTTGTTTATTTATTATTCATGTTGTAATAACTGTGTTTTAATTCTGTTCAACAAATGTCAACATCACTTTATAATATTTAAATTTTAAATAGCATCTATTTAACATTATGCTTCCACTTGTATTTAATAGTTGTACATCCTATGACATTAATGATATAACATGCAGCTGACTTATTTTCTGTTAGACACAGACAATACAAAGTCTCGACAGTGTTTAGAGACAGAAAACGTCCTTTCATTTAGGACATTGTATACAGTCAGACATTGGGTCATTGTAAGTAACCATTTTTTGATACATCATCTCCTCCCCCCTTTTTTGTGCAAATGTCCTATATGAGTCATTATGTTTGCCGTGTTTTTGAATGTGTTGATTCCACTCTTAAGATATTAATGTTTTATTGTTTTATTGTTTTAACATTATATTATCATTACTTTCATTTTTTGATCAACATTGTTCTTATGTTCACAAATTAATTGTCTAAAGATACAATATATGTGCATTGTAATCTTCATGTCCTGCGTTTCACTCAATCTCCTTTGGAGCTCTTATTTTGTTGCGTATTTTTAACAGGTCTGTTTATTACTATTATTTACATACATGTTTTTATGACTTTGATTTATTTCTTTTTATTAATGTGTAACAAACATATGGTTTTATGTTTATGTTTTAATGTATATTTATACTTATTCATATTTTAGCTGCAACCCCCTGATGAAGGCATCCATTGCCGAAACGCGTTGGGGGTTTTTTCAATAAATTTACCCAATTTATCCTGACGACTCTGCCTCTTGCTTTTTGTGGCCCCTGGAATCCCACATCTTGCATCAGCACCTTCCCTTCAACATAGTTTCAAAGAGTGATATTCCCACACATGATGCAGCACGTTACTGTTTCAAAGATGGCCCTTTAAGCTTCTTTTGTTAATAGTCTTCAGGCAGTATATGCATTTCACATCAGATAGATCCTAAAGTACTTTTAAATGCCTCCATACGAGACTTCCTCTCTGCTTCTTTGGAGGCTGTTGCTTTGGTTGCTGTGAGGTTTTACAAGACTTCCTCCCTGTTTCCTCTGGGGGGATTTGCTGCTCTTGGTACTGCCGTGGGACTTGCAGCTGTAAATGGCAGAGAGGATGAAAGGCCAGCAGCATCCTTCCCACTCTCTGTTGTCCCATTCACCTGTGCTGTGTTTTTGGCCTTTTGGATGAGAATTATTACCATCATCATCGTAAGAGAATAGTGACGTCTATTGAAAATAACAGTACTTTGGAGTGCTTTGTTTGGAGCAGTAAAACAGAGGATCTGGATCCGGGACTGATTTGGCAATAAAATTCTACGAGATGGAATGGATGATTTATACCGCTTGGCTTTAGGAGGGCCCTTGAATCCAGCGGGGGTAACTACGAACACCAGATTTGCACTCCCGGCATTTCCAGATAAGTTATACCCATACTACTTTTAGGGCAACTCTGTTAAGATTACTGGGATAAGCTGAGGAGGATTTTTGTATTCTGCCTCGGGGAGTCCTCAGAAAAGAGGATTAGTTCCTCGGTTTTAAAAGAAGAACAAAAGGAGGGTTTGTCATAAGTGAGAGGGGGAAGTCCCTACTTACAAGGCAAACGATCCGACAAAAAGAATGGGTTTAAAGGGGTTATAAATCATAGGGCTGTTTCCAAAAGGAATTTGTCTATCTCTTTCTAGGTTGTGGATATTAGTGGGATAGCATTTACAGTTTTATTAAAATATAGTGTTTTTGGCCTTGGCACTGCCAGTATCACTTTCTGCCTTGTCACTAGTTAGCATGCTAACAGCGACCTCTTCAACCTGTAAACTTTCAATATCTGATCATTCAGATGTAAATTTCTCCCATGTGGATTCCTCAGATGCTGTATCTGCAAATACAATGTAGTTACTCACCTGTAGCAGGTGTTCTCCAGGAACAGCAGGAATAAGTCCTCACATATGGGTGATGTCACCAACGGAGCCCACGCAGGAATGCTTCCCAACTTCCATAGGAAGCTTTTGGGAGCTCCATCGCGCATACATGCCTGCCTTCCTCCCAAAGGAGACATCTTACCTCGGTAGGATGGCATAGCTTAATGAAAACAACAACTCCACAGGAAGGTGGGAGGGTAGTGGGTTCTTATTCCTGCTCTTCCCGGAGAACACCTGCTACAGGTGAGTAACTGCACTTTCTCCATGAACAAACAGGATGAAGTCCTCACATATGGGACTCCCCAGCTATAGGCTACTGAAAAATGAAGCAACCAATGGGAGAACTGGGAGAAACAACACAAGTAATCTCTGTTAGATTCCGCTGAGTCAGCATCTGGCGCAGACATCAACATCTGGAAGACTCTACGATAGCCTGGATGGAGAAGGACTGATGGGAACGAGCTGAATCTAAGTCCCAAACATGTGCCGGAGTATGGCTTGGCCAAAGTTGCTGTCATGCTGGGAATCTCCATCCAGACAGATCTCCACCATGGAGACTGAGCACAAATTTGCCACAGAAGCAGCCATAACTCAGACGTTATGAGCCATGACATGATGTTCCAGGCTCAGACCAGCCTGAGCATAGGCAAAAGAGATGCAATCTGCAACCCAAACTGACAGGATCCATTTGGAAATAGCCACACCCAGCCTATTTGGGTCAAAAGAGACAAAGAGCTGGGTAGAACGCCTATGACCTTTTGTCCTTTCCAGGTAGAAAACTGAAATCAAATGCTCAATTATATCAACTCGGGACAAAGAACTTTTATTGCCCCTTGTGGTTATTCTAAATCTTATGTCTTCTTTTCTATTGCCGTTGAAGGTCTCAGACTGTTGTGGAACTTTTTTAAGACTTATAACAGGTCTAATACCAGTGCCTATTAGCATCAATGACCTTCATCAAACTTTTTCAAGTGCCTATGTAAACGGATGGAGTCTTTCTCTAAAGTTTTAACAGACAAGCTTAATCTTAGCATAATCTTAGCTTTATAGGCTCTTAAACCGATTAAAGGGGGAAGGGTGGTCAAAGTCACTTTCAGGTTCAGCTGGTTATCATCACCAGGAATAGATTAAGGCCAAGAAGTTAATGAATCTTGAGGTGAACAAAATCCCTTCAAGATAATTGGTATAGTTGTATCAGTACGCGCATCCCTAGCAACTTTAAACAACTTAAATACCTAAACAAAACCTTAAAACTAAGATGCAGACAGCAGTCCAGCAGTGAGATGGGGGCTATCCAGTCTTTAGCACTGAGCATCACATGTACAATTTTCTCCCTGTTGGTGAGATGTCTTACATGTGCACTAGGTGCAAGGAGCTCTTTGCTGTCAGGGAATGAGTTTGATCTCTGGAGGCTAGAGTAGCAGGCTTGGAGGATCTAAGTACTGAAGTCCCACCTCCAATTTGGAGGACCTAAGTACTGAAGTCCCACCTCCAATTTGGCAGCCTGTCAGTTACCATGGAGGAAAGAGGTCATGTGAAAGGAGAGCATCACCTTGGTGTGACAGGAAGTGATCCTGTAGTTAGGACCTGTCCGTCAGGAGATGTAAAACTCTCTTGCACCATGGAGGTTTCTCCAGGGCCATGTGCCCATGAGGGAAGGGTTAGGACAGCTGTTATAGTTGGCAATTCAATCATTAGGAATATAGATAGCTGGGCGGCTGGTGGACGTGAGGATCGCCTGGTAACATGCCTGTCTGGTGTGAAGGTAGCTGACCTCATGCACCTCCTAGACAAGATTTTAGAAACTGCTTAGGAGGATCTCCTGTCTTAGTACATGTTGGCACCAATGACATAGAAAGTATGGGAGGGAAATTCTGGAGTCTAAATTTAGGCTTTTAGATATGAAGTTGAAATCCAGAGCTTCCAGGGTAGCATTCTCAGAAATGCTTCCCATTCCATGCAGAGGATCCAACAGACAGGCAGAGCTCTGGAGTTTCAATGCATCGATGAGACAATGGTGCAAAGAAGAGGGTTTTGGATTTGTTAGGAACTGGAAAACATTCTGGGGAAGGGAGGGGCTTTTCCAAAGGGATGGGCTCCATTTTAATCAGGATGGAACCAAGCTGCTGGCATTAACCTTTAAAAAGGAAATAGAGCAACTTTTAAACTAGATAGTAGGGGAAAGCCAACATTTGCCCAAGAGCGCATGGTTTAGAAGGATGTATCCTTGAAAGATACTAGCAAAACAGGGAAGTTAGGGCATCCTGATAGAGAGGTTCCAACAAAGATAAAAGTAATCCAGATATTCTTAGGTACAGAGCCAAAAGATTCTAAATTACACCTATCAACTGATAACCAGATTAATATGAATAAAATACAATTTCTAACGTCTGTAGGCAAATACTAGAAGTCTAAAAAATAAGATGGGACAGCTAGAATATATAGCACTAAATGAAAGGTTAGATGTGATTGCCATCTTAGAGACCTGGTGAAAGGAAGACAACCAATGGGACACTCTGATACCTAGATAAAAACTATATCTCAATGACAGAGAACATCAAATTGGTGGAGGGGTTGCATGTATGTTAGAGAGGGCATTGAATCATATAAGATTAAAGTTTTGCAGGAAACAAAATACGCTGTAGAATCTCTATGGACAGAAGGTCCATGTAGAAAGGGGAAGGCAACAGCAGTGAAGGTAAACTACCAACCACCTGGCCAGAATGAACAGAATGAACAGATGGATGATGAAATACTAAAAGAAATCAGGGAAGCTAACAAAAGTTACAACACAGTAATAATGGGTGATTTCAATTACCCCGGTATTAACTGGGTCAAAGTCACAGCAGGACATATTAGAGAGATAAAGTTTCTAGATGAAATAAATTAATGCTTCTTGGAGCAGCTGGTACATGAACCGACAAGAGGGGAAGCTATTTTAGCATGATCACATTTGATTTAATAAATGGAAAAAAGAAGGCAAGGAAATCCACAGTACTACCTTGTAACTTTCAAAAGTGAGACTATGTTAAAATGAGGAAAATGGTTAAGAAAAAACTAAAAAGAGTAACTGCAAAGGTTAAAGATTTACATCGAGCATGTGTGTTTTTTTTAAAGTACTATCTTGGAAGCCCAGACCAGATATAGTCCACGCTTTAAAAAGACTGGAAGGAAGGCAAAAAAACCTGCCAGCATGGTTTACAGAGAGGCTGCTGTTCCAAAAAAGCATCCTTCAGGAAGTGGTAAAAGGAGCCTAATGACGAACACAGGAAACAACATAAGCACTGGCAAGTTAGATGCAAGAAACTGATAAGCCAGGCAAAGAAAGAATTTGAAAAGAAGCTTGCCATGGAAGCAGGAACACATAATAAAAACTTTTTCAAGTACATTTACAGCAAAAAACCTGTGAATCGGTTGAACTATTAGATGATAAAGGGGTAAAAGAGGCACTTAGAGGGGACAAGGCCATAGCGGAGAGACTGAATGAATTCTTTGCTTCAATCTTTACTGAAGATGATGTAGGGAAGTTACCCGTACCTGAAATGATATATAAAGGTGATGTAGTGGAAGAATTGAAAAAATATTGATAAACTGGGAGGATGTATTACAACTGTTTGATAAACTTAAAAGTAGTAAATCACCTGGCTCAGACGGTATACATCTAAGGGTATTGAAAGAATAGATATATGAGATTGCAGATCTACTATTAGCAATCTGTGAACTATCTTTAAAATCATCTGTAGTACCGGAGGATTGGAGAGTGGCCAATGTAACTCCAATTTTTAAAAAAGGTTCCAGTGATGATCCAGGAAACTACAGACCAGTGAGCCTGACGTCAGAACTGGGCAAAATGGTAGAAACCATTATAAAGAATAAAATGACTGAAGATGTAGATAGCCATGGTTTAATGAGAGAAAATAAACATGGATTTAGCCAAGGAAAGTCTTCTCTTAGTAAGCTGTTATATTTTTTTGAAGATGTGAATAAATAGATAGACAAAGGTGAGCCAGTTGATATAGTGTATCTGGATTTTCAGAAAGCCTTTGACAAGGTCCCTCATGAGAGACTCTTGGTGAAATTAAAAAGTCATGGGATTGTAGGCAGTGTAGTATTGTGGATCAGGAAGTGGTTAAAAGAGAAATGGAGGAGTGGCTCAGTGGTTGGGATAGGTTACCTCAGGCCAGAGAGCCAGGGGTTCAATTCCTGCATGGGGACAAGCAACCTCAGGCAGAGGGACTGGGGTCTCTAGTCCCATTGCAACCCCTTGTGGCCTTGGGCAAGCCACTAAACCCTCCATTGCCTCAGGTACACTTAGATTGTAAGCCCTTTGGGGACAAGGGAATAAAAAAAGTACCTGTTAGCATACATGTAAACTGCACTGATTCTAAAGAGCACAGCATAATAAATAAATAAAAGAAAGCAGAGAGTAGGGCTAAATGGACAATTTTCTCAATGGAGAAAGGTGAATAGTAGAGTACCCCATGTATCTGTGCTGTGCCCACTGCTTCTTAACATATTCATAAATGACCTGGAAATAAGAATAATGAGTGAGGTGATCAAATTTGCAGATGAAACAAAATTATTTAAATTTATTAGAACGCTAGAGGATTATGAAAAATTTGAAGACTGGATGTCCAAATGGCAGATGAAATTTAATGTGGACAAGTGAAAAGTTATATACCCAGGAAAGAGCAACCTAAAGTATGCTTACATGATGCAAGGTACCACCTTAGAGACCACCACCCAAGAAAGAGATTTGGGCATCATTGTGGATAATACATTGAAACTTCTGCCCAATGTGCAGAGGTGGCCAAGAAAGCAAATTATATTATTATATTATTGATCACTGTTACTTATGTTCTATGTACTTGCATTCAATGTAACCTGTACACCGCTGTGACTTGTAGACACAGTGGTATATTAAAACTGCAAAATAAATAAATAGAATGCTAGGAATCATAAGGAAAGGAACATAAGAATATAAGAACATAAGATATGCCATACTGGGTCAGACCAAGGTCCATCAAGCCCAGTATTCTGTTTCCAACAGTGGCCAATCTAGGTCATACGTACCTAGCAGTTTCCCCAAGGGACACAGGTTCCACAATGCTTGTATTGCTTCAAGCATTGATATCCTGGGTCCCTTCTTAATAATGGTTTATGGACCTTTCCTCCAGGAACTTGTCCAAACCTTTTTTAAACCCAGCTACACTAACAGCCTTTACTACATCCTCCGGTAACAAATTCCAGAGTTTGATTACACGTTGAGTGAAAAAATATTTTCTTTTATTAGTCTTAAATAGTTTACCCTGTAGCTTCATTGCATGTCCCCTAGTCTTTCTATATTCTGATAAGGTAAACAATCGATCTACGTTTACCCGTTCCACTCCGTTCATTAATTTATAGACTTCTATCATATCTCCCCTCAGCCGTCTCTTTTCCAGGTTAAAGAGCCCTAACCTTTTTAGCCTTTCTTCATAGGAGTATCCTTCCATCCCCTTTACCATTTTGGTGGCTCTTCTCTGAACCTTTTCTAAAATCGCTATATCCTTTTTAAGATACGGCGACCAGAATTGCACACAATATTCAAGGTGCAGTCTCACCATGGAACAATATAAAGGCATTATAATATCTTTTGTTTTAATTTCCATTCCTTTCCTTATCATACCTAGCATTCTATTTGCTCTCTTGGCCGCCACTGCACACTGGGCCGAGGGTTTTAACATGGTATCCACAATGACGCCTAAATCTTTTTCCTGGGTGGTGGTTCCTAATGTGGAACCTTGCATCGTGTAACCATAGTTTGGGTTGTTCTTCCCTAGGTGCATAACCTTGCACTTGTCCACATTAAATTTCATCTGCCATTTTGATGCCCAGTCTTCCAATTTATCAAGATCCTCTTGCAATTTTCCACAATCCTCTTGGGTTTTAACAACTTTAAATAGTTTTGTGTCATCTGCAAATTTGACAACCTCACTCGTTATTCCACTTTCCAGGTCATTTATGAATATGTCAAAAAGCAGCGGACCCAGCACAGATCCCTGGGGTTACACCACTATTCACCTTTCTCCATTGGGAAAATTGGCCATTTAGCCCTACCCTCTGCTTTCTATCTTTTAACCAGTTCCTGATCCACAATAGTACACTGCCTCCTATCCCATGACTCTTGTCACAAGGTGGACCCAATACAGCCTGAGAAAATGCAGATCAGTAGCGATAATCAGGGAAGAGATGACAGTGTAAACAGAAAACTGTCAGATGGTTGCTACAGACAACCAAGGCACACGTGGGTAAGGGCTGGGAAGACACACCCAGATAGCAAGCAAAGGGAGTTTGCATTGCCTTATAGGAATCAGCTGGGTGGAGGTGGAGCCCAAAGACACGGTGATAAAACACGCTCACAAATAGTTAGAGGGGGAGAGGAGGTGAGCCAACGAGGGTCACAGCAAGAGAGACAGCGGCAAGCGCAGCAGAAGCTGTGGAAAGAATGGGACTGGAATGAAAGAGAGAGAGAAAGAGAGTCTGAACTACTGGATCAGCAGGAGAGCCCATATGAAGGTCTGAGTGAGTCCCGAGACCTGTGTGAAACATTTGGAAGGCAGAAGCCAGATACTGTGTGCATGCGTGGAGAGCATGAGAGACGTAGGAAGTCTTACATACAAGGTAACAGAGCAAGAAGTACTAATAGTGGCTGTTTCCTACCTGAGTGGGTAAAACCCCGAAGCAATAGGAAAAGCCAGTCACAAACAAGCTTTAAAGAAACAGAGAATAACTTCTTCCCTTGTAGTAGAAACCCCAAGAGAAGAGAAGCTCTCTTACCTGAAAAAGCTGGTGATTCTACTAGCAACTTTAAACTCCCCACGTTGGATAAACTTCCGTCTAGAGCAGTGCAATCTAGGGCAGCTGTGTTGCAAAGGCTAGACCCGAGCACGCTCAGAGCCTGCCGTAATTATTCTAGTAACAGAGCCAGGGAAGTTGTTGAATATCCTTGTGGTTACCAGCAGGGGTTGAGCTCCTATGAGCTTCATTCAAAACCCTACGGTAGTTCCCAGAGAAGCAGTGATTCAGAGGGACAGAACAACTTCCTGCTTGACGAGGCAAGCCAGCCTTATCCTTATGAGACAGCTGATCTCAGAAATGTGAGTTCAAATGAACCTGAATTAATGGAATATGAGAATGCAGATATGCCAGCAGTTCCTGAGCCAATGGAATGTTCACTGTCTGTAATTGACCCTGAGTTTTCCTTAAGGTAAATGCTTGAAGATAACCAGTGCTTAAGAGTCACTAGCTGTGTGCTAACAAAACGTGTCTCTCAGGAAAACCATTAGAAGTGAGCTGTGCTGTGGCAGCAAAAAGAAAAGGCTGTTAGGAACAGTGAGGATGTTTAATTCTTTTCTTTTTGTTTGCATTTAAAAGCTGAAGTAAGCTATTTTAGTTCTACCTTTAATTTCTGTTACATGCCCGAAGTGGTCTATTGTTTTGTTTGCCAAAGAGAAAGAAAAACCTCGTGGACGGGGAATAAAGCCCTGAGTTTGAAACTCAAGTGTGTTGTGTGCTTTATATAGAGAAGGTACAACTACCACCCTCAGAGGGTCAGGCAAGGCTGCCTGCGGTACGTACGGAGCCAGGAGGAGGAATCATCAGGCAATACCTGACCCCACCGATAGGGCCCCTGGGGGTGCGACACTCTTTAGTTTTGCCAAAATGACCTGGAGAATTAAACAAAGGATATTATAATGCCTTTGTTTCGTTCCATGGTGCAGCCGCACATTGAATATTGTGTGCATTTTTGGTCGCCTGTGTGCCTTCTTAGGATCCTGCCAGGTACTTGTGACCTGGATTGACCACTGCTGGAAACAGGATACTGGGCTTGATGGACCTTGGTCTGACCCAGTAAGACATTTCTTATGTTTTTATGTTCTAACACTGAGGTCCCATGCCACAGGCGGGGACTTAACCAGGGCCCTCAAAAGCAGGAGGCTTCTTTTTTTTTTTTTTTTTTATTTCTATTTAAGCATTTTCCAAATACAATGAACAAAAAAAGGAACTATAACAATACATTCTTACTTGAAATCCAAGATGGAAAAACAACAAGAATTCTCTAATATCGCATTAAGGAAGAGAGAAACTGTAGTATACATATAAATAAAATAAAGAAAAAAAGAGTAGCAAAACTCCATAATAGGGAGCTGAAAAAAATCTATGTCAATTCCCCCACCAAATTTTCTCTGTCCTCCTTCCCATCAAGAAATTGTTGTAAAGATTTCACATTCGTGTAAACATATGTTTGCCCTCCCCCCCCCCCCCCCCGAGTAACAATACAGTGGCAAGGGAACTTTTAAAAAAAAGCAGGAGGCTTCTCATAAAATGACTTACGAGAGGATGTGCAGAGATGGGTTTAGCATCAGAGCCACGGTGAAACACTGCAACCGCACTCAAGTGAACTCAAATAGAGTTAGAATTGAGACCTGAGTTGGAAAGGTGGAGGAGATATGTCAGCAAAGCCGCCACAGTGCAATAGAAGGAATCTAGCCCTTTGTTTGCGCACCAGATAGAAAATGTATGCCACTTGAAGGCATAGGTGTGGCATGTGGAGTCCTGCCGAGAAGCAAGGAGCACATTCTCCATATCTGCAGGAAGATGAAGCTCCACAAGGACTACCCGCTCAGCATTCATGCTGTTAGGGCCAGGGAGTAGACGGTGGGATGAAGAAGGCCCCTCTGTCCTGGGAGAAAAGATCGAGGGCGCAGCTCAGTCTGAGAGGTTGTCACTGCGAAAGCCTGAACAGAAAGGGAAACCACTGATGCCGAGGCCAGTGCAGTGTGAGAAGTATCATTGAACCCCTGTCCACCTGAAGCTTGAACAGGATTTTGGCCACGAGTGGAATCGGCAGAAACACATAGAGTTGACCCTCACTCCAGTGCAGCAGGAAGGTGTCAGAGGCTATCCGATGATCGCTCGGAATCTTGGAACAGAACTGCACCACTTGGGCATTGCCCAGAGTTGCAAAAAGGTCAATGCATTGGGTGCCCCACATCCGGAAGTTGCGGTTGGCAACCT
Source organism: Ichthyophis bannanicus (assembly GCA_033557465.1). Classification (NCBI taxonomy): domain Eukaryota; kingdom Metazoa; phylum Chordata; class Amphibia; order Gymnophiona; family Ichthyophiidae; genus Ichthyophis; species Ichthyophis bannanicus. The sequence goes on from CM066035.1 coordinate 495,021,664, forward strand.
ACCTGTTGAGGGCACAGTCATGTGATGAAGGACTCTGCTGAGGTGGTCCAGCAGGACATTGAGCTCCCCAGGCAGGTAAATGGTTCTGAGGATCATGCCCTAGGATATGGCAAACTTCCAGAGGTGTACAGCCTCCCAACATAGAAGGTACGAGCCCGTGCCACCCTGCTTGTTGATATAGAACATCGTCACTTAGTTGTCCATATGAATGAGGACTATTTGGTTGGCCAATTGTATCTGGAACGATCTAAGTACTTTTGCAGTGGCAAATAGTTCTAGAACGTTTATCTAGTATAGGCTCTCCTGCACCGTTCAGAGGTCCTGTGTGCGCAGTCCATCAAGATGGACTCCTCAGCCCAGCTTGGAGGCCTCCATGGTTAGTATATGTTGTTGTGGAGGGGGCTGAAAGGGCAGATGCATGAGGAGATTCTGAGGTTGCAGCCACCAGGACAGAGAGTCCTTGAGAGGTGGAGTGATCATCACCATGTCCTTGATGCAGCTGGTGACCTGATGCCATTGGGTGTACAAGGTCCACTATGCTTGTTGCATTTGCAAAAAGGGAGTGATATGAACTGTGGAGGCCATGTGCCAAGCAAGCGAAGCATCTAATGTGGCATAGTGCAAGGACTGTCCTGGATGCTGCGGGCTATCATGACCAGTTGTTGGGTTTGTCTGTGGGCAAGAAGGCTTGAGCCAGGGTGGTATCAAGGAGAGCCCCAATGAACTTGAGTCTTTGAGAGGACTGCATTAAAAGACTTTGGGTAACTGATCACAAAGCCCAGATGCTCCAGCACCTGAAAGGTCTTTTCTGACTGCCAAACCAGGGGATGACGAAGACTCCCAGGGTCCAGGGAAAGATGGCAATGACCACCAGGCATTTTGTGAAAACTCATGGGGTGGATGCTAGGCTGAAGGATAATAACCGGTATTGATAGTGCTGAGCATGAAGCGGAGGTACTGCCAGGGAAGGGGATGGATTGGGATGTAATTATATGCATCTTTGAGGTCCAAGGAACAAAGCCAGTCTTCTTTTTGAAGGTATGGCAGCAACATTCCCAGGAGACCATTTTGAACTTTTCCTTCACTCGGAAGCTGTTGAGGCTGCAAAGGTCCAGTATAGACCGGAACCCACCTGTTTTCTTGGGGACCAAGAAGTAGCGGGAATAGAACCCCATCCTGGCCTGTGTTGGTAGTACCAGCTTAATGGTAAGGTCAGCCAGGACGGCATGAACCTCCTGCTGGAGGAGTACTCAGTGTTGAGGATTGAAGGGGTATTCCCCCAGGAAGAATGGAGGAGGCAGTTGTGGAAAGTGTAACAGGTAGCCATTCTGGATGATTTTGAGTGCCCAGGAATCGGTTGTTATGACCTGTGGGCAAAGTGAATCAACCATCCACCCGCTGAGGTATTCCCCTGGGTATGGGAAGAAGGGCCATGCTCCTCAGGAAGGAGTCGAAAACCCCCTCCTATCTGCAGTTCCTGGGTGGGCTTGGGCTTCTTACAGCACTGCTGGCACTGTCCCTGGCTCTTCTGCTGCCCCAGCTGCAAGCCTTGGTAGGCCTTGTTAGGGGGTACCCCACATAATATCTCAACTTATACAGGTAGAAAGAATTTTTCTCTGTCAACTTATTCTTGGTAGGGTCAGCTGTTTCCTGGAGAGGCAATTCCTGGTCAACTGCTCGCTCTCAAGTTCCCCTGCCTTGTTCTCCATCGGTTTGCCAAATACATTTTTGCCTCAGCAGGGGATGTCTGCAAGCTTGGCCTGTACCCATTGCTCGAGGTCAGAGGACTGCAGCCACACCAGACGATGGGCCCAATGCCCACAGTGGCTACTCTGCTCACAGATTCAAAGGCATTGTAGGCCGCCCTACTCATGTATTTTGAGCAGTCTTTCCCCTTAATGACCAGGTTATGTAACTTTTCCAGGTATTCCAGGGAAAGCACACAAGGGCAGAGAACTCGGAGACAACCCCCATGATGTCCTTCAAGTACTGTACATTGCCATGTAATGCTGATAGGACAGGATGCAAGCCTCCAGCATTGAACTCTGGTTGCATCTGCATCCAAAGCTGTTCAGGGTACGGGTCTCCCATCCAGGAGGAAAGGAGAAGTGGGTTTTGGAGCTTTTGATGCACCTCATAGCTACCACCATGGAGTTGTGGGGAAGCTGAGGCTTTTCAAAATCAGGGCTCTACCGGACCCTGTACATGGAATCCAACAGGCAGCTAATAGAGGGCATCGTCAAGGGATTCTCCCGCATCCTGAAGAGCAGGCATTGGAGAATGCTGTGAACCGGCATGGTGATGGCTTCCTTTGGTGGTGAAGGATATTGAGGGATTTCCAGTTCTTCAGCCCTCAGCTCCTCTTCAGCCTTGAGGGTGTAGGGGAGGGCCTTCACCATGTCCCAGACAAACTCATGGAATGAGATGCCCTCGGGCAGGGTCTTATGTCGCTCGTAGGGTGGCAAAGGATCCAATAGGATGTTCTGATGTAGAGCCAAATCTGGGGACTCTTCCTTGATCTCCCAACTCTCTGACTCTGATTCTGATAGAAAGTCAAAGTACTGACAGGTTTCCTTTCAATGCCTCTGATGCTTAGTAGGGGAGGATGGTATCCAGGGTTCCTGATATCAATGGCATTGTCCCTCAGATCCGGAGGTGCTCAATGGAGAGATCACCATTGGCAATGACAGCAAATCGGAGTGCCTACCCAAGTCTTCTCCCCTGCTGGGGAGGGCATGTATTTTAAGGATAGGCTGCACCACCATTGGCAGGGCCACCGCAATCAGCAGTGCATCGAAGTACCCGAGGGCATTGGGGACCTCACAGCCTGAGAAGCCAGGAATGCAGCTAGGCCCCTTGCCAAGGCCTGCATGCACTTTGCCACCTTGGTCTTCGATGCCAGCTCCCTCGTCTGGGACTCCTCGATGGTAACCACATTGGGAGAATCCCAATGGCCCTCCAGGGCTTTGGGAGGCAACTCCTCCCACCAGGGCAGCTTGGGAGGATGCTCCCGGCCCCTCACCCTCAGAGTCGTGTCAAGGGAGGCTTCAATGCTGGTGACCCTAGGGTTTCTCCCCGGCTCTCGGCATCGCCCTTCGATGTCAATGAGGCAGAGGATCGATCCTTCAGAGAGGCTTGTCTCTTCAAAAAGACAGTCTCTGTTCCAAATCACCATGGTCCCTCAGTACCAAGAGTTTGAGTGCCACACTGAGCTGATGACTCGGCAGAGGACTCCGATGCCGGTGGACTCTGATGACCCAAACAGAGACTCTCATTGTTTCTCACAGTTCTTCAGGCCCTTTCAGATCATCTATAAACACAACATGCAAGTGGAGGGGACATGGTCGGGCCTGAGGCACTGTATGCACCAATTATGGCGGTCTGTCAACAAAATGGTGCGGGCACACTGGGTGCACTTTTTAAAGCCACTGGACAGCTATGAAATGTCCTGGCTGACCAGGGAGGAGCACAAGGGAAAAACAGTGCAATATGATACTGGTCTGTAAAATATGACTGGAATGCAATGGGTAAATGTAGGGTAAATGTAAAGGTGTTCTTTACTCTTTCAGAAGGTAGAAAGACTAGGGGACATGCAATGAAGCTATAATTTAGCACGTTTAAGACTAATCAGAAAAAATATTTTTCACTTAACAGGTAATCAAACTCTGGAATTCATTGTCAGAGGATTTAGTAAAAGCTATTAGCGTAGCTGGGTTTAAAAGAGGTTTGGTCAAGTTCCTGGAGGAAAAGTCCATAAATCATTATTAAAGTGGACTGGGGAAATCCACAGCTTACCCTTGGGATAGAAACATAGAAACATAGAAACATGATGACAGAAAAAGACCACAAGGCCCATCTAGTCTGTCCTTCCATAACAACAACTACAACAGTCCACTTTTTACCTTTAGAGATCCTCTGTGTTGGTCCCATGCTTTTTTGAATTCAGTTACTGTCCTCATCTCTACCACCTCCACTGGGAGACTATTCCACGGATCCACTACTCTTTCCGTAAAGAAATATTTCCGCATATCACTCCTGAATCTATCTCCCTTCACCCTCATCCCATGTCCCCTCGTCGCAGAACTTGCTTTCAATTGAAAGAGGCTCTCTCCCTGAACATTTATGCCATGGAGGTATTTAAACATCTCAATCATATCACCTCTATCCCGCCTTTCCTCTAAGGTGTACATATTAAGATCCTTAAGTCTGTCCTCATATGCTTTATAATGAAGACTACTAATCATCTTAGTAGCAACCCTCTGCACCGGCTCCATCCTGTTCACATCCTTTTGAAGGTGCGGTCTCCAGAATTGCACACCATACTCCAAATGAGGTCGCACCAAAGACTTATACAGAGGCATTATCACCTCCTTTTTTCTGCTAGCCATTCCTCTCCGTATGCACCCAAGCATCCTTCTAGCTTTTGCCGTCGCCTTTTCTATCTGTTTAGCTACTTTAAGATCATCGGACACAACTACGCCTAGGTCCCGCTCTTCTTTAGTGGACAAAAGTACTTCACCTCCTATGCTGTATTGCTCCCTTGGATTGCTGCAGCCCAAATGCATGACCTTACATTTTTTAACATTAAATCCCAGCTGCCAAATTCTAGACCATTCTTCAAGCTTAGCTAGATCCCTCCTCATGTTATCTACACCTTCCTGGGTGTCTACTTTATTGCAGATTTTGGTATCATCCGCAAAGAGGCAAACCTTACCAGACAGCCCTTCCGCTATATCACTAACAAAGATGTTAAAAAGAATCGGACCAAGGACAGATCCCTGGGGCACACCACTGGTAACATCCTTCTCCTCAGAATGAGCTCCATTTACTTGTACTCTTTGTCGCCTCCCACCCAACCAATTTCTAACCCAAGCAGTAACTTTAGGGTCCATCCCTAGGGTGCTCAGTTTGTTTATAAGTCGCCTGTGAGGAACAGTGTCAAAGGCTTTACTGAAATCTAAATACACCACATCTAGAGCTCTCCCTCGGTCCAACTCCCTGGTCACCCAGTCAAAGAAATCAATCAGATTTGTCTGACAAGACCTGCCTCTGGTGAATCCATGCTGCCTCGGATCCTGTAATCCGCTGGACTCCAGAAACCTCACTATTTTCTCTTTCAACAGCGTTTCCATTAATTTACTCACCACCGAAGTTAAACTAACCGGCCTGTAGTTTTCAACCACATCCTTACTTCCGCTTTTGTGTAAAGGCACCACATGAGCCTCTCTCCAGTCCTTTGGCACCACTCCCGACTCCAACGAGGCATTGAAAAGGTCAGTCAGTGGAGTTGCTAGAACGTCCCCAAGTTCCCTCAGTATTCTAGGGTGTATCCCATCCGGTCCCATCGCTTTGTCTACTTTAAGTTGAGCTAGTTTCTCACGAACACAGTCTTCTGAAAATTGTTCAAGATGTCCCTCGCTTCTGTTCTTATTTGTGGGTGTTTTCTGAGGTCCTGCTCCTGGTTCTTCATCTGTGAACACAGAACAAAAATATTTGTTAAGCAATTCCGCTTTATCCTTATCAGCTTCTACATATTCCCCCCCTGTATCCTTGAGTCTGACAATACCACTTTTGCCCTTCCTCTTCTCACTAATATATCTGAAAAATGTCTTATCTCCCCATTTTATTGCATTGGCTATTTCCTCCTCCTTTTGAATCTTTGCCTTCTTGACTACTTTGCTAGCTTCTCTAAGTTTTTCCAAATACAGATGCCTGTCTTCCTTTCTCTGTGATCTCTTGTATTTCATGAAGGCCTCCCTCTTTTTCTTCACTTTTTCAGCTACTTCCTTCGAAAACCATAGTGGTCTCCTGTTCCTTTTGCCTTTATTTACCATTTTAACAAAAAGGTTGGTTGCCTTTAAAATACCCCCTTTCAGTTTTGCCCACTGTTGTTCTACATCCCCCAGCTGTTCCCATCCCACTAACGACTCCCTGAGGTATTGGCCCATCTTTGCAAAGTTAGTCTTCCTAAAGTCTAAGATCTTCACCTTGGAATGGATTCTAACAGCCCTAGTCCTAATACTGAACCACACCATCTGGTGATCACTGGATGCAAAATGATCTCCCACTACAACATCAGAAACACTTTCACCATTGGTAAGCACCAAGTCCAGTATGGCCCCTTCACGTGTGGGGTCTGTTACCAATTGCCTGAATAGTTCTCCCTGTAGAGAATCCAGGATCTCCTTACTCCTAGATGATACTGCAGCAGGAAAGTGCCAATCAACATCTGGCATATTGAAATCTCCTAGCAGTAGCACTTCCCCTTTCCTAGCAATGCTGCGTATGTCTTCAATTAACTCTCTGTCCACCTCTTCCTCTTGTGAGGGAGGTCTGTATATCACACCAATGCAAATAGATTTCTCTTTCCCTCTTTCTAGTTTAACCCACAATGCCTCCTCTCTCCCTTTTAAGCTCTGTAATTCCAAAGCTTTAATAGTAGTTTAATAGTAGTTTTTACATATAGTGCTACTCCTCCTCCCCTTCTTCCTACCCTAAGCAACATGGAATCTGTCTACCTTTAGGAACATGACAGATACATGTGATCTGGATTGGCCTCTGTTAGAAATAGGAAACTGGGCTCGATGGACCATTGGTCTCACCCAGTATGAAAAATTGTATGCTCTTATGTTCTTGTGTTCTAATGCCTCTTTGCCATCGCTCCACCTTCTGACAAGCTCCCAATTGGAATGGACAGTTTTCTCTCTGTTCCTAGTACTGTTGTACAGTGCTATTTTGCTATCTCTTTGTCTTTTCACATGCTGCCAAATGTCATGGAAAGTAAATGATAATTACACTTACCTGGTAATTGTAGTTCCTTTAGTGACGACAGTTCAGTCCTCTACCTCTGGGTTGTCAATCTCTTCCTGCAGCTAGGAGACTGGTTTGTCAGAATGATGACATCACGGGATATAGCCTGCTGCCCTTCCATCTGCATCCCAGTGTAAACTATAACAAAGCAGACTTAAAGGAGCAATCAATAAGTAGCCAAACAGCAATACAATGGTACTAGCATGGATTTCCACCCCCCCACGGGCAGGCCTTCTTACCTCCTGCTCTGACATAGGGGGAGCCCCCGAATAAGAGCTAGTAATGAAAACAGACTCACCTGAAACTCTCTTCTGTGCGACACTAAAGCCGAAACTGCAAAAAATATCCGGGCGGGAAGGAGGACTGAACTGTCGTCACTAAAGGAACTACAATTACCAGGTAAGTGTAATTATCATTTCCTTAGCGTTCCTCCAGTTCAGTCCTCTACCTCTGGGAAGTACCAGAGCAGTAATTAATGGGAGGGACCCTTCCAGCCGGCCGACAACACGGCCGATCCGAAACGAGCATCCGAAGCCGCCGCCACATCCAACCGGTAGTGCTTACTGAACGTATGCAGAGACGACCAAGTCGCCGCCCTACAAATGTCCCCCGGAGGGACCAAACAGTGCTCCGCCCAAGAGGACGCTTGCGCTCGAGTGGAATGCGCTCTCAAACCCACCGGGACCGCGCGCCCCCGGAGCAAATACGCGGAAGCAATGGCTTCCTTGAGCCAGCGGGCGATAGACGCCTTAGCCGCCGCCTCGCCACGACGAATACCGCCGAAGAGAACAAACAGTCGCTCTGACTTGCGGAAGGACTCTGTGGCCTTCAAATACTGACGTAGAGCCCTCTTCACATCGAGCCGCCGAAGACCCCGATCCGCGGAACCGCCCCCCAAATCCTCTAGAACAGGCAAGCAAACCACCTGATTCAGATGGAAAGGGGACACCACCTTAGGAAGAAAGGACGGAACCGGACGCAAAATCACTCGTTCCCGGGAAAAAGAAAGGTAGGGTTCACGGCAAGACAGCGCCTGCAGTTCCGAAATCCGTCGCGCGGAACAAATGGCCACCAGAAACACCGTCTTGAGCGTGAGATCTTTCAGAGACGCCCGACGCAAGGGCTCAAAGGGCGACTCGGCCAGCGCCGTGAGCACCAGATTCAGATCCCACGGGGGAACAGTCACCCTGCGCACCGGACGCAGTCGGACCACCGCCGTGAGAAAACGACGCATGTCGGGATGAGAACCTAACGGGCGGCCATTGATCTTGCCCCGATAACAGGACAAAGCTGCCAACTGAACCCGCAAGGAACTGGCAGCAAGCCCCTTGTCAAAACCGTCCTGGAGGAACTCCAAGATGGAAGGAATGGAGGCCGAGTTCGGCCGAACCCGACGCTGGGAACACCAATCCTCAAATACACGCCAGACCCGCACATACGCCAAGGACGTGGAGTGTTTACGCGCCCGCAGCAGGGTAGAAACCACCGCCGAAGAATAGCCCTTCTTCAAGAGCTTAGCCCTTTCAATGGCCAAACCGTAAGCGAGAACTGATCCACCTGCGGCATGAACAGGGGCCCTTGAAGCAACAGGTCCGATCTGGCCGGCAGCCGCCACGGCACCCCGTCCAGCAAGCGAAGCATGTCCGCGTACCAGGGACGCCGGGGCCAGTCGGGAGCCACCAACAACACCCGTTCTGCATGTGCCCCGATCTTCTGAACCACCCGGCCGATCAGGGCCCAGGGCGGGAAGACATAGAGGAGGCCCTCTTCCGGCCACCGGCGAAGGAGGGCGTCGATGCCCTCCGACATCCGTTCGCGCCTTCTGCTGAAGAATCGACCGACCTTTGCCGACTGGAAGGTCGCCATAAGATCCATGACCGGCATTCCCCAGCGCCTGACTATCTGCCGAAAGACCGCGGGATGGAGTTCCCACTCCCCGGCATCCACGTGGACTCTGCTGAGGAAGTCCGCGGTGACATTGTCCTTGCCGGCGATGTGCGCCGCTGAAAGCGCAGTCAAGCGGATCTCGACCCACTCGAAGAGCCGGTCGGCCTCCGCCTCCATCGCTGCACTGCCGGTGCCGCCCTGGCGATTTATATACGCGACCGTCGCCGAGTTGTCGGAGAGAACCCTTACGGCATTGTCGCGCACCAAGGCCTCGAACGCCTGAAGGGCCCGAAACACTGCGCGAAGTTCCAGACGATTGATCGTCCACGAGGCCTCCAGAGGGGACCAAACCCCCTGCGCAAAGTGACCCTCGCAGTGAGCCCCCCAGCCCACCAGGCTGGCGTCCGTCAGCAAAGGCAGCCACTCCGGCTGATCCAGCGACAAGCCCCTCGCTAACGACGAGGGACAAAGCCACCACTGAAGGGACTTCCGAGCCGGTTCCGGACAAGGAAGCTGGGCACTCAGCGAATGCTTTTGATGTGACCAACGACGAAGGAGCGCTCGTTGGAGAGGTCGCATATGAAACCGTGCCCAAGGTACCGCCTCCAGCGTCGCCGCCATTGTGCCCAGCACTCGGAGATAATCCCATGCCGAAGGAGCCGACCCCGACAGGAACTGTTGCACCAGGGCCCGCAACCCCTCGGCCCGGTGGTCCGGCAGAAACACTAGACCCTGGAGCGTATCGAAGCGGACCCCCAGATATTCGAGAACCTGAGTGGGCACTAACCGACTCTTGACCGGGTTGACCACCCAACCCAGATCCTGTAAGAAACGCACCACCCTGTCCGTCACTCGGAGGCTTTCCGCCGCCGATTTGGCGCGAATCAGCCAATCGTCCAGGTATGGATGGACCAGGATGCCTTCCTTGCGCAACGCCGCCGCGACCACAACCATTATTTTGGTGAAAGTCCGAGGCGCCGTCGCCAAGCCGAACGGCAGGGCCCGAAACTGGTAGTGGCCCCAGGGCAGGGCAAACCGCAGAAAGCGCTGGTGAGCCTCTCGAATTGGAATGTGCAAGTACGCTTCCGAGAGGTCTAGCGACTTCAAGAACTCTCCTCGGCGTACGGCCACGATGACGGACCGCAAGGTTTCCATCCGAAAATGCGGCACCCGCAAGCACCGGTTGACCCCTTTCAGGTCTAGAATAGGTCGCAATTGTCCGCCCTTTTTTTGGCACCACGAAATAGATGGAATAGCGACCCAATCCGTAATCGGCCTTGGGAACCTCCACGACGGCTCCCAGACGAAGGAGCCTGTCCAGAGTCTCGCGAACTGCCGCCACCTTCGCGGGACCCCGACAGGGTGACAGGACAAAGGCGTCTCGCACGGGCCGGGCCAACTCCAAGGCATAACCGTGTTGGATGATTTCCAACACCCACTGATCCGAGGTGATGAGGGTCCAGGCAGGTAGAAACTCCCGCAGCCGACCTCCAATGGGTGGCTCCACCGCCGGGACCCGCCTCGCTTCATTGGGGCTTTCGGGCCGCGGGCGCCGGGAGAGAGGAGAATCCTCGACTCGCTCCCCGGAAGCCTCGAAACCCCTGACCCCTCGAGGGGAATCTCCCCCTCTGGGAGCCAACTGGTCGCGGGGAACGGAACCTTCTGAAGTCCCGAAAGGATCCCCGACCGCTCGCCGCAGACTTAGGCTGCTTGGGCTTGTCCTCGGGCAGACGGCCCCCTTTAGACTCACCGAGGTCCTTTACCAACTTCTCCAAGTCTTCCCCAAACAGTAAACCCCCCTTAAAGGGAAGCTTACCGAGACGGGATTTAGAAGGGCCGTCCGCGGCCCAATTACGCAGCCACAACGAGCGACGGGCAGCCACTACGGAACCCGTGCTGTTGGCCAGCGCTCGAATCAAATCATAATGAACATCAGCCAGATAGGCCGCACCCGACTCCATACGATCCAGCTCTTTGATCTCCTCGAGATCAACATGCGGTGATTGGCGCAACCGTTGGGCCCAGCGCAAGCATGCCCTGGCCACCCAGGCCCCGCAAATAGAGGCTTGGAGCGAAAGAGAATCCGCCTCAAACACCTGCTTGAGCAGACCGTCCACTTTACGGTCTTGGGGATCTTTCAAGGCCGCACTGCCCTCCACCGGGATGGTGGTCCGTTTGGTGACAGCCGCTACCAGGGCATCTAGGCGCGGCGTCCGAAAACGATCCCTAGCCGAGTCCGCCAGAGGATATAACCTGCTCATGGCACGGACGCCCCGGAGGCCCGCCTCCGGCTTGTCCCACTCGTCCTGAATCATCCGTTCGACCACCCGGTGTAGTGGAAACACCACCTGAGTCTGTCGTACCGCCTGAATGACCGGATCCTCCAATTCGTCCTCCACAGCTGGAGGGGGTGCCAAATGCAACATCTGCAAAGCCTCCGAAATCAAGGCAGGCAATTCCTCTCTGCGGAATACTCTGACAACCTTTGTTTGCTCTTCGTGCTCCAGGATCTCGCCTTCCTCCAGGTCCTGAGACCCCTCTGCAGGATCCCAGTCCGGATCCGCGGATTCCGGCCAGGCACTGTCCGTCGGGTCTGCAAGTCGCGCACGCTTTGGAACCGGCGGCTCCACGAACGCCGCCCCTTCCGCTGGCAACTGCGCAGGCTGAGCCACAGGGGAAACAGAGCGCGTCCGCTTGCCCTGCTGGCGCAGACAAAAGGCCTGATGGAGAAGAAGTACAAACTCGGGACTGAACTCCGAGATGTCCGCTGACGGCGGAGCTGCGGAGACCCCGGAGGGCCCCGGCAGCGGCTCTGCATCGGACTCCTGCCCTAAGATCAGCAGGGACTCGGCCGGCGACTCCGCAGTCGCCCCTTGCGCATCCTGAGACTCAGGAGGCGCCATCTGAAGTTCCACCTCTGAGGAAAGAGCCACGCAGCCCCGGCACACTCCCGTTTCAGTGACCGGGCCCCTGCGGGACCCACAGACCAGGCATAGAGGCCGGGTAGCCATGCGAACCCCCTAATAGCCCAAAGGCTGAAACACTTTGTAGGAGGGTTCCCTTTGATTTTTTTTTTTTTTTTTTAACGTTAAAGATGTTGGTGAACTATCTGCCCAGAAGGAAGCGAAAACCCCCGCAGCCCTCTCCACCCCCCGGTAAGCCAGAGGACCGACGACAGAGGACTGAAGAAGAAATCAATAAAAATAACTAAAATAACTAAAAGAACTGAAAGAACTAAACCAAATTAAATAAACCAAATTAAATAAACCCCAAAGCAGGCAGCAACCCTCCGTTGCTGAAAACGGGAGGGGATGCTCTGCCACGCGGCTGCCGCGCGGCTTTGAAAATGGCCGCCGCAGGCAACAGCCGCGAAGAAAAAAGGCGCCAAGCACAGCGACGAAGGAGTCCTGTCGCGAAAACGTGGCGGGACCGAAGAACGGCAGCCTGATACCGGCGAAACACTCACCGGTCAGGTCTGCTCAGCACTGCTCGGAACGCGGCGATTCCCCCGGGCTCTACAAGACAGTCAGAGGTGAAGAGACCGCCCGACAGCAGCACCGGGACACCGGCAGACTAGAAAGGCTCACCCCCGTAGTGTCCAGGGGGTGAGACTCCTGGGCCAAGCAGAGGAAGGAGGGGTACGGCAAACTGAGCCAAAGGACCCCCCCCCCCACCAGAAAGAACACTGCCGCAGTGCCACAGGCAGGAAGCAAGAAGGCTGTAGCCCAATGCTGTCCCACCGAGATTCTTTTTTTTTTTTTTTTTTTTTTTAAAGTGGTATACACTAACTAAGCAAACCCCTTTAACTACACTCAATTAGCCATGCTCCTTATCCACAACTCCTCTAAGAGCCTCTCCTTAAGGCTCGTCAAACTCCTCCTGCTGCAAAGGAGACTGGTTACACTGGGATGCAGATGGAAGGGCAGCAGGCTATATCCCGTGATGTCATCATTCTGACAAACCAGTCTCCTAGCTGCAGGAAGAGATTGACAACCCAGAGGTAGAGGACTGAACTGGAGGAACGCTAAGGAACTCTTTCTTCTTGGTGGAATTGTTACAGTATGGTTTTACAAGGGAGCACAACCCTTTGAAGGAGCAACAAATTGGACAAATAACAGTAAGGAATAGAAACAGAAATCCTTTATTGATAAAAGCATCCCAACATGGCCAGGAGGATGCTTCTGGGGGAACCTCAAAAAACAATAATAAAAACATACATCATTAAAACATTAATACAATTGAAATAAAACCATATATAAAACATAGCAGAAGGAAGAAACTATGGTATGGATAACAAACTGAATTCCCTCAAAGAGGGGTCTTACGTGTGCACTAGGTGCAAGGAGCAATTGCTCTCAGGGAACAGGTCCAATCTCTGGAGGCTAGAGTAGCAGACTTGGATGACATAAAAAAGACAGAAAGGTACATAGATAAGACCTACAGGGATATAGTACTGAAGATCCACCTCCAGTCTGGCAGTGTCCCTGTTGCCATGGAGGAGAGAGGTCACATGACAGAAGAACATCACCCTGGTATGGCAGCATGGATGTTGCTTAAAAATACTATGTTGGAAGACCAGACCAGATGTATTCCACAATTTAAGAAAAGTGGAAGCAAGTTCAAAAAACTGCTAGCATGATTTAAAGGTGAGATCAAAGAGGCCGTTGTAGCCAAAAAAGCATCTTTCAGGAAATGGAAAAAGGAGCCAAATGACAAAACCTTGAAACAACATAAACACTGGCAACTTAGATGCAAGGCATTGATAAGGCAGGCAAAGAGAGAATTTCAAAATAAAGCTTGCTGTGGAAGCAAAAACACACAATAAAACCTTTTTCAAGTACATTTGTAGCTAAAACCTGTGAGAGAGTCAGTTAGACCATTGGGTAAAAGAGGCACTAAGAGGGAACAAGGCCATAGCGGAGAGATTGAATCAATTCTTTGCTTCAGTCTTTACTGAAGAAGATGTAGGGAAGAAATCTATGCCTGAAATGGTATTTAAAGCTGATGCAGCAGAAGAATTGAAAGAAATATCAATAAACCAGGAAGATGTATTACATGCCTGCCTGGTGCGAAGGTAGCGGACCTCACGCGCCACCTAGATAAGGTCTTAGATAGTGCTGGGGAGGAGTCTGCTGTCTTGCTACATGTCGGTACCAATGACATAGGAAAATGTGGTAGGGAGGTTCTGGAGGCTAAATTTAGGCTTTTAGGTAGGAAGTTGAAATCCAGAACTTCCAGGGTAGCATTCTCCGAAATGCTTCCTGTTCCACGCGCAGGACCCAAAAGGCAGGCAGAGCTCCGGAGTCTCAATGCGTGGATGAGACAATGGTGCAGAGATGAGGGTTTTGGATTTGTTAGGAACTGGGGAACATTCTGGGGAAAGGAGGGGCTCTTCCGAAGGGATGGGCTTCACCTTAACCGGGATGGAACCAGGCTGCTGGCATTAACCTTTAAAAAGGAGAAAGAGCAGCTTTTAAACTAGATATTAGGGGAAAGCCGACAGTCGCCCAAGAGCGGATGGTTCGGAAGAATGTATCCTTGAAGGATACTACCAAAAGCAGGGAGGTTCCACAAAAGAGTAAAGTAGCCCAAATGCCCTCAAGTATGGAGCAGACAGAGCTTAAAGATCCCAATTTACCCATGTCTAACAATAGCCAAATTAACATGAATAAAATACATTCTCTAAAATGCTTGTATGCAAATGCTAGAAGTCTAAAGAATAAGATGGGAGAGTTAGAATATATAGCACTAAATGAAAGGTTAGATATGATTGGAATATCAGAGACATGGTGGAAGGAGGACAACCAGTGGGACACTGTGATACCTGGGTACAAACTATATCGTAATGATAGAGCTGATCAAATTGGTGGAGGGGTTGCGCTCTATGTTAGAGAGGGCATTGACTCAGAAAGGATTAACGTTTTGCAGGAAACAAAATCTGCTGTAGAATCTATATGGATTGAAATTCTATATAAAAGGGGGAAGGTGACGGCAGTGGGGGTGTACTATTGAGCACCTGGCCAGAATGACCAAATGCATGATGAAATGCTCAAAGAAATCAAGGAAGCTAACAAAAGTTACAGCGCAGTAATAATAATGGGTGATTTCAATTATCCCGGTATCGACTGGGTCAGTGTCACGTCAGGACATACTAGGGAGATAAAGTTCCTAGATGAAATAAATGACTGCTTCTTGGAGCAGCTGGTTCATGAACTGACCAGAGGGGAAGCCATATTAGACCTAGTCCTTAGTGGAACACCAGATCTAGTGCAAGAGATAAGGGTGTTGGGGCCACTTGGCAATAGTGATCATAGCATGATCGCCGTTGATTTAATTAGTGGAGGAGGGATAGTAAGGAAATCCACGGTACTACCTTTTAACTTTCGAAAGGGAGACTATGATAAAATGAGGAAAACAGTTAAGAAAAAACTAAAAGGAGCAGTTGCGAAGGTTAAAGAAGTACATCAAGCTTGGGTGTTGTTGAAAAATACTATCTTGGAAGCCCAGGCCAGCTGTATTCCATGCTTTAAGAAAAGTGGAAGGAAGTCCAAAAAACTGCCAGCATGGTTTAAAGGTGAGGTCAGAGAGGCTGTTGTTGCCAAAAAAGCATCTTTCAGGAAATGGAAAAAAGAGCCAAACGACGAAATGTGGAAACAGCACAAGCACTGGCAAGTCAAATGCAAGGCATTGATAAGGCAGGCAAAGAGAGAATTTGAGAAGAAGCTTGCTGCGGAAGCAAAAACGCGAAATAAAGACCTTTTCAAGTACATTCGTAGCAAAAAACCTGTGAGAGAGTCAGTTGGTCCATTAGATGATAAAGGGGTTAAAGGAGCACTAAGAGGCGACAAGGCGATAGCGGAGAGACTGAATGAATTCTTTGCTTCGGTCTTTACTGAAGAAGATGTAGGGAAGAAATCTATGCCTGAAATGGTATTTAAAGCTGATGCAGCAGAAGAATTGAAAGAAATATCAATAAACCAGGAAGATGTATTACATGCCTGCCTGGTGCGAAGGTAGCGGACCTCACGCGCCACCTAGATAAGGTCTTAGATAGTGCTGGGGAGGAGTCTGCTGTCTTGCTACATGTCGGTACCAATGACATAGGAAAATGTGGTAGGGAGGTTCTGGAGGCTAAATTTAGGCTTTTAGGTAGGAAGTTGAAATCCAGAACTTCCAGGGTAGCATTCTCCGAAATGCTTCCTGTTCCACGCGCAGGACCCAAAAGGCAGGCAGAGCTCCGGAGTCTCAATGCGTGGATGAGACAATGGTGCAGAGATGAGGGTTTTGGATTTGTTAGGAACTGGGGAACATTCTGGGGAAAGGAGGGGCTCTTCCGAAGGGATGGGCTTCACCTTAACCGGGATGGAACCAGGCTGCTGGCATTAACCTTTAAAAAGGAGAAAGAGCAGCTTTTAAACTAGATATTAGGGGAAAGCCGACAGTCGCCCAAGAGCGGATGGTTCGGAAGAATGTATCCTTGAAGGATACTACCAAAAGCAGGGAGGTTCCACAAAAGAGTAAAGTAGCCCAAATGCCCTCAAGTATGGAGCAGACAGAGCTTAAAGATCCCAATTTACCCATGTCTAACAATAGCCAAATTAACATGAATAAAATACATTCTCTAAAATGCTTGTATGCAAATGCTAGAAGTCTAAAGAATAAGATGGGAGAGTTAGAATATATAGCACTAAATGAAAGGTTAGATATGATTGGAATATCAGAGACATGGTGGAAGGAGGACAACCAGTGGGACACTGTGATACCTGGGTACAAACTATATCGTAATGATAGAGCTGATCAAATTGGTGGAGGGGTTGCGCTCTATGTTAGAGAGGGCATTGACTCAGAAAGGATTAACGTTTTGCAGGAAACAAAATCTGCTGTAGAATCTATATGGATTGAAATTCTATATAAAAGGGGGAAGGCGACGGCAGTGGGGGTGTACTATTGAGCACCTGGCCAGAATGACCAAATGCATGATGAAATGCTCAAAGAAATCAAGGAAGCTAACAAAAGTTACAGCGCAGTAATAATAATGGGTGATTTCAATTATCCCGGTATCGACTGGGTCAGTGTCACGTCAGGACATACTAGGGAGATAAAGTTCCTAGATGAAATAAATGACTGCTTCTTGGAGCAGCTGGTTCATGAACTGACCAGAGGGGAAGCCATATTAGACCTAGTCCTTAGTGGAACACCAGATCTAGTGCAAGAGATAAGGGTGTTGGGGCCACTTGGCAATAGTGATCATAGCATGATCGCCGTTGATTTAATTAGTGGAGGAGGGATAGTAAGGAAATCCACAGTACTACCTTTTAACTTTCGAAAGGGAGACTATGATAAAATGAGGAAAACAGTTAAGAAAAAACTAAAAGGAGCAGTTGCGAAGGTTAAAGAAGTACATCAAGCTTGGGTGTTGTTGAAAAATACTATCTTGGAAGCCCAGGCCAGCTGTATTCCATGCTTTAAGAAAAGTGGAAGGAAGTCCAAAAAACTGCCAGCATGGTTTAAAGGTGAGGTCAGAGAGGCTGTTGTTGCCAAAAAAGCATCTTTCAGGAAATGGAAAAAAGAGCCAAACGACGAAATGTGGAAACAGCACAAGCACTGGCAAGTCAAATGCAAGGCATTGATAAGGCAGGCAAAGAGAGAATTTGAGAAGAAGCTTGCTGCGGAAGCAAAACGCGAAATAAAGACCTTTTCAAGTACATTCGTAGCAAAAAACCTGTGAGAGAGTCAGTTGGTCCATTAGATGATAAAGGGGTTAAAGGAGCACTAAGAGGCGACAAGGCGATAGCGGAGAGACTGAATGAATTCTTTGCTTCGGTCTTTACTGAGGAAGATGTAGGGATGTTACCCATGACTGAAGTGGTATTTGAAGGTGCGGAAGAATTGAAGGAAATATCGATACATCGGGAAGATGTCTTACAACTATTAGATAAACTGAAGTGTAGCAAATCACCTGGGCCGGATGGTATACATCCAAGGGTGTTGAAAGAACTGAAATATGAGATTGCAGAACTGTTATCAGTAATCTGTGAACTATCATTAAAATCATCTGTAATACCTGAAGAAGGAGGATCGCCAATGTAACACCAATTTTTAAAAAGGGTTCCAGGGGTGATCCGGGAAACTACAGACCGGTGAGCCTGACGTCAGTACCGGGAAAAATGGTAGAAACCATCATAAAGAATAAAATTACTCAGCATGTAGATAGTCACAACCTAATGGGAGACAGCCAACATGGCTTTAGACAAGGAAGATCTTGTCTTACTAATCTGTTATGTTTTTTTGAAGGAGTGAATAAACAGGTGGACAAAGGTGAGTCGGTTGATATTGTGTATCTGGACTTTCAGAAAGCCTTTGACAAGGTCCCTCATCAGAGACTTTTGGCAAAACTAAAGAGTCATGGGATAGGAGGCAATGTACTATTGTGGATCAGGAACTGGTTAAAAGATAGAAAGCAGAGGGTAGGGCTAAATGGCCAATTTTTCCCAATGGAGAAAGGTGAATAGTGGTGTACCCCAGGGATCTGTGCTGGGTCCGCTGCTTTTTGACATATTCATAAATGACCTGGAAAGTGGAATAACGAGTGAGGTTATCAAATTTGCAGATGACACAAAACTATTTAAAGTTGTTAAAACCCAAGAGGATTGTGAAAAATTGCAAGAGGATCTTGATAAATTGGAAGACTGGGCATCAAAATGGCAGATGAAATTTAATGTGGACAAGTGCAAGGTTATGCACCTAGGGAAGAACAACCCAAACTATGGTTACACGATGCAAGGTTCCACATTAGGAACCACCACCCAGGAAAAAGATTTAGGCGTCATTGTGGATACCATGTTAAAACCCTCGGCCCAGTGTGCAGCGGCGGCTAAGAGAGCAAATAGAATGCTAGGTATGATAAGGAAAGGAATGGAAAATAAAACAAAAGATATTATAATGCCTCTATATCGTTCCATGGTGAGACCGCACCTTGAATATTGTGTGCAATTCTGTTCGCCGTATCTTAAAAAGGATATAGCGATTTTAGAAAAGGTACAGAGAAGAGCCACCAGAATGGTAAAGGGGATGGAAGGATACTCCTATGAAGAAAGGCAAAAAAGGTTAGGGCTCTTTAACCTGGAAAAGAGAAGGCTGAGGGGAGATATGATAGAAGTCTATAAATTAATGAACGGAGTGGAACGGGTAAACGTAGATTGTTTACCTTATCAGAATATAGAAAGACTAGGGGACATGCAATGAAGCTACAGGGTAAACTATTTAAGACTAATAAAAGAAAATATTTTTTCACTCAACGTGTAATCAAACTCTGGAATTTGTTACTGGAGGATGTAGTAAAGGCTGTTAGTGTAGCTGGGTTTAAAAAAGGTTTGGACAAGTTCCTGGAGGAAAGGTCCATAAACCATTATTAAGAAGTGACCGAAGATATCAATGCTTGACCCAGTACAAGCATTGTGGAACTTGTGTCTCTTGGGGAAACTGCTAGGTACATATGACCTAGATTGGCCACTGTTGGAAACAGAATACTGGGCTTGATGGACCTTGGTCTGACCCAGTATGGCATATCTTATGTTCTTAACTATTTGATAAACTGAATAGTAGCAAATCACCTGGACTGGATGGTATACATCCAAGGGTGTTGAAAGAACTGAAATATGAGATTGCAGACCTACTATTACTAATTTGTGAACTATCATTAAAATCATCTGTAATACCTGAAGATTGGAGGATGGATAATGTAATGGCAATTTTTAAAAAAGGTTCCAGGGGTGATCCAGCAAACTACAGACCAGTGAGCCTGACATCAGTACTGGGAAAAATGGTAGAAACCATTATTAAAACAAAATTTCTGAACATGTAGATAATTATGGTTTAATGGGAGACAGCCAACATGGTTTAAGCCAAGGAAGGTCTTGTCTTACTAACCTGTTATATTTTTTTGAATGTGTAAATAAGCATGTAGACAAAGGTAGGTCAGTCGAAGTAGTGTATCTGGATTTTCAGAAAGCCTATAACAAGGTCCCTCATGACAGACTCTTGGCAAAATTAAAAAATCATGGGATAGGAGGCAGTGTACTATTGTGGACCAGGAACTGGTTAAAAGATAGAAAGCAGAGAGTTGGGCTAAATGGCCCATTTTCCCAATAGAGAAAGGTGAATAACGGAGTACCCCAGGGATCTGTGCTGGATCTGCTGCATTTTAACATATTCGTAAATGACCTGGAAATGGGAATAATGAGTGAGATAATCAAATATGCAGATGACACAAAATTATTCAAAGTTGTTAAAACCCAAGAGGATTGTGAAAAACTGCAAGAGCACCTTAATAAATTGTAAGACTGGACATTCAAATGGCAGATGAAATTTAATGCAGACAAGTGTAAAGTTATGCACTTGGAAAGAAGAACCCAAACTATGGTTACATGATGCAAAGCTCCACATTAGGAACCACACCCAAAAAAAAGATTTAGGCATCATCGTGAATAACACGTTGAAACCCTCTGCCTAGTATGCAGTGGCAGCCAAGAAAGCAAATAGAATGCTAGGAATCATAAGGAAGGGAATGGAGAATAAAACAAAGGATATTATAATGCCTCTGTGTCATAACATGATGCAACTGCACCTCAAATACTGTGTGCAATTCTGGTCGCCATATCGTAAAACGGATATTATAAAATATACAGAGAAGAGCAACCAAAATGGTAAAGGAGATGGAAGGATACCTCCATGAGAGGCTAAAACGTTTAGGGTTCTTCAACCTGGAAAAGAGACAGTTGAGGGGAGATATGTTAGAGGTCTATAAATTAATGAATTGAGTGGAATGGGTAAATGTAGATCGATTGTTTACGCCATCAAAATGTAGAAAGACTAGGCGACGTGAAATGAAGCTACAGTGTAACCCATATAAGACTAATAAGAGAAAATATTTTTTCACTCAACATGTAATCAAACTGTGGAATTTGTTACCGGAAGATGTAGTAAAAGCTGTTAGTGTAGCTGGGTTTAAAAAAGGTTTGGACAAGTTCCTGGAGGAAAGGTCCATAAACCATTATTAAAGGGGACCTGGGAAATCCACTGCTTGTCCCAATACAAGCATTGTGGAACCTGTGTCTTCTGGGGAAACTGTTAGGTATTTGT
Source organism: Ichthyophis bannanicus (assembly GCA_033557465.1). NCBI lineage: Eukaryota > Metazoa > Chordata > Amphibia > Gymnophiona > Ichthyophiidae > Ichthyophis > Ichthyophis bannanicus. The sequence goes on from CM066035.1 coordinate 495,042,502, forward strand.
AACTTAGATTGGCCATTGTTGGAAACAGACTACTGGGCTTGATGAACCTTGGTCTGACCCAATATGGTATATCTTATGTTCTTATGACTAACCGGCCTGTAGTTCTCAGTGTCATCCTTACGTCCACTTTTGTGTAAAAGGACAGCATGTGCCTTTCTCCAGTCCTCTGGCACCACTCCCGACTCCAAAGAAGTATTGAAATCCTGCTCCTGGCCCTTTATCTGTGAACACAGAACAGAAATATTTGTTGAGCAATTCTGCTTTATCCTGAACAGTTTCTGCATATTCCTCCCCTGCACTTTTGCCCATCCTCCTCTCACTAATATATCTGAAAAATGTCTTATCCCCACATTTTATTGCATTGGCTATTTCTTCTTCTTTTTCTACCTTTGCTTTCCTGACTACTTTGCTACCTTCTCTAAGTTTTTCCAAATATAGATGCCTGTCTTTCTCTCTCTGTGATCTCTTGTATTTTGTATTTATTTATTTATTTGGTGTTTCTTTTATACCGCCCCTTCCTATAATCAAGGGCAGTTTACAATAAAACAACAGTAATACAGCTTCATGAAGATATACCATACCAAGGTCCATCAAGCCCAGTATCCTGTTTCCAACAGTGGCCAATCTAGGTCACAAGTATCTAGCAGTTTCCCCAAAAGACACAGGTTCCACAATGCTTGTATTGGGGCAAGCAGTGGATTTCCCAGTCCCCTTTAATAATGGTGTATGGACCTTTCCTCCAGGAACTTGTCCAAACCTTTTTTAAACCTGGCTACACTAACAGCTTTTACTACATCTTCCGGTAATGAATTCCAGAGTTTGATTACATGTTGAGTGAAAAAATATTTTCTCTTATTAGTCTTAAATAGGTTACACTGTAGTTTCATTGTATGTCCTAGTCTTTCTATATTTTGATGTCATATACAGTCAATCTACGCTTACCCGTTCCACTCCATTTATTAATTTATAGACTTCTATCATATCTCCCCTCAGCCATCTCTTTTCCTGGTTGACGAGCCCTCACCTTTTTAGCCTCTCTTCATAGGAGTATCCTTCCATCCCCTTTACCATTTTGGTGGCTCTTCTCTGTACCTCTTCTAATAATACTATATCCTTTTTAAGATATGGCCTCCCTCTTTTTCTGCACCTTTTCAGCTACTTCTTTTGAGAACCATAGCGGCCTCGTTTTCCTTTTACATTTATTTACCATTCTAGCAAAAAGATTTGTTGCCCTTAAAATATCCCCTTTCATCATTTGCCCACTGTTTTTCTACATCCCCCAGTTGTTCCCATCCCACTAACAACTTTTTGAGATATTATCCCATCTTTGCAAAGTTAGTTTTCCTAAAGTCTATGACCCTTGCTTTGAATGGATTTTATCAGCCTTAGTACTAATACTGAACTATACCATCTGGTGATTACTGGGTGTGAGATGATCTCCCACTATGACATCAAAAACACTTTCCCCATTGGTAAGCACTAAGTCCAGTAGGCCCCATCATGTGTGGGTTCTGCTAACAGTTGCCTGAATAGTTCTCCCTGTAGAGAATCCAGGATATCCTTATTTCTAGATGACACTGCAGTAGGGATATGGCAATCCATATCCGGCATATTGAAATCACCTATCTGTAGCACTTCTCTTTTCATGGCAATACTGTGTATGTCTACTATTAAATCTTCACCCACTTCTATTCCCTGTAAGTGGGATCTGTATATCACTCCAATGCAAATGGTTTTTTCTTTACTCTCTTTCTAGTTTAACCCACAGTGCTTCTTCTCTTCCTTTTAAGCCTTGCAATTATATATTTTTAATATTATTTTTGACAAATAATTCCACTCTACCTCCCCTTCTTCCTGAACAAAGTATAGCCCAGTATAATTACATTCTAGTCCAACTTTTCTATGAACCATGTTTTTATAACCAACACTAAATACCTGCCACACACTAGCAGTGATTGTACATCTACAGCATAGCCAGCAGAGTCCAACCCTCACAGAGCAAGCTCTGGGGACCAAGTGCTGAGCACCTATCCTCACCCTCAGGGCGACCGCTGAAATTGCTCAGTATCACGGTTTGCAACTGTTATGTGCTTGCACCACACACTGTCAGTGCATTTGACTGAGCTGATGTGCTGTATAACTGAATTCTCCATTTGCAGACCAGCTGCAGAATGCTATTCTGCATGTGCAGTGCATCATGGGTACTGGAGGAGCTAACTTATACTGGCACACACAGCAGACATTTTGGGCAGAGACCTATGGTCTCCTTAATTCCAGATATTGCTAGGAAGAGCAGTGTGAGGGTGTAGCCTAATGTAGTTCCTTTTGGGACTGTGTGTTGCTCAGTTCATTTTCATACTTGTAATAGTCCAGGCTGTGCTGTAACTGGCAGACATGCATCCTTATAATTTGTTCTGGGTTCTGCCCACAATTTGGGTCAGCAAACATGCTATTCCCCTTCATGCCCTTCTGGGAGCATGTCTTTTTTTTTGGCTCTGCTGCAGCCCATTACAGAGGGTAAGACATGTCCACCCTGCAGATATCAGGCACCTGCTTGGAGGCGTGCCGTAATGGTCATGGCAATGGCCGGGGGACCAAGATACCAGGGTTTGAGGCCCACTAGCACTCCTTATGTGACATTTTGGAATGTGTTACTATTGCATTTTATGTCTGCCACAACCTTCATGGACTGCCAATACCTCCTTGTGACCTTGAGCAGGTCACTTAACCCACCAATGGCTCAACTGTCTGCAGGTCCGTACAGGCCCTGTTTATCATCAGACATTACCAATTCATCGATAAGATGTACCTGGACATGACTGCACTGATACAGCAGTATACTAACAGGCAGTTATATGCATATAGCTGTAACCTACATGTGAGACATGGGTCATGTATGACATCATGACTGTGACTGTACAGCTTTGGCTCCATCACATCTCTGCAGTACATGCAGACATATCCTACCCCTTGGATAGCCACTTGCAGGTATCACCTCATGTCCATACGTGCCCCATTTGCACAGTTTGGCTGGCACCTGTCCAATTGTTATCTGCACATTTGTCTGGGGTGTTGTATGGTGGTTGTGTGGCTGGGACAGGTTTGAGACCCATATGTCTGGTATCAGGCCTTCCATGTGGCACTGACAAACATTTTCCCACACAGTACAAATATATTGGGGATGGTATCTATGGCATTCCACTCTTTCCTCTGCTGCCATCCTTCCTTCAGCCCATCCATAAGAACATAAGATATGCCATAATGGGTCAGACCAAGGTCCATCAAGCCCAGTATCCTGTTTCCAACAGTGGCCAATCTAGGTCATACGTACCTAGCAGTTTCCCCAAAAGACACAGGTTCCACAATGCTTGTACTGGGTCAAGCATTGATATCCTGGGTCCCTTCTTAATAATGGTTTATGGACCTTTCCTCCAGGAACTTGTTGAAACCTTTTTTAAAACCAGCTATACTAACAGCCTTTACTACATCCTCCGGTAACACATTCCAGAGTTTGATTACACATTGAGTGAAAAAATATTTTCTTTTATTAGTCTTAAATAGTTTACCCTGTAGCTTCATTGCATGTCCCCTAGTCTTTCTATATTCTGATAACGTAAACAGTCGATCTACATTTACCCGTTCCACTCCGTTCATTAATTTATAGACTTCCATCATATCTCCCCTCAGCCTTCTCTTTTCCAGGTTAAAGAGCCCTAACCTTTTTAGCCTTTCTTCATAGGAGTATCCTTCCCTCCCCTTTACCATTTTGGTGGCTCTTCTCTGAACCTTTTCTAATAACACTATATCCTTTTTAAGATATGGCGACCAGAATTGCACATAATATTCAAGGTGCGGTCTCACCATGGAACGATACAGAGGCATTATAATATCTTTTGTTTTATTTTCCATTCCTTTCCTTATGATACCTAGCATTCTATTTGCTCTCTTGGCCGCCGCTGCACACTGGGCCGAGGGTTTTAACATATTATCCACAATGATGCCTAAATCTTTTCCCTGGGTGGTGGTTCCTAATGTGGAACCTTGCATCGTGTAACCATAGTTTGGGTTGTTCTTTCCTAGGTGCATAACTTTGCACTTGTCCACATTAAATTTTACCTGCCATTTTGATGCCCAGTCTTCCAATTTATCAAGATCCTCTTGCAATTTTCCACAATCCGCTTGGTTTTTAACAACTTTAAATAGTTTTGTGTCATCTGCAAATTTAATAACCTCACTCCTTATTCCCCTTTCCAGGTCATTTATGAATATGTCAAAAAGCAGCAGACCCAGCACAGATCCCTGAGATATACCACTATTCACTTTTCTCCATTGGGAAAATTGGCCATTTAGCCTTACCCTCTGCTTTCTATCTTTTAACCAGTTCCTGATCCACAATAGTACACTGCCTCCTATCCCATGACTCTTTAGTTTTGCCAAAAGTCTCTAATGAGGGACCTTGTCAAAGGCTTTCTGAAAGTCCATCCACCTCTGTTGGCTGTGTGCAGTCATGTCTTCTCATGCAAGCTGCTACACCATGGCCTACACAGATACTCTTTCCCGAAATTTTGGTTCTTCACGCACGCCTCTCCTGTGCCTGATCTGTACATCACTATTCCTACTCTGTCCTCCTTTCACTGCACTCCTGCCATTTCTGACTTTGCTGGGGGACATGTCTTCCCCATCCTACTCTTTCCTGTATTTCGGCTCTTCACGCACACCTCTCCTGTGCCTGATCTGCACGTCACCACTCCTATTCTGTCCTCCTTTCACTGCACTCCTGCCACTTTTGACTCTGTAGGGGACACACCTTCCCCATCCTATGCCACACACTGACATTGCGCCATTTTACATTGCCACACCCTAGTGCATCAGTAGAGCTGCCTCCCACATGCTCGTCCAAATTACTGGTTGCCATGTAGGGTGCCCACGGATCTGGCAGGTCCATCAGCTCCCACCTGTCCTTCCATCCATCATCTTTACATTGACTTTCCTTGGTGCTCCCTTAGCCAGCATTAGGGTGACAGCCATTTTCGGATGTTAAGGTGCACGCTTGACGCCTTAACGCCCGATGTACTGTTAACGCATGTTAAATAGCCCATTGCACCCTTACCGCCAGAATGCCTCCTACTTGCCCAGAGCCTTTTTACATGTAAAACCCATTATCACTGCCATTAACACCTGTTCCTTAATGCCCTTTAGTGAACATACCCCTAAGTCTTAGCTGCCAAGCATTAGACCATTCTTTTTATTTTTGAAGATCTTGTCTCGTGTTGTCTACTCCCTCCAAGATGTCCACTCTTGCAAATCTTCATGTCATCTTCAAATAAGCAAACTTTTCATTTTAGCCCTTTGGCAATATCATTCACAAAGACAATGAACAGTACCAGTCCCAGAACCGATCTCTGGTGCACTCCACAAATCACTGACCTTTCTTTTGAGTGAATTCTATTTATCACAACTTTATGTGAATTCAGGAAAGCATGGGATGAACACAGAAGATTCCTGAAGGGAAAAATGAGACTGTAGAGCTTAGAAGTTGGTATGGAAGTGCAGAATTGATAGGCCGAATGGCAGATGTTCCTTGAGAAGAGGAGTGCTTTCCAGGGCTCTCCCAAAAGGTGATTTTTGCTGAATTTGCTACTTAACTGTGAGTTCTATCTGTCTGTCTGTTTGTCGCCACATATTTATCTATTTGCCCTTCTTGGTGGGTTCCCTTACCTACTCCTTTGCTGTGTGCCCACTGTTCAGGGACAGCCTACTGGCTAGAGACACTTAGGTTCCCGTCCACCCTACCCCTCACCCCACCAACCCCAGGGGCTACATTGTCTATATAGTGGTCACATACGTGCCATCTGTCGTTCCTAACTTGGGTAATGCCCACATCTTCTTCAACGTTTCTTATTATTATTCTTCCTCTTCTGGGACTGCTTAATCAACATGTCGTGTATTCAGTGCAATAACTGTGGTACTTTCATTCAAAGAAGAATCATTTGGCACCTAAGAGCTTGTCCTATTTGCCTAAACTCAGCTGCCATGCATAACGAGGTGTCTCTACTGAGGGAGGAACTGGCTGCAATGAAGCGCACCTCTTCTAGGATACAAACTGAACAAAGTCCACCACCGCTCCCACAAAGAATCAAACACCCCAGGAACAAACGGATCACAGTGGGTTCCGGAAGATTGCGACCTGTAACGCAGAGACATCCTACACAACTGAAGAGGGCTTTAAACTAGATTCATTGGGGATAGGTGAAGAAAGCCCCCAGGTAAGTGAAAGCCCCCAGGTAGGTGATACATTAAATACCTTTATGGAAATGGGTAACAGGGGTAACATATGGAAAGCAGTGTGTATAAATGCCCGTAGCATGGGAAATAAGATCCCTGATGTTGAAGCTTTGGTGGGAGTGGCTGACTTGGATTTAGTGGCAGTTACAGAAACATGGTTCACAGAAAACCATGACTGGGATGTAACTATACCTGGCTATACTTTATTCAGAAAGGACAGGGTAGGAAGAAGGGGAGGAGGAGTGGCACTATATGTAAAAACTACTATTAAAGCTTTGGAATTACAGAGCTTAAAAGGGAGAGAGGAGGCATTGTGGGTTAAACTAGAAAGAGGGAAAGATAAATCTATTTGCATTGGTGTGATATACAGACCTCCCTCACAAGAGAAAGAGGTGGACAGAGAGTTAATTGAAGACATACGCAGCATTGCAAGGAAAGGGGAAGTGCTACTGATAGGAGATTTCAATATGCCAGATGTTGATTGGCACATTCCTGCTGCAGTATCATCTAGAAGTAAGGAGATCCTGGATTCTCTACAGGGAGAACTATTCAGGCAATTGGTAACAGACCCCACACGTGAAGGGACCATACTGGACTTGGTGCTTACCAATGGTGAAAGTGTTTCTGATGTTGTAGTGGGAGATCATTTTGCATCCAGTGATCACCAGATGGTGTGGTTCAGTATTAGGACTAGGGCTGTTAGAATCCATTCCAAGGTGAGGATCTTAGACTTTAGGAAGACTAACTTTGCGAAGATGGGCCAATACCTCAGGGAGTTGTTAGTGGGATGGGAACAGCTGGGGGATGTAGAAAAACAGTGGGCAAAACTGAAAGGGGATATTTTAAGGGCAACCAACCTTTTTGTTAAAATGGTAAATAAAGGCAAAAGGAAAAGGAGACCGCTATGGTTTTCTAAGGAAGTAGCTGAAAAAGTGAAGAAAAAGAGGGAGGCCTTCATGAAATACAAGAGATCACAGAGAGAGGAAGACAGGCATCTGTATTTGGAAAAACTTAGAGAAGCTAGCAAAGTAGTCAAGAAGGCAAAGATTCAAAAGGAGGAGGAAATAGCCAATGCAATAAAATGGGGGGATAAGACATTTTTCAGATATATTAGTGAGAAGAGGACGGGCAAAAGTGGTATTGTCAGACTCAAGGGTGCAGGGGGGGAATATGTAGAAGCTGATAAGGATAAAGCGGAATTGCTTAACAAATATTTTTGTTCTGTGTTCACAGATGAAGAACCAGGAGCAGGAGCTCAGAAAACACCCACAAATAGGAACAGAAGCGAGGGACATCTTGAACAATTTTCAGAAGACTGTGTTCGTGAGAAACTAGCTCAACTTAAAGTAGACAAAGCGATGGGACCGGATGGGATACACACTAGAATACTGAGGGAACTTGGGGATGTTCTAGCAACTCCACTGACTGACCTTTTCAATGCCTCGTTGGAGTCGGGAGTGGTGCCAAAGGACTGGAGAGAGGCTCATGTGGTGCCTTTACACAAAAGCGGAAGTAAGGATGTGGTTGAATACTACAGGCCAGTTAGTTTAACTTCGGTGGTGAGTAAATTATTGGAAACGCTGCTGAAAGAGAAAATAGTGAGGTTTCTGGAGTCCAGCGGATTACAGGATCCGAGGCAGCATGGATTCACCAGAGGCAGGTCTTGTCAGACAAATATGATTGATTTCTTTGACTGGGTGACCAGGGAGTTGGACCGAGGGAGAGCTCTAGATGTGGTGTATTTAGATTTCAGTAAAGCCTTTGACACTGTTCCTCACAGACGACTTATAAACAAACTGAGCACCCTAGGGATGGATCCTAAAGTTACTGCTTGGGTTAGAAATTCGTTGGGTGGGAGGCGACAAAGAGTACAAGTAAATGGAGCTCACTCTGAGGAGAAGGATGTTACCAGTGGTGTGCCCCAGGGATCTGTCCTTGGTCCGATTCTTTTTAACATCTTTGTTAGTGATATAGCGGAAGGGCTGTCGGGTAAGGTTTGCCTCTTTGCAGATGATACCAAAATCTGCAATAGAGTAGACACCCAGGAAGGTGTAGATAACATGAGAAGGGATCTAGCTAAGCTTGAAGAATGGTCTACAATTTGGCAGCTGGGATTTAATGTTAAAAAATGTAGTCATGCATTTGGGCTGCAGCAATCCAAGGGAGCAATACAGTATAGGAGGTGAAGTACTTTTGTCCACTAAAGAAGAGCGGGACCTAGGCGTTGTTGTGTCTGATGATCTTAAAGTAGCTAAACAGGTAGAAAAGGCGACGGCAAAAGCTAGAAGGATGCTTGGGTGCATACGGAGAGGAATGGCTAGCAGAAAAAAGGAGGTGATAATGCCTCTGTATAAGTCTTTGGTGCGACCTCATTTGGAGTATATTGTGCAATTCTGGAGACCGCACCTTCAAAAGGATGTGAACAGGATGGAGTCGGTGCAGAGGGTGGCTACTAAAATGATTAGTGGGCTTCATTATAAAGCATATGAGGACAGACTTAAGGATCTTAATATGTACACCTTAGAGGAAAGGTGGGATAGAGGTGATATGATTGAGATGTTTAAATACCTCCGTGGCATAAATGTTCAGGGAGAGAGCCTCTTTCAATTGAAAGCAAGTTCTGCTACAAGGGGACATGAGATGAGGGTGAAGGGAGATAGATTCAGGAGTGATATGCGGAAATATTTCTTTACGGAAAGAGTAGTGGATCCATGGAATAGTCTCCCAGTGGAGGTGGTAGAGATAAGGACAGTAACTGAATCCAAAATAGCATGGGACCAACACAGAGGATCTCTGGGGGTAAAAAGTGGACTGTTGTAGTTGTTGATATGGAGGAGCAGACTGGATAGGCCATGTGGTCTTTTTCTGTCGTCATGTTTCTATGTTTCTACATCAAGAGATATCCCTGCACAATGCCTTCTCTGCCTTGGCTAATGAGGATGCCCAATCCAAAGAAACTGAAGGGCCCTTAAATGAGTTAGACAATGCCCAATCTCCTGCTAAAGCACCAAATATGAAGAAAACCTCACCAAACAGAAAACTATTACTACTTGGAGATTCCATCATCAGAGGCACCAACTTCGGAACACAGTTCAAAGGAGAGAAGATAGTCATGTGCCTACCAGGCTCTTCAGCCAGCAGGAATACAAACCAAGTTGTTGAAATACTTAGCGCAAAAATTGAGCACTCCAAACCTGATGTTATTATCCATTTGGGCACAAATGACCTGGCTAGAAACAGTGCCTCTTGTGATACAGTGGCCAGCACAGAACCCATGGATACAGGAGAAAAGGAAGAGCTTACCTTACAGTCACCTGGGCAGAAAACATATTCAGGTTATAAGGAGCCAGAGAATAGTGGAACAAACTTTCCCTACACTGGGTGTGACACAGTAGAAAGCCAGAAAGCTAATCAGGTCCACCTGGGCAAGGAATCACGTACAACGTGCAGGAGCCAGGAGGATAAAAGTGACTGGGAAATCCCAGTAGAGGGAGGTGCAGCCAAGGGAGGAGCAGCGAAGGGAGGTGCAGCCAAGGGAGGAGCAGCGAAGGGAGGTGCAGCAAAGGGAAGAGCAGCTGAGACAGAGAGAGCTGGAAGTGCTCGTGCACAAATCTCCCAAGCCAGAGGGGGCATCATCCCGTGGACAGTGAGTAAGCAGCTGGAGGGCAGAGGTCACAAGCAGGAGAGCTTGCTGGGTCCAGGAAGCACTGGCTGGGTCCCGACAGCAAGTAGCAGTAGAACGGAAACCTTTCCTGGAAGTTACTACAGCCCAGACCAGACAACTGCTGAGTGGAACTCTCGGGGAAAAGCAGGCTACAGCCCAAATAAAGGAGCCTGGTTTACAGAGGAAGGAGTGGAAGCCAGCCACCCCAGAAACAGAGCTAAGTACACCAATTTCTCTAGAGGGCAAGAGGTGGGCTCGGCTAGGAAAGTAAAAGCTAATACTTGGGAGGATGATCCTTGGTGGAGAGAAAGGGGAAGCTTCATAGAAACAGGCTTCAGTACAGGTCTCCAGGACCCTCCTTATGCAGAACAGTTTCCTGCCTTAAGAAATGCTGCCTCTCGAGAGAGTTGTGTAAATAATAGCTGTGGTGAATGTTACCCATTTACAATTTCTGACGGTGAGCAAATGCAATGGGAAAACACTGACCAGAATATTGTTTCCAGTGCTATGGATTGCACGCTATGTATCTCGGATGAGATTATGTCTCTTTGTTAATTAAGGAAGCAAGAGCCTTGTTATACCTGTTTGGAAAAGGTGCATGTTATTTTGCTGTGAAGAAACAGTTTGTTTAAGTTCTTTGTTGCTGTATGAGAAAAACAGAAATCCATAAGGGAAGAGGAATAAAACCTCATCATTATATTTTGCTTTTAACACGGCTACAGACTATTCTTTATAAAAGCAACCTGCACCTCACGCCCCTAGGCGACCATCTAATAGGGACGGTGGTAGCAGGACCGTTGACAAATGGCGTAGTTTTTCGGATTTCTGGAGAAGAATACGGTGGAAGCACAGCAGAAGTACCAGTGCCGGAGAGCAGGACGAAGGTTTGCTGCGGACCACGCCCAGAGGATTCCAGAATCCAGAGAGGCAAGAGTACCTTCTCAAGGCCTGAATCTCCACCTGACTCAGGTAATAAGTATCTGGGCGCAGGCAGAGGGGGATTCTGGTGAGAAGGGATACTAGGATCCAGAGCCAAAGCATAGCTACATTTTGAAAAAAAAAAAAAAAAGTGCCGCACTTGGTGTTTGTGTTTGTCTGTTTGTGTTTCAGTGTTCGGATATGGAGAGTCCCCAGGAGATACTGCGCAGGATAAGTCTCCAGTTTTAAAAACAGAGGGAGTTAGCCCAGCAGAGCCAAGAGCAAACGTTGGCAGCCATGCAGGCTCAACAGAAACCTCTGACCGACCTGGTACAGACTTTGCTGGCAGAGCGAGCGGCAGAGAAGACACCCAAGGGACATTATTGTGGGGTAGGCCCACAAACTTGTGGGGTATTATCCTTTGGACAATTAACAAAAGAGGATAACATAGACGACTTCCTGGAAGCTTTTGAGCGGGTAGCCCATAGTGCCGGCTGGCCCTATGAACAGTGGGCGGTTAGGTTAGCCACCTCCCTGATGGGAGAAGCCCTAGCGGCATACAAGGCTATGCCCGCCGCCCAGGCAACAAAATATGAGGAAGTCAAAGCAGCCATATGGGACAGGCTAGGCTTGTCGCCTATAGTATACCGCCGTATGTTGCGAGCGACCCAACTCCAGCCAGGTGAAACCCCGAAGGCACTTTGTCAGAGAATTCGCAACCTGGTCTGGAAGTGGCTCACTCCCGAGGTGAGAACCATGGAAAGTGTACTTGATATGCTTGTATTAGAGTAATTCTCAGAGGCTGTTCCAGCCGAGATAAGATCATTCCTGACTGCAAAATTGTCAGACCTCAAGCGAGGCGGCTCACCTCACTGAAAGGTTCATGGAGGCTGGATTAGCCCATAAACCGCAGAGAGGCGCTGGCAACATTTGTGGGGTAGCCAATTTTGAAAAGGCAGTAAAAGACCCTATGTTTTGTGTACCAGGTGTCATGAGAAATATGCCTAGGAATGAGGTTAAGGACGCACACATTAAATGTTTTAAATGTGGGAAGTGGGGGCATAGGAAGGATGAATGTGTTTGGAGAACTGCATTGATGAGTGAGAATGGGAAATACAGGCAGGAAGGCTTTTGCATAGAAGTAGAAGTCCAAGGTGTGGTAGCCAAGGCCCTACTTGACTCGGGGGCAGACCAAACAATGATTTCAAAGAAATTCTGGTGCCTCCTACAGGCCAGTAATGTGTCCACCCCGATTCAACCTGAGGGTAGGTCTAGGATACGCTGTGTGCACGGGTCATCCACCTATTACCCTCTCTATAGGGTTACGATAAGAGGTTTAGGAACCCGGAGAAAGGTCCAGGTGGCAGTGATACCCAGGTTGCCTTATGACGTAGTCTTAGGCCGAGACTGGCCGCCCTTCTGTAAGAGCCAAGGAGAGGGCATACAAGGGAAAAAGAGGATGGTCTCTACGAGGTCATAGGCCCAAGGTTCGGGGGAGCAGACGGAACCCCCGGAGGACACTGCCCACTCTGCAGAGGAGGAGACAGAATCTCTGGAAGGGGAGGATAGGCCCCTAGATGAAACTTTAGGAGAGCTGCCCCAACACGAGGATTTGGTCAGTCCCCCTGCAAAAAGCTGTAGGAAAAGTAAAGGAGAAAAGCGCCGGGAGCGCCACCACAGGGCTCAATTGAGGGCTGGAGCCGGGGACGGGCTAGGTTTTCCATGGATCCTGACTGATCTAGTCAAAAGATTCCCATCGTTCCCAAAAGAACAAAAGGCAGATCCCGCGTTAAAGCGCGCCTTCGAGTACGCCCAGTCTGATAGAGATATTCTCCCCAGATTCCTGTTGGAGGGAGATATCTTATATCGGGAGAGTAATGATCCCCAGACAGGAGCTGTTAGGAAACAACTAGTGGTACCAATGGCCTTTAAGGCCGTCGTTATGAGACTGGCCCATGATCACCCGGTGGGTGGGCATAAGGGTGTTTTGGGTACCCTAGATCAGATATTGGCCCGTTTTTACTGGCCAGGGGTATTTAAAGAGACCAAATGCTTTTGCGAGGCCTGCCCTTCGTGTCAAAGGGTCTCGGCCGTGAAACCAAAAGGTGTCCCTATGATACCTACACCTACTATATCCGAGCCAGTGCACCAGATGGCGATGGATATAGTAGGTCCCCTAGTGAAAACCCCTAGGGGATTTCAATACATTCTAGTAATTATGGATCAGGCCACCCGTTTCCCCTGGGCAGTGCCACTGAGAAACATTTCGACCAAGACCATAGCAGGGGAATTAAATAAGTTGTTTTGCGAAGTAGGGTTTCCAAAGGAGATGTTAACAGACAGGGGCAGTAATTTCCTGTCGCGGTACCTGGCGCAGGTATGGGACACCTTCGGAATACAACACATAAAAACAGCAGCTTACCATCCACAATCTAACGGATTGGTGGAACGTTTTAACCAGACCCTCAAGCAAATGTTGAGGCAGGGGCTGGATGGGAAAATGGCTGACTGGGACATCCTGCTCCCATTCGTTTTATACGCCAGTAGGGAGCGCATGCAAGCCTCATTAGGAGCCTCTCCCTATGAGTTACTGTTTGGCAGGGCCCCAAGGGGAGTCCTAGACATTTTGAAGGAATAGTGGGCAGAGCCAGAAGGGGAAGAGGTAGGAGTACCGCAGTTTCTACAGGAATTAAGATCACGCTTGCAGAGAGCTTCGCAGGCCGCTGAATGTCATTTACAGGACAGTCGGCAACATCAGAAGCGGTACTATGACCGGGGGAAGAAACCCCATCAATTAGCTATAGGTGAGAGGGTAGTCGTAATGGTGGCAGACCCTGGGCCGAAATTTGAAGCCCAGTGGAGGGGACCCTACACCATAGTGGATCGCAAGGGACCGGTCTCCTACGTGGTAGAGACCGACAGGGGACGCTGTCAGGTGTACCACATTAATGTCCTGAAACCCTGGCGGGAGAGGACAGCAGCTTTTGGCCGGGTAAAGGTAAAGCTCCAGACCCGTTCTGTTATTACGTGCTGTAAGGACATGAGTCCCCCAGCCCGTAATATCTTAAGGGGGGGGATATGTGATACAGTGGCCAGCACAGAACCCATGGATACAGGAGAAAAGGAAGAGTTTACCTTACAGTCACCTGGGCAGAAAGCATATTCAGGTTATAAGGAGCCAGAGAATAGTGGAACAAATTTTCCCTACACTGGGTGTGACGCAGTAGAAAGCCAGAAAGCTAATCAGGTCCACCTGGGCAAGGAAGCACGTACAATGTGCAGGAGCCAGGAGGATAAAAGTGACTGGGAAATCCCAGTAGAGAGAGGTGCAGCCAAGGGAGGAGCAGCCAAGGGAGGTGCAGCCAAGGGAGGAGCAGCGAAGGGAGGTGCAGCAAAGGGAAGAGCAGATGACACAGAGAGAGCTGGAAGTGCTCATGCACAAATCTCCCAAGCCAGAGGGGGCATCGTCCCGTGGACAGTGAGTAAGCAGCTGGAGGGCAGAGGTCACAAGCAAGAGAGCTTGATGGGTGCAGGAAGCACCGGCTGGGTCCCGACAGCAAGTAGCAGTAGAACGGAAACCTTTCCTGGAAGTTACTACAGCCCAGACCAGACAACTGCTGAGTGGAACTCTCGGGGAAAAGCAGGCTACAGCCCAAATAAAGGAGCCTGGTTTACAGAGGAAGGAGTGGAAGCCAGCCACCCCAGAAGCAGAGCTAAGTACACCAATTTCTCTAGAGGGCAAGAGGTGGGCTCGGCTAGGAAAGTAAAAGCTAATACTTGGGAGGTTGATCCTTGGTGGAGAGAAAGGGGAAGCCTCAGAGAAACAGGCTTCAGTACAGATCTCCAGGACCCTCCTTATGCAGAACAGTTTCCTGCCTTAAGAACTGCTGCCTCTCGAGAGAGTTGTATAAATAATAGCTGTGGTGAATGTTACCCATTTACAATTTCTGACGGTGAGCAAATGCAATGGGAAAACACTGACCAGGACATTGATTCCAGTGCTATGGATTGCACGCTATGTATCTCGGATGAGATTACGTCTCTTTGTTAATTAAGGAAGCAAGAGCCTTGTTATACCTGTTTGGAAAAGGTGCATGTTATTTTGCTGTGAAGAAACAGTTTGTTTAAGTTCTTTGTTGCTGTATGAGAAAAACAGAAATCCACAAGGGAAGGGGAATAAAACCTCATCATTATATTTTGCCTTTAACACGGCTACAGACTATTCTTTATAAAAGCAACCTGCACCTCACGCCCCTAGGCGACCACCTAATAGGGACGGTGGTTGCAGGACCGTTGACACTCTACAGCCCAAAAGGACTTCCAATCTCTGGGAGAGAAACTCAAGCCCATTGTTAACACTGTTGCATTCTCAGAAGTTCTACCTGTTCTTGGTAAGGGGACAAAAAGGCTGCATCGCATTAACAGCTTTAATACATGGCTCCAGACCTGGTGCAAACAAGAAGGATTCAGATTTATTGGCAACTGGGGCAACAGATGGACCAACAAGAGACTATACTGTGCTGATGGACTACATCTCTCTGTAGCAGGGAAAAGAAACCTAAGTGAAAAATTCAGGCAGTAAATGGATATGCATTTAAACTAGGAAAAGGGGGTGACGGTTGTGGAAGGTCAACATCTGCATGCCACCCCCTGCAAAAGCAGAACAACATAGAAACAGCCACACTCTTAAACCGCACATCAAAAACAAGTGGGAAGAAGTGGGCAGAATAAAATCAATGCAAAATACACACAAGCCAGGTAAATGCTTGGAAGCAATGAGCACAAATGCTCGAAGCTTAGCCAAAACATTCCAGACCTGGAAGCCCTAATGGTGGAAACAGATTTGGACATCGTGGCCATTACAGAAACATGGTTTAATGAATCGCATGATTGGGATATAGCCACAGCTGGCTATAATCTATTCAGAAGAGACAGAGAAAATGGAAAAGGAGGAGGAGTAGCCTTGTATGTCAAAAGCAGTATTAAAGCTACTGAAATGCAGGGAACATGGGGAAAAGAAGAAGCGCTCTGGATTGCATTGGAAAGAGGAGATGGCACTGTCATCCATATTGCTGTAGTCTACAGACCTCCGACTCAAATTGAAGAGAGAGATAACGAATTGATTATAGATATTGCCAAGATAGCAACAAAGGGGGAAGCGATCATATTGGGTGACTTTAATCTACCTGATGTGGATTGGATTACTCCTTCTGCACATCTGGAAAGAAGCAAAAAAATTGTGGATGCTCTCCAAGATGCATTACTTAGACAAATGGTGATGGAACCAACCAGGGAAAGCTCAACTCTGGATGTAGTGCTCACCAACAGTGATAACGTGTCGAATGTCTGCGTGAGTGCCCCTGTGAGCAACAGTGACCATCACACGGTGTGGTTTGAGATAAAAGCCATGATACAGGCCAATCATAGCAAGCTCAAAGTCCTAAACTTCAAAAAGCTGACTTCAATAAAATGGCCGAGTACTTAAAGGAGGAGATAACGGGGTGGAAGGAGATAAGGGAAGTGGAATTGCAATGGACTAAACTAAAGGTGGCAATAAAAGGGGCAACAGATAAATATGTAAGAAAAGTAAATAAAAACAAGAGGAGAAGGAAACCTATTTGGTTTTCCAAAGAGGTGGCTGCTCAAATAAAGGCAAAAAAACACAGCTTTCGCAAAATTCAAAAGCTTGCAAACAGAAGAACACAGAAATGAATACAGGATCAAGCTCAAAGAGTCTAAAAGAGAAATAAGGATAGCAAAATCAAAGGCAGAGGAAAAGATGGCTAAAGATGTTAAAGGTGGCGACAAAACTTTCTTCAGGTATATTCGGGAAAGGAAGAAGATCAGAGTTGGAATTGCAGGACTCAGTAGTGCTGGGAAAGGACTCGTGGAAAGTGACACTGAAAAAGCAAAATTGCTAAACAAATACTTCTGCTCTGTTTTTACTAAAGAAGATCCTGGAGATGGACCAGCTGTGACTCCCAAATATAAAAATAGCAATGAAGTAGATACCACACCATTCACAGAAGATGAGGTGTTAGAACAACTTGCTAAACTGAAAGTGGACAAAGCCATGGGACCGGATGGGATACATCCCAGGATACTGAAAGAGCTCAGAGAGGTTCTTGCAGGACCGTTAAAGGATGTCTTCAACAGATCCTTGGAAACAGGAGTGGTTCCTCAGGACTGGAGAATGGCTAATGTTGTACCTCTACACAAAAGTGGTGACAGGGAAGAAGTGTCAAACTACAGGCCCGTGAGCCTTACCTCGGTGGCAGGAAAAGTAATGGAGGCGCTCCTGAAAGAGCGAATAGTGAACTTTCTCAAAACCAACAGGTTGCAAGATCCAAGGCAACATGGTTTTACCGAAGGACGGTCTTGCCAAACAAATCTGATTGAGTTCTTTGATTGGGTGACCAAGGAACTAGATCTGGGGCATGCAATGGATGTCATCTATCTGGATTTCAGCAAAGCCTTTGATACTGTTCCTCATAGGAGGCTTGTCAATAAACTCAGTAGCTTGGGGATGGGTCCCAAGATAGTAAACTGGATTAGAAATTGGTTGACTGACAGACAACAGAAGATGATGGTACATGGAGCTCACTCGGATGAGAGGAGGGTGATTAGCGGGGTGCCTCAGGGTTTGGTCCTGGGCCCGGCACTGTTCAATATATTTGTGAGGGATATTGCTGAAGGACTGAATGGAAAAGTCTGTCTTTTTGCAGATGACACAAAAATTTGCAACAGAGTGGACTCCCCCGAGGGAGTGGTTAACATGAGGAAAGATCTACAAAAGCTGGAAGACTGGTCTAATGCTTGGCAACTACGATTTAATGTGAAAATTTGCAGTGTCATGCACTTGGGTAGCAGAAATCCAAGGGAAAAGTACACGATAGGGGGTGAGAGGTTGGTATGCACGGTTCAGGAGAAAGACCTTGGTGTGATTATCTCTGATGATCTCAAGGTGGCAAAACAGTGCGACAAGGCGGTGGCAAAAGCCAGGAGGATGTTGGGCTGCATACAAAGAGAGATTACCAGCAGAAAGGAAGAGGTACTTATGCCACTGTACAAGTCACTGGTGAGCCCTCACTTGGAATACTGTGTTCAGTTTTGGAGACCATATCTTGCAAAAGATGTAAAGAGACTGGAAACTGTTCAGAGAAAGGCGACCAAAATGATTTGGAGCCTGCGTCAGAAGCCTTATGAGAAGAGACTTGAAGACCTAAATATGTACACTTTGGAGGAGAGGAGGGACAGGGGAGATATGATTCAGACCTTTAAATACTTAAAGAGAAATGATGAACAAACAAACCTCTTCCAAAGACGGGGAAGCTGTAAAACTAGAGGGCATAACATGAAGCTGCAAGGTGGTAAATTGAAAGGCAATGTCAGGAAATATTTCTTCACTGAAAGGGTGGTGGATGCTTGGAATGCCCTCCCGATGGAAGTGGTGGGGGCAAACACGGTGATGGAATTCAAAACGGCATGGGACAAACACAGTGGATCCCTTTACAGCAACAGGATAAAAGCAAAATAAACAGTACCATCTAACTTCTGAACTATCTAGCGTCTCAACATATAGGGATGTCCTACATGGAGTGGTGGGTTCACCCCTAAACAAAAACATGGTGAGGGGTGGCCTGCACAGAGCGACAGGTGCACCTACTCTTGCCATCTTGCTGGGCAGACTAGATGGACCATGCTGGTCTTTATCTGCCGTCACTTACTATGTTACTATGTTACTATAAGAACATAAGATATGCCATGCTGGGTCAGATGAAGGTCCATCAAGCCCAGTATCCTGTTTCCAACAGTGGCCAATCTGGGTCATAAGTACCTAGCGGTTTCCCCAAAAGACACAGGTTCCACAAGGCTTGTAGTGGGTCAAGCATTGATATCCCAGGTCCTTCTTAATAATGGTTTATGGACCTTTTCTCCAGGAACTTGTCCAAACCTTTTTTTAACCCAGCTACACTAACAGCTTTTACTACATCCTCCGGTAACAAATGCCAGGTTTGATTACACGTTGAGTGAAAAAATATTTTCTCTTATTAGCCTTAAATAGGTTACCCTGTAGCTTCATTGCATGTCCCCTAGTTTTTTTTATATTCTGATGATGTAAACAATCGATCTACATTTACCCGTTCCACTCCATTCATTAATTTATAGACCTCTATCATATCTCCCTCCCCTCAGCCGTCTCTTTTCCAAGTTGAAGAGCCCTAACCTTTTTAGCCTCTCTTCATAGTGGTATCCTTCCATCCCCTTTACCATTTTGGTGGCTCTTCTCTGTACCTTTTCTAATAACGCTATATCCTTTTTAAGATACGGTGACCAGAATTGCACACAATATTCAAGGTGCGGTCTCACCATGGAATGATACAGAGGCATTATAATATCCTTTGTTTTATTTTCCAATCCTTTCCTTATGATAAAAAAAAATAGTTCCAGGGTTGGGTCCTGGACAGGTCTAGCAGGACTCGAGGAAAGGACATTATCTGGTAAATAAAATGTCACCTTCCATATCATCCTGCTAGACCAGCCCAGACAAGTGGAGCGTACCAAAACTACGCTTCTACTGAGTGGGAAGAAGACACAGCAGCTCGCAAAATCTTGGAGCCAAAGGCCGTTTCTACCAGGGCATGGACATCCAAGTGGTAATGCTTGACAAAAGAGGAAAGTGATGCCCACATTGTTGCCCGACAAATATCTCAAGGGGCTTTTGAGCTATGCTATGCTCATGAGGACGCTTGTGCTTGAGTAGAGAATTTATGTGCAATCCCTCCAAAACAAGTTGGTTCTGTAAAAGATACACCGAGGCAATGGCCTCCTTGATCCAGTGCCCCAGTGTAGACTTGGCAACTGCTGCACCCCTGCACAGGCCAACAAACTACAAAAAAAGATAGTCTGACTTACAAAAGGAAGTCACAACCTCCAAGTATCAGAGAAGCAGCCGCTGGACATCCACAAGGCAAAGATTCTTATCTTCCCCCCAACACCGCTTGTTAGAAAAGGAGAGCAGACAAACCACTTGGTGCACATGAAGGGGAGATAGCATCTGGATAAAAGGAGTACACCGGCCAAATGAGGATGACCTCCTCCAAAAGGAGAGATATGGATCCTGCAAGAAAGAGCCTGCAGTTTGGAATCCATCTTGCTGATCAAATCGCAATCATGAGAACAACCTTGAGAGTCAAATCCTTCAGAGTAGCATGCTTCAAAAGCTCAAAGAGCTCTGACATCAGGGCCCTGAGCACCACACAGAGATCCCAGGAAGGGATAAATGACGAGAGGGGAGTATGCAGATGCCAAACCTCTTGAAAAAAAACATTAAACATCCAGGTGCAAGGTTGAAGACTTTCCAGCCAACGGACCTCAAACAGGAAAAAGCTGCCACCTGGACTATCAGGGAGATAAGGAAAAAGTCCTTTTTCAGACTGCCCTGCAGAAAGGCCAACAAAGCCAGCACCTTGGCTGCCTTAGAAACAAGCTTTCATACGTTGCACCAATGCTCAAAGAGGTGCCAGACTCACATGTATGCCAGGCTGGTAGAACCCCTCCAGACTTGAAGTAGAGCAGTAACTGCTGCAGAAAAATAGTGCTTATGCATCAGCTGCCTCCTTTCAAGAGACAAACCGTAAGCGAGAAGGGAGCTGGGTCATCCAGGAAAATTAGCCCCTGATGTAACTGGCCCCAAAATAGGGCAGATGGACAAGGATCCTGCAGGAACCTTATCAGATCTCTGAACCACACTCCCCTTTGCCAATCCGTCACCACCAGAACAATCCAGCCCGGATGGCACTATATGCGCTGAAGCACATGCCCAAACAGCAGCCATGGAGGAAGCACATAGAGCAGATATTGCCATGGCCAGGACTAAACCAGGGCGACAATGCCTTTGGACCCAGTTTCCATGTTGTTACTGAAGAAATGGCACACTCTGCCACTGATGCCATCAATTCTATCATGGGGCAACCCCCAATGGCAGAGAAGCATCTGAAACATCTCCTGATTCAACCCCCACTCTCCGGAATCGAGAGAGGGATGACAGAGGAAGAATGTTTCCACAATGACCACCTGGGTAAGATGCCAAGCTAACAGAGCTAGGAGGGTTCATTTCCACCCAGGCAAACCAGAGAGCCTTCTCCATGACCATTCCTGCACATCTCATGCCCTGCCCTTGACCAAGGGTGGGAAATGCAAGAAGGCCAGCCAAATAGTCATTGCTTTGAGATGGTTGATAGACCACATCACCTCCCTGTGGCTTCAACAGCCCTGGCCGTTTGGTCTTGACAAGGGTTCCCCAGCCCATAAGATTGGCATCCAATGCCAGAAGAATCTACAAGTGATCATCCAGCAGCATGCCCCTCTTCAGGCAATATGGGTGTAGCCATCATCTCAAGCTGACTCTTGCTCCCAGCTGGAGCAGAAGCCTGAGCTCGAACTCCGGTCAGGAAGGACCACTGGAGCAACCTCATATGAGGACTCCCCAAGGCCCATGATACTATCTTGATTACCACCGCCATCAAGCCAATAAGCAATAGATAATCACAAGCACTGGGAGTCTGTTGACAACAGAACACCTCAAGGTGTTCCAACAATCTGTATTCTTTCCTCTGGCAGGAAGACTCTGCTCACTTGACCATCAAACCATGCTTCCAGGAATTCCAAGGATTGGGAAGATTCCAATGGATGCTTTCCCCGATTGACCACCCGACCAAGGCCTTGTGAAAGGACACCACTTGGGTCAAAACCCAAGATGGGAGGAAGTGATGTCATCAGCTAGAATGGCAGCATAGGTGGTGAGCTCCGGAGGGCAGCTTACGATTTACAAGTTTTCCCCTAATTGAGCTTCGGGCTTTCGGGAGCAGAGAGCAGGTGGGGGTAAAAGGCAGCCTGCCGCATCGAATGGCGACGAGAAAAAAAGCCGCGGACCTGAAAGAGTTCGCGTATGGAGGCGCAAAGTCCACGGCTGGAGAGAAGAAAATGGCGGGCTTAAGCGCGGGAACTGGCAACACCCCAGCCAGTAAGGGTCGGCGGAGTGAGGCCCTAGCGACCACGGAGATGGCAATACAAAATGTGACGAGGGAAGAGCTGCGGAGCTGGTTCAGCGATATCACCACGGAACTGCAAGCGGTAAAAGCTGAGGTGGTGGAGATGTGTTCCGCACTGCGAGAGGAGGTGGGTGAGCTGGGTAACAAATTGGAGGAGCACGAGATGCAGCTGGAACGGCTAGACTCCCGGCAGAATGGGGTGGAACGCTCGCTTAAGGACCTGGAGGCCTGGAAGGAGACGGTTTTGTTGAAAGTTGAAGATCTAGAAAACAGGTCCCGCAGGAATAACCTGCGCATCCGAGGGGTGCCGGAGGAAAAGGAGTTTGTGGAAAGTGAGAAGGTGGCAAAAGCGGTGCTCCGGACTATATTAATGGAGCTGGGGAAGGAGAATGAGTCTGAGCAGGTGGAACTGAAGCTTGTTAGAGCCCACCGTGCACTCGGCCCTAGTAGGCCTAATAGGCCACGTGATCTGGTTCTATGTATGGAGGACTATAAACTTAAAGAAAGGATACTCAATCTTCTGCGTACCCGCAAAGACTTTATATGGCAGGGGTACAATCTACAGATTTATCCGGACCTGGCTGCAGGGACTTTACAGCGGCGGCGGGAAATGCAGCCGGTCACGTCCATATTACGGAAGGAGAATGTCCGTTATAAATGGATGTACCCTTTTGGCCTCCTCTTCACCGTGGGGCTTAAGAACTGGAAGGCCCACTCGGTGGCCGAGGCCATGGCAGCTCTAAAGATGGCGGGGCTGGGCAGTGGACTCACGAGGAACGTGCAAGAAGATGGGTCGGGTACAGCTGAGCAGGGAGGTCGCAGGAGTGCTGAAAAGCGACGCCGCAGTCCGGAGGTGGTAGCAGAGGAGCACCCGGCCATTACCGCTGGCGACGTAGACACCTGAAGAACCGGGGACTCTGTCTGTCTTTATGTATTTTTGTATTCTGCTGTTTTGCCTTTTTGTATTGCTCTACTTGTTTGATGGTGAGCTTTTATGGGGCAGAGTTGGTTTGATGCTTATGTTGATAACTGTGATTAGTGAGGGAGTTGGCTGTTTGTGGGGGGAGGGGGTTGGGGGAATGAGTGAGAGGGGAGAAAGGGGGTGAAGGCTTGAGGGGGCGGAAGGGGAGGGTGGGGTGGAGGTGGAGGGGCTGACGGGGTAAAGGTTGGGGCTGGAGGGCCGGAATGGAGGCATGGGGTAGGTGTGAACAGAGGGGAGGATTGGGGTTGAAGGGGGGAAGGGAGCGGGATGGGGGAGGAGGGTAGGGGGTGGTAGTTGCCACTGGCTGATGGGCATTACTCTGACGGAGACCTCCAGAGGACGGAGGGGGGATTTGGGGGGGGAGGGAGGGGGAAGAGCCTGGGGTTGAAGAGGGGGGAGGGGGTAGGGGGGAGGGGGCCGGGGGGGACAGGGAGGGGGCAGGGGGTGGGGGGAGGAGGGACCACAGTGGGATCACAGCAGCTGGTAGTGGCTACAATTAATGTGCGGGGGTTGGGAACTTGGAGGAAGCGTAGACTGGTGGAGAGGGAGGGGGGTAGGGTGCGGGTGGATTTTATCTGCATGCAGGAAACCCATTTGAAGGTAGGACAGGAGCGGATGGTGCAGTCGAAGCGGTACCCTCGAGTATTGTTGGCAGGACAGCGGGCGGAGGCTCGAAAGGGGGGGGTGGGTATTCTGGTAGGGGCGGCGTGGGTGGATAAGGTGGTGGGGGAATATAGGGATAAGAAGGGCAGAGCGGTGGGCATTAAACTACAAATAGGGAGGGAACAGGTTTGGATAGTGAGTTTGTATGGACCCAATGAGAAACAAGGGGAATTCTTTGAGAGGATGCGATCTGAATTGGGAAGCTTGAGCGGGGCCCCGATTATTCTTGCGGGGGATTTCAACTTGACTGTCAATCCGCGGTTGGATAATGGGGGGGGAGTGGTTTAGGTAAGAGGGTAGATAGGGTCAAGCTGCGACATCTAAAGGAGTCCTTGGGGGTGGAGGATGTGTGGAGGATCCAGAATCCTGGGGGTAGGCAGTACACTTATTATTCAGCGCCCCATGGCATGTATAGCCGGATTGATATGGTGTGGGCGGGTGGGGGATGGCTGAATAGGGTGGTAGCGGCTGAGCATGGCTCTATCACGTGGACTGATCATGCGCCTGTATGGGTTGAGTTTAGTTTGGGGTATGTGGATGAGGGTGTAAAATTTTGGAGGCTCAATGAAGCTCTGCTGGAAGAGCCGGCAGTGATTGAACGGCTGGGGAAGGTGGTGAGGGAATACCAAGAGTTTAATTTGAATGGCGAGGTCGCATTAGGGGTGGCGTGGGACGGCCTGAAGGCCGTGGTGAGGGGACACTTAATTCAGGAAGCGGCCCGGGAGCGTCGGAGCCGGGGGGACCGGGAGCACCGGTTGCTGCAGGATATTAGTCGCCTGGAGAGGATGGATTGGGGGAGGGGAGGGGGGGAGGCGGCGGGGAAATTGAAAGAGTTGAGGGGCGAATTAGCACGACTGCGGGCGAGTGAGATAGCTTATGAGCTGCGGGTATTGAAGCAAGGATGGTTTGAGGGGGGTAACAGGGTGGGGAGGAGGTTGGCACAGAGGTTGAGAAGTAGGGCCCAGCAAAGCAACATTGGGGGTATCCAGGGAGTAGGGGGGACGATGGTGCATGGGAACAACGAAATTCAGGCGACGTTCGCAGATTACTATACCAAGTTATATACTAGTGAAGTGCTGGGAGGGAAAACTCAATGTGAGGAATACTTAAAGGGGTGTGACTTGCCCTCTTTGTCACAGGAGCAGTCGGAGTGGTTGGATAGACCGATCACGGAGCAGGAAGTGGATGAGGCGATTAGTACGTTAAAACGGGGTAAAGCTTCAGGGTTGGATGGGTTGACGGGGCGATTTTATCAAGTGTTTCGCTCCAGTTTGGGGCCTTTCATGGTTGACGTGTTTAATGGAGTGTTGACAGGGGGGGAGATCCCACGCTCAATGAGGGAGGCCGGGATAACGCTTATTCCTAATCCGGGCAAAGATTCCACGGTGTGTGGGTCATACCGGCCCATCTCACTATTAAATGTGGATGCTAAACTGCTGGCGAAGGTTCTCGCCACCCGGTTGGCTACGGTGATGCCTGCTTTGATACACCCGGACCAAACCGGCTTTATAGCAGGGCGGCAAGGCGGAGACAACATCCGGAAGATCTGTAACCTGACGTGGGAGGTGCAGCGGACGGGTCAGGGGGCTACTTTCCTGTTGGTGGATGCAGAGAAAGCATTTGACCGGGTGGAGTGGCCGTTTATGCTTAGTGTGCTGGAGAAAGTGGGGCTGGGATCCCATTTCGTTCAGTGGGTACAGGCGATGTATGCGGAGCCGCAGGCCAGAGTGCGGGTAAATGGCAGTTACTCAGGGCCGTTCCGCTTAGGGAGGGGTACTAGGCAGGGCTGCCCCCTGTCACCTCTGCTCTTTGCTTTGGTCATTGAGCCGTTGGCGGCGAGGGTCCGGGGGTCCCCGGATATTAAAGGGGTCCTAATGAATTCTCAGGAAGTTAAAATCACCCTCTTTGCGGATGATGTAATCTTTACGCTTCGGGAGCCCTTGACGACGCTACCGAATTTACTGAGGGAGATTGAGGGGTATAGTAGGGTGGCGGGATATAAGATTAATGATAGTAAATCCGAGATACTGGGGTTTAATTTACGGGGGGAGACGGTGGCCGGGTTGAAAGGGGCGTTTGCATTTAAGTGGGTGAGTGAGCATTATCGCTATTTAGGAATTCAGATGGGAAAGAATATGGCAGGGGGGGGGGAGTATTCGGGGAGAGGTGGAGTGGGAGAAGGTCATTGGGGGCGAATGGACTAGAGGGAGGTGGCAGCGTATTTATAAGTGGTCTAAACGCCTGGCACCGGGGACGGTATACTTGGAGAGTAGTTTAAAGGTCAGGTACCAAACTTATTGGACCCCGTGGAGGTTGCGGGCCCTGGGTAAGGGGGAGTCGGGGGAATGTTGGAGGGGGTGCAAGGGAAAGGGGGATCTGTATCATTTGCTGTGGGACTGCCAGGTGGTGCAGGGCATGTGGGCGGATTGGGAAAGGGTTATTGGGGAGGTGACGGGGGTTCCAGTGGTTTTAACACCTGCCATGGCTCTGCTGAATGAGTTGGAGGATGAGGGGGAGCGGGGCCTGCAGCAGATGATTGGCTACTGTATTGCGGCTGCGAGGGGGGAGCTTCTGGGTCGTTGGAAACGTCCAGATGTCCCCACTAGGAGGGACATTGTTGGGAGACTAAGTGGGTTGCAGGACATGTGCGAAATCGCGGCCTATGGTGACCATAGGCTGCAGAGCTTTCGCTCGCTATGGCAGGGATATGATGCGTGGCTTTTGACTTGGCGGGGCAGGGGGGAGGTGGGAGGGAGCGGGGATGGAGGAAGTAGTGGGTGAGAAGAGGGGAAGCGGGAAGGGAGGGGGGAGAGGGGTTATGCTTGAGGGGGGGGAGGTCGGGGCTAGGAAGGGTGGGGGGTTTGGAGGGAGGGGAGTGGGTCCATGCTGACTGATTGGGGTCGCAAAGTTGTCCTTATGGTTAATGTTGTGCAATGGGGGATTGGTGATGGATCTCGCTGGGGGGATGGAATGGGTGGGTTAGTTCTTCTGTTAGGGGGGACTGGGGTTCGTGTTTGTTGGGGTTGTTGTTGATGTTATTATGTTGTGTGCACTGTGAGTTTTGGAAAAACTTAATAAAAAGGAAAGTTATAAAAAAAAAAACCAAGATGCCTCTGACAGAGAACGGGTTCAGATGAGCCAATAGACCAGAAATTAGTGTACATATAGTCCTTAGCACTGCAGTGCAGCAACCACTACTGCCATGAGCCTGGAGAATGTTCCTGGTGCAGTGGAGAGGCCAAAGAGAGGGCGGCGAACTGAAGATGTGAGCCAAACACGGAAAAATGCAGACATCTCTGCTAAACCTCCCAGATCGTGATCTGAAAATAATAAGCTTCAGCCAAGGCCAGAGATACTAGGAACTACTTTTGGTGCATTGCCAAAATCACAGATCTCATAATTTCCATTTGGAAGTGCAACACATGCAATGAATATTGACCTCCTTGAGGCCGAACATTGGCTAGAAGGAGCAATCCTTCTTGGCCTCCCAAAATAAATGGAATATCTGCCCTTGCCCATCTCAGCAGGGGGCACTGGCACCACCACCTTCAGATGTAGTAACTTGTCCAAGGTGAACCATGCAGTGACTCTTCTGTCCACCAAACCACATGAAGAGATGACAAATGCCTCTGGATCAGCTGCTTGCAGTCCAAGACATAGCCACTTTGAATAACACCCAGCAAGCCTTGGTAACATCTGAAAATGGGCCCCCAAACCTTCATTTTGATGAACAGAAGGAACCCCATCTGGGCCCATAAGCCCCTTGAAAGGACTAATTACGGTAATTACGGGTCTGAAATTCAGAAGCAGAGGCTTTCCAAGACAATAATGCCAGGTGAACCAAGACACCCGGAGGCCAGTCCATCACATCCACAATGGGCGGGTGAAAGCCAAAGAGGGAAAGAGCCCTGCTTACTTTCCAGGCCCTTTTGGTCTATCCTCTGGAAGGCAAGAAGACTTGGCCTCAGCCAAGTCCTTCACCAACTCCTCCAATCAACCCCACAAGTGAACTTTCCCATAAGGCTAATTGAGTAAGCCGGGCTTCAGAGGATGTATCCACTGCCCAGTGGTGAGGCCATATCTTGTGGAAGGGGTGAACCTGTGGCCCCTGCTCCATTGCTGCAGTGTCAGCCAAGACCAGGAGGATAAAACTTGAACAATCAATGCTGCCAGCTCTCTCTTCTGAGACAGGTGGAAAATAACAGCCTCCACCTGATCCTATGAAGGTGAAAGCACTTCTTCCTCCACATCAGACTCCTCAACTGAGATGTCAGAGTCAGCACTCAAGTCCAAGTCTTGGACAGACCCCAGCTGATTCACATCTCCAGAAAGCAACCTCTGTCTAGGTAGCTTAGAAGGAGGTACTCAAGCCGGGCTTCTATACTCTGCCCGTCTCTCACGTGATCTGAGCTTGAAGGAATCCAAAGGCTGCAGGGTCTAAGTTTCTGTGCCAAAAGACAAAGCTTGCTGCAAAAGGAAAAAAATTCCAGAAAGGGCAACCCGGATTCTGGAAGCTCCTCTCCTGAGAATGATCCCCAATTATAGGGGACACAGCTGTAGCCGAACCCTCTGAAGAAGGGGAGTGTCCAGAAGCATAGTCACCGAAACTCAAGGCCAGGCTATTATCCTTATCCAAAGTGCCATCAGTCACCTCCTACCAAGAGGTGAAAAAAGCCGGGCCAACTGAGTCTCCTTAGTGGAATAAGGGAGACGGACCACCAGTGATAAGTCAGAGGCTGCTATCAAGATAAATCCAGCAATGAGGCTCTTTGCTTCCCACAGATCAAACAACGCTTCCTGGAAGATGACAGAAAGAGTTAAGGTAAGTCAAACACTCGCGCACACTAAGGCTGCTTAGGTAAAAGAGCACATGCTAATGGAATGCATACAAGAGTGCACGTTATGGGAGCTTCGGCAGGAATGTGCATTGAAGCCGCTCAATTGCGTTGGGACCGCATTGGAAAATGGCAGGAAGCCCCAATACTAAGCCAATGGAGGCCTGCGGTCCACCCCAACTTATGCCCCGCAATGGATGAGTTCAGGAACCCCCAACAAGGACAATGATGAGTTCAAGCCTTGGTACTTAGCCCCAGGGAGCCCCAGGCAGGGTAAACCATGCCAGGCTCAATGTTACTCCCCAGATGCTGTTTTCCTTTTGTCTTGAAATTTAAAACAGTCTTGCAGTCACATACCTCTGAGCCATCTTCAGTCTTCGGGCGAGAGCAGGGGGGGACAGAGGAGGAGTGAGGGGGAATTGAAGTTGTGTGAGGTAGTGAATTCCTTCCAAATACTTCCAATATTCTGGCTTTTCAACAGGCCCATAAGAGAATAAAAGCATGGAACTAAACCAATTTTCCCTCCTCCTATGGCTACTAATAAGACCGGAGTCTAGGGGAGCCTTTCGCATTGCGCTCAAATGAGAGAGTCACCTGGAGGTGGTCATTCACAAGCAAAATCAATCTTTTTCCTCTCAATTGTTCAGATTTTTTCAGAGTTGAGAAAATCCAACCACCATCTGCTGGAGACAGAAGAATACTGAGTGGATCAGGCTGGGCATTTCATTGGCTCTCTGTCTCCACACATCTGCTGGTAGGGGAACACAACCCACTTGTTTGGACTGGTCTAGTAGGATGATATGGAAGCCCCTTTTTATAAAAACAAGTAGGTAGGTGCCTGCTTGTCTTTATAAAATACTAGAGTAAGTGAATGAGATTGCTCTAATTCAAGGCATGGACATTTATACCAGTACCAGTGGTATGAATTGATTTTTCAAAAACACAGATATATTATAGTATTTTATAATCAATGCATGTACTTATACTCTCTGCTCATGCTCCACCCAAACTCTGCCCATATGCATACCCACCAGCAAAGTATACACCATCAAGGAATACACGTATTTTTGTGCAGGTCAGAATTTTATGAGGTCAACAAATCACGTATATAGCCACATACATGTATTAATGACTAATATAATTCCATCTAGGCATTTACTTGGGGCCTACAAGTACACACACCCTTATAAAATTACCCCCAATATGCCTCAGAATGCACCTGACAATGAATTTCTAAGTAGTCTGGAACAGTTGTTAAAGTTATACCTCATGGGTGATACTTTAAATATTTTAAACTCAATTTTTTTCAAGTACTTACCAATACTAAATCACATACATACATATGGAAACAATTCAATTATATTTAAAATGCCTCAAGAAGCAATCCCATTACTTAAACTTATTTTTTATAGCAAACCCGTATCTGGTCAAACATATCAACACACTCAAATTACACCCTGTAAAATGCTTGAAAGCCTCATCTGATGTTATGACAAATTACCATAATTTAACATATATTCTTCAATTTTGTTATATGACAAATAGTTAATTAATCTTGCAGGAATCAAACAGCAGAAACTTGACCTATGAAAAGACAGCGCTGCAAATATTAAATCAAGCCCTAGAACCCCATATACCTCCCATTGTGACATCAAATAAACCATATTATTATGGACCCCTACACTGAAACTGCATGCTAGTAGAAATTCTGTACCTTGGTTTTGCACACAGAACACAGCCCAACTCTTACCTGAAACAGAATAAAGGACTGCAAATTATCAGCAGAAACATGCAGATAAAAATTGTAATGGAAACCTCAAGAAAGCAGACTATGAACTGTGGAACAATGAACTATACTGAGAAAAAGCTAACCCTTTCACGTCCACATAATTGTTTTGTAACTGAAAAAAAAATTCTGTTTTTTAAATTAAGATTTGAGCTAAATGATGCAGAATATAAAGTTTCTTTGAAAAAATTTTATTTCTAAGAAACAATATTTACTGTTGCCATATGGCAACTACGGTCCTGAATGGCTGAAAATTAAAAACAGTCTTGGCATTCGTTTCATTTACTGCTCGGTGTGATAGTTTAAATAACAGTTTTTCAGATGTCAAGCACAGATACACATCACATTTCGCACACAATGTGCGGATTTTTTGAAAATATAGAATTCGGGGAAAACTTTGGGGGAAAATTTGAAGGTTGCCATATGGCAACAACAGCCATGAAAGGGCTAAACTATAAAAAAAAATGCATATTGCCAAAGCTGACATATTCTAATCACTAAAATTTCAAATTAAATATCCTTTTGGACCTTTGTTGCATCTGATTATTTTTTTTCTAATTGAGTTGTTCCTGGTCTCTTTTTTTCCAGTTGTTGGTCTTCTCCTATGCCCTTTCCCATTTTCTCTTTCTTCCCTCTCCCTGTCTTCTCTTCTACCTCTATATCTCTCTCCGATGAATTTTGCAGCCCAAATGCATGACCCTGCATTTTTTAGCAATAAATCTCAGCTGCCAAATTCTCAACTATTCTTCAAGTTTTACTAGATCCATCTTCTTGTTATGAACACCTTTCTGAGTGTCTACTCTATTGAATATTTTGGTATCATCCGTAAACTTTACCTGCTAGCCCTTCTGCAATATCGCTTACAAAATTGTTAAAAAAGAATCGGACTGGGGGAGGTGCTTATCCAAGATGGCGATGGTGGTGGTTGTATCCAACTGATCATGCCTAAGAGAAAAGGCAAAGCCAAGGTTAAAGCTCTTCCCGCGGAGCCACTACCTGTTTGTGAGGGGCCTATGGACCGCTTTGTTCAGTTGTCCAAGGAGCAGGTACAGGGGATTAGAGCAGGCTTGGTCGCGTCGATGGATTCTGAATCGGCGTCCTCCGCTTTTGACACCACGCTCTCCCCGGATGGACGCTCACCCCCGGTGCCTCCCGCGGCCTCGGCTGCCCGGCTTTCGGGTGAGGATGTGCTCTTGCCTGTAGTGCGGGATATGACGTCCTCTGCACGGGACCCAACGCCGGAGATGTTTCGAGGTCAGAAGGGGGATTTGCAGGCTGAGACTTCGACTTCTTTGCTCCAGCCAATCACCGGGGATTCTGTGTCAGCAGTTGAGACTGTTACTCTTTCTCCTGAAGCGGCAGTTCGATCTTCATCTTTGTCCCAGAGGTTTTCGTTTTCACTTCCCCGACCTGCATCTGTCTCTCTGGATAATCTGTGGGACGCTATTTCACATCTTGGCAATATGGTAGCCACTCAATTTTCTACCTTTTCTGATCGGATTTCTGCTTTGGAAACGTCTTCTACTTCAGCACAGTCTGATATGGTGGAACTAGCTGAGAAGCAATTAAGTATGGATCAACGATTAGTCAGTGTCACAGCTTTAACTGATGCTTTGGTTAAGGATAACATCTTTCTTCGCTCAAAAACTGAGTTACTGGAGAATGCAGCTCGCGCATCTAATCTTCGGCTTTTGAACTTTCCGGTTCTGCCTGGTGTTTCTCCTTTGGAGTTATTTTAAGACATATATGCGTGATATATTATCAGTGCCTCCTGAATTGCTACCTCCTGTTACCAAAGCATATTTTCTCCCCCTGGGTAAAAAAGGGGGAAAATTATCCGTTGGTCTGGTGGAAACGGATTCTCTTAATGTCTCAGAGTTACTTCTCACCCCCAAACCAGAAGATATTGTAGTTTCTACCTTATTGGTTACATTAGCCCTATCTTCGGATAGGGACTGGATCCTTAAGATGTTTTATAAGAAGCGTGATAAATTGTTTCATGGGAAAAAGATCCTTCTTTTTCCCGATGTAACACGTGAGACACAGAAACGCAGGAAGGCTTTTTTGTTATTGAAACCTGGGGTATTGCGAATAGGGGCTATTTTTGTGTTGAGATTTCCTTGCAAATGCTTAATTACCTTTAGATCACAGAAATATGTTTTCTTTTCTCCTGAAGATCTTTCTGCCTTTTTAAGTTCGCAATTACCTATTACCTCTTCTCCTGATGCGGTGCTACCATCTGTTAATTAAGATCTCCTTGGACCCCCATCGTCTCTCTTTTTCCTTGTTATTTATTGGTGGTCTTGATTTTCTGTTTAAAAATCTCCCCCCTTTGGTTTGTGGGCTATGTATAATTCTTGCAATATTTCCTTTTCTTTTCTCAGTTTTCTTGTAAATTCTGTGTATGCAAGATTATTTTCTGTACGGGTAAATTCCTGATTATTTGTTAAAATTTATAAATAAATGAAAAAAAAAAAAAAAAAAAGAATCGGACTAAGGACAGATCCCTGCAGCACACCACTAGTAATATCCTTTTCCTCAAATCAAACTCCATTTACCTATACCATTTGTCGCTTCCCTGTCAACCAATTTCTAACCCAGTCAGTCACTTTAGGGTCCATCCCTAGGGTTCTCAATTTATTTATAACTTGCCTGTGTGCAGCAGTGTCAAAAGCTTTACTGAAATCTAAGTGCGCCACATTGAAAGCTCTCCCTCGGTCCATTTCTCTGGTCAACCAATGAAATTAATGAGATTTGTCTGAGAGGACCTGCCTCTAGTAAAACTATGCTAACCATTCTCAACACACTGCTGGATTCTTATTTGGTTTTCTATGTTTTACACACTCAGTTTGATCCATTTTATTTTGTAGTTTTCTTCCCACCTATTTTAACATACCACATATTTTTATGAGTCTGCTCTTATAGTTCCTATCACATTTTATGGCTTTTATTCTCACCATAATATTTGAACATGCCACTGGACTTTTAAATATACCGTTGTATTTCATATGGTTCCTCTTCCACACTCCCCCCCCCCCCCCCTGCGCTTACCTACTTTGTTTTTATTTTTGTTTTTATTTCCACTTTTCCTGCTTGTTTTATTTTCCTTTTTATTGATTTCATTTCCCCTTGTGACTTACATGCACCCCCTGTTTCGGTTTTACTGTTCCTCTATTTTTATTTTGACTCCATGGTTGCCATGGCATTTGGACATCTTATTCCTTTTTGGCAAGAGTAAACGGCTTTAAATGGCCGTCCATCTCTGGGCTTGCTTGTTTCACCAGATACTGATTCTTTTACTGCCCATAATGGTGTACTGTTTTTCGTCCAGACTTCTGGGTTTTTATAGGTATGCGTTCTATGATTACCTCAGTTTATTGATTCTAAGCCCATATATTGTCTCCTCTGTCACAAAGATCACACACCTTATTTGATGGCTCCTGGTGTTTGGTATTGGTCTACACTTTATTTATGCCTATTTCCCACTCTCCACATCTACACTGGTAATATCACACATTTTTAGATATGCGTTTATGAGCTTACACGGAGGTTGCCTCCTTTTTCCACACATAATACACTACCCTTTTCTGATATAGTGTATACAATTGGATTAATATTTTATCAGCTGTTACATGCATCTCGCCATTTTAACGTGACATGCCATTTTCAACTCACAGAATCAAACTGGGGTTTTTAATCACTTCTAAGTTATACGCTTGGAGGCTGATTCCACAATATTCATGTCCAGGCCACAGGCACATCCAAATTGGACAGTATGAATGCACTCATGTGTCTGGAATTGGAGATGTAGACGTATTAAACAACTTGGATATCCCCACCCTTGCAATAAGGTGAATGTCTATGATGCCGCCAGCTTCCGCCTCCCCTGTTAAAACGTGCATCCCCTAAGCTGCTCCTCTCACTGATAGTATTGTGTTCATGCAAATAACAAATGAATACTGATCATACCTAAATGTGGATGCTAACATTAAGACTAACTATATTAGTCTGTTGGATGCCCAGAACACTGCAAAGTAAGCTCAGTGCAGTCATTGATATAATAACAAGTCTAATGTGATCTGTTTGTCCTGACATAGCTGCCATCAGAGCATTCATAGCAGTAGAAGAACTCCTCAGTTAATCGTGCATTGGGCATCTCTGAAAACAGTCTGTACAATGTTTATTATGGACCAGTAGAAATAAGCAAATGGTCTGTATAGCAAAATGTTGAAAACATATCCTGTCAAGAATCAGGGACCATTAAAATAAAACACCAAAAATGGGGCATAACATCAACTTGCCCTAGAGTAGAATGCTCCCTTTTTTTAAGCATAAGCTACATATTTTCATAGCTGATGCCTAAAGGAAGGGAGCACTTCACTCTAGGCAAGTTGATGTTTCAACCCCATATTTGGCGCTTTGTTTTACTGGTCCCTTATCCCTTCCCTCTCCCTTGTGTTTACAGTATCATTCTGGTCTTATGTTGTCTTTGCTTTTTACCTAGTGTTCTTTTCTATTTTGGTTTCATCCATGTTGCTGTTTGCCTTCTATTTGAGATTTAAGCCTGTTTTATACTGTTATCCTATAATAATATTTTTATATTTTTATCCTTGGTTTTAGTGTTTTCTTTTCTTTTCTTCCCTTCTCCCTTCTTCTCCCCCCCCCCATCCCGTCCCGTCTCCCTCCTCTTATTTTATTTATTTATTTATTTATTTATTTAATGTCTCTTCTATACCACACTCTTTAAAAATCTGTGTGGTTTACAGTTAATAGATTTGTGCAGTGCAGGCAAGCCTGAACTGGACTTACAATAAACAGGGGATTATATACAGAGTTAACAGGTGTCACCAATGGCCTACCCTGGGTCCTAGGGCACGCAGAGAGGGTCAGGCTGGTGACTATCCTGAGCCAGGAAGTGGGGGTAGTGCAGGCGTAGTAGTACACACCCTCTGGGTAATGAAGTCCCAAACACTCCCCAAGCAGAGGAATAGAAGTAACAAACGTGGTAAGGTCAAAAATGAGGTTTTATTTCCCCGTCCCGGGGTTTGGTAAGCACAAAGAACTTAGGACAAAATAACCATGCGTCTGGTACAAAGAAAAGTAAATCAGGAACTGAAGAAAAATAACTCCTTTTTCTTCCAGCTTTCACTTATACAGTCCTTTAACACAGGAATCAATAAACGTTTCTTTTCAAAGGCAGCAATATTCACTTTGCTTCTCAATGCTGTTCTTACAGCTTTATACATCCAACTCAGCAAAGTGATTCTATGGTATCTGCTATAGTCAGTGTACAATCCATAGGCTCATCAATTATACATTCATCTATGGATTCAACTTGCATATCTTCCAGCCCTTCCCCCGCTGGATACATGGGAACACATTCACACAGGGATTTAAAACAATTCTCTTTACCTTTAAGAGAGTCCCGGAGAGCTTTACTATCCCAGAGAAAACTGGTATTCTTTGTTTTCTTCCTATTCCTTTTACAGAAACCACTGTCTGGCTTTTTCCTGTAAAGTTTACTTGGCAGTGCTTCTTCAATATCAGCAGAGTCTAGAGATTTGTACCTTCCTCTCACCGGAGCTTGTGGGTACACCCAAACTGACTTTCTGCGTGGCTTTTCTCTCCAGTTACCTTCAACAACAGGCTTTAACTGAGAGTAGCTTTCCTGTAGTCTTTGGGTTTGAGTTCTCTGTACCTTTTCAGCTGAAGCTTTTCCTGGTCGGTTCTCAGGGCTGCTTAAATCACTCTCAGCCTCTCTGCTATCAGTCCTTCTAACGGCTCTCCTTCCAGTTCCCGTTTCAGTTCCCCTTTCAGCTCTCCTTCCAGAACTGCTTCCAACTCCTACTCCAGAACTGCTTCCAGATCTCTCACTGCTTTCTAATGAGTGCTTTTTATCAGCCTTAGGGCTTAGCTTCGTTCCTCCCCCACCCAGGTGAATCCTATTACACTCAGGGCACGGGATTGTTTGCAACTTGGGCGGGGCTGCTGCACTCGTGGCTGGGTTTGTTTATATCTCCCCTGGCAACCTGTAGCCATGTGCTTTACTTGGCTGTCAGAATCTGATGTACTTTCCTCAGTTTCCTCTGACTGCATGGCAAGGGACGGATCTACCCCATTACACAGGGTAACTATGTACAAGATAACTTGCTGTCATAAGTTATGAGGACAGCTCGCCACTATTACACATTGGAACAGCTATATACATGCTGTCATATGTTATGAGGACAGCTCGACTATTTACACATTGGCTCAGCTATATACACGGTGACAGGGCAGGGGAGTATATCTCTACCAGTCGAGGGGATCGGGGTCTAGTGGGCTGGGCTGCAGACTCGTGGAGGGGCTGCGTTGGGGTGTCACCTGGGTCTTGAGTGTGACTGAATGCGGGTTGTCATCAGGTTTGGTGTAGTGCTGGAGGAACAGATAGTGCTTCAATGCCTTCCTAAACTGGGTGAGGTCATAGATAGCCCAGATGGCAGGTGGCAGGGCGTTCCAGCATGTGGGTGCATATAACGCGAAAGCTCTGTTTCTAGTTACCTGCGAGCATTTTGTGATCACCCTCAGGAGTTTCAGAGTATTGAGTGCAGCAGATCTCCTTAATCTGTTGGGGGGGGGGGTCTGTATGAGATCTGTGAGTGAGGTGGAGGAGCATTTGTTGATGGCTTTGTAGGTCATCATTAGAATCTTAAAGGAGATTCTGCAGTGGACCGGGAGCCAATGCAGTTCATGATATGCTTTCAGCACCTTGATTTTTTTATTTCACTATTATACCAGCAACATCGACTTTGAACTGATGTCTCTAGAGACTATGTTCATGCAGTCCACATTAGATCGGCAGCCATACATGTTATGAGCTCTATTTCACTATCATCAGTTTTTTCGTCTCACTAGAGGCAGCGCAATGGACCACTGATCTTTACTTCACCACATTATAGGCATTTGGCAGTTACATTAGCATTATCGGGGTCACACTGATGTCTCTAAAGACTGATCAGCCCGCATGTCTGCCCGCATCACGTGTTTGCCATTGAGGTTTAAGAAGCACATGCCATTTTTGTTCATAGATATATTATTTATGACGTTAAGCACTTCTGGCATTTCGCATACAAATTTCTGAACTTTCACCTCTTTTGGCACCAAACGAACACGAGTTTAAATGTGCCTCATTACCAGTGCGTTAGTCTTGTATTTCTTTGGATGATTGTGCACAGACTGCTTGTTGCCGGGTAAGGAATGTTTTTCTTCAGTTTCTGTTCTCCATTTCTGTGATTTCTTTAGCTACAGTTTTGCTATTTTAAGCATTTTTAAAGTAGGTTTAACCTGTTTGAGTTTGTTCTTGTAGTTATTTTTAACAAAAGCAAATGCACATTCCTGCCTCTTCCACCCAAATTCATTATGTTTAAGATTCATATTTGTGTTTGCCCTGTTGGTCTAGCATTTTATATTCATCTGTTAGAAATTCTTAGAGTTTTGTCTGCTTCTGGCTCTGACCTCCTGTTGTCCTCTGTAGCTTCATGGCCTGCTACAAACATATATTACCACTTTTATATTAAATGTAGTCATATGGCTATTTCCCAATAAGACTGATACACTGTTCAGTGACCCTTTTCTTGTTTCACTCCTTGCAGTCTTATTAGATTATTGATTGGTGTTTCCTGTTAAGATAATTTTCCAGAGTGTGCCCCTGTGCATATTTGCTTTAAAAACGTGAGTCTGGATACTCCATATCTCCTCCTCATCTCTCTCCTGTATTGTTCCCCCTAGTTTTGGTTTCTATACTGTGTTACATGTGGGGATTAGGTCCTCTATCATAGTATTGGCCTTACGTTTTTTTATTTTAAATTTTTTGTTACTAATGTTTTTAATTGTTTTTCTATATTTCTTTATTGAGGTAGTTTCATATGATTGTTTTTATTTATTTTATTTATTGTTCTCATTGTTTAAACTTGTGTTTTTATTAATTATATTGTATTTATTGATTATTCTTTCTTTTGAGGATGTATACCCCCTGAAGAAGGCTGTTACTGAAATGTGTAGGGGTTGTATTGAATAAAGCACCTGCTTGTTGTGCTCTGTTGCTATTTCTGCGAGGGCACCTGCTCTCCTTGTGCTCTTCTCAAATACCTCATATTTGCATATATGCTATTATCATTTCTATTTCATTTCATCTTGCAGTACATTACATGCAAGTCTCCTCACCTTCCCCCTCCCCCTTTTCTAACGTTTTTAATGTTTGTAACAATATATGTCTTTATGTTTTTTAACTGAGGTCCAGAGCCCCTGACAAAAGCACTGTTGCCGAAACACATAGGGACAGACCTCTAAGACACTCCAATAAAGTCCTATATACGAATTCCACAGTGTGGTGTGTTACCTGCTCCCTCTTGACTTCTTTATTGTTTTGTGAATTTTTGTGCTCTCTTTGGCTTGCTATATCAGACCTTGTTCTAATACTGAGTCACACCATCCAATGATCACTGGATATGAGATGATCACCCATTATAATATCAAAAACACTCTTCCCATTCGTAATCACCATGTCCAGTATGGCTCCCTCACGTGTGGGTTCTGTTACCAGTTGCCAGAAAAGTTCTCCCTGTAAAGAATCCAGAATCTTCTTACTTCTAGTTGACACTACAGCAGGGCTGTCCCAATCAATATTTGGCATATTGAAATCACCTATCAGCAGCACTTCTCCTTTCGCAGCAATACTGCGAATATCTTCAATTAAATCTTTAACCACTTCTTCTGCCTGTGAAGGAGGTCTATATACAACACCAATAAAAAAGGTTACTCCATTCACTCTTTAAGTCTCTTTTCAGTTTAACCTACAGTACCTCCCCTTCTCTGGTAAGCCCTGCAATTATTTTTTTACATATAGTGTCATGCCTCCTCCTCCCTTTCTTCCTAACCTGTCCTTCCTGACTAAATAACAACTTGATATAATTACATCTTAGTCATAGTCTTCCATGAACCATGTCTCCATAACCGCCAGACTGTGGCTCAATCATTCTGGCTTATGGGCCCCCTTTTAATAAAGAGCACTAGGCAGTTAGCACAGGTTACAGTGCAGGCTAAACTTGGACTGAGACCTGCAGTAACTGTTAGCATTGGGCTAGCCCAGTTAGCACTTCCTGATTTCTACAGTAACTGTGCTGTGCTGGTTGAGGTAGTAAGTGAGTGGGTTAGGGGTGGAGAGCAGGCGGGTTGCACGCCTTGCAGTCAGTGCGCCCCATGTTAACTGAAAGGCATGCCACTAGTGTAGGTGCACTTATTGCCACCTCCATAGGTGGAGGTAAGTGCACCCACACTAATTTTAGGCTGTGTTAGGGCAGGGTGCACTGCACTAAATGCCAGGCACATGTGTTGCACCTAATGTACAATGGTTTGGAGCATTATGAGAGTGTTAGGTGTGACACCATTGCAACCATTAA
This sequence comes from Ichthyophis bannanicus, assembly GCA_033557465.1. Classification (NCBI taxonomy): domain Eukaryota; kingdom Metazoa; phylum Chordata; class Amphibia; order Gymnophiona; family Ichthyophiidae; genus Ichthyophis; species Ichthyophis bannanicus. The sequence goes on from CM066035.1 coordinate 495,082,126, forward strand.
CAAAAGACCCCCTTCAGCAGCAGAGCCAGTATGTATGGCTGGTTTAAAGTAATGCAAAGGCAGGCAGGGCAAGGCATGCTTCATTTTTTTTAAATTGTTTTTTTTATATCTTTTCGCTCTTTTGTTTTCTATCGGTCTGGACAGGCTATGGACGTAAATGTTTGGGCTGCCTTAAGATGCTTCACAGGAGGCCTGCAAGGGAGCATGTGAGATGTGACCTAATCATGAGAGACTGAAGGGTGGCAGCAGCAGTGCTGCTTTCTTTCCCTGAGAAAGGAAGTGAATATTGGTGTATTAGGATTTGATCAAATAGAGTTTTTTCCATGGTTATCTTTTCACGCAACACTACATCAATACAGATTGTGACCTTGATAAGTCCTCACATCCTCCATAACTCAGCATGTTTACATCCCCTCAAATAGACTCTCCTCAACTTCGCTAAGAGAACTTATGACGAATCATTAAATATATAATATGTAAAAACTATGTAATTACTTGTAAATAGTTCTAAATACTGTTATACCACCTGTATATAGTTGATTACAGTTCTATGTATCTGTTATATAATACTTCATTGTTCCATGTATTTTGATACTGTTTGATGTAAACCGCCACTGATCTTAGGAATTGGCGGTATATAAAAGTTTTGCAAATAAATAAATAAATAAATGGTTCAGGGAAAATGGCCAATGATCAAATCAAACTGAAAATTACAACCATGCAGATTGTTCAGAAGAGAAGGATTGTTATGTTGGAGATTAACAAATATAATTCATATATATATTTGATACAGGAACCCTATCTTGGGGCCTCAGAAGATGGGAGACTAAAGGAGGGGTGGATGGGTGAGGTTTTTCACTTGCCAGGCAACCCAAATACTGCACGGGTGGCAGTTTAATTAAGGCAAAAATCACCATACACCATGTAACATATTAAACAAATGGAAGAACAAGGATGGAAGAATCCTTGTGCTGGAGATTCAATGGCAAAACCAAGCATTCTATATTGTTAATGTTTTTGCTCCCAGTAAGGGGCAGCACCAATTTTTAAGCCTAGACAATTCTTCCCATTATATATGCAGGGGATTTTAACCTGGTAGCAGATTGTGAAGTGGACATATCTGGTGGAGGGTGGTGGGGGGAAGGCTGGGTGAGAGGATGATGTCCATTCACTCTTTAAGGCTCATAATCAGGTGGACATCTGGAAGGTGAGAAATTTGGGGTCTAGGAATTATACTTGTCTTCATTGCATGGTTTCTATTCTAGACTGGATTACTTTCTTCTCTCCCCATTGATCTATCCACAGGTAGGGAAATGTGCCACAGACAGGGCCGGCCCACCCCCTAAACAAACTAGGCGGTCAGCTAGGATGGCAGCTACTGGGGGTAACAAAGAACAGGGCATATAAAGCTAAACAATTAATTCTGACAGCCGGGGGGAGGGGAAAGGATAAGGCTTAAGCTTTGCCTAGGGCACCAACACCTTTAACCAACTCTGGGGTGGACCCTGGTCACAGATAGCATTGTTTGGTCAGACCATGCCCTGTTCATTTAGTAATGAGGGCATTTGGTTGGGGGCCGGGGCAGAGCAATCTTGGATGATGAATACCTTGCTCTTATCCGATAATGATATGGTAATGCAGGGGTTAAGAAGTTTATTTTGATTATTGACACAGGCAGGTTGCTGTTCACCAGTCCGGGATGCCCTCAAGGTGCTGGTAAGAGGGAAGTTGATATTCGTAGGCTCTAGACTGAAAAGGGAGAAAGAACAACATAGGATGGCTTTAGAAAGAGAGCTGAGGGACATGGAGGCACCACAGGTGTGTCAAAGATTTTATTCTGAACAATTGTTTCTTAGCTAGGGAGGAGTTTCTAGATCGGTGCTCCTCCTTGCCCTCACACTTCTTTTCCCTATTTCAATCAGGCCCTTTTTTTTTACAATCTACGAAGAAGCTTTTTTTTTAAAGCGCTGCAACCCCTAGAGGATTTTTTTCTCCAGCCCTGTAAAGGTGTCGGGCTGTTTGTCTAGCTTATAAAATTATTGTGAACAGAGAGGATTTAGTTTATCTATATCAGTGTAATTGGCACCGAGAGCAGCAGAGAGATTGGTTGAGAGAACAATGTGAATATCTTTGGGAGAATATACCAAAGATGTCGATTTGTCAGACACAATAGACACTCAATACAAAATCATGTTTAGAATGTACTTGGCACCAGTCATCATGCAATTGATAAAGCTTGCTCCGATTGATGTTGGTGGAGGTATGCCGGCAGAGGGACACTTAAATACATGTTTTGGGATTGGACCAAAATAAAGTCATTATGGGAGCAGGTATGTAAAATTGATAAAGGAAATTTCCAAGGGGACCTCTCCACGGGATGAGACGCTGCTCTTGTTGGGTTTTTCCAACAGGCCCAATGGTACTCTCACTAATATGTATCTAATTTTCTATTCCTAGCAGTAAGACTCTGTATAGCTGCAAAGTGGAAGAATTCAATGCCCCCATCGTTGTTGGAATGGTCTAAGAAGCTAACACAGATAATGGAAATGGACTATGGGGCATCAAATTTAAAGGGTTAGATGGACAGTTTTTAGAAGAGGTGGGTCACAGTGAAGTGAAATTTTGCCTCCAGTGTGAATTAATGCTTGCTGGAGGTAGATGGAAGCACTCTGCTGGCTGAAAACCCAGACACGACCTTTGTACAGGGATCTGTATGTCCTGGACTGAAGATTTTATGTAATTGGAGTTGCTATCCCTTTCTGGCCATCTGGTTACATATTTGGTGTTATCTATGAGACATGTACTCTTTTTTTTTTTTAGTTCATGTGTTATAAAAAAAATTTTAAAACATAGAAAGAAAAAGAAGTGGGTCATATGCCTACAAGTACGCACATCTAGGAAAGTGCAAAGTTCCTAATCTGGGCAACATGTGAAAATCTATCTGTAAAATTTATCTATAGATGCAAATGAGTCAAAAGCTTTTTTGCATCCCATAGCTAAATATTGCAAAAATGGGTTCTAACCCATAAACATTTTCATGGAGTAGAAATATCTGATTGATTGTGTGGTATTTTTATGGCTTTGTCCTGGTTTGCTAACTTATGCATCTTTTCAGTATTTTATGTTGAAATGTTAATTGTGTTTTGTATATATTTGAAATTTTCTCATTTTAATATATTTATAACTTTTTAATATTTCTCCTATTCTGTTTTTACAGTTCCCTGCTTTGGGCAAGTTCACTGGAAAAGCAGGGAAACTTCTAGGGCGGCATGTAGAGTGGCGACTAAAGGGGTTGGACGTCCGGAGTGGATGTCCTGTAGCTGCCTGTACCTGATTCCTGGTCCAGAACTCCCCGCACATTCAGGGCCACTGTGTGCGGAGCTCTGGATGGGGGCAGGAGGGGGTGGGTAGGGGGAGGAGACAGGGTAGACCGGAGGCGGGACCCTGACCTGGACTTACAGGGTCAATTCCAGCCGCTGCCCTGTATGCCCAGGCTGAATGACATAGATGGATGACTTATTCCACCTCGGGGGTGGGATAAGTCAACCCAAGTTCGGCACTCTGCGGCTGTGAACCCCCCTAAAGGTAGGACAGGCACAGGATTTCCCTGCAGCCCGATCCCAGCCTCAGCAGGCCCATTCGGGGGTCAGGCTGTGGGGAAAGCGGGCTATTCTGGGTCTGGGCGTGAGCACTGCTACCACATGGTGTCCCAGTGCCATGGTGATGGGACGGCACGGCACAGGGCTCCATGCAGGAGCCGTAGCAGAGTTGGACAGAGAGAGAGTGGGGCATCCAAGGGGCCTGAATTGGGGCACGTCTTGCCCGTCCAGGCCCTGTGCACCCGATTCTGATATCGCGGGGCAATCTAGCTCCAGCAGGATCTGAATCTGTTTTTGGACATCCGGACAGGCCGGACGGTCCCCATTCAGCACCGGACTCCTAATAACAAACAAATACAAAAAGGGAATATAACAAAAACTAAGGGGCTTGTTTTTTACAGTATAGTGCATGCTACCAAATGTTAATTTGTGTTATCAGCCGCTGCCCCCATGCTATTCCTACAGACATGGTAGCCCATACTGCACATTAATGTTCATTAGCATATGCTAACCTTTCATAAACATGCTCCTAAGATGGTAATTCTGTAAGGTGTGGCTAGAGTTCCACGTGAGTTTATGCACGGATTGAAGTCTGGCACTATTCTGAAAGTACACATTGGTCGCTGTGATCTTGCACAGGGGTGGAGTTTGGATGCAGCATAGGCAAGATACATATTTACATTCATACTTATAGGATAGGGACCAACATGCATAAATTACATGTAGCTATGTACATCTGCGCTAGTATTCTATAAAGTGAAATCTACACAGATTTCACTTTATAGACTATGTACCATGAATGTGCATTAAAATGCATGTGCATATAGTTGCCACTTACAGAATATAGACTAGAAAATATTTTTAAATAACAATCATAGTACAATAGCCTTGAATTTCTTAAATGCTAGTGCCATCTAGTGCAAAGATGAAATACTGCTTGTTACAAGTATGTTTCAATATATAAATGGGTAAATTAAAAACTACAGTGCCATGGAGAGTAATACAGTATATAGACATTACTGACATCTTTATACAAACAGATGTTGATTGCTGATAGTGTAAACATCACTTATAGTTGCAGATATTTTGATGATTACAAGCAATGAAGACACAAATATGCACAAATGATTCATATCTGTAAATAAGGCAATAAAATGTATCATAAGGTGATCATCCTGATTAATGAACAAGATATAAAGTGCCTGTATATATTGGGGCAGATATTCAAAGGCATTTACAGGGTTTGCAGACCTGATACTAACCAGTTAGCATCGGGGCGTGCCAGGGACATTCCGGGGTGGCACCTATCACTAACCGGGCAGCAGCGATATTGAGCCACTGCCCAATTAGCAACGTACGGTGAAAGTAAGGCACAGTAAAGACTGGCCCAACTTTCACTCCAGGAGCTAATGGGGCAGCAGCTGAATATTGCTGGATATAGATCTGACATTCAATATCCAGGTTTAAAGTTCAGCGGCGACAGCTAGCAGCATTAGATCGGCTAGCTGCCGCTGCTAAATATTGGGCCCATTGTGCATTAGGATATGTAAAATGCAGAATCTATAGCTTACAAATGAATTTATGATTGGTCCACAAAAATCACAAATCCATATATTTATTCAACTTAAACCCTAATAGGTAAAAACCTGCAAAATGCATTAAATGGCAGCATTCATCATATCTGCAGCAGTTTAATGTTATGTTCACTACATGGAGATTATATGAAAGCATTTTTTTTAATTCAGTAAAAATATGCTGAAACAGATTTGCAGTAGCTTGAAGCAACCTGCAGCATTCCTATGCTCAGTTTGCAGCAAACGTCATCCTTTCCATCTGCCTCATCAACAATTGTAACCTCAGATTCTACAATCCTAACCACTTTACTGGGAATACTAGAAGGGTCATCATTTACTGTGTTACAAATGTCTTAGTTCTTATAACACGATGCATCACTGCACATTTACGCTGGATTTGCTTGGAACATTCTATTACAGTACCCTCACAAAAAATTCACTCAAAGATACTTTTACAGTATAAAACAAGCACATATGTACTGGACTTATTTACTGCATATCTGAACATTCCTAAGAGGCTTATTATTATCTGGTTAATATTCATCCTATCTAAATTTCACACATTGGAGGTAATTTTATAAACCTTATTGCATGTAAAATCCTGATTTATGCAAACGAAAAGCCTCTTCTAAAATTAAGTCACACCTCAAAGTACATGCAGTGCAGCAGGCACACTTTTGTAGAATAGGTGTGCTCAAGAAGGATTTTGGTTAGAGCACAGGCAGAGTCGTAATTTATGTGTGTACTTCCAAGCAGGTATAAATGTCCATGCTTTCACTGTCAACAAAATGTGGGCAGGATTTGTGCTAGCATTTTATAAAATAGGCAAAAAAATGATACCTTCCTGCCCAGTTAACCTAAGTGGCCTGTTACAAATTATCCTCTTCACCCATAACATTCATAATAGAGACTTGGAGGGTAGTTTTATAACGGGGCACTAAGGTTGTGAAGGTATACAGGAGCATATGTTGTGCCTATTTTATAAAGGCATATTATGTTCCTATTTGTCTCCGATGTAGGTGAGATTGTGTGCTAGTATGTGCCAGTAAGAATAGGCACCAATCCTGCACCTGTTCTGTCTATTCACTGTCCCTCAGGAATGATATCGCATAAAAGAAGGCACTATGGGGCATGTTTACTAAGCCTCCATGCTGGTAATGCTCGTGTGGACCACGTTACGAGCAATGGGCTTTGCATTAAATGCAGGGGGGCAGGTACATCCGTCCCCTTGCATTTACCACAATGCACTGTGGTAAAGCATCCAGGGAACTTGGCCTGAGTACAGGGAGCAAAGACTACAAATGCCCTTGCTACCTGTGCCATGGTAGGGATGCCCCCATCCCACCCAGTCTCCTCACCGATATGCAATGTAAAAGGTAGCACCAGATATTTAGTGCGGTGCCCCACACTACTTTTCAGCATGGCATCAATATTGTGCACTAATCCCATCGTACTTTTCGTGAGTGCATACACCTGCCAATTTTATAATAGCCTACATGAGTCCTTAAGTCCTTAAAATTACCCCCATTAAGTTATTGCAGACTAACAGTGACAGGCATATGATGTGGCAAACAGAGTAATATGAACCTGCTTAGATGCACCAACACTAGATGCAGCTTTGTTATACAGTGTGGTGGAAACATAAATGCAGGGTTGGTGCAAGAAATGGAGGTGCCCAAGACAGGCCCTTCATCCCTTGTAGCCTCCCCCCCCACCCTCATTGCCACCACGGCTGCTCCTCTCCAGGGCCTGCAGCAGGAGCAATAGTCCTCAAACCGCTATACAGTGCTTACTCACATTCTGACAATGCGTCGCGGTTTCCTCCTGTTCACAATGTGCCATTTCTGCTCCCCTCCAATGCTGCTTCCAGTTTTGAAGGGGGACAGAAATTGCACATTGTGAACAAGAGGAAACTGTGATGCAGTGCCAGAGTGTTAGTAAGCGCTGTGTCATAGTTTAAGGGTATTGCCGTTGCTGAAGACCCCAGAGAGGGGGGGGGGCAGCAGCAACAATGGGTGCCTTTGGAGGGCTACCACCTTAGGCAACTGCCTACTTCTCCTAGTGGTAGCACCGATCCTGCATAAATCTATTCCATCTGAGGGGGGGGTGGAGACATACATAAAACTATTCCATCCAGAGGATGCAGGCTCCCAAGAACATTATTTATGGTTTATGGTTATTCCCCTTGCCTAACTAAGTCCCATTCCCCTTACCTACCCAATACCCAACTAAGAACTTCATCTGTGTTATTCTCACACCCAGTCCTGAAGTTCCTATTTAACTCTGAGCAAAAGAGAAAAGGAGGGGCTAGAACAACACAGAAGGAAAGAGAAAGATTATGGGCCCCTTTCATTAAAGCCCGGTAGCCAGTTAACATGTGTTTTAATGCGCAGCCACTGGCAGCTGAGAATACTTACATGGGGGCATGCTAGCAACTGTATGGTAAATCACATTGTATCATGGGGCGGGCAGGGGCAGAGTAATATAGTAACATAGTAAATGATGGCAGATAAAGACCAGTATGGTCCATCTAGTCTGCCCAACGTGTGTGCTTGGAAAGCACATTGTCGCTAGCACAAGGGCAATTGCCATGCGCTCAGTGGCAATGTGACAATTAGCACAAGTGCACCTAATGACACCTCTATGGGTGTCATTAAGTGCACCTGCATTACTGCAGCTCACGTTCAGATAGCTCATCCCACATTATCTGTTGGGAACATGCTGGTCATGCCCTGACAGCTAACACGGAGGCTTTGCACCTAATATCTGTTTCGCACATTAAATGCAAAACCTTTTCAGGCTTCAGTAAAAGAGACCCTAATTCTTTTGATTTTATATATATATGGAAGCCATATACTGTAGTACAATGTTGGATGGAATGGAATATAATTAGGTGAAAAGAAAATGAAATGAAATGTCTCTAGGTCTCTACAGTTTCCAAGCCTAGAGATCCTCCATAGTATGAGCTCAGGAAAGAATAACAGCCCCTTCAGCTGGAGGATCTTACATGCCGATGCAGAAAGCCAGCGCTAGATCCGTGCTGGATCGACTTTTTATGTTCCCGACAATGCACACAATTTAACGTGTGATGCAGGAAGGATAGGATATGCAAATGAATGCTGCAGTAACTGTGCACATGCAAATGAGCCACCACAGCGTTAAACTGGAAGAGCAAGCCAAACATTTGCCACAAGAAGTCTGCACTAGTTTGGCTTGCTCTCTGGGCACCGCATGGCTAATTTGCATATCAGCTCCAACAGTATTTTGATGGCATAGGGCATGATTGTGGCATCGGGAAAAGCCCCCACTGCCATCATAACACTGTCGGGGCTGATGCCCTAACAGAAAGTAAGTACCTGGTGGTCTAATGGCCCCTGCATCCCCCACCCCAAAGTAAAATAAAATAAAATTTAAAAAATCACCTAAATCCCGCTCTGAGTCCACCATCTTGAAAAATGGCGGTGCCTGGCCCTGTGTAGTGCATCCTAGGATTAACCGGGTGGGGTTAGACTGCCATATAAGGCATAGTCTACCTTATATGGCAGTCTGACCTCACCTGGTGCATCCCAAGATGCACCACATGGGGCCAGGCATCACCATTTTTCAAGATGCGGGACTCAGAGCAGGAGAGCATAGGCAGCACTCCCGCCAATTTTAAGGTGGGGGGTGGTTGGATTTAGGAGCTGTTAGACCACCAGGTGATTTTTTTAGATTATTTTAAGGTATGGAGGGGGGTTGGATTTAGGGGCTGCTAGATCACTAGGTAATTTTTTTGTTTATTTTAAGGTATGGGAGGAGGTTGGATTTAGGGGCCACTAGACCACCAGGTTATATTATTTTAGTGAGCAGTGAGGGGTACAGGGGCCACTAGACCACCAGGCACTTACTTTCTCTCAAGGCACCTGCCCTCAACAGAGTTTTGATGGCATCGGGGGCTTTCCTAATGCCACGATTGTCCCCGATGACATCAAAATACTGTCGGGGGAACAGGGCCACTGGGCCACCGGAGATTCTATTTTGTTGGGCACCAGCCCCCGACAGTGTTTGATGGCATCAGGGGCTTTTCCTAATGCCTGATCATCTGAGGAGAAGATGATCTAGGCATCGGGGAAAGCACCTGGTGCAATCAAAATACTGTTGGGGCATGCATTAGAGGTTTAAATCACCTCAACCCTGCAGTAAAAATTTTGGCGATATGGCTGATGACAAAATCCTGTCTCTGCATTGGGAGAAGCCGTGATTTCCATACCAGACATTATATGCAGCTGATTAAAATACATTTAAATACACGTGGCATTAATTGGGCATTCATTTTTCTGTCGGTGTTTATGTCTGTTTTCTGCATTCAAAAGGTTCGTAAAGTATGCTTAAAGGTCGCGTTATGTTTCTTAAAGGCCGCGCTAGCTTTCTGCATTGCGCATTAGATAGTAAGTTGTCAGCTGAGGAAATCGAAAGCAACTCTAAAGAACCACATCTTTAGAGCAATAAAGCAATTAAGTGAAGATTCATGCCTTAAGTCGGACGCAACTTGTTCCAGGGAGTGGGAGCCACTATTTGAATTGTAGTGCTGTGAGGTACTACAAGGTGGTTATTTTAAGAAGATCTAAGGGCACGTGGAGAACGGAGTGGAACGGGTAAATGTAGATCGATTGTTTACGTTATCAGAATATAGAAAGACTAGGGGACATACAATGAAGCTACAGGGTAAACTATTTAAGACTAATAAAAGAAAATATTTTTTCACTCAACGTGTAATCAAACTCTGGAATTTGTTACCGGAGGATGTAGTAAAGGCTGTTAGTGTAGCTGGGTTTAAAAAAGGTTTGGACAAGTTCCTGGAGGAAAGGTCCATAAACCATTATTAAGAAGGGACCCAGGATATCAATGCTTGACCCAGTACAAGCATTGCGGAACCTGTGTCTTTTGGGGAAACTGCTAGGTACGTATGACCTAGATTGGCCACTGTTGGAAACAGGATACTGGGCTTGATGGACCTTGGTCTGACCCAGTATGGCATATCTTATGTTCTTATGAGAATGGCGAATGAGTAGACTAGATAAAAATCTGGAAACACTATGATAAAATGCACATGGGTCAATATTCAGTGGCATTTATCTGATTAGTAGCATGAGCTGATCAGACAAGTGCTGCTGAAGGGGATATGCAGCACTATATGAACAGCGCCAATGACTATCCTGACAGAACGCCTCAACATTACCTGGAAATTGCCAGGGCAACACGTGGGCGGAGCAGGTGAAGTTAGCAAGCATGCATATGGAGGTAATTTTATGAGCAGATGCCTAGATTTATCTACTAACATAATTCCTAAATCTAGGTATTTTAGTCATACATGCACGAAAGCGGGTACTTACACTTGTAAATGATGCACTCACTACTCCGTAAGGATGCAAACATACCAAACCACACATACTTTCACCTGTGAGCATACATAGGGGCAGAATTTGGGTTGAGCAAGGGGGAAGCACAAGGTTATGCACATAAATTATAAAATACTATAAGTTACACACATTCCATACAAATCTAGGTGTGGGTGTTTACACCAATCTTAGGGCTGGTACAAGTGATCGTGCCTTAAATTAATGTATATTTTCAGCCATTGATGGAAGTTGTTATAAAGTTAAGTACACGTGTACTTGACATTCTAAAATAGGCATGATATATGTGCATAAAAATGTGTGTTAACTACACAGAAGCTTATAAAATTACCATACACATACTGATATTCAGCACTGCTATACAAATAACTATCTAGATAACTTTCAGCAGAAAATAGCTTTCCTAAGGGGCTATCTGGATAGTGGACTGAATATTGCTGATATCCCAGTAGCAATAGTGCTCACAGCTCTATCTGGATATTCAGCACCGGCCAATATCCGTTATACTGGTGGCACTGAATATCTGGAATAACCTTTTGCTATGGTGGCCAGCGTTTTAAAAATACTGACCAAAGCAGCCTATAATTGACCCAGCAGTGGATAAGGATTACAATCTTAAACTAATGACTTCCGGTATGATGGTCAGCTGAAAGGAAGCAGGAGGAGGGATCTCCATTCTTAGCCACCTTAAAATGACTGCTCATAAACCAAAGCTTCCAAACCAGAGCTAAAAAATGTTTGCCTACTGATCCTCCTAATGTGCTGGAAGAGTATACTTATGAGCTGCAAGGTACAAGGGCAGATTCATGTCACAGAAGCTGCTGTGTGTAAGCCGGGACAAGCTCAAGAGAAAGATGGTGATGGAAGGGGGCCATCAGATGATGCACATGTCAGACGATCTGGTATAGGAGATAGCCCATAGTGACACTACTACTATTACTACTACTACTATTATTAATCATTTAAGTAGTGCAACAATGCATACGCAGCACTGTACAAACATACAAAGAAGACAGTCCCTGTTCATAGAGCATACAATCTAATCAAGACAGACAGAATACAAGAGAAACAAGGTGGTTCAAATAGGGAAGAAGACACAAGGAGAACAAGGTATTAGGATCCAAATGAGGCCTCAAAGAGGTAAGCCTTTAGCATGGATTTGAAGAGGGGAGAGAAGAGATTTGACATAAAGATAGAGGATGTTTGTTCCATCCATAGGGAGCAGCAAGATGAAAAGATCAAAGTCTGGAGTTTGCAGAAGAAGAAAAGGGCATAGAGAAAAGAAAGCCAGAGGAGGAGCAAGTTTATGAGGAGGGGTTTATGGAGAGAGAAGAGAGGAAAGATAATGAGGGGCAGTAGAGTGAACGCATTTATATGTTAGAAAGAGAAGTTTGAATTGGATACGGAAATGGAAGGGAGCCAGTGAAGTAATTTTAGAAGAGGGGTTATATGAGTATCGAAGCTGGTGGAAGATTAGCCGTGCAACAGAGTTCTGGATAGATTCAAGAGGAGAGAGACGAACAAGGAGTATGGCCAAAGAGTGGACAAGAGGCTTAGCAGTGTGTTCAGAGACACAGCTATCAGAGGATACATTAATAAATTATAGTTGGCACTTGACAAAATTTGTGATACCTTTGAAAATCAGGGCCAAGGATTAACTGAAGCCAAGTAATGTATATCTGTGCAAGAAGATACGACTTGAATGATGGACTAGATTATGACTTGGTAGCAAAAAAATATATGGTTTCATGTGTGGATTGATGACAAAGAAAACAGAGGGTGCTGAAATAATTTTAATCAACATGCTGAAGACTGCAAAGGACATGGAACTTCCTCACGATATTGAAAAGTGGCTGCTTGAGAAATTGGGCCTATCTGCGGCCAAGATGTTCTTGTTGTTAAGTGCCATTGAGTCAGTGTTGACTCATGGCAACCCTCTGGATAGTTGTCCTAAATTGTGTTCGGTCTTCAGTCAGACGGCTCATTGTTGACAGACTGGTACCCATAGCTGCTGTTACTGTATTGATTCATCTTATTGCTGGCCTTTCTCTTTTGCATTGACCTTCTACCTTGCCAAGCATGATGTCTTTCTCTAATTATCTCTCTCTTCTCATGATGTGTCCAAAGTATGAAAGTCAAAGTCTTGTCATCGGAGCTTCTAAAGTACTCTAGTACTGACTGGTTTGTTCTTCAGGCAGTCCATGGTATACACAATATTCATCACCAGCACCATAATTCAAAGGCATCAACTTTCTTCCTGTCTATCTTTTTCACTGTCCAACCTTCACATCCATATGACATTATTGAAAATACCATGGCTTGAACGAGTCAAATCTTTGTATGGAGAGAGACATCTCTGCTCTTGAGAATCTTGCCTAGGTCCTTCATAGCCATTCTAGCAAGATCAATGCGTCAGAAATCTTGACTGCTTGTTGCTTCTTTATTGATAGTTGATCCAAGAAGGTTAAAGTTGTCCACTATTTCAATTTCTTCTCCATCAAGGATGAACTTAATGATTTTGCTAGTTGTCATGATCTTTATCTTCTTTACATTAAGGTGCCGGCCCATTTTAAGACTATGTTCCTTGATCTTGAGAAGCAAATGTTTCAGATTGTCTTCACTTTCAGCCAGTAATGTGGTATCAGCATAACAAAGTTTTTTGATGAGTCTACCAATCTTCATACCTCTGTTGTCTTAATACAATCCTGTTTCTCTGATGATTTGTTCTGCATATAAATTAAACAGGTAGGGGGAAAGTATGCAGCCTTGTCATAGACTTTTGCTGATTTTAAACCATTCTGTTTCTCCTTGTTCCATTCAAACTGTTGCTTCTTGATCAATGTAAAGGTTGTGTAAGAGAACCATGTCAGAAGGCACTCAACAGGCTACTGGGGAGGAGCTGAAGACTTTTCAGAGTAAGGCCAGCATTTATGATGTGGTTGGATCAAAGTCCTCTGGATGTCTGACTGCTGATGTAGCTGTGCATAAAATGAGAATCAGAAGGTATAAAGATGTCTTACATATTGGGACATGAAACGTATGAAGCATGAACCAAGGGAAGTTAGAGGTGGTCAAGAATGAAATAGAACTTGTACAACTTGATCTGTTGGGTATCAGCGAATTGAAATGGATTGATGCTCTTCCAAGACTTTTCAACAGAGATAACCATGAACCTCAGGAAATTTGCACCAGTTTGTGCAGAATTGCATAAAAAGGTATCATCTTTACACTGCTTTTTCCTGCAAAGCACCGGGTGCGTCATGGAGGTCATATGTACTACTTTTGAAGTGCAGAGGAGGCCAACAGTTTCATGGAATGACTCACTGTCCTAGAGGCTAAGGCCTAAGGTGGCACATAAATCAGTCAGGGTATGACAAAAAACCCTTATTGTTGCACTATCATTGTGAGTACATTAGACTTTAAATCTATTTAAAAAAGGAAGAGAGAAAGGAAAGTATGTTTACTCCTAAATAAACTGAAATTAAGGTGCAAAAATAGAAAAATTTCCACAGCACAGTGAGGGTTGAATGATTAACACAATGCTTTTTCTAATACCTTCTTGATCTGAGGAAGAAGGTTTTAAACTTTGAAAGCTAGTCCAAAAATGTATTAACTTAGAAAGAAAAGGTGCTAGCACTCATATGCAGGACACTTTCATTAATATACAAGGGCCATGGATCAATTTTAGCAGACAATGAAAAAAGCTGCTGTTATTCAGTACCATCCAGTACCCTCTCCAAAAAGGCCCTTTTAAAAGGATCAAAGGCGAGGGAGTGAGAGAGATTCTGCTTCCATGGAAGGCTGGATTCCCCTGAATTAAATTCCAGGGTTGAATCGCATTCCCCCTATCAGGACCTTGCTCCAGAGGATTTGGAATGTCTAACTGGAGCTTCTTCTCACCTCTACCTTCCATCACCTGCCCTGCATAATGGCTTGAAAACTGCCGCTCCGGAGGCCCTCATTTGAACGGGGAGAGCAACAGCAGCAGAAGCCATGATCGGGGAGTGTGGGCGGGAGCTTCTTCTCACTTCTACCTGCCAATCACCTGCCCTGCACAACGGCTTGAAAACCGCCGCTCCGGAGGCCCTCATTCGAACGGGGAGAGCAATGGCAGCAGAAGCCATGATCGGGGAGTGTGGGCGGGAGCTTCTCTCACCTCTACCTGCCAATCACCTGCCCTGGAGAGCAACGGCAGCAGAAGCCATGATCGGGGAGTGTGGGCAGGAGCTTCTTCTCACCTCTACCTGCCAATCACCTGCCCTGCACAACGGCTTGAAAACCGCTGCTCCGGAGGCGCGCCCGGCACCTTGCGGGCCTGCGCCCGAGGGCCTCGCCAGAGGGCCCTTTGGCATGGCCCTTAGGCGTGAGTCAGTGGCAATTGATCAATCTCATACAACAAAAGCTGTGAGTGTATTGGTATATTGAGGTTGTAATCTGCTGTTTCCTTCCCTTTTACTTCATCTTTTCCTTTGACTATCACTGTGTCTCTTATTCTGTCCTATCTTATAAATGGCGTTCTTTTATTTTCCGTAATTTTAAATATTGTATTGTAAACCACTCTGATGTTTCAGCCTGAGCAGTATATCAAATGTAATAATAAACATAAACATATTGCCTCAAAGCTTAGCTATGGAAGCCAGCTATGCTAGTTTGATCTGCAAAAACAAAAAATTTACATGATGCTGTAGTGCAGATATTACTTAATCCTGATTTATTATGATGGACACTCAAATAGTAATCCTTTGTCTTTATGGCATCAGTGGAGTTGACTGGTGACTGAATGGACTATGGGACTTCTGGGAACTAAAGAATTATTAAATTTATCATTTCTGGTTTCTATGTATTTCTTCTGTTTTATTTCTTTCTGGGTCTATATGACTATTGACCACTGATTTATGGGCAGACAGACTCCGTGGATCCTGCATCAGTAGCCCACCCCCCTGATGACTCAAGAATGTTCATGAGTCATAGATTGGGTAGAAGAGGGAATGGATGGGGTGATGAGAAGAATAGAATGAACAGCTGTGGCTCGAGAAGCGGAATAGAAAGGGGTATGCAAGGTATTGTATGTTGGTGAGGGAGAAGGCTGAATTGGAAGGTGGGAATTGGAATAATCATGGAGGGTTATGGAATGTGTATGAGAGCTGGAGTGAGTAAGAAATATGCAGATGAGGGAGGTGAATGTGGGGAGGATTGGGTAGGGAGGGAGAGGGATGCATAGGGAATGTTAGATAGACAGGATGGGAGAGGTTCCAAAATGTTTTGCTAAGAAGAGATGGGGTAGGGATAGACAGGAAGGGGAGGAGCAGATGTAGAGGGGGAAATTTTGGTACAGGGGAAGGAGAAGGCTTCAAACTGTGGTTTATGAAGAATCCAAGGTTGCCTCTTCAGGAGATAAGGGAAAAACAATGTCAGGCACAAAAGACACTGAAGGGACATGAGGGAGATGTTTTGGCTAAGAGACATCTCGCAAGTGTTAGATATTCAAAAAACTGGACATATGATGAATCACCTATTAGTTTGAATGGTGACATGTAAATTGGCCACTCTGAATGAAGCAGTGGTACACTTGCCTACAAAAGAAAGAAATTGTTTGACCTCTTTAAATGAATGAAAAGAGATGTGGAGGCCAATTCTTCATCTGGCACATCTGGACGCTTTGCCCGGCCAAAACATGGACATGCCAGAGATATCCCCGATTCTGCCGCCATGGGGTCCGGATGTACCCGTGATGGCAGAATTGGGGACATAGACGCCTGGGAGCTCCCTGTATGCAAAGTAGATTGACATATGGGGAGCTATCCATCCCA
Source organism: Ichthyophis bannanicus (assembly GCA_033557465.1). Taxonomy (NCBI): domain Eukaryota; kingdom Metazoa; phylum Chordata; class Amphibia; order Gymnophiona; family Ichthyophiidae; genus Ichthyophis; species Ichthyophis bannanicus. Next base: position 495,098,505 of record CM066035.1, read on the forward strand.
ATGCCAGAATGCCACTGCTGGTGCAAGGGAGCAGTGGCGTCCTGGCACCATGGCAGCAAGCCATCCACAGGACGGCTCAGAATGCTATGGCATACATCTGACCCTGCAGCCCACTGTCCAGCTTTTGCCGGTTGCTGCTTTTAGCCGGATCTTGGCTGCAGGGGCACAGCATGATGATTTGACTATTGTGAGGGGGCGTGCGGCATGCATTGTGCGGGGCACCCATGACTTATTCCACCTTCGCCAGGGAACATACAGAGGAATGACCAGAATTGCCTCTGTATATCCTGGCTAGTGGCCCCTCCTCCGCTACTTCCCTCCTCTGCCCCAGCACCCCCCCCCCCCTTTCCCATCCTTGTCCAGTGCTCCCCACACAAACATGGTGTGCATTCACGGCCTGCAGGAAACAGAATCAGTTTTGGGGGCTGAGCATGGGTTAGATGTCCGGGCTGTACATCCAACCCCGTTATTCATGTTTCGGAATGCCGCCCATAGTGTTTTGGCAAGAAACAGATTTAGATAAGAAGCATTTGAAACTCCACCGGGAGAAAGGGGGTAGCCATGCTAATTGACAGAAAGCTTCCCTCTGAAATAGAAGTTATGAGGAAAGATGGAGAAAGTCACTATGTATTAATGGCAGTGACCCTATATGGACAGAAAATCTCGCTGGATTGCATTTATGCCCCAAATAAATATAATAAAATATTTTGGGGGAAAATTTCAGAAGTGTTGAGGTTCCCAGAATTGTATCAGACCAGACACTAGTTGTAAACCTGTTAAAGCATTACTACCAAATGAAAGGGAGACTGGGGTCAATTTACTAATGCATCGGTTAGGTGTACTCAACATTTGGAGAACTGTGCATCTGACAGAAACTGACTTTACCTTTTATTTATGTTCATATCTGTTATTCCTGAATTGACTATCTGCTAATGGCTACATTGAAATCCTCCACTATAGATCCCATTGTCTTCTCTGACCATGCACGTTAATTTGGAGATAGAAGTGGAGGTTACCTCAAGAGGAGCTTATGGGTGAAGATTGAACCCTGTCCTCTTTCAAGATGAGGGTTTTAAAAAATACAGGAAAAAGGAGAGACTATTTTATGGATAATAGCAAGCCAAATACTACAACTCTGTTGCTTTTGCTGGCAGGCAAGGCTGTGATGAGCAGCCATATCATTGCTTATAGGTTGTGGGGAAATGAAGGAAATGAGATACATAAATTTTATGACTAAGCTGTTTGGTCCAACAAGCAAAAAAATTCAGTTGTGTGACTGTGCAACACCAGGAGGAATTAGATCACTTTTAAGAAAAATTACATCAACAAGCAATGAAGTCCTTTCTCCAGTATCAATATCAACTTTACTGCCATGGGAATAAAGCAGGGCAACTGATAGCGAGATTGATACATACAGCAAGGAAGTGACACTACATAGCCAATGCTAGGAGGAGGCACGGAGAGATATGCACTGCCACTCAAGATATAGTGTCAGTTTGTCAGCTATCAGGATCTGTATCAGAACTCAGATACTGAGCAGGGATCCATATAGGTCTTTTGCTCATCCCTGCATTGGCCTCAATTGACCAAGGAGCAAGTGGCTGAGCTCAATGCCCCTATCCATAATGTAGACATCTACGGTACTATGGGAGTTAAATATAGGTAAAGCAGCAGGATTAGATGGACTGCATTCTGAATTTAATAAAATCTTAGACTATTATCATAATATAACCTCTCCAACAATTATATAGCCATGCCTATGAAATAGGATGGGATCAAACAGATAAGGTCCTTCCAACAAAAGGTCAGGACCCCCAAAAAAGATGGGTCTTACTGCCCTATTTCTTTAACTAATACAGATTCAAAGACATTGGCATTGGTTATGGCCAACCGGTTGGGATGGATACTTCTGTATCTTGTGGGAGAAAGCCATGTATGGTTTTTAAGAGGCTGAAGTAGGGTTAAAAAATCCATACATTAATAACAGTGGTAACAGGATGGCAAGGCTTGATTTTAAGAAAAGGTGCTGAAAAAAGCATTTGATAAGGATATACTGTATGAGATTACATATTTTGGGCCTTGGATAAATGGGCCTTGAGGAATCCATGGTGAAGTGGATTCAAATGCTTTAGAGTGAGTTAAGTGCCTGGGTTCTCCTCAGTGGACTGATCACAGACAAGGTTGCCCACTGTCACCACATCTTTGTCTTGGCTCTAGAGCCCCTAGCTATGAAGCTCTGGGCGCTTCAGGGTTACAGAGGGATTGTAGTGAATGGGTTAAGACTGAAGCTCTGCATGTTTGCTGATGATATTTTACAATTTTTTGGAGATCTAGCTCGAGAAATGCATCGAGTTCTAGTTATAATATAAAATTAAGAGTTTTGCATGGTAAAATATTAATTACAATAAATTGGTAGCTATGGGGTTGACTTCAGATGTCTGCAGGGGTGGCCCAAGGGGGGTGCGGGGCCATGTGCGGAGACTCGGTGCGGGGCCTCATTTGCATAAGTGGCCTTATTTGCATAAATATTTGCATAATGTTACCATACACTAACTTTTAGTAAACATGTCTCTTAATGAGTGTATGGATAAAGAAAGACTAAAAGATTTCTACATTACTATAATCCAGTGCCAACCGCCAGGCACATTAGGAACTACTACAAACGCTGCCCATTTAGAACCCATAGCAAACCCGCCGTATCCTGACAGCATTACCAGGACTCACAAAGCACCATACCCTACCTATCAAAAGGCAACACTGCAAATATTATACCAATACATTTCAGAGAATACTGGGGAAAGAGAACAAGTGGCAATGTCAAATAGGAATTACATAAACAGAATACCTCAGCTCAGTTACACATGCAGAACATAGACCATCACCAAACAAGGAATCACAATTTAGAAACAGGAAGGCAATAATTAAACTGGGAACCCCAAAAGCCAAACTTGGAATGTACAACAACACTGTAGAAATAAAACTATAAATTAATTTCCTCTTGTACCAAACAAAGCGCAGACGTTAATGATGCACATTTCCCAGAGCTTTCATATTCCAGTTAATAAATTCAAAATAAAGAGATATCTTTCTACCTTTTGTGCATTTTTTTTCAGTTGCAATTGCTCCAGCCACTTTCTTCTGGTTTCTTCATGTTTTCTGCTAACTCTCCATCGTCTGCTGTCCTTTGTTCTCTTCTAGTTTTTTTTCCATTCTCTCTCTACATCTGCTTTAACATACTAATCTTTCTCCTTTTGCTCTTTCCTCATTCCTATTTCATCCACACAAATTTTACCCCTCCATCCTCAATCCCCACTTACTCTCCCAATACCCGGCCAATTGTAGATTTTTCATCCCTCCCACACAAAATATTTTTCCCCTCTCCATTTTACACTCCCAGCCCCATCCCATTCTAATCCTCCCCCAACATCAGCTCCCTTCTAGTTCGTCTCACCCAGCATCCATTCCCTTCTAGTCCCTGCATCAGCCCATTTCCAGTCCTAGCCCCCATCAGCCCATTTCCAGTCCTAGCTCCCCCATCCATTTCCAGTCTGAGTCCCTTCATCAGCTCATTTCCAATCCTAGCCCCCC